>OX244032.2:69136029-70336029 GCA_945859785.2 Tridacna gigas | reverse complement strand
CAACCCTTTCCAAAACAAATTTCAATTTTTCAGTCACATTTATTTTGTCGTCTGCAACAGTTACTGCTTTCAATTTGGACTAGTCTAAAATTTTCTTGTTTGGTAAAGAGTTAATAGTAATGAAGTTGCTTTGCATTATCTTTATCCCTTTAGCAGATGATGAAATACAGACTTGTCAAAATTAAAAGTATTCGCAGACAAAAACGTTGGTGTGGCTACCATCATGGAATGCATTTTTGAAAGGATAGAAAACATTGTGGGAAAAAGAGAAAATGCTGGTTGCCAGCATTGGGCAACCGGTATTTTCTCCCTTTCTCATAATATTTTCTAAAGGCCTCTTTCTCACGGGTGTGAAAACTTGTGATTGTGTGATAAAAGGTTCATTACAGTATGGTCTGTCAGTTAAAATCCCTTGTATGCTGCATAACAATGTACATTATTAGTGTTCATGTATATTTTTACTGTAATTATGTATGATTAGACACGTGATGTAGCATGTTGGTGTCAATACAAGACCGTACATTGTTAATGTCTTCATGTATATTTTGTTTTGATAAATGTAGAGTAGTGGGTAAATGATGTAATGTAGATGAATTATCATGTTAGAATTTTGTTATGCAAGATTACCGTACATGTGAGGTGATCCCTTTACCAAAACTATGCCCTGTTTTAAGCCCTGTTTTAACAACCTTGAGAAAGAAGGCTCGTGGAAACATGGGGGCGGGGGGGGGGGGGGCACAAAGGTGGTATCCAGCATTCCTTGCTTTCCTCACATTGTTTTCTACCAGTAGCTCAACTAATGGTTTCTGGTTTTGCTGCGGTAGAAAACATTGTCGGAATAGGAGAAAATGCTGGGTACCCTCCTTTTACGACAGTTTTCAAAAGGCTGTTTCCTCAAGGTCGTTATGACTTTGAATCATGTGGTAAAGGGTTTAATATTGATAGTGTAACACTGTTTATGTTGTTAACTCTTAAAGCGCCTTTCACTACTATAGTTGTGTTTGCGGTCAGTGTAGATCAAGATCAGGCTGCACAAAACGTGCAGCCTGATCTTTGATCTACACTGTCCGCTTTGCTAAATCACTGTAGACAAAAGCAACCATGAAACTGCAATTATCTGGGTCATATTTCTAGGATGAAAATGTCTGGTAGGTTTATTCGGCGCTATAAGGGTTAAAGGCCCACAAGTGGCAAAAATAACAATGCAGCTGTTAAAATGCATTTAACTTTAAAATCATACCAATTAAAACTATGGAAAGTATTGTCTAAGTGTAAGTTGCTGGTAGAAAAATGAAATTTATTATCAGGCAAAAAGTAAGCAAAAGATGGGATGACCTTGCAACTTTTAACCTAGTTTTGAAATTAATGTTTTCTGCCCAGCGGTTAAGTCTTGGACGGACTGTACAATTACAGATTGTCATCTTCACAATAATTTCCATACTTTTACATTGTATGATATAAATTCAAATGCATTTTAACGCCCACTTTGTTTACTTTTAGCAGCTATTGTTACTTTAACATAGATGAATTGTAGTATAGATGTCATTAAAATATGTGAATTCTAAAGTAAAAGCATGTAGGTGAAGGTTTAACTTCCTATAGAAATCATGTGGATCAGATTTCTAGGATGAAAATGTCTGATAGGTCTATTTGGCACTCCAAGGGTTAATCTTACATCAAAACAATTATCATATATGACCGTGTCAGCCATCATTTCCCACATTGAAAAGGAATTGCCCCCCCCCCCCCCCCCATTTCGGACTGGTTCAAATTGAAAGCATTTACAGACGACAAATTAAATGTGGCTAAAATGATTGCATTTCTTTCTGACAGGTTAGAAAACATTGTGGGAAAAGGAGAAAATGCTGGTTACCAGCATTTTCTCCTGTTCCCACAATGTTTTCAAAAGGCTTCTTTCTCAGGGTTGTTAAAAGTCGGAATTGTGTGGTAAAGAGTTAAGGTCTAAGATTCCTCAGTAATCTTGCAAAACAATTTATAGTAGTAGTGGAATTATCATCTAAATATATCCTAGCTTGCTTCATTGAATTTTTTATTATGACCAATCATACACAGGTGAGGAGTGAAGACCATCCTAAATATAGAAACAAAACAATTAGTGTAAGTAGCCAATCACCTGAACCGTTATATTGTACAGTTAATGCGTAGTAGAAGCTGATAGTAACTATAACAGCTAAGTCTGCTTTCACCAACTAAGTCTGCTTTCACTGTCTTTTAAAGCTTTTTTAGCTCACCTGAGCACATAGTGCTCAAGGTGAGCTTTTGTTATCATGCTGTGTCCGTCATGTGTCATCCAGTTACCCTGTGTGCACTCTATAAACCACCTTTTTCAGTTAAATAATCATGAAACTTGGACAAAAGATGTTTTGTGGTAATACCTTGGACAAGTTTGAAAATGGGTCATGCCAGGTCAAAAACTAGGTCACCTAGTCAAAACTTAGGAAAACCTCATGTGCACTCTAGCATCCACATTTTCCGCCCAGTACTCCTGAAGCAAGTCAGAATTTTTGTCTTGATATCTCAACAGGTCAATGGGAGAAACCTTGTGTGCACTCTATAGGCCACAGTTTTTAGCCCAGTACTCATGAAACTTCATCAGAATTTTTGTCTTGATATCTGGGACAAAAATGAAATTTGGTCATGTTAGGTCAGAAAGTAGAGAAAAATCTTAGAAAAACCTTCTGTACACTCTAGAGGCCACATATTCAGTCAGATACTCATGAAAATTAGAATGTTTGCCCTAATAATTTCTGGGACAAGTTCAAATTGGGCCATGTGGGGTCAAAATGTAGGTCACTTGGACAAATCTTACAAAAGCCATATATGCATTCTAAAGACCATATTTTCAGTCAGAGACTCATGAATTTTGATCAGAATGTTTGTCTTGTTGATATCTTGGACAGGTTTGAAATTGGGTTATGTCAGGTCAGAAAGTATGTCACCAACACTCATGTGTTCACATCATCACAAGGCCTGACTTGGTAACTCAGTGGTTAGCATATCCGACTTGTGACCTGGTGGTTGTAAGTTTGATACCCGGTTGAGGCAGACTTTCTTTTAGGCACTTTTTCGCCTCTCACTTCTTATGCATGTGAGAAAGTAGTCAGCGACTTGGAAAGAATGTTGTGTCAGTACTGGTGTGAGAAAGCCAGGAAATGCATGTGTAGGTGCACTGACAGCCATGATATGAACTTAGCTGTTAAAATGGCATTAAACTCCAATTCAATCAGTCACAAAAAAAGATGTCACAACCAGGATGTGTTTAACTTTATTAATCCTGGATGACTTTACTCAGGTGAGCGCTTTAGGGCAATTGGCCCTCTTGTTACAATTAATGGCTGACTAATACTATACACAAAGCTTCACATTGGAAAATGGTTCTGGTAAATGGTTTTTCCATGGTTGCACTTGCTGCTTTGAATCCGTAGAATACTGCTTTTGAATACAGATTTGGATTTGGGGAAAAAAGTACAATAATTAGCTTTCATTTAACTCTTTGACAAGCAGCAACATTTTGGACGTTTCCAAATTGAAAGCATTTGCAGATGACAAAATAAATGTGACTCAAAAGCTGAAATTTGTTTTGGGAAAGGTAGAAAACATTGTGGGAAAAGGAGAAAATGCTAGTTACCAGCATTTTCTCCTTTTCCCACAATTTTTTCAAAAGGGTTAAATTTGAGGCTACATGCTGTTAATGTTTAAATGAAACAAAAGACATTTTTTTGGTACCTTTTTTTCTCTCTTTTATAAAGAAATTAATATAAATTTATGTTGTTTTATGCTTTGAATCACTTGTGGTTTCTGAGCTTCCAAACAATTAATTTTCATGGTAACTCAATTTGCAACTGCAACCGAAAAGGCGGCGGGGGATATGGTAATAGTCTCCGTCCGTCCTTCCGTCATTCCGTCATTCCGTCCGTCCGTCCTTCCGTCCCACATTTTTGTCCGGAGCATATCTCCAAAAGTATTTGAGATATCAACTTCAAACTTCACAAGTGGATAGATCTCATTAAGGAGGTGTGCATTGTACAAGAACCATTACTCTATCTTCAGTATTTTTGGAGTTATTGCCCTTTGTACATTTTTACTTTGAATTTTTGTCCGGAGCATATCTCCAAAAGTATAAAAGCTAGGAACTTGAAACTTCACACATATATAGAACTCATTAAGGAGAAGTGCAGTGCACAACAACCATAACTCTGTCTTCAGTATTTTTGGAGTTATTGCCCTTTGTAAATTTTAACTTTGGATTTTTGTCCGGAGCATATCTCCAAAAGTATAAAAGCTAGGAACTTGAAACATCACACGCATATAGAACTAATTAAGGAGAAGTGCAGTGCTAAAGAATCATAACTCTATCTTCAGTAATTGTTGAGTTATTGCTCTTTGTAAATTTTCACTTTGGAATTTGTCCGGAGCATATCTCCAAAAGTACAAAGGCTAGGAACTTCAAACTGTATACACTTATAGAATTCATTAAGGAGAAGTGCACTTCACTAAAACCAAAACTGTCTTCAGTAATTTTTGAGTTATTGCCCTTTGTTAATTTTTACTTCGGATTTCTGTCTGGCGTATATCTCCAAAAGTATAAAAGCTAGGAACTTGAAACTTCATACACATATAGAACTAATTGAGGAGAAGTGCAGTGCACAAGAACCATAACTCTATCTTCAGTATTTTTGGAGTTATTGCCCTTTGTAAATTTTTACTTTGGATTTTTGTTCGCACATTTCCCATTCTTGGCCAAATTTCATACTTATGGCATAAACACAAAAAAGTTTTGTAACTCTTGTATGCATTTTAAAAAGAAAAAGTGTCTTTTTTTCTTTTTCAGAAACTTCAATATTGATTAAGTTTTAATGTTTTGTAGTTATTATATCATGTTAATGCCAACTTTCGTAACTTGGACCTGTATTTCAAAAAAGAAAATATGCTTGTTTTTTTATCTTCACTTCAAGCTCTTATTTCGGTGCTGTGTTAGAAAAAGCCCAATCGGCGGGGGATCTGGTGCTTGACAAGCACTTGTAAATGCTGAATAGTCGTTCCTGTGAATTTTTTTCCATTCTTGGAAATACTAAAGGAGGGCACCAGGACCTAAAAATTGTTTCAATTAGCCCCTAGCAGTTTTGGTTTTGGCTAAGTGGACTAAAAGTTTGCTCCCATCTGTCTAATGTCTATATATGCAGAATCTGTATGTTCTTTCAGTTAAAGACAAAAGTCAGTCATTTTCTCTGAAGAAAGTATTGAATCTACTATTACTTCAACAATCTATGAACTACATTTATGAAGCTTTCCATAATAATAGACTGATATTCAGGTTATGCAGACATTCATTTTACAGCTTACCCAAAGGTCAGAGTTACATACTAAATAAAAACATATGAGAAAAGTAAAATCCAAATTCTAAATAGGTAGGGAATTTCACTTATAGAATACAAAAGTCAAGTTCTTGTTTTTTGTGTCATTCTTCTGATGTTTTTTTGTGTGTGAACTATCCATGTTCTGTGTTGGTGTGAAAGATAACCCTTAACCCTTAAAATGGCGAATAAACCCAAGGGCCAGTTTCATTCTACAATAAGACAAAGGTAAATGCATTTTTGAGGCTGCCTTTTGTTTGTACTGAATCAGTAAGGCGGACAGTGCGGATCAAAGATCAGACTGCATGTTTTGTGCAGTCTGATCTTGATCTACACTGGCCCCAAAGGCAACTGTGGTAGTGAAAGGCTCTATAAGGGTTAAAAATAGTTTGTAGTTGTATGATCTGTTGTGGTCAACCATAGATGTCTTATACATGATATTTGGTTTACCCAAAAATTAAATATCATTTTTGGGGCTAGAAAACATGGAAAAGGAGAAAATGCTGGTGTCCAGCATTTTCTCCCTTTCCCACAAAGTTTTGAAAAGGTTTCTGTCTCAGCGTCATTAAAACTCAAGGTTTGTTTGGTAAAGGATTAAAAGATCACTTCTTTAATTCTACATTCCTTTGTAAATTAAGTTGGTTAAACTGCATTGATTGTAGTTTGACCAAGGTTATTTATGAAATTTGTGGAGGTGAAAGGTTTTTAATGCGCCAGTCCTAGCTTGTTGTACTGGAGCTTTCATTTTTGTCTTTTCTGTACAAAATAGGATCTATCTGCATCGATTAAATATGTGTAGAATATATCATAACTATGTTTCGTTATTTGAGTGAAAGACAAATTTGATTTTTAGCTCCACTGGCCCTGCCATGGACCTGTGTCCATCATTCATGCATGTGTCTGTCTGTCCATGTGTGTGCTAACTTATATTTCAAACATTTTCTCTGCAAATACCCATCCAGTGTTGATGAAACTTCACAGAAATGCTCCTGGTATGGCCCTCATCAGAACTTCTTCAAAGAATTTGGTTCTGGTATCAACTGAAAAACATGGTAAATCTTTAAAAATCTTCTCGTCCAACACCATGAGGCCTAGGGCTACCAAATTTGGTATGTAACCTTTTCTAATAGACCTCCACCAAAACTCTTCAAATGATAGCCCTGGAGTCAAAATTTGCCCTGCCCTGTGGGTCACAAGTTTTACATTGGCTTATATAGTGAAAAGTTAAAAGGTCTTTAGTTCCTAATCATAGAGCATAGGTCAAAATTGGCCCTGCCCCAGGGGTCACAGTTTTACATAGGCCTATGTAAAAATCTTCTTGTTCCTAAACCATATGGCCTAGGTCTACTAAGCTTCATCCAGTAGACCTCTACCAAGATTGTCACGTTAATAGCCCTGGGATCAAAATTGGCCCCACGCCAGGTGTCACAAGTATGAAGTGAGGTTTTGTTATTCAGTTTTTGTTCCAGAACTTTACCACTCATGCCATTGAAAAATTGCTTTCTGCTACGAATGTTTTGGAAATTTCCTTGTCAGAGCAACCTTGATTAGAGTTCAGTGATATTTTGTATGAACAATACTCGATTAAACCTCCTTGTAATCATTGACACCATCTTTGCATTTGAGAAAAAATATGACTTTTTTGTGGGGGTAGACCTTTTTCTCTGTGAAAGTTTATTGCCATACAGACTTCATATAATTTAAATCTCTGTAAATAACAACAAGCACATGAAACATTTATTTATGAGGCAGTGGAGCTCTCAGGGCCACCATGGCCCTCTTGTTTCTACATTAATTTCCTTTTAGTTTTCAGTTTATAAAAAATTGAAATGTGTTGATGTTGTAAATATTCCTGAACAAAAATGCATGTAGAATCATGTAGACATACTCTGATCAATGCTAAGACTATACACTGAGCTAGAATTAGCTACTTTTGTAGTATTAGATTCCACATATTTCTGTTTGTTGAACAATACTGCATTCATTTAACGCTCATCCTGCCAAATAAATTAACCCTTTCCCAAACGACAAATTTTGGACTGGTCCAAATTGAAAGAGTTTGCAGACGACAATTTTAAATTTGATGAAAATGGCAGAAAGGTCTCAAAAAGGGTAGAAAACGCTGTGGGAAAAGGAGAAATTGCTCATCATGAGCAATTTCTCCTTTTCCCACAGTGTTTTCAAAAGACTTGTACTGCAGACGCGTGAAAACCAGGGCTTGTTTGGGAAAGGGTTAAATGAAACTGTCAAGCCGATAGTGAAAAGCGAATAAAGCTATTTCAACCTTATTCTTTTGGAGAAAAATATCTCCTTATCAGACAGTGTAGATCCAAGATCAGACTGCACATTCTGTGCAGTCTGATCTTGATCTACACTGTCTGCAAAAGGTCAGTGAGTCATGCTTAGCAGGGTTAATAACTTTAAAGTGTATTTTCTCTGTTAATCCAAAAATATAAGTTTGTTTGATATTTCAGTTGGATGAGGAGGGTGTTGGAAGGGTAACAGTTCCCAGCAATGCCCTAGATGAGCTGGATACCATCATGATAGGAGGAATACTCGAGCGACAGTTTGAGACAATCAGGGACACAGCTGATTATCGCAGATACTCAAATTTTACAGGCTGTCTTTCAGGTAATGTTACTGTTGGCAATGCTGGACTGGTACTCTATTAGGTGCTTTTGCAGTCAGCGTAAATCAATGTTAAACCTACCTCTCACAATCCCATATTCTTACAATCATGATTTAAAGGGTTTTAGAAAACATTTTGGGATGAGGAGAAAATGTTGGTGACCAGCATTTTCTCCTTTTCCCATAATGTTTTCTACCCTTCCAAGAACATATTTAGATTCTTGAATCACATTTATTATGTGGTTGGCAAATTCTTATACTCCCCACTTGCGTAGTAGAGGGCAGGTATACTGGTTTCACCATGTCTGTCCGTTTGTCAGTCAGTCCGTCTGTCAGTCAGTCCATCTTTTCGTTTCTGTGCTCTAATTCAAAAGCCTTTTGATCTAGGACCCTGAAACTTTATGCAAGTGTTCTTCATGACCCAAGGAGGTGCCCTATTGTTTTTGGGTCACATGGGTCAAAGATCAGGGCACTGGTGAATTTGGTTTTCTCTGATTGTGCTGCTTCAGTGACAAGGTGCTGGTGGGGATATTTGTCAGCTTTGGGACAGTTCTAGTTGGAATTTGGACAAGTCTAAAGTTTTGTTGTCTCGTAAAAAGTTAAACTGCATGGTGTGATCTTAATCTACAGTGTTACACTTTCATTGCAAAATTTTGATGACTGAAGTAGTAATTTCAGTTAATTAGCCTTCCAAGGATTGGGACCTGTCAGGAAATGCCATTTGATATTTTTACAAGCCAATTAAATGTGAGAATGGATTGTTTGGCTGCTTCTTTGATCGTCAAGCTCAATTTATACCATAAAGCTTCTTTTCGAATATTGACAACAAATACATTTACATAGGCAACAAAAAAAAGCATGCAAGAGTTACTGCCTTTAATTAGCTTTTGTTTGGAGTTTTCATGGTTTATTTTCAGTAACTAATTTACACGCACAAATATAATATGCTTCTATGTCTATGATTTCAAAATCATGATTTTTTAAAGCTATGTTTAAACCTCTTGAGTTTTCAATTTGGTACCATCTAAATTTTTGTTCTCCGGTAAAGAGTTAACTCTTCCCCCACCTTGTCATTCTAACCCTTTCCCAAACAGTTCTGTGTCTGAACCACTTTGGAGAAGAAGGCTTTTGATAACTTTGTAGGAAAAGGAGAAAATGATGGTAACCAGCATCTCCTTTTCCCATAATTTTTCTACCCTTACAAAGACAGACCCCATCATTCTAGCCACAATCAGTTTGTCATCTACAACTGTTTTCAATTTTGACAAGTCTGAAATGTTGTGTGGTAAACATTTAATACAAATACAATTTTTCTGATTCTGTAGAAGTGATATTTCAACCAAGCAGTGAATTGGCCTTTGCATTGAGACCTCTCAAGGATGTGAGAGACAATGTGAACACCACAGGAACTGCTGTAGTCTATGGTCCACCATTGGATAAATGTACAACAAGGGGAGATGTCATTGTCACCACCACTACAGCACCTGTACCCACTTATAAGCCCCAAAACAGAGAATATGTGAGTGAATGTGATGAACTTAGTTTTATGTAAATATTTTGTAAACAATTAGAATTCTAAAAGCTTTGGAAAACACTGTCGGGAAACAAGCAAGATTCTAGACTTGTTTAAATTGAAAGCATCTGCTGATAAAAAAGAGAAAAAAAAAAACGTGACTCAACTAGAGGGAAGCCTTGTGAAAGGGTCAAAAACATTGTGGGAAAAGAAGAAAATGCTGTTAACCAGCATTTTCACCTTTTCCCACCATGTTTTCAAAAGCTTTCTCAGGGTCATTAAACCTTGGGATTGCGTGGTAAAGGGATAAGTATTAAATAGAGAATACAGACAAGCAAGACACAATTTTCTGAGATTTGTACGAAAGCTTTGAAGAATTATCACCCCCTAGACAGTTTATGTGCGATACATGTAAGGTTTTAACATATATTTTCTGTAACAAAGCACTTGGCAAGACAGAGTCAGTTTCCGACACATGTCTAGTCTTACCACAAAGGTGCTTAGTTTTTAACCAGCTTCGCCCTGTTTAACCTAACATATAAGACATGGCAGACAACTATATCACCTGCCTAACCCCACCCAGAGTCAGTTGTCATATTTCTAACCTTGAATGGAAAAGGTTGTTATATAATAGTGTACTCCAATAATTCATCTTTAATCTGGTATATAGAAGTAAACAAATGGATAAATATTAAGGAAGTAATAAAGGTCAAAACTTTGGAAGTGGACAAGTTTTCTTTTCTCATGGTGAGATGGAAATTTTAATACTGCAGTGAATGTATTGAACAAGTCTGATTGGTCAATGAAATTTGAATGACAGCCTAATGAATCATGAGGTACACTGGTCCTTTAACTCTTTACCACACAATCCCGACTTTTAATGACCCTGAAAGAGAAGGCTTTTGAAAACATTGTGGGAAAAGGAGAAAATGCTGGTAACTAGCATTTTCTCCATTTCCCACAACCTTTTCTACCCTATCAAATGCAGAAATTACAATTTGAGCAACATTTAACTTGTTGTTTGCAAATACTTTCAATTTGGTCCAGTCCAAAATTTTGTCGTTTGGTAAAGAGTTAACATGCAGAAAATTGACTGATAGCAAAAAGAATAGGCCCAGGTCAGCTTGCGCAGACTGCACAGCTTACCAGGGTCGATACTTTCTGTAAATGCATTAAGTCCCCTTTTCACAGAGCATGGCTCAATTGTTTGGTTCTGTAAGCATTCAAATATTTTTCTATTATTCTAAATGGATGTGTAACAGTTGACGTTCCCACCCTGGAATCCGGGTCCAGCTGAGACAGTGTTTATTGGAGAACCACCTTCTCTGCCGACTCCGTCTCCTACAACCAAACAGACCACGCCCTCTACATCAACCCTGATGGAAACGGAGAAAATGTACGAGTCTAGGGAAACTGAGAAACATGACAACAAAATGGCATGTATGTTTGTTTGATCTTGGCAGTGAATATTGTAACAATATGGCTACAAATACAGTAAAACCTCTCCTCACGACCACCCCGGTAATACGAGCAACCCGCTATTACGAATGATTTTAATTTGTAGGAACGGAATTTTTCCTTCTTCATAATCAATGACCACGACCCCGGAAATACGGGCACCCAGCTATTCCGAAATTACGACCACCGTTTTCAGTACCAATGAGAAGTTACCAATAGATTTTAACCCCGTGAAACGACCACTAATTTTCACAATTTCTTACAACCAGCTAATTTTCACGTGTCCATAATGGTGAACTGGAGGCCGTGCGAATATTCTTGGGTCCGATGGAGTAGACAATCAATTATCGGTCTTTTGTTTATCTGTTGACTATAGTAACACAAACATGTTAAGTGATCAAGGTGTTACCTTTCATAATCAAATGATGATAATTAATTCAGCTTTTATTCGGTAATCAGGCGTTTATCACACATTGCTGATCCGGGTGAAAAACGTGTCGACATCTGGGTAATTACAATTTGTTTTGGACGTCCAGCTTTTGTTATTTGAGATGCTTGGGTTAACATCTATCGATCGGGATGGGATAATTATTTGGTTTTTGTTACACATTAAAGCCATACTTATATCATAGAGAATATGCGATTTGTGAACTGGCGAACACTTCAACTTTGCAATTGACGATTAGTAGGACTGTTCGAACATTCAACTCGAATCAAAATGGGGGGAAAAAAACTGTAAACTACAGGCTCTTCAATAATATTCGAAATTCTTTGTTTAAAAATGAAAATGAGCACGTGGAATAGGAGTTCTTGAGACTACACACACACACAAAAAAAAGGCAGATTAAAACAGGGAATATGACAATCTATCAGTTACATTAAATTATGTAGTTTTTAATTTCAGATTCTTAGTTAATGCACATATCTTGCTGTAAGAGTTTAAATAGGCAATTATGAATGGACATGCACTGCCATGTGGATCTATTCATGAAATTCAAGCAACATATTAACTTTTCAATAAACATGAAAATTTTCTTGTTGTCATTTAAATGTGTGGGCATAGGCTTCTCTGACTAAAATACGTGTACATTACTTGGCACATAATTTAAATCTAAATAAGTCTACACAGAGTCTGGGTTTGATTGAAAATCTAGGTGGGTGAAACCCGGAAATCAGACCACCCCGCTAATAAGACCAATTTTCAAAAGTACGACGGGTGGTCTTAATAGAGGGGTTTTACTGTAGTTACAAGCAACATAGTTATAGCCATTGTCAGTAACAATGAAATATCGAGGAACACTGCATGGACCATCAAATCCACTTGTATAAATAGAGGGTATTTGTTTTTTTCGGTGGCTGTGCCACGAGTGAAAATATTACCGATGATGTTCATGAGATGAAATAAATTTCGATCTTTCACCGAAAAAAAAAACAAATATTCTATTTATTTCATGCTTCTAATGCCTTTTCTTGTCGAGTCTTCCATAAAAATCAGTACAAACTCCCTGTGGTCAGTATTCTCACTGGTAGTATCCTTGTAATATCGAAAAATATTTTCACTGCTATTTCTCGATATCCTACCGGAAAGCATGAAATAAAGCAGTATATCATTCAATCCGATATGTTATAAGTAGAGTTTGCCATAGTATATGTATGCAATGCTGAGGCAAAAGGGGGTTTAATGCATCTCCTTGAATTATGGATCCATAAAAGCCATTTGGTCTAACAACCCACTGAATCCTGAGGTAGAATAGTCCTTGGACATTTAATCCTTTCCCAAATGACAAATTTTGGACTGGTCCAAATTGAAAAAGTTTGCAGACGACAATTTCAGATTGGATGAAAATGGCAGAAAGTTCTCAAAAGGGGTAGAAAACACTGTGGGAAAAGGAGAAATTGCTCATTACGAGCAATTTCTCCTTTTCCCACAGTGTTTTCAAAAGACTTGTACTTGTTTGGGAAAGGGTTAAAAAAAAAAAAGTTTTGATCCAGGTCTGCTGCATGGACTGCACAGGCTGACCTGGGTTTATACTTTTTACAGATGCATTAAAAACGCTATTTTCACAGAGCATGGGTCATATGTTTGTCGCGGCAACAAGAAATTCAAAATGTGACATGGCTGGAATGGTTATTTTTTACGTTGTATTCTTGTTTTAGACTAAAGAAAGTCGGGAATTCTATGATTGATCAGCTGTTGTTGAAATAAACAATTACATGTTACATTGGCTATAAAGAATAAAAGATTACTGAGTCCTTCATTGCAGTGTCTTGTCTGTCACTGGCTTTGATACAATGAATTTTCAAAACAAAAAAAAAAAAGAACTCGTTGAAATTAATTGTTGACAACTTTCGAAAATATTTCGTTAAAAGGAGAATTGTTTTCTTATAAGAATTTACACCATTTACCACAATGTATTTCTTACTTAAAAATTGTGTGTTGCTTTCAATAAGGTCCAGTCCAAAATTTTATCATGTGGTTAAGCTTTAACCCTTTCCCAAACAAGCCCTGGTTTTCATGTGTCTGCAGTACAAGTCTTTTGAAAACACTGTGGGAAAAGGAGAAATTGCTCATAATGAGCAATTTCTCCTTTTCCCACGGTGTTTTCTACCCTTTTTGATAACTTTCTGCCCATTTTCATCAAATTTAAAATTGTCGTCTGCAAACTCTTTCAATTTGGACCAGTCCAAAATATGTCATTTTGGAAAGGGTTAACACAACAAAATTTTAGACTTGTCCATATTGAAGGAATTTACAGATGACAATTCATTATGTTTTATCAAATGATGACGTGTATCCTTGAATAGGTAGAAAACACAGTGGGAATTGAGAAAACGCTTGTTACCAGCATTTTCTTCTTTTCCCACAATGATTTCAAAATGTCTCTTTCTCAGGGTCATTAAAACTTGGGCTTGTATTGTAAAGCTTTACTAGTTATAGTAATGTTTGACGTTTATTTGAACAGTTATTGCGCTGGCCCTTGTTGCATTCCTCATACTGTTGGCCATCTTGATTGCTGTTATACTGGTGAAGATTCGTCAACGAGAGAAGGAGGAGGAAAAGAAGAAAAAGAAACAAGATGTTGAAATGAAACAACCATTGAATGACATAGAGGGACCAGTGCGGGACAATCGAGAAAACCAGATTTACTTAGCCAGGCTGGATGAATTCAGTATGGTTTCTGCTTCTCTAGGTGGTAAGACCTATTTCTATGAACCCTTGACCAAAAGACAATAGACTTGTCCAAATTAAAAGCATTTGCAGACAACAAATTAAATGTAACTCATACGATTGGAGTTTTCTTCAAAAGGTTAAAAAAAAAAAATGTTTTAGGAAAAGGAGGAAATGCTGGTTACCAGCATTTTCTCCTTTTCCTACAATGTTTTCAAAAGGCCTCTTCCTCAGGGTCATTAAAACTCGGGATTGTGAGGTAAAGGGTTAAATGGAAATGAGCTTGGCAAAACTGTTCCTGCATTGGAATCATTTTGCTAACCTATTCCTGATTTATAATCACGTGTTGCTGTGCAAGGCTTGTAAAATATTCGGCATTAAATCCATTATGATTTGTTAACTCGCCCTCTTTCACAATATTGTTGCAAAAGGAAACATAGTTTCTGCTGTCATAATGGTTTTATGATTGTGTATTCTTGCATTAACTCTTTACTACACAATCCTGATTTAATGACCCTGAGGAAGGAGATTTTTGATAACTTTGTGGGAAAAGGAGAAAATGCTGGTAACAGCATTTTCTCCTTTTCCAACAATGTTTTCAACCCCTTCGAAAACAAATCTCATCATTTGAGCCATGTTTAGTTTCTCCTCTACAAATACTTATAATTATGATGAATGAGTGAAAAAATTTTGTTGTGTGGCAAAGGTTTAACTCTTTACTACATGATCCCAAGTTTTAATGACTCTGAGCAGAAAGCTTTAGCTCTTATCATGCTGTTTGCTACCATTGATGTGTCTTGCAGAAAGCGTAAAGCAAGATCAGCCTGCACAAACATGCAGTCTGATCTTGCACTACACTCTCCGATACTTTGTCAGTAGTTACAGCGATATTGATACCCATAACATGTTATTTAACATAAAGAAATCATTTTGTGTAATGGTCAATAATTCAAATTTGGAAGGATAGGGGTTAGAAAACATTGTTGGAAGAGGAGAAAACCAGCATTTTCTCCTTTTCCAACAATGTTTTCTACCCTATCAAAGAAAGAAATCATCATCATTTGAGCTACTTTCAGTTTGTCGTCTGCAAATGCTTTCAATTTGGACCAGTCTAAAATTTTGTTGTGTGGTAAAGGTTTAATCTTGTATCGCTGCTTTGATATCATTTCAGCTCGACCAGAAAAAACAGACGGGACTTCCACATTTAAACCTCAGCCTAGTGATTCATCATATGTATATTCAAGTGTGGTAAGATTTTTTTCACAGTAGTTTTCTCACAAGTACAATTTTTTACCTCGTAGAGTGCCAAATAAACAAGATTGGCATTTTAGTAAATTATAAATATTAACCCTTTCCCAAACGAGGAATTTTGGACTGGTCCAAATTGAAAGAGTTTGCAAAAGACAATTTTAAATTTGATGAAAATGGCAGAAAGTTATCAAATAGGGTAGAAAACACTTTGGGAAAAGGAGAAATTGCTCGTTACGAGCAATTTCTCCTTTTCCCACAGTGTTTTCAAAAGACTTGTACTGCAGACACCAGGGCTTGTTTGGGGAAGGGTTAAACGAATAGCATTTCCAAAGCTGCTTTTTGCTAGAAAAAAATCCCTCCAAGCCCCGGTTGCTCAGCTGGTAGCGTACAGGACTTGAGAATAGGAGGTCACTGGTTTGATCCTTGGCTCTGCCAGTTTCTTTCAGAGGATTGATGATAGTCATTGTAACAGGATTCATTCCTCTCTCACAGCTGACCATTGTTTCGACGATAGTTATGTGGGAAAGCAGCCAGTGGCTTGCAAAGAATATTGTGCTTAGTACAGGTAAAAGAAACCCCAGGAAAGCATGGATAGGTGCACTGGACACCACAACATAACTGAAATAATGTTGAAAACGGCATTAAACACCAATTAATCAATGCTAGAATATCCCAGTGTAATGAACAGTGTAGATTAAAGACCAGGCTGCACATTCTGTAGAGTCTTTTGTGCTCTATTTCTCTGAAGTATCTGTCACAGGAATTCTAGACTTGTCCACATTCAAAGCAATCACAGACAAGAAAATAAATGTGACTCAAAAATTGAAACTTGTTTTGGGAAAGGTAGATAACATGTTGGAAAAGGAGAAAATGCTGGTAACCACCATTTTCTCCTTTTCCCACAATGTTTTCAAAAGGCTTCTTTCTCAGGGTCATTACTTGTCCAAATTCAAAGCAATCACAGACAAGAAAATAAATGTGACTCAAACACTGAAACTTGTTTTGGGAAAAGGTAGATAACATTGTGGGAAAAGGAGAAAATGCTGGTAACAAGCATTTTCTCCTTTTCCCACAATGTTTTCAAAAGGCATTTTTCTCAGGGTCGTTACAACTCGGGATTGTGTGGTAAAGGTTTAAACAGTAATTCATGAGAGCATTGTATGAGAAAATGAAAAATATCTGGGGATTAATCTCTTCATAAGTTGTAAAAGTTTTTGTTTTGATCAGAAGAAAACTGAAAATAGCCTGTGCAGTAATTGTTGAAGTTGGAAAAATAATATTCTTATGTATTTTGTATTCTTTGCCCGACAGCCTCAGTCAGACGATGATGCTCCCACCCTGGCTGAGAGAAAGTTTTACAACAGAAAAAAGAATCGACCAGCCTCATCAATTTCTGAGGTACTAGAGGAAATGGAAAGACAGAGAACTGCAAAAGGTATACAGAGATACATGTGTTTTTTTTTTTTGTGGGGGGGGGGGTAAAAGATCGAGTGAACATCATACTCTAATGTTTTCACGAGTGGCACAGAAAAACAAATACAGTAAAACCTTGATAATTTGAAGTCTTAAGGGGACAAGCAAAATGTTCAAATTTTCGCGATGCTCAAATTATCCAAAAATGTCAATGGCACACATGTTCGAATTTTCAGACTATCGAGACTCGAAATCACTGATCTGCTTTTAATGCAATATAGTGGAGTTTTTACTGGGACTAAGGAAATTACTTGAAAAAAGCAGGGTTCTCGAATGTTCGAGAATGGAAACATCAAGATTTTCTAACCTTTGTTTCTTTTTTTTTGTTGGGACTTGCAAAGTACTGGGGAGCTCTCTGTATTTCCGTAACACTGAGTTTATCAATCGGTAATTTCACTGGTTGAAACAGTGAAATTATCAAACCATAATCAACCATTATTTCCGGATAAACTAGCGAAAAGCATGTGCCAATACCTGAAAGCCATGGGCCTGCAGTGATTCATGCTAAAAAATGTTCTATAGCAAAAAGTGTTTCAAACTCTTGAAAAAGGCAATAGCTGAAAATTCAAACAATATGGAAAGGGGACCCAATGCATCGGGAAAAAAGTATTGACCAAGGTCAGCCTGGGCAGTCTGCGCAGTCAGACCTGGGCCAAAACTTGTTATTTGTCAGTTCTCTGCATGTCCAAGGATGAGTTTGCCTCATGATGTAGTCGGTTGTTAGACAAAATGGATTGTATGGATCTATAGTCACGTGATAACTTGTTTGTTGTCATAGATCATGGATTAACCCTTTACCACACAATCCCGAGTTTAAACGGCCCTGAGAAAGAAGCCTTTTGAAAACATTGTGGGAAAAGGAGAAAATGCTGGTAACCAGCATTTTCTCCTTTTCCCCCCAGTGTTTTCTACCATATAAAAGACAAATTCCATCATTTGAGCAAAATTTAAATTGTCGTCTGCAAATGCTTTCAATTTGGACAAGGCTACATTTTTGTCGTTTCGTAAAGAGTTATGTCACCTTTTGCCAGTGTATGGTTTGGACATTTATTTGTATTCACATTTTACAGATGCAGACACAGGTGATTTGGAAACCCTTGGAAATGGTCCAATACAGATACAACCTTTTGAAAATAGTCCTTTATCTTGTGTAAGTTTTTATGTCTATGTCTGTAGATGTTGTCTGCATTGTACACTTTGCAATATATACTCTCTGTATTTTACACAAATATCATAATATTACACAGTCATAATATATCATAACCTTTTATAATCTTTGATTGTGTCTCGCTTTTACTTTTTGTGTGAAAAAAAAAATAACATGGAAAATATGATCTGACTTTTACCATGCATTGTTCTTTTGTAAAGAGCTGTGCCTCGTAACTCAGTTGGTAGCTTACAGGGCTTGAGACCAGAGGGTTGCTGGCCTGAATCGCCAGCTCAGCCTATTTCTGTCCTAGGATGATAGTCATTGTGACATGATTTATTTTTCCTTCGTGGCTTGTTATTATTTTAGTAACTCTTATCCTGTTAAATACGTAAAATGAAACTTTCAACCCAATAGTAAATACCGTAATTTTGCTATTTCAGAGGATTTTTTTTTTTGGAAGATATCTCCTTATCGGGCAGTGTAGATCCAAGATCAGACTGCATGTTCTGTGCATTCTGATCTTGATCTACACTGTCCGCAAAAGGTCTGTGAGTCGCGCCTAATAGCCTAAGGGTTAATGATGTTTATGTAGGAAAGCAGCCCGTGGCTTTGAAAGAAAGGTTGTGCAAAACACCAGTGAGAGAACCTTCAGAAAGAGCATGATTAAGTGCTCTGGCCACAGTGTTACAACAATGTTAAAAGCTGCATTACAGACCATGCAAAAAAAACCAATTCTTACTGCAAATTTGTACCGAATTTTTGTTTTTTTGTAGATCTAGAGAAAAAGATAATTTCGGGCTTTTTTTTTTGCTATTTGATGATTCTAGGATACATGATTTTATAAGTGTTATACTGTTGGTAGCTTATTACGTTGATCTTAGACCGTTAGCTTTGAAGCCCAAGTTTTAACCCTTTACCGTGACAAAATTTTAGACCCTTCCAAATTGAGAGCATTTGCAGATGACAATATCAATGTGGCTCAAATGATGCGTTTTTTCTTTGATAGGACAGAAAACATTGTGGGCAAAGGAGAAAATGCTGGTTACCAGCATTTTCTCCTTTTCCCACAATGTTTTCAAAGGGCTTATTCCTCTGGGTCATTGAAGGTCGGCTTTGTGTGGTAAAGGGTTAATAACCCAGAAAGAAAAAGCTTTTGAAAACATTGAGGGAAAAGGAGGAAATGATGTTGCCAGCATTTTCTGTTTTCCCCATAATTTTTTCTTGTCAATCAGAAAACTTAAGCTCATTATTTTGTACTGATTTTATTTTGATTTTTGAAGAGTCTACAGGGTGTCCGTTTGGGAAAGGGTGAAATACCATGAAAATTGTTTAACCCTTTCCCAAACGACAAATTTTGGACTGGTCCAAATTGAAAGAGTTTGCAGACGACAATTTTAAATTTGATGAAAATGACAAAGTTCTCCAAAAGGGTAGAAAACACTGTGGGAAAAGGAGAAATTGCTCATTACGAGCAATTTCTCCTTTTCCCACAGTGTTTTCAAAAGACTTGTACTGCAGACACCTGAAAACCAGGGCTTGTTTGGGAAAGGGTTAACTCTTTACCACACAATCTCAGGTTTTAATGACCATGAAGAAAAAGGCTTTTGCAAACATTGTGGAAAAAGAAGAAAATGCTGGTTACCAGAATTTTCTCCTTTTTCCACAATTTTTCCCATGCAATCAGAGTCAAAAATCATAATTTGAACTACATTTAATTGTTGTCTGCAAATGCTTTCAATTTAGTCTAGTCCAAAATTCTGGTAAAGTGTTAAATTGCTTTGGAAAACATTCAGATCATTTTGGTGTATTTTCTTTAGGGGGAGAGTGAGGGGTTAAAGCTCATAGCTCATTGTATCCAAGATTTACCAGGATCCGTATTCACGAACCATTCCTTAAGAATATCCTTAGTCTTGTTCTCCAAGATTTTCTACATTTGAAAGTAACACAACTCCTGGTTTAGCCAATCAGGAGTTGTGTTACTTTCAAATGTAGAAAATTCTGGAGAACAAGACAAAGAACGTTCTTAAGAATGGTTGGTGAATACAGACCCAGTATATCACATGTTTGATACCCATTTAATTTCTAGCCAAAGGCAGACTTCAGAGAAATGATACCCATTTATGAGGTTAGTCAGTGCCATCATTTTAGGTTGGCCCTTTGCTAGAGGAATTCTTAACTCTTGTAGTGCTGAACTAGGATTTATTATTGCTTATGTGGACCATTAGATCAAGATCAGACTGCACAGACCATGCAGTCTGATCTTGGATTTACATTGTGTGCTTCTTTCCCAGATATCAAGACACAAACGGCCTGATTGCAATACTGGAATCATTAGTGCTGACCAGAAATGTCTATAGCATTTAATAAACACAAGGGTTAACTTTTACCTGGATGTACAGTAAAACCTCTCCTCACGACCACCCCGGTAATACGAGCAACCCGCTATTAGGAACGATTTTTGTCAGAACGGAATTTTTCCTTCTTCATAATCAATGACCATGACCCTGGAAATACGGGCACCCCGCTATTCCGAAATTACGACCACCATTTTTAGTACCAATGAGAAATTACATAGAGAATAGATGGTTGGTGTCTTGGATGGGTTAAGTTTATCGGGCAAGGCGGAGGAATTTATCTGGTGAGCCGAAGGCAAACCGGATAATTTCTGGAGCCGAGCCCAATAAACTTAACCCATCTAAGACACCAACCATCTATTCTATTTATCCTGTCACGCACTGTAAATGAACAAAACAAAACAGAAAACAAACATGATACAGAGACCGTACCTTTTATTCAATATCTTATGATACCATAAAATTCCCGAGCCGAGCCTGACAAACTTTCCTGGAATCTAAGACACTACTGTCTATTCTTCAAATTTCCCAATCCACGACACTATTCTGTTTATCCTGTTTCACATTTACAAACATAAATCTGACTAGATAGAATATTTCGCTAGAAATTAAGGCACGTATTGACATCTTTCGCACTATGAAAAAACACACGCTTGTATGGTGAACTGTGCAAAGCGCTTTTGGTATGCAGCTGTAATAATGACATCATGAATAATATGGACTACATCATAAACGTGACGTAAACCCTCGGAAGAATGTTGTGGCGAAGAATTCAATTTTATTTTAAATAATAAGAAAAATCAACATGTGCATCGAATTTTAAGCGATAATTTTACTTTGAAATATTGATTTCGTGTACCGGCACCTAAAAAAGGAGTTCTGGCTGGTCACATGACCAGCTAGCCTAATAAACCTTGATCACGTGACCAACTGACATAATAAACCTAGTCACGTGGTCAAGTGACCGTATATCACCAAGTTTATATGACCCCCTGTTATACGGTGGAATTTATAGGAGGTGACAGGATAACATCAGATTTTAACCCTGTGAAACGACCACTAATTTTCACAATTTCTTTACGACCAGCTAGTTTTCACGCGTCCATAATCGCGAACTGGAGGCTGTGCTTCATGTACGAATATTCTTGGGTCTGATGGAGTAGACAATCAATTATCGGTCTTTTGTTTATCTCTTGACTACAGTAACATAATAGTGTTAAGTGATCAAGGTGTTACCTTACATAATCAAATGACCAATGAAATGATAATAATTAATTCGGCTTTTATTCGGTAATCAGGCGTTTATCACACGTTGCTGATCCGGGTGAAAAACATGTCGACATCTGGGTAATTACAATTTGTTTTGTACATCTAACTTTTGTAACTTGAGATGCTTGGGTTAACATCTAGTGATCGGGATGGGATAATAATTTGGTTTTTGTTACACATTAAAGCCATACTTATATTGTAGAGAATAGCGATTTGTGAACTGGCGAATACTTCAACTTTTCGATCGATGATTAGTAGGACTTTTTGAACATTCAACTCGAATCAAAATGGGGGAAAAAAAACTGCAAACGTCAGGCTCTTCAATAATATTCGAAATTCTTTGTGTAAAAATGAAATGAGCACGTGGAATAGGAGTTCTTGAGACTACACAAAATAAAAAAAGCAGATTAAAACAGGGAATATGACAAGTTCTATCAGTTACATTAAATTATGTAGATTCTTAGTTAATGTACATATCTTGCTGTAACAGTTTAAATAGGCAATTATGAATGGACATTCACTGCCATGTGGATCTATTTATAAAATTCAAGCAACATATTAACTTTTCAATAAACATGAAAATTTTCTTGTTGTCATTTAAATGTGTGGGCATAGGCTTCTCTGACTAAAATACATGTACATTACTTGGCACATAATTTAAATCTAAATAAGTCTACACAGAGTCTGGGTTTGATTCAAAATCCAGGTGGGTGAAACCTGGAAATTAGACCACCATGCTAATAAGACCAATTTTCAAAAGTACGACGGGTGGTCTTATTAGAGGGGTTTTACTGTATTTGAACCCTTTCATTCTCAGAATTGTGTTAGAGATATGCATTATAACATCTAGAATATCTATCTTTGAATCATTATTTGCTTTAAAAAAAACCTCAAAAGATCAATTTTTTGTTTTGATTTTGACACGCTTGGTTTACTTCTGGTTATGTGTTGTTGTAGTACAAGTTTACTCTTTAAAATTGTCTAAAATGGTATTTTATAGATCTTTTGTGTATATAGAAGCATGCTTGAGAACGAAAGAGGCAACCCTAGGATGAAAATCTAACATTTATCCCTTTATCAAACAATTTTGCATAAAGAACCCTGGTAACCTAAGTTTTATCTCATGGATGCATTTCAACCTAGGGTGCAAGTGTAACCTTTATCCCTTCATCAAACAATTCTGCATAAAGAACCCTGGTAACCTAACTTTTACCTGGATGCATTTTAACCTAGGGTGCAAGTGTAACCTCTATCCCTTAATCGAACAATTCTCCATAAAATGCCCTGGTAACCCAGCTGTTATTATTCTTCGCCACTATGTTTTCTTTGCTTTTAAAGGTAGCTCTGACAGCTGGACTAGCATTAAATCTATTGTCCACAAAATGCTTATAGTATGAAAGGGTCTAACATTTTATCTTTAGGTAAAATTATCTCTTCACCGAACAATCCTGTGTTTAACCCTTTATCACACAATTCCGACTTTTAATAACCGTCAGAAATAAGTCCTTTTGGAAATAATGGGAAAAGGAGAAAATGCTTGTTACCAGCATTTTCTCTTTTTCCCACAATGTTTTCAAGAGACTTTTACTTCAGGTTCGTTAAAATCTGGGATTGTGTGGTAAAGGATTAAGCTATTTGCCATTGATTGAAAATTACTTCTGTGAATGTGTATTGGTTTAAGGATTGGGGTATGTGGTAATCAGCATTTTTTTCCTTTTCCCGCAATGTTTTCCTCCCTTCCAGAAGTCAATTTCTATTTTTGAGTCACAGTATTTTTGTCATCTGCCAAAGCTTTCTATTTTGGGCAAGTCAAAATTTTTGTAGTTTGGCACAGGATTAATCCATATTTGTCATTTGCAAATGCTTAGGACAAGTCCAAAAGTTTGTCGTTTGGTAAAGAGTTAATGTTTTGGCTTCAAAATTAATGCTTTTGGAGGAGTACCGACCTTTTGTCGACTGGTAATACAGTTTGGTTTCAATGTAGTGACAAGTGATGAGAACCTTGGAGCTCTTTGGGTTGGTGTATATTGTTGCCAATTGCTTAGAAGCATTTTGGCTTTGTTTTACATGATACCCATCAGGTGGAATACGGAGTTGTAGGATGATGCTAGTGTGTTGTAAAGCTGACAAGTCAGCTCTCACCAAAGATTGTTCATTAGGCTTTTTGACTCATAGAGGTGCTATGAGTTGCAGTTAAACATGAATAAGTGAACTGTAAAGCTGTTAGAGTATTGATTATAATATAAATTTTCACAAAATAGCATAAATGTAGGCTGTACAGCTCGACATTGATATGAAAATTGATGACCGATCACCTCCAATAATTTGTAAGATAACTAATTCAATCACAATTGTATTAAATTGCTAACAAAGCTGTGCTCAGAATTAACAAAGCATACAGTATGTTGCATGCAGGAAGTATTTTTAATAAAGGGAGATAATACGGTTATAAGCATACTCTGCTGTGTATCCTAAAATAGATTGGAGATAGACAATAAGGATTTTCTCAATAAATGTTCAACAAGAAACGTCGTTACATCAGTGTATTTAATAGATATTTGTCAGATTGCATTTAACATCAGTCATGCTTTCTTGTGCACCTTCATATGATTGTTTCTTTAACCCTTTCCCAAACGACAAATTTTGGACTGGTCCAAATTGAAAGAGTTTGCAGAAGACAATTTTGAATTTGATGAAAATGGCAGAAAGGTCTCAAAAAGGGTAGAAAACACTGTGGGAAAAGGAGAAATTGCTCGTTATGAGCAATTTCTCCTTTTCCCCGCAGTGTTTTCTAAAGACTTGTACTGCAGACACGTGAAAACCAGGGCTTGTTTGGGAAAGGGTTAACCCTTTACCGTACAAGCCCGACTTTTAAGGACCCTAAGGAAAAAGGGCTTTTGAAAACATTGTGGGAAAAGGAGAAAATGCTGGTAACCAGCATTTTGTCCATTTCCCACAATATTTTCAACTCTTGGAAAGACACATTCCATGTTTTGATATACATTAAATATGTCCTCTGTAAATGCTTTCAAATGGAATCAGGCTAAAATTTTGCTGTGTGGTAAAGAGTTAACTCTTTACCACACAACAAAATCTCAGACTTGTCCAAATTGAAAGCATTTGCAGTTGAAAATCTATATGTGGCTCAGTTGATGGAATTTGTCTCCAATAGAGTAGAAAGCTTTTCCCACAATGTTTTCAAAAGGCTTCTTCCTCAGGGTCGTTAAAACTCGTTATTGTGTGGTTAAGGGTTACTACAGTGTTTTCTCTTTTGATTTTTTTTTTGTGTGCCTAACAGCTAGCGCTAATATCTATAATCATCCTCTAAAGCTTGACCCTTTACCACACAATCCTGACTTTTAACGACCTTGAGGAAGAAGCCTTTTGAAAACATTGTGGGAAAAGGAGAAAATGCTGGTAACCAGCATTTTTTCCTTTTCCCACAATGTTTTCTAGTCTACGAAAGACAAATTTCATGTTTTTTTAGCTACATTTGTGGGCTGCAAATGCTTTTAATTTAGACCTTTTGTGCTTTGGTAAAGAGTTACCCTTTACCTAACAATGCTGAGTTTTGAATGACCTAAAGAAAAAAGGCTTTGAAAAACAATGTTGGAAAAGGAGACATGTTTGTAACCAGCATTTTCTCCTTTTCCCACAATGTTTTTAACCCTATTAAAAAAAAAAACACCTTTTGAGCCATATAATATTGAAATTGTCATCTGCAGATGCTTTCAATTTAGGCAAGGCTAAAATTTTGTGTTCTTGTAAAGAATTATATATATATATATATATATATAGATATAGAGATAGATAGAAGTATAACATTTTATGTCCAGATAGTAGACAGCTTTTTAATTCTAGTCTAAATTGAAAGCATTTGCAGATGACCAAGTAAATGTGACTCATATGATTGGATTTGTTTCTGAAAGGTTAGAGCTGGTTACCAGCATATTCTCCTTTTCCCACAATGTTTTCAAAAGTCCAATTTCCCACAGCTGTTAAAACTCGGGATGGTATGGTAAAGGGTTAAAGCGCCTGAAAACATGCTTATTTGCATATATTTTTTGCCACCGTCATTCAAAATGGTGCTTTCATTTTTCATCAATTAGCTCTCTTTATTTTAACCCTTTACCACACCATCCCGACTTTTAATGACCCTGAAGGAGGAGCCTTTTGAAAACATTGTGGGAAAAGGAGAAAATGCTAGTAACCAGCATTTTCTCCTTTTCCCTCAATGTTTTCTATGCTTCCCGAAACAAATTTCAGTTTTTCAGCCATGCTTATTTTGTCGTCTGCAAAAGCTTTCAATTTAGACTAGTCTAAAATTGTTTTGTTTGGTAAAGAGTTAGCACATACTTGTGAGTGATATGTCTGACAACAGAGTATAGCACATAAATATATCTATGCACCCAACTGGTTATCAACTTCATTTGAGTTTTAGCTGCATGTATTTATAATTTGGCTGTGGCTTGTGTTTTTTTCAAAACACACAAAAAAGAGAGAGAGAAAAAGAAAATGCTTATATATGTATATGCATAATAGGTATCTTACATACTTTTGTCTTCTTTTTTTTTTATAACAATATAGGCATATTTATATCAAGTTTATTCTTTATCAAATGACAAATTTTTAGACTTGTCCAAATTGAAAGTAATTGCAGACGACAAGGTAAATGTGTCTCAACTGATGTAATCTGTCCTTTGAATGGTAGAAAATATTGTTGAAATGGAAGAAAATGCTGGTTACCAGTATTTTCACCTTTTTCCACATTGTTTTCAGAATCATATATCACCAGGGTTGTTAATATAGGACTGCTTGATAAAGGGTGAACCCTTTAACATAAATTCCCAGTTTGATGGCCTTGAGGAAGACAGCTTTTGAAATGAAGTGGAGAAAAGAAAAAAATTCTGCTAATAAGCATTTTCTCCTTTTCCCACAATGTTTTCTATCCTCTCAAAGACAATTTCCAGCATCAGAGCCACACTTAATTTGTCATCTGAAGATGCTTTTTATTTAGACAGGTCTAAAATCTTGTAATTTGATAAAAAGTTAACTCTTTACCATACATTCCCGACTTCTAATGACCTGAAAGAAAAGGCTTTTGAAAACCTTGTGAGGAAAGGAGAAAATGCTGGTAAGCAGCATTTTCTTTTTTTCTCACAATGTTTTCTACCCTGTCAAGGACAAATTTTGTCATTTGAATTTCTTTTAATTCATTGTCTGCAAATGCTTTTAATTTCGACAAGTCTAAAATTCCATTTTTGTGGTAAAGAGTTACAGGGAAGTAAGTCTGCTTTTTTATATTTTGCTCTAACTTCTGCTATCATTTTATGCTTTTGCTTTACTGTATTGTCAATATTATATCCTGTAGGACCATATATACAATAGTATAAAACCTGACAAGAGCCCAGATGAATTGAGATTTTCTGAGATCCCAGAAGAAAAAGTCCCTTCAGATAGTCTTCCGAGTACTGAGGTTTGTAAGAAAGCCTTTTGATATTCCTATTCTGTTTCAAAAAACCCACAAAACCCTTGTCCCCATTTCCCCATTATCCCCATACCCCCTTCACCCACCACCCACCCACAAACACTTTTATGCCAACCCTTTTAGACAAATAGTTTACCCTTCAATATTTTACTGTAGCTGCATGTTTGGGAAAAATATGGGAATCTTTATTTGAGATGGACATTCTGGGAGTTGTTACAAGCCCTACTATTCTGCCAACCTTCTGGCAATAGAAAAATTGTTAATAACAAGCAATTTCTCGATTTGCCACAATCTGTTCACTTGTTATAGCTCATAACTTGTGGTACATCGTAGATGTACCTCTTTTTGGAGGATTTTTTAATCTTGAAATTTCCTTAACCCTTTACCACACATTCCCAACTTCCTGAGGAAGAAGCCTTTTGAAAACCTTGTGGGGAAAGAAGAAAATTCTGGTAACCAGCATTTTGCCTTTTCCCACCATGTTTTCTACCCTTACGAAAACAAGTATTCAATTTTTTTCAGTCCCATTTACTTTTTCATCTGCGCATGCTTTCAATTTGGATCAGTCAAAAATTTTGTCATTAGGTAAAGAGTTAACCCTTTACTAAACAACAAAAATTTAGACCAGTCCAAATTGAAAGCATTAATTTTGTAGACAACAAAATAAATGCAACCTTAAAAGAGAAATTTGTTTTTGGAAGGGTAGAAAACATTGTTGACTTCTCATAAGCTTCCTTTCTCAGGGTCGTTAAAAGTTTGAAAGGTTAATTAAGCCTTTTCCAAACAACAAAATTTTAGACTGGTTCGAATTGAAAGCATTTGCAGACAAAACATTGAATATTTCTTAAATGGCAAGATTCGTCTTACATAAGGTAGATAACATTGCTTGGTACCAGCATTTTCTCCTTTTTCCACAATGTTTCCAAAAGGCTGCATTCTCTAGGTCCTTTAAAACTTTTTCCTTTGGAAGGACAGAAAACACAGTGGTTGATGAGGTAACTGCTTGTTATGAGCAATTTCTCCTTTTCCCAAATTTTCAAAACTTTCTTTAACAGTGTCTTTAACCTTTTACCATACAATCCTGATTTTTAAATACCTTGGGAATGAAGTCTTTTGAAAACAATGTGGAAAAAGGAGAACATTTTCTCCTTTTCCCACAATGTTTTTTTCTCTATCAAAAACAACTTCCACAATTTTAGCGACATTTTATAATAAAGAAATGACAACAAATGATGGAATTTGTGTCCAAAAGAGTAGAAAATATTGTGGGAAAAGGAGAAAATGCTGGTTACCAGCATTTTCTTCTTTTCCCACAATGTTTTCAACAACCTTCTTTTTACTAGGTTGTTAAAAGTCGGGATTGTATGGTAAAGGGTTGTTCAGTAAAGAGTAGGTGACACATTAATTGCAAGTAAATGTGATTTAACTCTTTACCACACAATCCTGACTTTTAACAACCCTGTGAAAGAAGCCTTTAGAAAACCTTGGGGGGAAAAAGCAGAAAATGCTGGTAACCAGCATTTTCTCCTTTTCCCACAATATTTTCTACCCTTTCCAAAACAAATTTCACTTTGTCAATCACATTTATTTTGTCGTCTGCAAATGCTTTCAATTTGGACAAGTCTAAAATTTTGTCGTTTCGTAAAGAGTTAAATGACAGGATCGGTTTTCTAAATTGTAGAAAACACTGTTGAAAAAAGAGGAATTGCATGTCACCATTATTTTCTCCTTTTCTCGTGATTTTTTCAAAAGTTTTCTCTCTCAGGGTAATTAAAACTCTGGATTGTTTGGTAAAGAATTGAACTGATTTTGTTTTTCCAGTGCAGTGGATGGAATGATATGTTGCAAACTGGAAGAACTTATAACTGTCGGTGGCTTTTTTGTATTTTTTTTTCTTCATTATTTTTGCATTTTATTATTTATGCATTATGTATTGTCGTTTTCTCAGTCTCCTGTTCCTTTATTAGGTCAGTTGCAATACTTAAATATACAGAAATATTTTTCATTCCATTAGAAAATTTTGATTTAGAAAGAAACATTAAATTCCTGTATTCAGGTGCTTTTACCCTTGAAGCATCTTTTACAACTGTAGTTGCCTTTATGTTCACTGTAGATCAAGATCAGACTGCATAAAATGTGCAGTTTGATCTTTGATCTACACTGTCTACTTTGATAAATCCATACAGACAAAAGCAACCATGAAATTCCAATTATTTGGGTCTAATTAAATTTTGTCAACTGAAAATGCCTGTTTGGTTTACTCAGCACTCTTAGGGTTAATCTTTTACAACACAATGCTACCTTTTAACGACCCTGATGAAGAAGGCTTTTGGAAACATTGCGGGAAAAGGACAAAATGCTGGTAACCAGCATTTTCTCTTTTTCCTGCAATGTTTTCTATCCTTCCAAAAACAATTTTCAATTTTTTGAGTCATATCTATTTTGTTGTCTGCAAATGCCCCCAATTTTGAAGTATCAAAAATATTGCCATGTAAAGGGTTTATATGGACAAGTCTGAAATTTCGTGGTCTAGTAAAAGGTTGATCCATTCTATGCAGACTGTGTTTAGACATTAAAAGACTAGAATTAGCATCAAATAGGATAAATGGTGAAAACCAGGTAAAGGATGAATATGTCAGCTGTTTGTGACTGAAATAATATTGAATGGGACTTAAAATATATTCAATCAATCAGTCAGTCAATCACACATTATTTTTTAAGACTTCTATATGGAAGGGTCATAGGAAGTGGTCTTCATGTGGAGGTAGATTAATTGTTATACATATATAACTCAAAAAAGTTTTGAAAATTGCAAGCATGAAAATATTGATGGAAGGGTATAGTCTGGGTCCAGGGGACAATAATTTTTTAATCGCTCCAAATGACGGTCTCCTTTCAGACCTACAATCTCCGAGCAGAGTTGTCGTTCGTTACTCTCACCATACATCTCTGCAACGGGCTAAATAACAAGAATTTTGTCAAGCCAAGGAAAACATGTTTTGTTACTGTTTAACTGTTCCATGTGTAACAAAATAAAGTAGACAAAGGAAATATGATTCCGGATACATTATAGGTGCATTCAAACTGATGAATTTACCTGTATACAATGGAACTATTTTTTCAAGCTTCTTTACTGATCAGAATCTTACACCAATTGTAAAAAAAATGGCTACGCCCATGAATGATGACAATTTAACACACAGGCGGATCTAAGTTTGTAAGATTAAAAAACAAATTATCGTCCTTTAAAAGACATTTAAGCTTTTCAGAAAATCCCTCTTTTTCACATTTCCTACCACTAAGTCTGATTGGCCGTATGCTGTTTGAACAGCACACAAAACAATCGATTGGTCTTTCTTTCACCTGCGTTTGTGTCGCCATTTTGAGTTATGGTCATGTGACGAAAATATCATGTGATGACGGACTACTTTCTGAGCCAACTACAGAGGTGAATGGGAGAGTGCAAGAGAGTGTCAGACCTATGGCAAAATGGTTTATTGCGTCCATAGTTATAATCTCATTTTTGACAAAGTATTGAAAGAATACACTGAAAGGAGAAAATGATCTGCTGGAACCCAGGCTAGGAAGGGTAATGCTAAGTATTATTTATTAAACATAGATGCTTACCTACCTTAATTCCAAGGGGAAATAACTCAAATTGGAAATAGTATGACTTGTGTCCCTTGATCTGTAATATCTGTTAGTTCCCTTATCTTCTTGTTGATAGTTCATTAACCCCTTACTGCACAATGACGCCTTTTGATGCCCCTGGGAAAGAAGCCTTTTGAAAACATTGTGGGAAAAGGAGAAAATGCTGGTAACCAGCGTTTTCTCCTTTTCCCACAATGTTTTCTACCTGATCAAAGAAAAATTGCACCATCTGAGCCACATTGAAATTGTCGTCTGCAAATGCTTTCAGTTTGGACAAGGCTATAATGTGTCATCTGGTAAAGGGTTAAACAGTTCATAGTCGATATGTTGGTCCTCTGTTGTGGACAAACAACCAGAGGCCTAAAAAAATCATGTTGACTCCTTACCAAATGACAAAATTATGGACTCAACTGTATTGAAAGTGTTTTATACTTATTAAGTTTTACAGTAGCTGTGCAGTTTACTTGTTAAGTTTTACAGTAGCTGTGCGGTAGCACACCATGCTAGTAACATATGGGTTGTGAGTTTAAAGCCTGTTTTGGTCTAAACTGGAACCAAGAATCGCTGATAGCAACTACAGTAGGATTCATTCATCTCTTACCATCAGCATAGTCTTGACTTGGTTATGTCGGAAAGCAGCCAGTGGCTTGGAAGTAGCATTTTGCTTAGTGCTGATAAAGAAACTTTATGAACACAGGGATAGGACCGGTGCTTTTGCAATTGTGATATGAAATACTTTGAAGAAGTGTTTTAAACCTTTACCACACAATCTCGACTTTTAATGACCCCGAGAAAGAAGCCTTTTGAAAACATTGTGGGAAAAAGGAGAAAATGCTGGTTACCAGCATTTTCTCCTTTTCCAACAATGTTTTCAAAAGGCTTCTTTCCCAAGGTCTTTAAGAGGCGGCATTGTGTGGTAAAAGGTTAAACATAAAGCAGTTCGGTGACATAAAGCCTGGTAAATGACCTTGTATATTTTGTGTTTTTCAGAATCAAGACGATGACGTTGGCAATGATGCTGACAATGAGTCGGACACTCCATCCCCACCCCCACCACCCCACCTCAGCCAGGAGTATAATGGGGACAGCGGGTACGAGGCAGAGTCCAAACCCGAGGATGAGGAGGATGAAACAATTATGAATGACAGTTACCATGGTAACCACAGTTGTAATGGGGACGTCACCCCAAATAGTCCTGACTCCCATACTTACAATGCATACTCTACGGGCACATCACCTCTGTCTCTGGAGTCAAGAAACTGTAACTTTTTGTCAGATAGTGTAACTCCTTCCATCCATTCTGGAAATGACATGCCACAGACGTTACCATCCGATAATAAACTGCTTAAATCTAGCTTTCATACCTCACCTGTGATAGAATCGCCTCCCACCATGTTAGAGCATACATCAAATGTTACACAGAATGGAGACCATACATAGGCAGAAATGTACAAAGTAGGCTTTGAGATCTGTTACCTCTAGAAAAAAATTCCTGCAGACAACTTTGATGTCACTCTTGTAGCTACTTGGAACAACTCATACCCAGGACAACTGCTACTTAGGACAAATTTTACCTAGGAAAGTTGCTACTTTAGACAACTCTCACCAAGGACAATTACTACTTAGGACAACTCTTACCTAGGACAATTGCTACCAAGGGCAGCTCTTACCTAAGACAGGTCTAATCTAGGACAACTCTTACCTAGGACAATAGCTACTTAGAACAACTCTTGCACCTAGGACAACTGTTACCTGGGACAATTGCTACTTAGAACAACTCTTACCAAGGGTAATTGCTACTAAGAACAACTCTTAACTAGGAGAATCACTACTTGGGACAAGTCTTACCTAGGACAAATGATACCTAGGATAACTTTTACTTAAGACAGTTGCTACATAGGACAACTTTTACCTAGGATAATAATTGCTACTTGGGACAACTGTTACCAAGGACAACTGCTACGTAGGACAACTCTTACCTAAGAAAATTACTACTTAAAAACTCTTACCCCAGACAATTGCTACTTAGGACAACTCTTATCTATGGTTACCAGCATTTTCTCCTTTTCCCACAATGTTTTCAAAAGCCTTCTTCTTCAGGGTTGTTAAAGCTCAGAATTGTTTGGTAAAGGATTAATACTCTAGTTGTGAAGGGCCTGACACAAATTAACCCTATAGCAATTTGAAAGTATTTAGCCTTACTAGAATTGGACCAGTCAGATAAAATTTTGGGAAAATGGCTAGCTACATATGGGTATTATAGAAGGTGGTAGCTTTGTCTCATTACCTATTTGCCTTGTACAATATGACTTCAGAAAATCATCAAATCAAAAAGGTGTTAGCTTTAATCATGATCAAGCTGAATTGAAAGCAGGGTCCATCAAAAAGGTAGTGAAAACCTCGAAAAGCCAGAATCAATCCAACTGAAGACCAAGAAATTGAAACCTGCGAATCATTTACAGGTTGTTTAATTATCTGCAATGAAATCATGTTATTGGTATTACATTTGAAAATAGTTCACAATGTGTCATTGATGAGCAAGTTATTTTGCAAAAATTAAGCCCAGAAGAAACTGATTTATCATTATAACTAAATTACCAAATTTCTAACGTGCATGTATTTCCTCCTACTGACCTACAATTAATACTTTTATCTGTACGAGACACAATCGGTAATGGTGGTAGCAGGTATAAATATATTTGTATACAACTTGTCTAGTATCAGTTGTCCTGAATAGGAATTGTCCTAGACACAAATTGTCCCAGGTTCAGTTGTCTTAGGTACGAGTTGTCCTTTATGCCAATTTTCTACATATAAATTGTCCTGCCACTGGATAGAAATGGGTGGTTACTATTGCTGCAAAACAAAAAAGGTTGTCTGTAGGATGTTATAAATTAATGAGATATACATACACTAAACAAAGATAAACCTAGATACTGTAGATTTAAGAAAGAGGATTTACAGTGCAGATTCCCAAATTTTGTATCTATGTCTTCTCATTGCAAAATATAAAAGAAGAAAATACATAGAAAATATCATTCTACTTGTGAGTTCGTATGATTAGAGAGCCACAGTGTGTGATTTCAATTACCTGAAAAGTACAGTGTGTAATTATGACCAATGTTGATAAATACAAGATATCTGTTGTTAAAATATCTATGTGTATAGTGACAATTTTAATAATGGTGCAATAGAACAAACACAATTTCTAAACTGTAATTAAAGTGAATCTGTTATTCATTATATTACATAGAAGGCTTGGGATGTGATTGAAGTGGAAAGGAGAAGAGTACAAACAGTTTGAAGTGAAACATTAAGGTGATATGTTCGAGTTGTTTGATATTTTTACTGACACTGTTAACTGATACAGGTTTTGTCTGCACAGTGCTACCACACAATCCCGAGTTTTAAGAAGGCTTTTGAAACAAAATGAAAGCATTTGCAGATGACAATTCAGATGTAACTCAAATGAGAGCATTTGTCTCTGAAAGGGCAGAAAATATTGTGGGAAAAGGAGAAAACGCCAGTTAACAGCATTTTCTCATCTTTTCCCACATTGTTTTCAAAGGGCTTCTTCCTCAGGGTCATTGAAACTTGGGATTGTGTGGTAAAGGGTTAAGTGCCATCAAACATTTTGTTCATTCTTTCTAAACCTTAAGGGGCAACCTATGGGAAACATGATGACCGACTGTTCTGTCCCTGGGTTTAAATGCTTTGATTTACTTCTCTTTATTTATCGATAATTAAGGTCTAAAGGAATTTATAGACAAGTATAGAAAAAAACTTGGAAGCACTGTGCAGATGTTTTAACCCTTTCCCAAACAAGCCCTGGTTTTCATGTGTCTGCAGTACAAGTCTTTTGAAAACACTGTGGGAAAAGGAGAAATTGCTCGTAATGAGCAATTTCTCCTTTTCCCACAGTGTTTTCTACCCTTTTTTAGACCTTTCCGCCATTTTCATCAAATTCAAAATTGTCGTCTGCAAACTCTTTCAATTTGGACCAGTCCAGAATTTGTCGTTTGGGAAAGGGTTAAACATACTTTTTTTTAACCCAGGACAAAATTGTACCATGTGGAAAGCATGTGCAGACATCTTGAATATGGCACAAAAAATGGAATTCAATTTTGGAAGGGTGGAAGAAACATTGTGGGAAAAGGACAAACTACTGGTTTGTAGCACTTCCCTGCTTCCCAGCACGTTTTCAATAGCCTTCTTCAACAGGGAAGAAAAAAGGGGTGGGAATAATTTAAACATTTATCAAACAATCCCAACTTTTAATGGCCCTGAAGAAGTATTCTTCTGAAAACACTGAGAGATAACGCTGGTAGTCAGCATTTTCTTCTTTTCTCACAATGTTTTTTACCCATCCTAAAAGACATTTCACCATTTTGAAAAATATACTTTATAGTCTGCAAATGCTTTCATTTGGACCAGAATTTTATTTTTGTTTTGTTTTGTAAGGAGTTGACCTCTCAGTCCAGAGTTTCCATGACCCTGAGAATGAAGCCTTTCAAAAACATTGGAAGAGGAGAAAATGCTGGTGACTAGCATTTTCTGTTCCCCACAATGTTTACTACCCTATCAAAGATAAGTGACATTATTTGAGCCACATTTAAATTGTCGTCTGCCAATGCTTTCAATTTGGACTAGTCTACATTTTACTTGTTTGGTAAAGAGTTAAAAAAGGGTTGAATGAAGTTGTTGCATATTAGTTCAGTTCACTAGCATGCTATTTGTTCTGAAATATATCATTTAATTTTATTTATAGTTTTTCTTGTTCATTTATTGTTTCATTTTGTATTGCTATTGCCAATTTTTAGCAACATTCCTGCACTAATGGAAAAGGTTGCCTCCATTTTAGTAATTGTTAAATTTTATCAAGAAAAGGTACTGCATGTACTATGAGTTACATTGAATAATGATTATTTGATAATTTACTCTATACCAAACAATTCTGAATTTTAACAACCTTGAGGAAGAAAGCTTTTGAAAACTTTGTTAGAAAAAGGAGAAAAATGCTGGTAACCAGCAATAGGATTGTAAAAAAGTGGGATCTGCAGATGGTGTAGGTCAAGATCAGACTGCACAGAATGTGCAATCTGATCTTGGATCTACTCCATCCCCCTCTTGATGCTAATCTTTAACCAAAATTATCATCAAATGGGACGAAGATATACTTATAGACCTCAAGAAAAGTCGAACCCATTTTAGCTGGCAGCGAAAGAGTAAATACTAAACAAGTAGAAAAAGGGGAATTGACTCATCAAGAGCAATTTCTTGTTAGGCACTACCTTTCTGAAGGTGGTCTGTCTGGTAAGAAGCTAAAAGATGTCTGTAGGAAGTAGATAGCTAATCTACCATTGCTTAGAAAACTGATCAGATGATGGGATTGGCCTTTGACATTAAGGCTTAACCCTTTACCACACAATCCCAAATTTTAACGTTTCTGAAGAAAAAGGCTTTTGAAAACATTGTGGGAAAAAGAGAAAATGCTGGTAACCAGCATTTTCTCCATTTCCCGCAATGTTTTCTGCCCTTCCCAGAACAAATTTCAATTTTTGAGCCACATTTAATTTGTCGTCTCAAAATGCATTTAATGTGGACTAGTCTAAAATTTTGTTGTTTGGTAATGGGTTAAGAAGAAAAAAGTTTTTTACCAGCATTTTCACCTTTTATTGCATTGTTTTCATAAGCCTTTTTTCTTCAGGATCTGATGGGATTGTGTGGCAAGAGCTAATTGACCTCTTGTTCAAAATTTCAGACTGCATTCTGATAAGCATTGACTTAACATCTGAACCAAACTGTAATGGTGGATATTTGAAAATTAGAATAGTTGATGAACACAACCACAAATCTTACCCTTAGTGTGCCAAATAAACCTAACCAGCATTTTGAGACCAGAGATAAGACCCAGGCCCACCTGGGTAGGTCAGTGGTTAGGGTACCTGACTAGTGACCTGGTGGTTGCAAGTTCAGTAACTGGTTGAGGCAAACTTTCTTTCTGGCGATTTTTCATCTCTCGCCTCTAATGCTTGTGAGAAAAGAAGTCAGTGACTTGGAAAGAGGGTTGTGTCAGTGCTGGTTTGAGAAAGCCAGGAAACACATGCATAGGTACACTGGACGCCATGATATGACCTAAGCTGTTAAAACAGCATTAAACCCAAATACAATCAATCAGTTGATCAATAAGACCCACATAATTATATGCAATTTCAAGATTGCTGTTGTCCAGAATCTTTTAGCAAAGTGAACAGTGTGGACCAGAGATCAGACTAAACTTTTGAAATGTGCTTTAAGGGTAAATTAACCCTTTACAACACAATTCCAAGTTTTAACAACCCGAAGAAAGAAGGCTTTTAACAAGACGGAGGAAAAAGAAGATAATGCTGGCAAGCAGTATTTTCTCCTTTACTCACAATATTTTTTACCTTACCAAAGACACATTTTAATAATTAGAGCAACATTTGAGTTCTCTTGTGCGACTGCTTTCAAAATGGAACAGTCCTTTGAGGTACATGTAACTCTCTACCAAACGACAAAATTATAGCCCTGTCTAAATTGAAAGCATTTGCAGACGACAAGCTAATTGTTATTCAAAATATGAAATTTCTATTTCAAAGGGTAGAAAACATTGTGGAAAAAGGAGAAAATGCTGGTTACCAGCATTTTCTCCTTTTCCCACAATGTTTTCAAAAGCCTTCTTTCTCAGAGTCGTTAAAGTCTGGACTTGTGTGGTAGAGCATGAAGTTAAGGTTCTAGTAGTGTCTTAATACATGTATTGTATACAAATGCAATTTGGTAATGTTTATTCATGTCTGTTGTGGCTATGTTGTTGAATTAATATGAATAAATCTGAAGTCAATATTATTTTATCCAGTATTAGTCCAACTTCAATCAAATATATATCAGCCATGTTCTGTGAAAAGGGGGCTTAATGCATCTGCGAAAAGTATTGACCCAGGTCAGCCTGTGCAGTCCGCCCAGGCTGATCTGGGCCGAAACTTTTCGCTATTGGTCATTTTTAGCTCCACTGGCTGAAGGCAGCGGGCTTATGTCATGGCCCGGTGTCCGCCGTGCGTCCGTCCGTTAACTTTTATTTCAAACATCTTCTTCTCTGAAACTACCCATCCAATTTTCATGAAACTTCACAGAAATGATCCTGCCATGGTCCTCTTCAGAATTTCTTGAGAGAATTTGATTCCTTCAAAAACTCTGGTTGCCATGGCAACAAAACTGAAAAATATTGGAAATCTTTAAAAATCTTCTTGTCTGAAACCATAAGGCAGAGGGCTACCAAATTTGGCATGTAGCTTTATGTAGTAGACCTCTATCAAGTTTCTTCAAATTATAGCCCTGGGGTCAAAATTGGCTCTGCCCCAGGGGTCACAAGTTTTACATAGGCTTATATAGAGAAAACTTTAAAAATCTTCCTCTACCTAGCCATAAGGCCTAGAGCTACCAAATTTTGCATGTTGCTATATCTAGTGGGCCTCTACCAAGCAGGCCAAAATTTTAGCCCTGGGGTCAAAATTGGCTCTGCCCCAGGGGTCACAAGTTTTACATAGGCTTATATAGAGAAAACTTTAAAAATCTTCCTCTACCTAGCCATAAGGCCTAGAGCTACCAAATTTTGCATGTTGCTATATCTAGTGGGCCTCTACCAAGGGGGCCAAAATTTTAGCCCTGGGGTCAAAATTGGCCCCGCCGCTGGGGTCACAAGTTTTACATGGGCTTACATAGTGACAAGTTAAGAAATCTTCCTGTTTTGATTTTTTTTTCTTCTGAAATTAGCCTTGCATCAGGGGTCTTATGTTTTGCAGAGGCTTCATATGGACAAAACTTGAAAATCACCATATTTATAACCATACAGCATAGACTTGTATTATTTTGGCATGTGGTTTTATCTTGTGGACCTCTACTAGGGTTCAAGTAATTATAGCTCTTGGATCAAAAATGGCTTTGCCTTGCGGGTCTCAACTTTCACATGGGCTTTTACAGAGAAAACTTTGTAAGTCTTCATTTTGAAACCATTTGGCTCAGAATTGAAATGTTTAGTATTTATGGTTTATATTTATAAGCCAGTGGAGCGATACAGGGCCATCATGGCCCTCTTGTTCTGTATGTCCAAGGACCAGTCTACTTCTGATAAAGTTGGATGATAAAAAAAAAAAAATGGCTATTTTGGATCCATAATTATGTGATGGCTTGATTGGTATAATGCATGATGGAGATGCATTAAGCCCCCTTTTGCCTGAGCGTGGGTCATATGCAAAGAAGTATGTAGTAGTGTGCGGGAAATATTGCAAATGCTAACTCCAAAACATGTTTTACCCTTTACCACGCAGTCTCAAGTTTTAATGACCCCATCGATGAAGCCTTTTGTAAACATTGTGGGAAAAGGAGAAAATGCTGGTAACCAGCATTTTCTCTTTTTCCAACAATGTTTTCTAGCCTATCAAAGACAGAAATCATCGTTTTAACAACATTTAATTTGTTGTCTGCAAATGTTTTCAATTTGGTTCAGTTCAAACTTTTGTCGTTTCGTAAGCACAATGTCGCACTTCACTTGGTTTTGTGGACAGCGCAGGTCAAGATCAGACTTTTTTTTTAAACAGTATAGGACGAGATAAAACTGCACAGAATCATTGATCGACGTTGTAAGCTAATTTGTGAAATACTTAGGCAAATTCACGCTTGAAACTGCCATAGTTCTGTCTGTTATCTGAAGGAAACTGCAACTCTTTGGTATATTTCCAGATTGAGAAAGTCTGTTTACTTAGCACATAAAGAATTAACACGTAAGCTACTAAGTGCAACTTTGTGGGCTTTTATGGACAATGTAGATCAAGATCAGACTGCACAGAATGTGCAGTCCGAACTTGGATCTACACTGTCCGATATTGTGAGATTGCTCTGAAGAGCGAAATCTTTAAATCATAAACTATGGGTTTTCACTATTGGCTGGAAATCATTAACCCTTTCCCAAACGGCAAATTTTGGACTGGTCCAAACTGAAAGAGTTTGCAGATGACAATTTTAAATTTGATGAAAATGGCAGGAAGTTCTCAAAAAGGGTAGAAAACACTGTGGGAAAAGGAGAAATTGCTCATAACAAGCAATTTCTCCTTTTCCCCCAGTGTTTTCAAAAGACTTGTACTGCAGACACGTGAAAACCAGGGTTTGTTTGGTTAAGGGTTAATTTAATTTACTGAGCAGCAGAAGGGTTAATTCTTCAAAATGAATGAGCCTAACACCATATAAATAAAACTTTTTCACAATCCTGCACTTGACAGCAATTGAATGCAAAAAAAGTTGTTTCCCTTCATTGAAATATTTCTTCCTTGACTTGTCTACAAGTTGGTTGTATATCTTACTTCAGTATTTATGGTAAAAGATTATAAAAATGTTTCTGTTGTGCAGAGTTGATAGACCAGCTGAAAACTCAAGAACAGTCTATAATAATATGCTTTCAAGTCTTGAAAAAAGAATGTGAAAGAACATCTAGAGTTGGAAAGAATATGAGACATGCATGAAGCAAGACAGAGGTTGAAAAAGGTGAACAGTTTTGCCGTCCCGTGCTTTTACATAAAGGTATGCTATGAAATCGGTGCAGTGCACTTCTCCCTTATCAAAAAAGCAAGTGTTCAGTTGTTAACCCCTTACTGTCCAGCAAAATTTTATATTGGTCCAAACTGAAGGAATTTATAGAGTTCAGTTCAAATGTTTTATTGGTCCTTGAAAAGATAGAAAACTGTGTGAGAAAAGGAGAAAATGCTTTTCTCCTTTTCCCACAACGTTTTCAAAAGCCGTCTTTCTATGGGTCATTAAAACTCGGTATTGTTCAGTAAAGGGATAATTTAAACCCAACTACAACTTTAGACATGTCCAAATCTGAAAACATTTGCAGAATGCAAATGTAGCTCAAGTGACAGAAGGTTTTTTGTAGGAAATAAGAGTAATTCACTCGCTGTACATGTACTTAATTTGAAAGAGTGCTGTGCAAAGCACTGGTCTAGGAACTTGAGGATCCAGAAGATCGGTGCACTGATATAAATGAAATGCTATTGGAAATAGCTTGCAATACTAACTAACCAAACAAACAAAGCCAGTGGATGTGCATATATGTAATGAAAAGCAGATGCTTTGAAGAATGCATGCAGTATAATTTAATTTTGTTGTTTTCCATCAGTTCTGACCAGAGAAATTGCAACTCTATTGTCACAAATTACTTTCACAAGCTTCATGCTGATTTTGGATGCTGAATTAATTGAAGGTAAGAGTAAGTTTCACTGTTCTTTATTTCATTACATCCAAGCCAAAAAATTATTTCATTACATCCAAGCCAAAAAACAATCTGTTTAAACTTCCAAAAGGAAAAATTAGAGATTATCACAAATTTCATATGGTTTTTAACAACAAATACTTATCATTATACATTATAATTCCTTTATATTGCATTTACATGTAATTACAAGGCATGTTTTTAAATAGTAAAAATCGAGGAAAAAATTATAGAAAAGCAATAATGTGCTAAAATACAAGAACCAAGCAAAAAATCTACACAGGTTATCAAGATCAATTGTTAAATACTGAAACTATTACAATAGAACTAGACTAAAACCTGGTATGCAAAAATGCAAAGCAATCTGGTATGTGCTGTGTGTGTGATGTACTTCTCGGGAGCTTCTAGATTGAACCGTTGCCATCTTTTTTGTAATTTATCACGAGCATTTATACAGTGAAATGATCGCAGGTGACTGAAGACTTCAAAGTCATTCTGACAGATGAATAAACCGAGACAAAAGGGCAATTCCTCCATTTAGACAATGATGGTTTTACCCACATTTAAAAAGTTCAATTCAGCCAGAATTACTGAGTTCTGTAGATTTCTATGCAGTTCATCTTTCTGTCTTAATGAGCCTTCTTTAAGATGAGAAAAAAAAAGGTTTTAAATATTTTTCATGAATTTCAGAGAGCAGATGAGAAGTTTACTCTTTAGCAAACGACAAAATTTTAGGCATGTCTGAATTGAAAGCATTGAAACCTTATAAAAATATTGTGGGAAAAGGAAAAAATGCTGGTAAGTAGAATTTTCTCCTATTCCCACAATGTTTTCTTCCTTTAACCGTTTACCACACCATCTAGACTTTTAACGTCCCTGTTAAAGAAGGCTTTAGAAAACATTGTGGGAAAAGGAGAAAATGTTGGTAACCAGCTTTTTCTCCTTTTCCCACAATGTTTTTAACCCCATCGAAGACAGAAATCGTCATTTTAGCCACATTTTATTTATCGTCAGCAAATGCTTTTAATTTGTCCCAGTCTAAATTTTGTCGTTTGGTAAGGAGTTAACCATCATTTCATCACTGACAAGTTTAAAATTTTGTCATCTGTTAAAAGAGTTGATATTTTAAGCATGATAAACAATATGTTTAACAGTAGCCTGTACAGTAATAGGTTATTCTTCAAATTTTTATCCATTAAAAATAAAAGGCTGAAATATCGGGGCTCCCTGACAGACAGTACAGTGTGGCCCTCCACCTTGGTTAAATGTGCAAGAAACCAACACCTTTATCACAACACTGCAATAAATGCAATTATCTGTAAACTTTATATACCTATCACAGATAAGCCTAACAAAAACATAATACTAACAAGTATATGCAATCGCTAACCCCTTCACCAAACAATCCCGAGTTTGAATGACCCTACAGAAGACAGCTTTTGAAAACGTGGGAAAAGGAGAAAATGCTGGTGACCTAAATGCTGGTCGCGAGCAATCTCTCCTTTTCCCACAATATTTTTTACCATTTGAAAGATAAATCCTATCATTTGAGCCACATTTATGTTCTGCAAATACATTCAAATTGGGCAAGTCAAACATTTTGTCATTTGGTAAAGGGTTTAGAGTGGGGAACAAATGGTCATAACTAGCAATCAAAAGTATTAAGCCAACAGGTAAAATGGATATATTCAGCAAAAAAACACCCAATCAGGTATAAGGTTATTTTTACTCAAAATATCTTGCAGAATTTAGACAGTGTAGATCAAGATCTTGACCTACACCATCCACAAAGCAAATAAAATCACCCGAACATGTATGAAAGAAGAACAACATTTACATCGCTCACTCATGAAAATATTTGAAAATATTTATTTAGCAGCTTCCTGATTGCCTTCCTATAATACATTCTGGTATAATATAAACATGTTGAAAAAACAGATAATATAAGAATGAGTAACTATGTACAAAAGAAAATATATATAATCTGACAGAAGTCTCACAAATAGGGGTTGAGATAAATTTTGAGATAGATTTATTTAACCCGTATCCTGCTAAGTTAGTTAAATGAAAATGGTGGAGAACAAGAATAGTGCTATTTCAAACTTATTCTTTGAAGAAAAATATCTCCTTACTGGACAGTGTAGATCAACGATCAGACTGCACACTCTGTGCAGTCTGATCTTGATCTACACTGTCCACAAAAGGTCAGTGAGTTGTGCTTAACAGGCTAAGGGTTAAAGTAATCATATTTGACCACCATGAAAAAAATTCAATACCTTAATGTGATGTCTTAGAATGAAACTTTCTTAATAGTACAGGCCAAATGAACCTCATAACTAGCTATTGAAACTGTTAAGCCAATAGATAACATTAATACATTCAGTAAAAATACACCCAAAATTTAGACAGTGTAGATCAAGATCTTGACCTACACTGTCCAAAAAGCAAATTAGATCACCTGAAAATGTATGAAAGAAGAATACCATTAACATCACTCACTCATGGAAATATTTGAAAATATTTATTTACATTTAGCAGCTTCCTGATTGCCTTTCTATATACATACTGGTATAAAATAAAACATTTTGAAGAGAAAGGTTATAAGGAGAATAAGTAAGTTTATGTACAATAGAAACTACATAAACAAAGAAGTCACATAAATAGCGTTTAACCCTTTCCCAAACGACAAATTTTGGACTGGTCCAAATTGAAGGAGTTTGCAGATGACAATTTTAAAGTTGATGAAAATGGCAGAAAGGTCTCAAAAAGGGTAGAAAACACTGTGGGAAAAGGAGATATTGCTCGTTACAAGCAATTTCTCCTTTTCCCACAGTGTTTTCAAAAGACTTGTACTGCAGACACATGAAAACCAGGGCTTGTTTGGGAAAGGGTTAAGACATAAATTTTGAGAAGAATTCATTCAAAATAATTACAGTTGACCAACTGTAAAAACAAAGAAATTCAATACCTAAATGTGATGCCATAGTATCAAGCTTGCTCAACTCTTTACCAAACAACAAAATTTTAGACCAGTCCAAATTGGAAGCATTTGCAGACGACAAAAAACTGTGACTGTAAAACTGAAATTTGTTTTTGAGAAGGGTAGAAAACATTATGGGAAAAGGAGAAAATGCTGGTTACCAGCATTTTCTCCATTTCTCACAATGTTTTCATATGTCTTCTTTCTTAGGGTCGTTAAAAGTCGGGATTAAAAGTTAAAAGTCGGGAGTTAACTCTTTACCACACAACAAAAATATAGGCTTGACCAGCTTGAAAGCCTTTTCAGACGACAATTCAAATGTGGCCCAAATGATGGAATTTGTATTTGATAGGGTAGAAAACATTGTGGGAAAAGGAGAAAATGCTGGTTTCCAGCATTTTCTTCTTTTCCAACAATGATTTCTAAAAGACTCTTCCTCAAGGTTGTTAAAACTCAGGATAGTGGTAAAGGGTTAAAGGTTGTCACTTGCAATAAATTGCAAGGTAGTCTAAGGAGTTTGATTTATAAAGACAACATTGTGTAAACATTGAACTGAAAAATTTATTTCAGTTTAATCAGAACAACCCAAAATAATGTTTTAACAATTCATTTTAAACAGAAATCATTTGCACCACTTGGAAGTTATTGTCTACTCAAAAATTGTCTTTAGGAATTATACAATCCAGTCTTTTGGAACGAAGTTTCTAGTCCATGGTTTTGGTGCTGTGTGCATCTAGATTATCTCCAGCTGATAAAATTGTCTTCAGATCCTGGAATCATAAATGGGGGGAAAAAAATGAGCCATGCTCAGTGAAAGGGGGCTGAATGCATTTGCAAAAAGTATCAACTCGGGTTAACCTGCACAGGCTGACCTGGGTCGAAAATTTTTGCTGTTGGTCAATTTTCTGCATGTCCAAGGACCTTGTGATACAGTCAGTTTTTAGATGAAATAGATTTTATGGATCCATAATTATTATGATGACTTGCTGGGTAAGATGCATCTCGGAGTTGCATTTAACCCCCTTTTGCCAGAGTATGGCTCAAATGAATAACAAGTACATGTATTTCATTTTACTATATCCTGATAATCTACTAATTATAGCTCTATGGTTAAAAATGGCTTTGCCCTTGGGTCACAACTTTCATATCAGCTTTTGTAAGTCTTCTTGGTTGAAACAATTTGGCTTAGAATTGTAATGTTTGGTACATGTATGTGTTGTTTATACTTATTAACCAAGTGGAGCGATAAAGAGCCATCTTGACCCTCTTGTTTTTCCTTATGATCTAGAAATATGGACCCTCTTCTTTATTTACAGATTACTAAATAGGCCAGCAGGCAAATGCATGCTTTTAGTGTCAAATCATCTTGTGCAGACTCAAATTTAGCATCAGTAACATTTGTTGCACTCTTTTGTTGACTCTCAATGCATGGTCATTTCTTTTTCAGTTATTCTCCTTTTGATATTTTTACAAATAACCAGACAAAATTTATTTCCATTATCTCTGCAGAAGGTCAGGTCTGAAACATGCTGGGAAAGAGCAATCACTTGGTAACCCTATACCACACAATCCCAAGTTTAAACAACCCAGAGGAAAGACCCTTTTAAAAACATTGAGGGAAAAGGAGAAAATGCTGCTAAATAGCATTTTCTCCTTTTCCCACCATGATTTTTACCAATTCAAAGACAGAAATTATCTTTTGAGCTACATTACATTTGTTGTCTGCAAATGCTTTCAATTTGGATGAGTCTAAAATTTTGTCTTTTGGAAAGAATCAAAACAACAGACTTTTTCCCCAGTGTTTTTCTTTTACATTTTCCTTACTTTCAAATTTTCCCCTTTTTTAATTTGTTAGAAGCGAGTGGTGTGTAAAAATAGCCAATACAGACACAATGTTGATAAGAAAACTCGTGGGGTTGTAGGTTATAGTATATTATACAGTAAGCTCATGACTCACCAAGGTTTTAAAGGTAATATTGGCATTAACAATATCTTGTATTAAAGGATGCTCGATCAGAATCTTGAAAGGTACTGGATTCAATAATTCATTTCCACTCAGTTCTTGATATACACTGGCTAACTTCTCCTGAAAACAGAAATGTCAACAAAAATGAATTGGTGATGTAGGTTTTAAAATGTCCTAATTGGTTTTTGCATTTACTTAAATATGATTCACTCCTTACATATTTTCTGTGCTCAATTTTTCCTAAATCTTAGATTTGCAGACTTCAAACGAACTTAAAACATAAACAAAATGATTTGTAGCTTGCAAATGCTACCCACACCTAGATTGGAGATTTCCTCATTTTGGCACTAAAGCAAAGTTAATCCCTTTACAAAATTGTTTTAATGACCAAAAGGGAAAAAAAAATTGAAAACATTGTAGTAAAAAGAGAACTACTTCCCACAACATTTTCTACCCTTTCAAATACAAATTCCATCATTTATGCAACATATAATTTGTCATATGCAAACGCTTTCAGAATGGAAAAGTATAAAATTTTCAGTATTATAGAAGTTTTACCATTACCACACAATGCCAGAAGCTTTTGATAAAATTGCAGGAAAATGTGAATATGCCGGCTACCAGAATTTTTTTCCTTTCCCACAATGTTTTCTACCCTATCAAAAGAAATAAACCTCATTTAATATGTTCTTCGCAAATGCGTTCAATTTAGGAAAGTCTAAAATTGTCGTCGAGTCAAAAGTTGATTAGTCATACCCTAGAGGTTGCATCTTCTGGATCTGCCGTAACAGAGAACCTATGACTGTCACCCTTTGCAGTTTCCCCATGATGGAAAACACGGTAGATTGCATCTAGAGGTACAAGGGCGTCCATAGCTTCAACCGGAATGTCTTCTGGGGGTGGTAGTGGGGTCTCCTCCGGGTCATCAGGAATGTCGGGGCTGAAGTATTTTAAAAATCCTTTGCTTTCAATTCCATAGCAGAAAAATTGACATGTCTCAGTTTATCTTATCAGATTATATGGTTTCTGCATATACTCGTTTTGAATATTCCAGTTCTGCACTATGTCTTCTCAGATTATATATCTTCTACATACATGTATTAAATCTTCGAATTCTCCTCTATAGACTATAACAAATGGATTAAATGGTCACCATAAGCGATTTACAAAGTGCAATTAATCGGTGAAAGTGACTTCTTGCTTATTTATCAGTACTTTATACAATCCCTCTACTGTTCTAGCAAGGAATAGCTCTATTAGACATGAATTACATGTAGGTTAAAAAAGAGCAAAACAGAACAGAATTCAGATTGACTTTGTGATCATTCTCGCTATTATACCTCTAAGATATATATACATGTAGTTACTCTTCTATTGGAAGGTTGAATGTTATAATTGGCTAAATTCTTTGACAAATTGTGACAGCAAGTACCGTTAAAATTTTACTGAAGTCTTTGCAATGGGATTGTGAGCTACTATTGACACTGTGTACAGCTGAAGTCTATAGATAAAGGAATAATATTAATAACTTCCCTGAAACATATTTTTTTCATAGGATCAAAAACACACTTATTCAACCTTCACCACAGATATTAAACAAGAACACTGCATGGGGGTGCCGATACTGGGACGCAGCTGCTTTCCAGAGAAAAATCCAAGATCAAAACGGGGCATAATTGTGTCCAAAATATTTCAATGGTTACCTACTGTTGTATGAGTTCCGCCTTTGATATTTAACTATTAGTCCAATTTTAAAGAAGGTATCTTCATTAATAACAGAGATATAATAAAATATTAATGTTTTTGCACCACTACGATGACATCAATAACAACAGGGCTATGACAACACCTCGACATTTTCTTTGCAAACAGCTGAGCTAGAATTAGTACAAAACTGTTCTATATGATTAATATTAATATCAATAATTAAGGGAAAAAAAATTCGATCACTTACCTATTGGTAGCAGATTCTGTTTTGGAGAGGGCTTTGAGAATTCTTGGCATGTGTGTACCTGAAGCTACACTCAAAGCTCTCATAAATCCTTCCATAGCCTGATTGGCAGCGCTGAAGTACAGTAACTGTGAAACAAATACATAGAGGATATTTGCTGTTTTCAGTGAAAGATTGAAATTTATTTCATCAAGTGAACATCATTGGTAATATTTTCACAGTTGCGCAGCCATGAGTGAAAATATTACCGTATGATGTTTACTTGATGAAATAAATTTTGATCTTTCACTGAAAAAAAAAAAAAGAAAAAAAAATATTCCATTGATTTCATGCTTCTGACCCCTTTTTTGATGGAACTTGTGAAGAACAGAGAAGCTCTCGGTATTTCTGTACCTGTGAGTTTATCATTCGGTAAATTCACTGTCAGAGAAGCTCTCGGTATTTCTGTACCTGTGAGTTTATCATTCGGTAAATTCACTGGTCAAAACAGTGAATTTATCAAACCATAGTCTGCCATTATTTCCGGATAAACTACCTAAAAGCATGAAATAATCCTAAAGATTAACCTCAGTTACGAAGATTGAATTACAAGGAAATAATTGCAGCTAGTTCTAAACTAGACAGCTGAGCAAGACACTGATGAGGCAGAAATCTTAAATAATAAAAGTACTGAAATTACAAACACATACGCCGTAGTGAGTCATGTAAATTTATTGAAAAAGGCAGTCTATATATACACGTACTTGAGAAATTTAGGAATTTTTGGGTGTCCCCACCTCTGAAAAAGAGATAATGATTTACCATTTTCAGTCATCATGTATCAAAGACTTATTTCTCTTTGTAATCTAAATATGGTGTCATGCAGAAAGGAACAAAGGTTGACCATCAAAGCTGATTTTGATACCCACCATTCCAACATAGTCCACTACTTCGGGAGTTCTGTTATGGTCAGCAAATACATCAAATAGCCCAGCTTTCAACTTTGTTAACCTGTTGTTGTTGTCTGTACTGAACCACAGGTCCATCTGTAAAGTGAAACATAGATGTTTAACTCTTTACCAAACAACAAAATCTTCGACTGGTCCAATTTGAAAGCAACTGCAGACGTCAAATCAAATGTGACTTAATCAATGAGATTTGTCTTGGAATGGGACAAAAACATTGTGGGAAAAGGAGAAAATGCTGGTTTCTCCTTTTCCCACAATGTTTTCAAAAGCTTTCGACTTCAGGGTTGTTAAAACTCAGGATTGTGTGGTAATGGGTTAAGCCATGTATAATACTATTCACATTTAGACATGTGCTACTCCACACAAAAGCCAATTAACCCTTTACCACGCAATCTGTACTTTTAACAAACCTGGGAAAGAAGCCTTTTGAAAACATTGGGGGAAAAGGAGAAAATGCTGGTAACCAGCAATGCTGGTGATTTCTTACCTTTCAGAGAAAAATTCCATTATTTGAGTGACATTTAATATGCTGTCTGCAAAATTTAATGCTTTCATTTTGTACCAGTCCAAAATTTTGTCATGTGGTAAAGACTTAAAGAAAAGCAGATTGTGAATATTTTGGTAATGATGTGTGGAAAGAGTTTGGAAAAGCATTTGGGCAAATGATGGAATTACTTGATATGCATAATTCATTATTGCAATATATTTTCAAAGGCCATATTTAGTACAAGTACTCATAACACTTTTTTTTTTTTTCCCAAGACAAAAGGTAAACATTCATTGAAAACTGGACGCGGACAATTTGGCTGACAGGATCTTTGCTTGATGTTTCTAGGTTGAGGTCTTTTTGATAATCTCCCCTCCCCCCCCAAAAAAAAACAAAAAACAAAAAAAAAACTATACTTTGATGAATAAATAAAAGTCTTTTGGCATTACGAGTCTTTAAAACTGGTATAATTTAAAGAAAAATAAAACCTGTAAGATGCTTGCTTTTAGCCAGAACACGGCGTGCGGGTGCCAACGCTCAGCTGCAGTTGCTTGATTTTTCAGTGACAATTCTAAGTCACAAAAGGGACATAAATGTCTAAAATACTTGGATAGTTGTCTGCCCCGGTTGTATTGATTCCCGTATTGATAGCAAACAACTCGTCCGAGTTTGAATTAAATATCTTCAGTAATATCAGAGATGTTATAAAATGTCAAAGTTTATGCACAACAATGCAGACAACACCAGGGCTGCGATGACAACTCAACGTTTTCTTGGAAAGCAGCTGGGTTAAAAATGCAAAATTTGGGTCTAGAAGGGAAACAACACTTGTTTGATTAGTAAAACTGCAGAAGTATTTGATTCCTACTAATCACAGATACATATTGGATGAAAACCTTCTTGGTTGTCTGTTTTGTACAATGAACAGTTATCTGTAATTGATTAGCTTTTGTTTACCCTTATCCTGCTAAATAAAAGAAATGAAACTTTCAAGCTGATAGTATAAACCAAAATTGTCCCTTTTTTTGGAGGAGAGATATCTCCTTATCGGACAGAGTAGATCTAAGTCAAGACTGCCTTCTGTGCAGTCTGACCTTAATCTACACTGTCTGTAAAAGGTCAGTGAGTTGCGCTAAGCAGCCTGAGGGTTAAGTCTGACTTACTCTATCATACTGCTCCCTGGTAACAAACCCTGTACTTTTCTGGTCCATCTCATGGAACCTTCCCAGAGTCTCCAATAGTTCTGTCTGGCTGGGGGACGGGATAGGCTGAGTTAATGCGATTAAAAATCTTCTCCAGTCTACATACTCTCCATCTGAGGAACATCCATTGGCAATGTCTTGTATCTGTAACATCATGAGTGAGCAACATTTAGTCCCTTTGCAAACATGACAGTACCTTTTGCCTGTATACAACTTGTTTTGGGAGTACATGTAGATACAACAGGTAAAAATTACCCAGGACCTTTTTTGCCCTTTCATAGGCCCTTGGAAATGCCATCAGTGCTCATTACATACTGGTACATGTATTTATATGTTTGTTTTCATATTCAAATCATGAATTTGATTGGACAAAATGTTTGTTTTCGAAACTTTGTAGACTGATTGATTGTGTGGCGTTTAATGCCCTTTTCAACATTATTTCAGTTATATCGCGGCAGCCAGTGCACCTATCCATGCTTTCCTGGAGTTTCTTTTACCAGTACTATGCACAATATTCTTTCCAAGCCACTGGCTGCTTTCCCACATAACCATCGTCAAAACAATGGTCAGCGGTGAGAAAGGAATGAATTCTGTCACAATGACTATTGTCAATCCTCGGAAAGCCGAGCCAGAGATCAAACCAGCAACCCCCTGTTCTCAAGTCCTGTACGCTACCAACTGAGCTACCGGGGCTTGGCTCAAACTTTGTTAAGAAAAATCAAAGTACCGACAGACTAGTGAATTTGATCGATTGATTGTTTGTATGGTTTTTTACCCCGTTTTCAACATTATTTCAGTTATGTCGCGGTGGCCTGTGCACACATCCATGCTTTCCAGGAGTTTCTTTTACCAGTACTCCGCACAATAATCTTTCCAAGCCCCTGGCTGCATTCCCACATAGCCATCGCCAAAACGTGAGAGAGAAATGAATCCTGTCGCATTGACTAGATCATCAATCGTCGGGAAGAAATTTGTCGAGTCTGGGATTGAACCAACGACCTCCTGTTCTCAAGTCCTGTATGCTAACGACTGAGCTGCCGGGGCTATGCGTGCTGATGGTTAACTATAATCCAGTTTAAGTTTAACCCTTAAAATGCTAAAAAATGTTAAATGAAACTTTTAAGCTGATGGTAAACACCTGAATATTGCAATTTCAAAGTTACATTTTCGAGAAAATATAACCTCTTATTGGACAGTGTAGATCCACGAACAGACTGCACGCTCTGTAGAGTATGAACTTAATCCACACTGTCCTCAAAAGGTCAGTCAGTCGCGGTAGTGCTGGTAAAAGAAAGTCCAGGAAAGCCTGGATAGATGCTCTAGCCGCCGCAATATCACTGAAATAATGTTGAAAACAGCGTTAAACACCATGCAATCACTTGGCATATATCCAATGGCACAAGATGTAGTTAACTATTTAACTCTCTTTACAAAATGAAAAATTTTACACTCGTCCAAATTCAAAGCTTTTGAAGACCATAAATTAAATGTGGCTGAACTGATGAAACCTGATCCCAAAAGGGCAGAAAACAATATGGGACAATGAGAAAATGATGGTTACCCGCGTTTTTTCCTTTTCCCGCAATGTTTTCAAAGGGATTCTTCCCTGGTGTCGTTAAAACTTGGGATTGTTTGGTAAAGGGTTAATATTCAAGACGTAAAATAACAGTTTAAGATAACAGTTTAACTGTACACAATGATTTAAATAATGAATGACTGAAGGAATGACAGGGTTCCCTGTCCACGGAGGGTTCATACAGCTGGGATTTGCTACACGTTACCTGGGTAATATCTATTTATAGATTCATTTATAATGTTACAATGGTGTAGGAATAAGTGAGTCTCTGCTTTCCATAGGTCACTTAATTTACATATAAGCAAATATCTTCTATCTTGTAAATGGCATCTTGTTCAGTTTTTTATTTTGTAAGACGACATGTTCAAAGTGGAGTGCTAGAGATTTAGTGTTTTTTGTAAAAATTGTCATGTGTAACAGAAATAAGATTTTTAACAGAAAGAAGTATTTTCTGTGAGGCAGTATTTGGCAACTGTAGGTTTTTTTGTTTACTTTGACTCTAGGTCAGTCATGATGCCTATAGACTAGCTTCGCTAGTCTAAAAATAGGTCACGAAACAGACAAACAAACCAACAGCATCACATAACTTAAAACGATCACTTTCTTGACGATGGAGCCTAGCTTTCAGTTGAATGTAAAAATAGCTAAATGTTACTCTATATTCAGAGACTTGATCTATACTACCAAGGAAAAGTTTTCAACTTTACCTATGGAGTGTAAAGCACATAATGTCCTCACCTGTTGTGGTGTAATGTTGAGCCATACATCAGGTAACTGTTCCATACCATGTGTCACAGCAACCATCGTCTCAAACGTCTCCATGAATGATTTAGTTGACATCACTCCAGTAGGCGCTGTTGTTGCAAACTGAAATGAAATCGACAAATCTTCCAACTCGTGTAAATGGGCTCATAGTAGCCCATATTTTCCAAATACATGTACATATGAGACATGCTCTGTGAAAAGGGAGCTTCATGCATCTGCGAAAAGTATCGACCTAGGTCAGCCTGTGCAGTCCACACAGGCTAACCTGGGCTAAATCTTTGTCATTGGTCAATTTTCTGCATGTCTGAGGACTAGTTTACATCAAGATTCAGTCGGTTGTTGGACAAAACCGACTTTATGGATCCATAATTGTGAAGACTTGCTTGGTATCATACATCAAGGAGGTGTATTAAGCCCCTTTTCCCATATATGTTCTATTTCTGTATTAGATGTTCTTTTTCAGCCAATCACATACATGTAGCTAGTCTTGGAATTTAGAATTTGGAAATTAAGTTTGGAATAGTTGGTAAATACAGATCCTAGGGCATATAATTATCAACCATTAAAAACTAATCTCTTGCCATACAAGCTGGTACAAGAGATACCTATGAGAAATGCACTTGAGGGCAAATTAATAAATTCTAGGATTCATACAATATATCATAGTTTAATATGCATGTACCAGAATACGAACGAACGAATTATCTATTCCAAGCTTAACCCTTAGAGCACCAAATAAACCCATCAAACTAGAAATACAACCCAAATAATTACAATTTCATGGTTGCTTTTGTCTACATTGTTTCAACAAAGTGGACAGTGTAGATCAAAGATCAGGCTGCACGTTTTGTGCAGCCTGATCTTGATCTACACTGGCCGCAAAAGCAACTATAGTTGTGAAAGGCACTTTAAGGGTTAACATGAAAACATAATATGTATAAAAAATATGATGCCATTTTTCAATTATGAATCTATGTTCAGGGTGTTATTTCAGAAGAAATTATATTCAAAATTTCTCCAATCATGGGTTTAATAATTAACATGCCCACCTGGCTATAGAGATTCATCAGCTGAGCTACAGTAAAGGTTTCTTGCATCGGGACTTCTACCTCTGTCTGAGGGGGTAGGGGAGTTGGTGTCCTGATTACGGCAATGTCCTACAAAAATGTTCAACAAAATATGTGTTATATCTGGTCAAGAAAGAAAAGTTTTTCTCCATAAGTATTTTCCTTTGGTGCATAAGTAAACAAGAGCATAAATCTGTCCAAAATGAAATTTCACCAACTTAAATCTATTATCTCCTCATCAAATAGTCACTGTTATAAGTTGTGCATGTTAAAAATCTATAGCTGAAAACATTTCAATGGTGAAGGAATACACATTCACTTTTTGCTTAGTTGATTTCAAAGACGGCGTCGTGGTATTGTCATAGACCTGGCGTTGTTGTTGTCTGTGTGGTTCACATCTGCGTGGTCTCGCAAAAACTTTTACATTTTATATCTCGGTCATTACTAAAGATATTTACTTCAAATGTAGACTATTTGTTTACTATCAAAAGGGGAACCGTTACAACAAGGGAAGGTAACCATCAAAGTTTTTTTGACACAATTATGACCCTTTTTTACTTTAAATTTTCACAAAAATCAGGCAACTACAGCCAAGCGTTGGCACCCACATGCAGTACTCTTCTTCACATTTTAGCACACACACACATATATATTTAAAACATATTGAACATCATGTGACCATTCTGGGTAATAAATTTATGTGCTGTTTTATCATGCTTACAATAAAAAAAAGTCTTTTTAAGAGAACATATAGGAATTACGAACTAAGGGGAGGTATTAAAATTATGATAGAATAGGCAAACAAATAGTATGTCTTATCAGTATGATTAGTGAAACAGAATTTGTTGAGACTAACAAGTTGTCAATCTCGGGAAAAAAAGAATGTGAATAAATGATAACAACAATGGAGAGGAAACATACATTTAGGTTCATATTCTTACTTTGTCAACATCCTGTGGTTATTTTATATAAAATTGTAAAATCCCTTGAAAACTTCCATAATTCACATGATAAGACCATCTTTCTTACAAACAATTTGCCAGGTCTTAGAGGCAAAGTCTCTAACCCCTGGGGAAGCTTCAGACAGAACACACTTCCATGTAAAATGACATATATGTAAATGTATTTTGTTAAATTTCTCTCGGTTCTTTATTCGTTTTGTGTTTAATGCAGTTTTCAACAATATTTCAGTAATGCCACTGCAGCTAGTGTACCCATCCATTTTAACCCTTTACCACACAATCCCAAGTTTTAACAGGCCTGAAGAAGTCTTTTGAAAACATTGTGGGAAAAGGAAAGAATGCTAGTAACCAGCATTTTCTCCTTTTTCCACATCATTATTTGTCGTATCAAAGAAAAATTTTATCATTTGAGCCACATCCCCATTGTCATCTGCACATGCTTTGAATTTCAACAAGCCTACATTTTTTATTATTTGGTAGAGGTAAGTATCTAAAAACCAGTTATATGCACAACTCTTCTAACCCTTTACCACACAATCCTGACTTAACAACGTTGAGAAAAAAGCCTTTTGAAAACATTGTGGGAAAAGGAGAAAATGCTGGTAACCAGCATTTTCTCCTTTTCCCATAATGTTTTCTATCCTACCCAAGACAAATTCCATTATTTGACCCATGTTTAAATTGTCGTCTGCTAAAGCTTTCAATGTGGACCAGTTGAAAATTTTATCGTTTGGTACAGAGTTAATAAGCCACTGGAAATTTTCCTACATAAACCTAAGATAGTACCAAGTGGTGAACGGAAACTGATCTATTTACAGTAATCTTTAAAAATCCCCAGAAAGAGTATCAAGTTACAATTCTTCGATTGCAAGCCATGGACATTTACACAAGGCTATGTGACCCTACTTCACTCACTGACTAATTAGAAAATACGTAATGAAAAAACGATTGATTTCTCACCACTAGTATTTATAATAAAGGTTCTTGATATACCAAATTGGTGCATGCTGGCTACATTTAAAATATTATCATTGCACAAACCTCATTTAGTAGGAAATCTTCCTGGCTCAACATCAGTTGTTGTTTAATCTTCTGTTTAGTTTCTATGGCATGTCTCACAATCTCTGACAGATGGTCAATACTGAAACCAATCAATATGTAACTTCAACAGATTACCCAAAATACTAGTAATAGCACATAAAAAAAGCCTCCTTCCAATAATGGAAATAAAACAGAAATATTTTTTATTTTTACTTACAAAGGTTTTCCTGCTGGGAAAATCAAATGATAATTTCAGTAACACATAGATCTTTCCATAAAGAAATCTCAGTATTTCAACACACTGTACTTTAACAGTAGATGTCATCGTAGCTCTACAATTTCGCACATTACAGAATACCATCCGTGTGTTTTTATTTCCGGCAAAAATTGCAAAAGTACTTGCACTGTAATACTAAGTTATTATGATGAAACACGTTTAATTGGCAGTATAAACTGCCACTAGGCTGGCATTCTGGTCGATTTTGATGAGAAAGGGCATTCAATGATGTCGACAAAGGTCCTAGTGAATCACTCCCACATAACTTTGTCTAAATAAAATATGCCTTAACCCTTTACCAAACAATCTCAGGTTTTCATGACCCTGAGAAAGAAGCCTTCTGAAAACATTGTGGGAAAAGGAGGAAATGCTGGTAACCAGAAAACAAAAATTTCAGTTTTTGAATCTGCAAATGCTTTTAGTTTGGATGAGTCTAAAATTTTGTTGTTTGGTAAAGAGTTAATGTAGCTTAAATTTACACTGGCAGCAATCTTTGCAATTTCTATCAATACGTGAAAATCATAAAGATTTCCACTACACAAATTTACTGAAGTTTTGTTATAAGTACCTTTCCATTTCTTTCAAGAACCTTGCTCCTAGCCAGTCATTCATATCCTTGAAGGCATTATCCCCTTTGTTCTTTAAATCTTGTAACACAGCCATTCCTGTAGCTTTGATAAGGTCCATCCTCACCTTGCAGGCTTGCTCTATAAATTTAAACAAGATGATATAATGTAGTGATTCCTGGTACATAGGCATAACAAAAGATAAGTTTATAAACTAGCCACACTCTTGCAAAATGGGATTAAATGCATGTCCATGATGTATTATACAAAGCAAGTCTTGATAAAATTATGGGACCATAGGATTCATTTTGTCTAACAATCAACTGAATCATGAGGTTGACTGTCCTTTAACCCTTTACTGCACAATGACGCCTTTTGACGCCCCTGGGAAAGAAGCCTTTTGAAAACATTGTGGGAAAAGGAGAAAATGCTGGTAACCAGCATTTTCTCCTTTTCCCACAATGTTTTCTACCCTATCAAAGAAAAGTTGCATCATTTGAGCCATATTGAAATTGTCGTCTGCAAATGCTTTCAATTTGGACAAGGCTAAAATTTTGTCGTCTGGTAAAGGGTTAACATGCAGAAAAGTTTGGACTTTTTTGAGACCAGGGGAATGCTGGTTCAATCCTCAGTTTGGCCAATTTCTTACTGAAAATTGGTGATAGTCATCATGACAGGATTCATTCCACTCTTACAGCTGATCATTGTTTCAATGATGGTTATGTGGGAAAGCAGCCTGTGGTTCGGGAAGAATGTTGTGTGAAGTACTGGCAAAAAGAAGCTCCAGCAAAGCATAGATATGTGCAATGGCCTCCGTGATATAACTAAATGTTGAAAATGCCGTTAAAACATCAATCCATCTCATCTTTTTGACATAACACCTTTGAAATAGCAATCTTTTTATTGTTTTACTTAACTCTTTACCAAACAACAATATTTCGGACTGGTCCAAATTGAAAGCATTTGCAGATGACAAATTAAATGTGGCTAAAATGATTGCATTTCTTACTGAAAGGTTAGAAAACATCGTGGGAAAAGGAGAAAATGCTGGTTACCAGCATTTTCTCCTTTTCCCACAATGTTTTCAAAAGGCTTCTTTCTCAGGGTCGTTAAAAGTTGGGATTGTCTGGTAAAGAGTTAACTGAAAAGATCCATTTTATTGATTCTATTGTCTGAAAAAAAAAAATGAGCCATGTTCTGGCAAAAGGTGTAATACTGCATCTCCTTGATGGGTGATACCATGCAAGTCGTCACATGACCACGGATCAATAAAGTCCAATTTTGTCGATTAACTGAATGAATCATGATGTAGATTGGCCCTTAGAGATACAGATAATTGACTAATAGCGAAAAGTTTTGGCCCCGGTCAGCCTGCGTGGACTGTGCAGGCTGACCTGGATCAATACTTTTCGCAGATGCATGAAGCACCTTTTCCACAGAGCATTGTCCATTTTCATATATATATTTTAGAGCTTACTCACCTTCTTCCTGTATTGCAAAGAAATATTCTTGTTTCATCTTGTCTTTTACATCTTTTTTCTGCTTGTCTTCTTCCGATTCTGGCTCTGATGCTGAAAAGTATAAAGAAAATCTACATTCCGAACTTTACCGCACATGACTTCGAAAACATAACTGTACATAATGCCTCATACATTATGTTTAAATGAATGACAAAATACGATTTTGGTTTTTATTGCAGTCATGTATTTGATTATATTCCTCATTCGTGTCAGACAGTGGCATAAAGAAGTTTTAAATCTTTACCAGATGACAAAATTTTAGACTTGACAAAATTGAAAGTAACTGCAGTCCACAAAATGTAATTTGAAATATGAAATTTGTCTGTGATAGGATAGAAAACAGTGTGGAAAAGGGAGAAAATGCTAATAAATCAGCATTTTCTCATTTATCCACAATTATTTCAAAAGCCAACTTTCTTAGCGTCATTAAAAGGTGTGATTGTATGGTAAACAGATGAAACTTAATTAGTGTTCACTTTACATTTCTTTCAAACATGTCTTAAACATGAGGTTAGTTCACTGATTACATTACAGAGCCTGTGCTAGTACAAATGATGCACAATACAAAGTAGAAGAATTTGAAGGAAACAAAGTTAACTCTTTACCAAATGACAACATTTTGGATTTTTCCAAATTGAAAGCATTTCCAGACTACAAAATAAATGTGACTCAAAACCTGAAATTTGTTTTGGTAAAGGTAGAAAACATTGTGGGAAAAGGAGAAAATGCTGGTTACCAGCATTTTCTCCTTTTTCCACAATGTTTTCAAAAGGCTTCTTCCCCAGGGTTGTTAAAAGTCGGGATTGTGTGGTAAAGGAATAATGTTTGAATTGTAACCAAAACTTTGTTGACAAAGGGAGCCATACAAGCAATTGCTCCCTTTTCTACAATGTTTTCAAATCTGTCCACTTCAGCAATGTTAAAAGTTGTAGTTGCACAGAAATGGTTCTAAAAATACTACAGTATAAATGGTTCTAACAAGAGCACTGTATATGGGTGCCAACACTCGGCTGTGGGTGCTTGATTTTCAGTGAAAGTTGTAAGTAAAGTAAGGGGCATAACTCTGTCAAAAATATTTTGATGTTTACTTGCCTTTGTTGTATAGGTTCCCATTTTGATAATTGACTAGTTGTCCAAGTTTGAAGCAAATATCTTCAGTAATAACAGAAATATTTTGAAATGTCAAAGACGCAGAAACGCCAGGGCTACGACAATACCTTGATGTTTTCTTCGAAAACAGCCGAGCTAAAAATACTACTTACGTGGTTGTGGAGTACTGGCCCCATCATCTTTCTTGCTTCCTTTCTTTGGTGATGGACTTCGACTTTTCTTGCCTTTGCCCTTTGGTTTTGCTTTAGATGCGGCAGCTGCTGCAGCCAGTTCCTTCTGTTTAGCTTCTTCTTTCAACCTTTCTTCAGCTTCTGCCGCTTCACGCGCTGCTTCTTCTGCAGACATCTATATGATAATTACAAAACATTGATAAACTAACTAGAGCTATCACTAACGGTGATTAATACCCCCATCAGTGCTTTGTCACAAAAATCTGAAGCTAAAATTTACGAAGGGCAATAACTCAAAAAATACTGCAGACAGAGTTACGGTTCTTGTGCACTGCACTTGTCCTCAATGTGATCTATCTGTGTATGAAGTTTGCAGTTGCTAGCTTTTATCCTTTGGAAGTTATGCTTCAGTTCTGACATTTAACGACCCTGAGGTAGAAGGCTTTTGAAAACATTGTGAGAAAAGGAGAAAATGCTGGTAACCAGTATTTTCTCCTTTTCCCACAACATTTTTTGCCTTATCAAGGAAAAGGTTCATCATCTGTGCTACATTTAATTTGTCGTCTGCAAATGCTTTCATTTTGGACCAGTCTAAAATTTTTTTCATTTGGTAAAGAGTTAACGGTTGTCTGCAAATGCTTTGAATTTTTTTTGCAAGTCTAAAATTTTGTGGTTTGGTAAAGAGTTAATTCTTTAATTATTACCCTGTGGAATAAAGCTTCAAAGAAAAAAGCAAGAGGTATTACCATTTATCTATCCCTGGACATGCCTGGTATCAAGAATTAATGAACTATATCAACAAAATATATAATACTGTTATCTTATTTAGTACTTACAATTGTAGCTATGTTGGAGACGGCCGTATGGAAGGCATCAAATATAAGTTTTTCATCAGGGTCTGTGGGGGGCACAGGGCTTTCATAGCCATCATCTTTCTTCTTCTTGTCCTTGGCCTTGGCAGCTTCTTTAGCCTTGGCTTCCAAATCTGCTGATGTTGGACGTCTTGGTACAAGAGGGATCCTGAAATTATGTTTACATATGAGCCATGATCTCTGAAAAGGGGACTGAATGCATCTGCAAAAAACCCAGGTCAGCCTGCTCAGTCTGTACAAGCTGACCTGAGTCAAAACTTTCTGCTGTGGGTCGATTCTCTGCATGTTCAAGGACCATTCTGTCTCCGGATTCAGCCCGTTATTCAATCAAATGGATTTTATGGATCCATAATTATGGGATGACTTACTTGGTATAACTGATCATGCAGATACATTAAACCTTCTTTTGCCAGAGTATGGGTCATATATTTCTCAAATATATCTTGGCACTAGATTGCATGATCTATAGGGAATAGAAAATGTGGACACAATTCTCATAATTTATTTGATACAAGCTGCATGGCAAAGGTCAATGTCACATGAGACTTAAGGTAAAATGTGATGATATATTTCTCTCATGCAGAGAAAGTCATATACACGTCATATCCTAGAACTTGCTTTGAGTAACAAAATACAGAAAATCAAGAGAGCTATTGGTAGAGAAAACAAAAGCAATTGTAACTGTGGCTGTGACCATACTTTTAACTCTTTACCAAATGACAAAATTTTGGACTGGTCCAAACTGAAAGCATTTGCAGACGACAAAAAGATAGCCCAAATAATGAAATTTGTTCTTTGTAGGATAGAAAACATTGTGGGAAAAGGAGAAAATGCTGGTTACCAGCATTTTCTCCTTTTCCCACAATGTTTTCAAAAGCCTTCCTTCTCAGGGTCGTTAAAAGTCGGGATTGTGTGGTAAAGGGTTAATGTTAAGAAAAATAGTAGGCACTGTTATGTGTACCAAAACTACCAATAACTAAACTGCTGCATTTGTTTTTCTTTCAAGAATTTCAGAGAAAAATGTTTATAAAAATGTAACACAAATTAACTAGGTTCAAATAAATAACAAACAAGTGTAACAAATCTACATAAACTTAACCCTTTACCAAACAATCCTATGTTCAAATGAGAAGAGGATTTTAAAAACATTGTGAGAAAAGAAAAGAGCACGCAATGTGGGTGCCAATGCTCTGCTGCTGTTGCTTTTAATGAAATTTCAAAAAAGGGACACAACTGTGTCAAAAATATTTTGAGTTATATGCCCCTATTGTACAGATTCCCCTTTTGATAAGTAACAACTATTCCAAGCCTGAAATATATATCTTCAGTAGTTACATCTAAATATAGATATTGTAAAATGTCGAAAGTTTTTGATACAGTCAATGCCAGGGCTATGACAATACCTTAACTTTTTCTTTGAATACAGCCAAGCTAAAAATGCTGGTATACAGCATTTTTTCCTTCTCCCACAATGTTTTCTACCTTTTCAAAGGAAGAAATCATTATTTAGGCCACATTTAATTTGTTGTTAGCAAATGCTTTCTATTTGAACAAGAGTAACACTTTGTTATTTGTTAAAGGGTTAAAAAAAGTAACTCTGACAATTTGAACTGTTGTAAGCTGACAACTAACCCATCCCCACCACCTACTGGTTTGGGAAAAGCATTCAAAAGGCCATACTTCTGTAATAGATAACTAATCATTATGGCAAATGCACAGGCTCCAAAAGTGAAATTTAAGCCATTCTGGTTGAAAACTGTAGGACGAGACGACAGAGAATTGCATCTAACAACAGACAGACAGAAAATTTGTTTCCAGTATTGGGGGTGGAGGGTATTTAATAATAAACTAAACAATACAAATCTCAAAAATCATGCCTTCCTTTTGCGGCAAAATCAACCGATTTAGCCGATTTACTGCTGAAACAAAACACAGTGTTTGCGGCTGTGACACTTGACCCAAGCCAGATCTACATATTTCATATACGACAATACATGACATACACATAAATTTGACATGACAAGTATTCAAAATTTTAAAAAAGACCTTATGAAAAAGCTAAGCATTTGTTTTGCTTGAAAGAAATGCAAACAGTATCTCACATGACAAATAAAGCAATACAGAAGATCGCTATATTTTTTTATTTACTGGTAAATTCTTGTGACAATTGTGTCTACAAAGAATGCATGTAGATGCCAATTCTCGGCTGCAATTGCGTGATTTTTGGTGAAAAAATTTCAAGTCAAAAAAGGGGTATGAGTGTGTCAATAACACTTTGATGTTACCTGCCTTTGTTGTACAAGTTCCCTGTTTGATAACACACACGAAGATGACCTGGAAAGTATGACAATATCTCGACATTTTCTTAAAAAAACAGCCAAGTTAAAAGTAAAGATAATCTTTAGGAACTAATATACTAAAGAAAGAAACCTTTTACCCCCTTCTGGTGGGGGTGGGGCATCAGCTGGCTTGTCCTTTTCTTTACTTTTGTCTCTTTTCTTGCCTGAAGGTGTTCTTGACCTAGATTTACTTCCTTTTGGTGATTTCTCTCTGGGGGATTTGGACCTGCCACCTTTCGGAGATCTTGGAGATTTAGACCTGGGTCTGTCAGATTTGCCAGTCCCTGGTCTCTCCTCTGGCACCGGAGTTTGCTGACCTTCACTGCCTGCTTTTTCTGGTGACTCTGGTCTGTCCACTGGAAGCTGGAAAAAATGATGCATCAAAACTTTTAGTATTATCAATTCTTTACCAAATGACAAAATTTTAGACTTGTCCAAATTGAAATCATTTGCAGACGACAAAGTATATGTGATTAAAAAGACATGGTCTCTCATATAGTAGAAAATAATGTTGGAAAGAGAAGAAAAACACTGGTTGTTTCATACAGGTCTATCCCACAGATGATAAGAATGGTTGTTGAATATGGCAGAACAAGTTTTTAAAAAAAGGTGAGGTTGGAAGTCAAAGATAGATTATCACTTTGGCTGCTAAGCGTGACTTTGTAGGCTTTTGCTGACAGTACAGATTAAGATCAGACTGCAGAGATTGTGAAGTCTGATCTTGGATCTAAACTGTCTGATACAGTGAGATTTCTCCTACAAGTAAAGTTTTTAAATTATAAACTATAGATTTTCACAATAGGCTTGAAATCTTTACCTTAATTTACTTAGCAGCTTAACTCTTTACTGCACAATGCCGACTTTTAAGGACCATGAGAAAGACAACTTTTGAAAACACTGTGGGAAAAGGAGAAAATGCTGGTAACCAGTATTTTCTCCTTTTCCCACAATGTTTTCTACCCTATGAATGACAAAACTTTCTGTTTTGAGTAACATTTAACTTGTCATCTTCAAATGCTTTGAATTTGGATGAGGGTAAAATTTTGTCTTCTGGTAACGAGTTAAGGGTTATGAAATAGCAAGGTGCTTGTCTTACTTCTATAAGTGGCAGTCTGACATAGTTAGCATTAAGCTCGTCCGGGATCTCTCCTTCCATACCCCTGTAATAGTCCTTCATCATTCGAACGGTGTCCTGGAATCTGTCCACTTCTGCCTGCATCAGGGTGATGTAGAAATTACTCAGTATCCCCAGTCTGTCGTCTAACCACCCGTCATTCATCACTGTCTCGCGCTCTGTTTCAGCCTCTTCTTTACGTTTATCACAGATGTTCCACAGGCGTTCTCGGAGATCGTCTACACGCTGATGTAATTCCATCTTTGTTTCTTCATCATCTCTCATGTCATCTGCCACATCATTGTATTCCTGTTTGATAAAATTATGAAAATATATCAAAAACCTTCATGATACAGATCACAGAGGACAAATGAATTGGGATTTATGGCCTATCAATAGCAATGGTCATGAATGGAAGAAGGTCTGAATTTGTAAAACAGTATTATATCATGCTTTTCGGTAGTTTATCGAAAAATAATGGTGGATTATGGTGTGGTATTTCATGGTTACGACCAGTGAAAATACCAATTTTATAGTTTATAACTCTTCAAATGAAGTTGGAAACAATAGTTCCTGCGCACTGGTTACCTAGGTAATCGGTGCATGCCATTCAAATGGAGGGAAATATGACGTAATTTACAGCTATATTTCTCCCGCTTTACGTAATATAGTAATGCATTGTTATGCGAGGGGGGTACGCCATAAGGAATTAAGAAAAACAACTTAACTGGATTTTGACAAAAGTTCCAACAAAGTAGGGGCTAGAAGCATGAAATAAATAGAATGTTTGCTTTTTTCGATGAAAGATTGAAATTTATTTCATCTCCTGAACATCATCGGTAATATTTTCATGAGTGGCTGCACCACTCATGAAAATATTACTGATGATGTTCAGGAGATGAAAGTCAATGAAATAAATTTCGATCTTTCACAAAAAAAAAAAAAAAGCAAATATCCTATATTTATTTAGATTTGTTGTAAATTAGGACTGATGCCTTAAGACACTTTATCAAATACATCTCTGCTATTTGATGTTAAATCGATAGTAACAAAATTAAATATGTTCTTTGATTTCAACTGTTTAAAGTTAACCTTTTACCACACAATCCTGACTTTTAACGACCCTGAAGAAAAAGCCTTTTGAAAACATCGTGGGAAAAGGGGTAAACGCTGGTAACCAGCATTTTCTCCTTTTCCCACAATGTTTTCTACTCTTCCCAAAACAAATTTCAATTTTTGAGTAACATATATTTTGTCGTCTGCTAAAGCTTTCAATTTGGACTGGTCTAAAATTTTGTCGTTTGGTAAAGAGTTAAATAATGCATGGCAATTCATAACGAAACTTATCAAACAATGTACATAAAGGTGCAGTAATTTACGTCTATAATTTCATACTGCAGTAAATCTATAAACTTGAATTACAGTATGATCATGTCAATACTCACAAAGTAATACGGCAGTGAAGAAGGCTTTTTGACAATATTGTGGAAAAAGGAGAAAATGCTGGTTACCAGCATTTTTTCCTTTTTCCACAATGTTTTCTACCCTTCCATAAACAAATTTCAATTTTTGAGTCACATCTAGTTTGTTGTCTGCAAATGCTTTCAATTTGGACACATCTACAATTTGTCGTTTGGTAAAGAGTTAAACATATAATGTTACCTTCTGAAATTGAGCAACAAACTCCTGTTTATGATCTGGTCTTCTGAGGTAAGCTAAATAGTCCTTTCTGTAATCAAATAGTGACAGTTTATTGGTTAATCCTTTGCCAAACGACAAAGTTTCAGACTGGTCCTAATTGAAAGCATTTGCAGATAACAAATAAAATGCAGCTTAGACAATGGGATTGGTCTCTGAAAGGGCTGAAAACATTGTGGGAAATGGAGAAAATGCTGGTAATCAACATTTTCTCCTTTTCCCACAATGTTTTCAGAAGCTTTCTCTCTCAGGGTCGTTAAAAGTCAGGATTGTGTAGTAAGGAGTTAATCCTTTGCAAAACAATCCCGAAGTTTTACGTACCCTGAGAAAGAAGGCTTTTGAAAACATTGTGGGAAAAGGAGAAAATGCTGGTTTTCAGCATTTTCTCCTTTTTACTCCCACAACATTTTCTACTCCATTAAAGACAAATTCTATCATTTAAATCGCATTTAATTTGTTGTCTGCAGATGCTTTTAAATAAGACTGGTCAAATATCTTGTCGATTAGTAAAGATTTAACCAATGAGTTTGACTAGATGTTTGAAATCTATATAGCTAATTCATAAATGATGACAAACTGAACAAATAAAAAAGCATGGAACTTTAATATACTGTAATATAGATTGTAGTCTAACTTGCCTTCCTTTAATGACTGAAGCTTTAAACGCTTTACCACACAATTCAGAGTTTTAAAGACCCTGACCCTTTTGAAAACATTGTGGGAAAAGGAGAAAATGCTGGATGCTGGATACACTAGCCGAGATAAATTCATTAGTTGAACCACATATAATTTGATGTCTGCAAATGCCTTCAATTTGGATGAGACTGAAACTTTGTTGTGTGGTAATGAGTTAATAACTTAACCCTTTATGACACAATCACAGGTGTTGACAACCATGAGGAAGAAAGCTTTTGAAAACATTGTTGGAAAAGGAGAAAATGCTCGTAACCAGCATTTTCTCCTTTCCGACAATGTTTTCTATCCTTTCAGAGACATATTTCATCATCTGAGTCGCATCTGACTTGCCATCTGCAAATGCTCTCAGTTTAGACTTGTCTAAACTTTTGTCGTTTGGTAAAGAGTTAAGATATCTGGTATTGGATTACATCTACAATTCACTGTAGAATGACACAAAAACAATGTAATCAAAACAAATCTGTATTTCTTTCAAATATATTCATCATCATCTTTATCTGTTTGAAATTTCTGAATAGAACTCTGACAACAATACCTAATTTGGAAGAAATATCTATAGATATTTTCTCTCTCATCTCTGATCTTTCTGAAGACAAATTTCCCATTTTTGATGTAGGTTTTTTCAACTGTATCCCAGTGGTCAGCAAGAACTTTGGCAATTTGCTGGAATATAATAATATAATTGTGGCAACAAGTTGTATAGATCTCAAAACAATGAACATGAATATATAATAAAGATCAGGAGTTCTTTTTTTCTCAAAAGACACAACTCTGTTCGTTTACTTTTTAAATAAGAATGATTCTGTCACATTTAAATGGCAGAACTTTAAAAAAAATGTCTCATTTAACAATAAATGATCCTAAATCATTACATGAAATAATCTTGTTTGTTTTGTTTACATTGGAGGTTAATAGCATTTTTAACAGCTGAGGTCACATCATGGCAGTAAGTGCACCTACACATGTGTTTCCTGGCTCTCTCGCGCCAGTATTGACACACCTTTCCTTCCAAGTCATGACTACTTTTCTCACATGCCTGAGGTGAGAGGCAAAAAATCAACGGAAAGAAAGTTTGTCTCAACTGGGCATCGAACTGACAAGCAACCACCACGTCACGAGTCGGATACACTTACCGCTGAGCTAACCGGCCAGGCTTACCTTAAAACTGAATGCTTCTTTGTTCTGTTAGTGTCTATTAAACAGCCTGGCACAATATGATTTCCAGTCTATTGTACCGTGCGTATTTTCTTTGATTCATATGCCTAAAAGTAATTTTCATGCATGAGAATCCAACTGGCAGATATTTTTTCCACTATTCTACACTTTCATAGTGCTTGAATATTTTGGATAATTTATGTACAAATTTGTTTGAGCAGCTCTCTGGCAATACAAGGTTCAGTGCATCTCCATGATGCATTATATCAAGCAAGTCATCACATAATTGTGGATACATAAAATCCATTTTGTCTAACAACCAGCTAAATCACTATCTAGACTGGTAATTTGACATTCAGAAAATTGATTGGTAACAAAAAGTATCACCCCCAAGGTCAGCCTGCACAGGCTGATGAGTGCCGATACTTTTTTATTATTAGATGTATTAACCCTTTACCACACAATCCCAACTTTTAAGGACCCTGTGAAATAAGCCTTTTGAAAACATTGTGAGAAAAGGACAAAATGCTGGTAACCAGCATTTTCTCCTTTTCCCACAATGTTTTCTTCCCTTCCCAAAATAAATTTCATATTTTGAGTCACGTTTTTTTTGTCCTCTGCAAATGCTTTCAATTGGGACCAGTGTAAAATTTTGTTGTTTGGAAAAGAGTTCAAATCACTTTTCACAGAGCATGGCTCATTTTTTGTTTTGAAGAAGTTACAAGTATCTCTTTACCTCTTCAATCTTTTCATCAACAAACTCCCACTCCTCAGATCCAGGTTGGGGTGGTGGTGGACCAGCAGGTACCTCTGGCTCGGGCTCAGGTTCAGGCTCAGGGGTCTTCTTCTTGCCAGATCCTTTCTTGGACTTGGGCGAGGATCCTAACAAAATGTGTAATGTAGAAATGTATCAACATTCTACTTCATGTGTAAGTATATAATTTTTTCAGCTGAAGACTTTGAATAACTCTTTATCAGACGACAAAATCTCAGACTTGTCCTGATTGAAAGTATCTCCAGTTTACAATCATATGTAGCTCAAATGCTGGAATCTGTCTTTGAAAGGGAAGAAAACCTTATGCCAAAAGGAGAAAATGATGGTTACCAGCATTTTCTCCCTTTCCCACAATACTTTCAAAAGCCTTATTCTTCAGGGTCGTTAAAAGCTGGGATAGTGCAGTAAATGGTTTTAATAAAAATAGTGATTGTTTTGGGAATTGTGGTGTGGAGAAAATACAACTAACAAAACCCAAGACTTTGGGTTCTTTACTGTTTATGTGAAAAATTGAACAATTTATATTTGGAATGCACACCATACTGTATTACTTCAACAATGAGAATTAGTGTGGAAAAATGCAACATAATGCCATGATGAATTTCTTCCCTGAAAACAACATCTTTACTCCACAATCCTGTGTTTTAACGACCCTGAAGAAGGCAGCTTTTGAAATCACTATGGGGGGAAAAAAAAAAGAAACTACTGGTAACCACCATCTTGTTCTTTTCCCAATTTTTTTTCTCTATTTCTATAGACAGATATCATCATTTATGCCCCATTTTATTTGTCGTCAGCAAATGCTTTCAATTTGAAACGGTCTACATGTTTGTTGAGAAATGATGAGGAAAAAGTTAATATTTCTGAAATCTGTCAAAATCTCTGTCAAATCAGAACATTACCTCTGCTTCCTTTCTTTCCATTGTCTCCTTTTTTAGGACTGGCTGAGCGTTTCGGTGATCCACTCTTGTCTCGTTTCTTGTCCTTATCTTTGGGAGATTTACTTCTAGATTCCTTGGAGGAAGACCTAGAACCTTTCTTCCCTGAACCTGGAAAATGAAACAAAGTCATACAAGTTAACCCATTACCAGACAAATCCTTAATTTTAATGACCCTGGAAAATTAGACTTTTGAAAACATTGTGGGAAAAGAAGAAAATGCTGGTAACCAGCATTTTCTCCTTTTCCCACAATATTTTGTAACCTTTTAGAAACAAATCCAATCATTTGAGCCACATTTAATTTGTCATCTGCAAATGCTTTCAATTTGGACCAGTTGAAAATATTATGTGGTAAAGGGTTAACTCATTACCACACAAATGCATAAAAGTGTAAATAGTCAATTTGTACAGAAATGGGTAATAAACTTCTGAACACAAAAGGTTTTTAGATAAAAGATAACAAACTAGGAAATCAGGCTGAAATTATATCAAACCTAATTTTCAAATTTTAGAAGAGTAAAATTTTCAAACTTCATTCAAAGAGTATGGCAATTTACAACTGTCAAGTTTCTACCACACGACTAAAATAAAACATTTTAATAGAACTACAATTTGCAATAGGAGGGCAGAAATGAAAAAAGACATCAAATGGTTATTTATCCTGTCACTTGCCAAAATTTTGACTCGATAAAAGGGTGCCGTGTATTTTTCAAGCTATTCATCAGTTGGTCATGTGACCTTAGGAGAGCACACCTGCCAATTGCAACAACTCTTATATAAGCACTTCAATAAATGAATGAAAGTATCATCAGCAAAAATTGTCACTGAATGATAAATATCTGTAAATGATTTCAACATGTGAACACCATTTTTTTGCTATTTTACAGATTAACTCTTTACTGCACAATGTCGCCTTTTAACGCCCTGGGGAAAAAAAGCCTTTTGAAAACATTGTGGGAAATGGAGAAAATGCTAGTAAACAGGATTTTCTCCTTTTCCCACAATACTTCCTACCCTATCCATGAAAAATTGCACCATTTGAGCCACACTGAAATTGTCGTCTGCAAATGTTTTCAGTTTGGACAAGGCTAAAATTTTGTCGTCTGGTGAAGGGTTAAAGCACTGAAATACAGAAATACCTGTCTCATTCAACACAACCTTTTTCTGCAGGTAAATTGATGGCATAATCAATATTGTTCATGACATGATCACAGCATACTCAGTATACAGACACTGTATACATAGTTCTTCATTTTTCTCATAGTGAAAAAAATGTTGGTATGTGCAATATTTCCAGCAAAATATTCAATTTAGTCTGATATGGATAATAAATGAGAGGTAGGATAAACAGAATAGATGGTTGGTGTCATTGATCAGGAAAGTTTATCAGGCTCAGTTCCATAATTTTATCTGATTTGCCTTTGGCTCACCAGATAAAATTCCGAGGCCTTGCCTGATAAACTTGCCTAATCCAAGACATCAACCATAATTATATTCTCTATATTGTATACAGCAACCACATAACCATTGACATGTGGTCAAATAACTGTTTCCAAGTGTCCTTTAACCCTTATCCTGCTAGGTGAAATGAAACTTTCAAGCCGATGGTAAAAAGCCAAAGTTTTGCTATTTCGAAGGTATTTTTGGGGGGAAAGATATCTCCTTATTGGACAGTGTAGATCTACACTATCCGCAAAAGGTCCTTGAGTCATGCTTAGCAGCCAACAGGTTAATACTGTCTTAATTTAATCAGTTGTTAAAAACACAAAACATACACATAAAATATCTCAAAAGATCTCTTAAACTTAGTCTAAACTTTCCACAAAAATAGCAACAGTTGTACTTGGCGTTCTATTATAATACTGAAATTTAACAGTTGAACAGGAATTCCAACATTATCAAGACAAAATAATTGTCAAAACTGAACCATGTAGACACAACTTTATTACATACCTTGAGCTTGCAGAATGTCTTGAAAACCAAACCAATATTTTTTATAACACAACTTCCTACATTTTATTAATTTTCTATCTTGCAGCAGATCATGGTTAGAAATATTCTGGAAAAAGGAGAAATTGCTTGTAATAAGCCATTTCTCCTTTTGCAACAACTGTTTCACTTGTGCTTGTAACATATTAAATCTTTACCAAATGACAAAATCTTGCCAAACTGAAAGCATTTGCAGACAACAATTTAAATCTCGCTGAAATGATGATTTCTGTCTGTAATAGGATAGAAAAGATTGTGGGAAAAGGAAAAAATGTTGGTTACCACCATCTTGCCCTTTTTCCACAATGTTTCCAAAAGCTCAATTGATGATTTCTGTCTTTAATAGGATAGAAAACATTGTGGGAAAAGGAGAAAATGCTGGTCACCAGCATTTTCTCCTTTTCCACAATGTTTTCAAACGCCCTGTCCTTCAGGACTCAGGACTGTTTGACAAAAGAGTAAAACTACAATTCATGTTGAGTATTCATATTTTACAAGAACTTTCGGCAAGATGTCTGCTGCAAATTTGTAACTGGAGGATGTACGAAGTCTTTGTTATTTTCCATTTCCTCTATATTCAACCCAAATTGAATGAAAAGCAAACTATCTTTAAACCTTCACCAAACAATCCCCAGATTTAATGACCCTAAAGAAGCTGATCATTTGGAAACAATGTGGGAAAAGGGGAAAATGCTGGTGACAAGCACGTTCTCCTGTTCTCACAATGTTTTCTACCAATTCAATGACAAATACAATCACTTGAAAAACATTTGGATTTTCATCTGTAAATTCCTTCAACATGGACCAGTCAAAAATTTTGGCTTGTGGTATAGAGTCAAGTCTTTACCAACCAACAAAATTTCAGACTGGTCCAAATAGAAAGTACTTGCAGAGGACAAAGTAAATACTGCACAAAATTGGAAATTAAAGGAGAAAAAGCTGGTTATAAGCATTCTCTCCTTTTCCCACAATGTTTTCAAAAGTCCTCTTCCTTGGGGTCATCTAAGCTTGGAATTGTGTGTTAAATTGTTAATCCACCCCAGAAATTAGAGTATCCCTATGATAAATTCAGTATCTGTTTCATAAAGTTTTTCGCTGTTGTTCTCTAAATCCATTTTTTTATGCAAAAGTCTGAAAAAATATGGTAGCTTTACAAAATAGGTGCTTTACGGAAAGGATTAACTTAAGACAATATCTAACCTTTCCTTGAACTTGGCCTGCTCGATTTCTCTTCTGGTTGTGGAGTTTTGGGAGGCTCTGGTGGGGGTTGGGGCGGCTGAAAGGATGAATATCATTGATTTAATCTTTGTACAAATATGACTTTTTCTTGTTTAGAAGAATTTGCAGTGGTAATGACCATGTTTCCAAACTGTTGATGTGTTTGTTTCATTTTGTCTATTATTTAATCTTATTTGGTCGGTCTGAAAATGCCTGTATAGTAAAGCATTCAGAATTTGTTTGACATATATTACCCTTTCAATCAAATGTTTTGTCTTTGCTGTAATTTGTGTTACTTTTTGGCTGTTGTTAGAATTGTCTGTAATGGGTTAACCCTGTAACACAAAATTGAGAAATTTATACAAATGTTGTCAATTCTGATGAAATATATCAATTTTCTTTCTTTCCAAAGTACTTTCCTTGCATAATTACATTGTTTTTCAGTTGAAAATCAGACTGTACATGACAGCAATAGGTAAAGTAAATGCAAAATGCTGCCAATGTGTGTAACATGTTACATATGAGCCATGACCTGGCAAAAGGAGGCTTAATGCATCTCTGTGATGCATTGTGCTAAGCAGTCATCACATTATTATGGATCCATAAAATGGAAATTGTCAAACAGCCGACTGAATCATGAGGTCCTTGGACATGCAGAAAATTTACCAAAAGCAAAAGTTTCGACCCAGGTTGGATTGCAAAGCTGAACTGGGATGATACATTTTGCAGATGCATTAAACTCCCTTTTTACAGGGCATGGCTCATATTCAGGATGATTTTTTTAGAGTTACCTCCTCCTTCTTTTCCTCCACTGTTTCTGTCTGTTCAGGTTGTTCTGAGCTTTCCTGATCTTTACCTTGTAACTGAAAACAGGTATGAATTGACAACATTCTCAGCTTAAAGTGCTGATCAAATTTTAGTTGTTTTCACTGACAGTGTAAACCCAAGATCAGACTGCACAAAATGTGCAGTCTGATTTTGGATCTACACTGCTGCTACTCTGTTACAGTGTTGAAATGGCATATTTCTGGCCATTTTTCAATTTCATTGATTCAGGGCTCTGAGGTATACATAGCATTTACACTACTGAATGAATAAACTGGGCCCATATTTAACAGTGATTCTTGAGAACATTCTTAGTCTTATTCCCTTAGACTTTCTACATATGAAAGTAACGTAACTTCTGATTGGCTATGGTTTAGCCAATTAAAAATTGTGTTGTTTTCAAATTTAGAAAATCTGGAGTAAGACTGAGGATGTTCTTAAGAATGGTTGGTGAATATGGACCTTAGTCACTCTGTTTCCAAAATTAAAAAAACATAATAATAATAATAATATTGTATTGATAAAGGTGTTTGAGCAAGAAAGTTGTACTAAGTAACAAACAGTGCAATTTTAAAACCAGACTGCATGTTTCTGAGTGGTTTGGTTTTGATTCAATCTGTCTGTAATGACTGAAATACATGTACTATCAACTCTTTACCACACAACAAAATTCTAGACCAGTCCAAATTGAAAGCGTTTGCCGATGACAAATTAAATGGGGCACAAATGAGAGTATCTGTCTTAGAGATCATAAAAAAACATTGTGGAAAAAGAAGAAAATGCTTGTCACCAGCTTTTTATTCTTTTCCCACAATGTTTTCAAAAGCCTTCTTGGTAAGATTGTTAAAACTCGGGATTGTGTGGTAAAGAGTTAACCTTTTACCACACAATTCTGACTTTTAACGACCCTGAGAAAGAAACTTTTTGAAAACATTGTGGGAAAAGAAGAGAATGCTGGTAACCAGCATTTTCTCCTTTTCCCACAATGTTTTCCACATTATCAAGGATAAATTCCATCATTTGAACAACACTTAAATTGTCAACTGCAAATGTTTTCAATTTGGACAAGTCTATATCTTGCTTGTGTGGTAACGAGTTAACTCTAAAGAACAAAATTTCAGGCTTCTCCAAATTGGAAGCATTTGCAGAAGACAAAATAAATGTGACTCAAAAATTGACCATCATTTTTGAAAGGGTAGCGAACATTGTGGAAAAAGAAGAAAATGTGGTAGGCTGAAATTTTATCTAAGGAGGTACAGGTTAATGTAATAGGTTAATCATCGCTGTAAGGCTTTGATAATCCTGAGGGAGAAAGCTTTGAAAAAAGATTGTGGAAAAGAGAAAATACTGGTTACTGGCATTTTCTTTTCCCAAAATGTTTTCTATCCCGTCAGAAAACTTCAGCCCATTTGTACCAATTTTGAATTTATTGTCTGCAGACTTTTTCAGTTTTGAAGTCTAAAATTTGTTGTTTGGAAAAAGGTTAACTCTTCACCACATAATCCTGAGTTTTAACGACTCTGAAACAGAAGGCTTTTGAAAACACTGTGGTATGCTGGTAACCAGCATTTTCTCCTTTTCCCACAATGTTTTCTACCCTATCATATACAGAAATCATCATTTAAGCTACATATAATTTGTTGTCTGCAAATGCTTTCAATTTGGTCCTGTCCAAAATTTTGTCGTTTGGTAAAAGGTAAACTCTTTACCAAACAACAAAATTCAAGAGCAGGCCAAAAGGCCAAATTGAAATCATCTGCAGATGACAAAACAGATGTGACTGATAAATTGAAATTTTGTTTTGGTAAGGTTAGAAAACATTGTGGGAAAAGGAGAAAAATGCTGGTTTCCAGCATTTTTCTCCTTTTCCCGCAATGTTTTCAAAAGACTTCTTTCTCAGGGTCATTTAAAAGTCGGGATTGTGTGGTAAACAGTTAAACGACTGTGACTCACCTTATTCAGTGTATCCTCCAGGATTTTCTCAACCTCCAACTGCACACTTCTAGGTTGCTGGGACCCATCAATCCTCTGCAAGGTACCAAACTTAACAAACCATTTCTCGAGTTTGGGCCAGTTATCCAGATAGCCAGTGATTCTGTAAATAAGAGTGGCGGGACTTTCATATTTGAACTCTGCTCTGGCAAAAGGAGACTTAACTCTTTACCAAATGACAAAATTTTAGACCAGTCCAAATTGATGGCATTTGCAGACGACAAATTAAATGTGACTTAAAAATTGAAATTTGTTATGGGACGGGTAGAAAACATTGTGGGAAAAGGAGAAAATGCTGGTTACCAGCATTTTCTCCTTTTCCCACAATGTTTCAAAAGGCATCCCTTTTAGGGTCGTTAAAAGTCAGGACTGTGTGGTAAAGGGTTAATGCATCTCTGCGAGGCATAATAGCAAGCAAGTCATCTCATAATTACAGATCCATAAAATCCATTTTGTGTAACAACCAACTGAATCATGAGCATTAATTTGCCAACATGCAGTCTGATCTCTGATCTACCTTGTCCACGACGGTGAAACCCAAAAGATAAAAGCCACCATCATACTGGAATTATTCAGGTTTTAATTCTGCATTGAAAATGTCTGTTGGGTTTATTCAGCTATCTAAGGCTTAATCTAAGACTGAGCCAAACACAAGTCGGATCTTATACTAAACAAGAGCACCGCATACAGGTGCCAATGCTCGGCTGCGGATGCTTGATTTTCACTGGAAATTCTAGGTCAAAAAGAGGGCATAACTCTGTCAAATATACTTTGATGGTTACCTGCCCTTATTGTATGGGTTCCCCTTTTAATAATCAAAAAGTTGTCCAAGTTTGAGGCAATAACCTTCAGTAATGACAGAGATATTATAAAATGTCAAAGTATTTGCACAATGCAGACGACGAAGCAGACAATGACATCTGGGCCACAGCAATACCTTGACGTTTTCTTTGAAAACAGCACAGCTAATCAAAGCAAAAAAACACAAACCTGTGCTGTATTTGTTCTTGATCATGGGCAGCATCTTCCACAGGAACTACTTTCTCATGTCTCCCTATACCCGTAGCACTACCATCTGGTGGTGGGTTAAACTCCTCTTGATAATGTTTGTCAGACTGCACTGTTTCTGAAAAATATAGTAAATCTTAGAGCTTCAAATAACAAACTCAAAATGTTCAGTTATTAAAAATACACACAAATATCTGCTGTTTTGAGGTTGCCACAGCCCAGAAGGTCTCAGCACAGCAGACTGTAGATCAGAGATCAGACTGCATGTTTTGTGCAGCCTTATCTTGATCTATGCTAGCTGCAAAAGCATATTTAATTATCTGTGAAAGGCACTTACAGGTGTAAGCTCTGAGCATTATGTGTATGGTCAAAGGTCTTTGCTTTATAACTCTGAGCCCCAGGGTTGGGCCTTTTTCTCTCAAGGGCTGAAATTTTATTACTCTTGGAAGGAGTAAGTTAATATACTTTGATTCAATATATACCAAACATCATAGTTTTATAACCTATGATTTGGCATAAAAAGACTTTAACTGTTCAATTTATAACCTATTGTAACACCTGACCCTAGAAGTAAGGCCAGTTTTGACCAAAAAGGTTAAAATTTGTACACCTTGTTGTTTCAATACAAGCTTATCTTTCACTGCTTCCAGGGAACCATTATGCAAATTATGTGGTGCCTGGTGCTAGCCCAGATTTGACATAAGGGACATTATTTGAATAATTTTGATAAAGTATTATGTCAAAGGTCTAGGCCTTGTGATTCAAGACTAACAGATTTTTGTAGGTCTCCCAAAATAGCATATGCGACACAAGAGCCAAACAAGAGCAATGCATGCAGGTGCCAAGGCTCGACTGCATTTGCTTGATTTTCAGTTAAAATTCCAAGTTGAAAAAAGGGGTTACTTGCCCTTATTGTATATGTTTCCCTTTTGATAGTAGACAACTTGTCTGAATTTTAAGTGAATATCTTAAGTAATAACAGAGATATCATAAAATATCAGGTTTTTGCGGGACAATACAGAAGTAAATGCAGACAACGGTGCACACGGATGATGATGCAATGGCTATGAAAATAACTTAATGTTTTCTTTGAAAACATCAGACTTTGAAAACAGCCAAGTGAAAATCGACCTATCCTGAAATGTGTCAAAGATCAACCCAAGACCATCATTCAAATTAACCTTTAAGTACTTTGAATTTCATATTAGTTATCCGAGCCAGGCTTCAATGCCAAGTGAATCCAAGTTATGACCAAGAATACAGTCAGGGATTTTTTTTTTTCATTTTTCGTTCTACAGTATATACATGACATTTGGTTACAACAATTTTTGAAATCAGTGAAGCAGTTGTTGACAGATGGACGAAAAATAACAATACAAAAGCTGAACTTAACCCTTTACCACAAGACAAAATTTTATACCAGTCCAAACTGAAAGCATTTGCAGACGACAATTTCAGTGTAGCTCAATTAATGTGATTTTTCTTTGATAGGGCAGAAAACATTGTGGGAAAAGGAGAAAATGCTGGTAACCAGCATTTTCTCCTCATTTTCTCCTTTTCCCACAATGTTTTCAAAAGGCTTCTTTCCCAGGGTCGTTAAAAGTTAGGATCGTGTGTTAAAGGGTTAAGAAAGAATGAAAGTCAATTAAAAAGAATACTTTTGATGGTAGAGGTGGCAGATATACATGGTAAAAAGCTGAAGAAAAAAACAAGACTATAAAAATAGGTAAAATTATACTAACTTGTTCTTCCTGCTGCCCTTTTTAGACAAAGTTCATCTGTCACATCAAATACAATGACAACATCTATACCACTAGCAGGGTCTGCAGGTGGGGCATTGGGTCTGGGATCTGGAGCTAAAACTGATTTCCTGCTTTTCACTGCCTTGCTTTTACCCTCTTTATTGGCAGCATCAAATCCACTGAGAGCTTTTTCTAAGACCTTAGCCTGGTTGTAGTTTGTTGGGAATCCATCTAGTATCCAACCAGACCCCTCTGGTACCCTCCTGGTTTAAACAGAGTTTTTTATGCATATGTGGCAATATATATAGGCTATTTGAATGCATGTGTATTAAATAAAATTTCAATTCGTTATCTTTGATTGATTGATCGTATGGTGTTTAACGCCATTTTCAACATTATTTCAGATATATCACAGCGGCCAGTGCACCTATCCATGCTTTCCTTGAGCTTCTTTTACCAGTACTACTCACAATATTCTTTCCAAACCACTGGCTGCTTTCTAACGTAACTATGGTCGATACAATGGACAGTGGTGAGAGAGGAATTAATCCTGTCGCACTGACTATCATCAATCCTCAGAAAGATATTGGCTGAGCCAGGGATTAAACCAGCGACTCCCTGTTCTAAAGTTCTATATGCTACTGACCGAGCTATAATGGGGGCTTGGCTACAGCTCTTTATTTAAAAGGCCGCGAAGTAAATATAACTTGCTTAACCAAATTTTCATCCAATGTTAAATCAAATGACTGCATTTAAGTATTTTCACCATGCTTATCTGAATCTTTAAGGGAAAAAATGTAAGCTTTTTAGGTGAAAAAAAAAAACAATAAAAACATATCAACCATGATCTGTGAAAAGGGGGCTTAATGCATCTACGAAAAGTATCGACTCAGGTCAGCCTGCGCAGTCCTGGGCTGAAACAGGTCAGTTTTCTGTATGTCCAAGAACCAGTCTACCTCATGATTAAGTCGTTCGTTAAAAAAAAGTGGCTATTATAGATCCATAATTATGTGATGTCTTGCTTGGTACAATGCATCACAGAGATGCATTAAGCCCCCTTTTGCCAGAGCGTGGTTCATATATAAAGATGACTTACCTGATAGCTTCCACCAAGATATCAACAATGACCTGATCATCCACAGGCTGACCTCTCTTTAAATACTTTTGGGCTTTAACACCAAGTTTAGCTCTTGGAGTGGGCTGAAAGTTACATGTATAAAAACAAACTCTAAACAGTCTTCGTTTTAAATTACATACATTACAGAAAGGCGATGTGCTTTCATGCTTAACCCTTTCCCAAACGACAAATTTTGGACTGGTCCAAATTGAAAGAGTTTTCAGACAACAATTTTAAATTTGATGAAAATGGCAGAAAGGTCTCAAAAAGGGTAGAAAACACTGTGGGAAAAGGAGAAATTGCTCGTTACGAGCAATTTCTCCTTTTCCCACAGTGTTTTCAAAAGACTTGTACTGCAGACACGTGAAAACCAGGGCTTGTTTGGGAAAGGGTTAAATGACCATCTGTCAGTTTGGAGGTTTCATAATTTTTATAGGAAATCACACCCTGTATAATCAATTATTTGGAAAAAGGAATACAATAGAATCTTTATTGACTTGTACATAGGTATGTTGTCATCTAACCAACTATTTTTACAAATGTAATTATTTGGAAAGAGAAAAGAGTGCTTTTCTGAAAAATAGATCACTGTTATTTAGGCCTGAAAAATAACCATGTTTCCACTTGCATACAAATGTATTAGGTCAGCAAAAAGAAGATATTTTAACTTTACTTTTTTCCCTGAAAATAATACAAAAGTCGGTATTAAAATTAGTTTGTTTTCGCAAAATATATAAAAGGAAAAGCCTTTGATATCTTTAATTCCTTTTAAATCTTTATTTCTAATTACTGTAGATCATAACAATAGCAGAGGTGGGAGGTCATAGACAGTGTCAACTGAGTGAACCCTTTACCACACAACGACCCTGGGAAAGAAGCCTTTTGAAAACATTGTGGGAAAAGGAGAAAATGCTGGTAACCAGCATTTTCTCCTTTTCCCACAATGTTTTCTGCCCTATTAAAGAAAAATTGCACCATTTGAGCCACACTGAAATTGTCGTCTGCACATGCTTTCAATTTGGATAAGGCTGAAATTTTGTCATCTGGTAAAGGCTTAATGTACAAAACACAGCTATTTCATGCTGTGCAATAGTTATAACTATCCAAATCAAAATCTTTAATTACGTGATATTACATCAAAAACTCTGAGTGAATATGAATAAACACTTCTTTGGATCATACTTTTGAAACTTCCGTGTAAAATTGGATGAGAACCCACAAAAATCCATACCTGTTTTTGTTGCTTTTTCACTGTCCGCCGTTGAGGGGGTGGTGGTTTAGGCTTGGGCTCCTCTTCTACTACTGGCTGGGTTTCAGGTTCAGAGGGTTCTGTGCCAGGCACTCCATCTATCTGGCTTGTTGTGCGAGAAACTACAAGTATAAAAGTTTACAAACTGTAATTTCAACAATTCAAGCTGTTCAATTATTCTATTTACAAAAAAAAAACACATGTAATGACAGCAAAAAAGGGAGATCTTTTGTTACATTTCAAGAGCACTCAATTTCTCTATTATAACAATTTCTGAGAAAAAAAAAATGTGTACGTTTTTCAAGCTTTTTAAAAAAATCTTTCATAATATGGAATATCAACCTCCTTAGCTCTTTAGCACATGACAATATTTCAGACAGGTCCAAAATGAAAGCATTTTCAGACCACAAAAAATATTTGTGGCTCAAATAATTGGATTTGTTCTGAATGGTTTGAAAACATTGTGGGAAAAGGACAAAATGCTGGTTAACAGCATTTTCTCCTTTTGTCACAATGTTTTCAAAAGCTCTCTTTCTCGGGGTCGTTAAAACTCGGGATTGTGTGGTAAAGGGTTAAAAAATAATCCATTTCCCTTAATTTATGTATAACATACAAAAAATATGAAGAAAAAAATGTAAGCACTCCCTTTTTTCAAAATATAACCAATGGAAAAGTACTTTAACCCTTTACCACACAATCCCGACTTTTAACAACTCTAAGGAAGAAGCCTTTTGAAAACATTGTGGGAAAAGGAGAAAATGCTGGTAACCAGCATTTTCTCCTTTTCCCACAATGTTTTCTACTCTATCAAGGACAAATTTCGTCATTCCAGCCGCCTTGAATTTCTCGTCTGCAAATGCTTTGAATTTGAACCAGTCTAAATTTTTGTCTTTTGGTAAAGAGTTAACTCTTTACCACACAATCCCGTCATTTAATGACCTTGAGAAAGAAGCCTTTTGAAAACCTTGTGGGAAAAGGAGAAAATGCGGTAACCAGCATTTTCTCCTTTTCCCACAATGTTTTCTACCCTTCCCAAAACAAATTTCAATTTTTCAATCACTTTAATGCAAATGCTTTCAATCTGGACCAGTCTAAAATTCTGTCATTTGGTAAAGACTTAAAGAAAGAAATTTTTATAGACTTCAGAAATTGACTTACTTGGCAAATTTTTATCTTTACTCTACTTACGTACACCAAACGGCTATTCTACTGCTGTCAAAGTTACAAAAGCTTTTTCTACTAGTACTTAAAAGCTACAGATGTATATGAATGATTATCTTTTTTTTTAGGCTAAGATATTTAAAAAAAAAAGTATCTTTTTTGAGCACAGTGTCATTCTTTGTTTATCTGGTAAGAATTAAATATTTCATATCAATGACAGCAGATACTAGGAATCAGGATAAATATTATTTCTATGCCACTGTCTTCAAAAACACCAATATTTATGGTACAAAATGAAACATCAAAATTGTCACTCAACATAGCCAACATCTAGAATAAATTTGTAAAACAAATCTTAAATATCTTGCATATTTGTTAGTAGGATCATTATTTCTAAGAAAGAGGAGCATAATCTACTTTCACTGCACTATGTACATTCTATCTAATCACATGAAATTCTAATAAAAATACCTAAAATGAAATTATCATGAATAGAGGGAAAAAAAAATAGTGACTTATTTCAGTACTACACATGCTATTTTTGACCCACCAGAACCGAAGCAGGTAATGCCATAAAATTGAGCGGAAAAGAGGTCTTTGAACTGCATGATAGAAATGGGAAAAATTGCTTATGAGCAATTTCCCTATTTCCGAAAATGCTCTAAATATAAATATGGACACAAGATCAACAGATATGGGGTATGACTAATTTAAAACAAAAATACTAATTACTACTTATAATTTTAATAGCTTAAATACTATATGTTTTTTTGCCTTGATACCAATGAATTTTCACTTCTTCCCTCATGTGGTTTCATTATAAGATCTCTTGGGATACTGAACTACACATATCCTGACCCTTAAGCGCGACTCACTGACCCTTTGCAGACAGTGTATAATTTTGAAATTAGTTAACCCAATTATTAATAATCCTGAGGAAGATGGCTTGTAAAAACATTCTGGGAAAAGAGAAAATGCTGGTAACCAGCATTTTCTCGTTTTCCCAAGATGTTTTCTACTCTATGAAAGACAAATTTAATGTTCTGAGTTATATTTAATTTGTTGTCTGCAAATTAATCCTTTCCATTTGGACATGTCTAAAATTTGGTTGTTTGGTAAAGATTAATAGGCCATGAGGAGTTAATAGGCTAAAATCCCCTCAGTAACATAATGTTCAACAACAAGATATAAGAGACAAGAAATAAACTGAGGACAGTTTAACCCTTTACCAGATGACAAAGTTTTAGACGTGCCCAAATTGAAAGCACTTGCAGACAACAATTTCAGTCTGGCTCAAATGATGGAAATTTTCTTTGATAAGGTAGAAAACGTTGTGGGAAAAGGAGAAAATGCTGGTTACCAGCATTTTCTCCTTTTCCCACAATATTTTCAAAAGGCTTCTTTCCCAGGGTCGTTAAAAGGCGGCATTGTGCTGTAAAGGGTTAATAAAGGTTATCTTTTGCTGTTATTTAATCCCAAGTATTCTGTAAATGAACCCAATCATGCAACAAAAATTGCTAGAGTTTGACATAGACTTTGAAGATTTGTGCAAATTTAAACCATAAGTCTGCCACAATTTCACTTCAGCATTACAAGATAGAAATGAGTATTCATGTGCTTGCCCTCCAACACTTTGATGTCGTATTGTGCTATAAAAGATACACAAAGCTTCTGGAAAAAAAAAAGTAAAATCTAGTACATGTAGATCTAGAATGATTTACAGGGAAAATTTCTAATACAAGATACAGAGTCACATGGTTATTAGTTTAATACCTCTGTTAACTTACTGTCATTGAAATACAATACTTAAACATCTTGATATTGTACCCTAAATCAAGGCCTCCAAAATGTACATAGCAGCTGACAACTTTAACAAGAAATATCTTTAAAAAAAGATAGAAGGTATAATTTTGCTAGGAAATAGGCAGGTGCCCTTGAAATAAACATGTCTGCATTTTTGACCAATCACAAATTTCTATTTATTCATTTGTTATCAGTACCAAAAAGTACCATTAAGTCAAAAGCCAGCACATTCAGCTACAAAGAAAAATGTTCTTATCAAAATTCAATGATCAACATGACCTGAGGCGTGATACATCTATATACATGTGAAGGTTTTGATGCAAAAAGATAAGGTGCTTGTTGTGTGCAATTTCTTCTTCTGCTGTAATGTCTTCAAAGACTGTCTGCTGGGAGATGAAAAGTAGTTCACTGCAATATCATCATGAACTGAAGTCACTTTGATTATAGAGACTACTTGCACCAACCACCACTAGCTGCAACCTGCCTACCATGTGTTAGGTTGTGAGTTCATCAGTCATAACATAGCCTTTTACTCTATCATAAAACATGTTTTTTCTTTATAAACACCACTAACCAGAAGAAAAGAAACCAAAGAGAAACACTGGGAGGAGAGGAAGATGCTTTCTTTAACCCTTTATCACACAATCCTAACTTTTAATGATCCTGAGAAAGAAGCCTTTTGAAAACATTGTGGGAAAAGGAGAAAATGCTGGTGACCAGCATTTTCTCCTTTTCCCACAATGTTTTCTATCCTTTTGAAATCAATTCCAATTTTTGAGGTGCATTTACTTTATCGTCTGCAAAATGATTCCAATTTGGACAGGTCTAAAGTTTGGTAGAGTTAAATGATGTGGAAAATAAAGCAAATTTTTCAAAAGCAATCAACTGCATTAATTGGCATTTGAAGTTTTTTTTGTTTGATAACCAGCTAACACTTAACCAGAAACTCCCTTGTTTTAACAACCCTCTGGATGAGGCTTTTTGAAAACAGTGTGAGAAAGGCAGAAGATGCTGGTAAACAGCATTTTCTCTTTTCCAACAATGCTTTCTACCAAAGGCAGAAATCATCCTTTGAGTTACATACAATTTATCCTCAGCAAATGTTTTCAATTCCACAATTTTCAAAACTAAAATTTTGAGGTTTGGTAAAGAGTAAAAATAATTTAAAAACATTGTAAAGTTGTAACAAATGGATAAGCAAAAATGACAGAATGTTTTTTTTCTTTGTACCTACTGATAGGAGTGAAAGAAAGAGAGGATCAACAGTTACCACCATGTGACAATGCATTATACCAAAACCCAAATTTTATACCTGCTGATAGTGTGACAGGCTCCGATTTGCCTTCCCCGGTTGGAGCCCGAATATTTATCTTAATCTTATTCAGCTGTAGATTGCTTACTGTTTAAAATCAAAATAATTAGAGTTTAATTGGAAATAAAAATACTGACACAGAATATCTCAGCATGTTTACATTTGTATCCCAGCTTTTAAGAGAAACAGGAGTACAAAAAAGCACTGCATGCGGGTGCCAATGTTTGGCTGCCGTTGCTTGATTTTCAGTGAAAATTCTAGGTAAAAAAGGGGAATAACTCTGTCAAAAATACTTTGATGGTTATCTGCTCTTGTTGTATAGGTTTCCATTTTGATATTAAACAACTTGATTAACCTTTCCCAAACGACAAATTTTGGACTGGTCCAATTTGAAAGAGTTTGCAGACGACAATTTTAAATTTGGTAAAAATGGCAGAAAGTTCTCAAAAAGGGTAGAAAACACTGTGTGAAAAGGAGAAATTGCTCATTATGAGCAATTTTTCCTTTTCCCACAGTGTTTTCAAAAGACTTGTATTGCAGACATGTGAAAATCAGGGCTTGTTTGGGAAAGGGTTAAGTTTGAATTAAATATCTTTAGTAATATCAAAGATATCATAAAATGTCAAAGTTTTTACAAGATGATGCAAACAATGATAATGACGACACCAGGGCTAAGGCAGTACCTCGACGTTTTCTTCAAAATCAGCAAAGCTAAAAAAAAGAGTTTACATATACCAGCAATATTAACCCTTTACCACACAATCCAGATTTTTAATAACCCTGAAGAAAAAGGCTTTTGAAAACACTGTTGGAAACGGAGAAAATGCTTGTAAACAGTATTTTCTCCTTTTCCCAAAATTTTTTTCACTCTTTCCAAAACAAAATTCAGTTTCTGAGTCAAGTTTACTCCATTGTCTGCAAATACTTTCCATTTGGGCAATTTCAAGACTTTGTCATTTGGTTAAGAGATAACCAAATACTTATGCCTGGTTACACACATAGCCACAAAGGCTAACCTTAGACCTAGTGCAGGTTACCAGCATATTCTCCTTTTCCAACAATGTTTTCAAAAGGTTTCTTTCTCAAGGTCATTAAAACTCAAGATCATGTGGCAAAGGGTTAATACTTCTTTATTCAAAGAAAAAGCATTCATATTGTTCTATATATGTTTAATAACTACAAAAAAAGTTAAGTTTCATCTCTAATAACTTTTTAAGGTCTTTTAGAAATAGAATCTGACCAATACATTTTACACAAATATAAAATACATTTTATACATTATGTAGCAAGCAAATGAAATAACAGTTGAAAAAATTGTAACACATTTGAAATCTGGTGAAAAAATAAAGACCTAAAGGAGACCAGAAAAATGAATGGCCATATAAAATCTGGAAAAATAATGTGTATGGTATTAACACAAAATACTATCAATATTATAAATAAATACAATTTAGTGCAGATAATATTTTCATGAAAAAAAAAAAAAAAATGTATCTGTACTAAAATATTACACTAAAACTACACTTAGTCCTTATCCTGCTGAATTTAGTTGTTGACTGCTGTGGAAATGGGTATTGTCAACTTTATTGCTGTCAAATGGGATCTACATGACCAAACCTACTGAGAGAACAACTGAGAACAACTGAGATTGTGGAGCAAGATCAGATTACACAAACACTCATGCTGATCTTGCTCTACACTCACCTTGAAATCTGTCAAAGGTTGTGAACAGCAGGAGAAGAGTTGAATATTACAAAAAAAGCTAAACTTCTCCAATTATCCCTGCAGAAGTTAGGCGTACAATGTATGGTTCCTGACAGAACTAGAGCTATCACTAAACATGATCATACCCCCCAACAGCTCCTTGTCACAAAACAGATTAATGTCACAGGAATGCAAAATAAGTGACTGGAGAGTCAATTATACCAGAGCTATCACTGAAGGTGATGATGCACATCTTTGCTGAGTGCAAAGTCTATCCATGAAGTTTGAAAGAAATTTGTCCAGAATCATCAAAGGGCCATAACTCTATGAAACCTAAATAAACCATAACCAAAATAGGATATGCACATCTCTGCTTGATACTGAGTCTATTTGTGTAGTTTGAACCAAATCTGTCCAATAGTTGATGAGAAAAAGAGCGGACAAGAAATTTCATGAAAGGGCCATAACTCAGTGAAAAATCAATGAACCATAACTAACATTTCATATGCACATCTCTGCTTGATACTGAGTTTACTTGTGAAGTTTGAATAAAATTCGTCCAGTAGTTTATGAGAAATAGAGCGGACAAAAAGCTACAGACCGACCGACGGACGGACAGACGGATGGACGGACCGACCGACAAGCTGACTCCTATATACCCCCCAAACAGAGTTTTGGGGGGTATAAAAATATGCACTTCATTTATTGAACACAGACTTGTCCATGTTAAAAGCATTTGCAGACAATAAATTAGATGTGGCTTCGAATAAATGGCATTTGTAGATGAAGGGTAAAAAACAATATGGGAGAAAAAGGAGAAAATGCTGGGTACCAGTATTTACTTCCTCTTTTAGTTGTTTTCAAAAGCATTTTTCCCCCATGTTTGTTAAAAATACTGGATTGTTTGGTTAAGGGTTAATGGGTGGTTCAAAAAAAGTTTAGCTGTGCAGAAGCAAAGCATTGCAGTGAGAGTTGACAGGTTGTGAAGGTAGTTTAGTTCAGGTCCCATTTGTATTTTACAATAAACCCTTTACTACACAATCCCTAATTTTAATGACCCTATGAAAGAAAGCTTTCAAAAACATTGTGGGAAAAGGAGAAAATGCTGGTAACCTGCATTTTCTCCTTTTCCCACGATGTTTTTGACCTTTTTAAAAACAAATATTATAACTTGAATAAACATTTCAGTTGTTCTTTTTAAATTCCTTTGATATGAGTGAGTCTAAAATTTTGTGATGTGGTAAAGGGTTAACTCTTTAACCCTTTCTCAAACAATGAATTTTAGACTAGTCCAAATTGAAAGAGTTTGCAGACAACAATTTTAAATTTGGTGAAAATGACAGAAAGTTCTCCAAAAGGTTAGAAAACACTGTGGGAAAAGGAGAAATTGCTCGTTACGAGCAATTTCTCCTTTTCCCACAGTGTTTTCAAAAGACTTGTACTGCAGACACGTGAAAACCAGGGCTTGTTTGGGAAAGGGTTAATTTTAAAGGTTTTAAAGAAGAAGCTCAAGTATGTTATAATGCATGGATTAAAACTAAACACATTAAATTAGTTGTGATATATCATACTGAAACGGAGAGATAATTATCCATAGCCGAAAGCCAAAGAGGTATGACTCACTTTCAAAGTGAGTTGTGTGCCTTTGTTTGCATCATGGCTTTGAATACTGCACTTATTCTTTATCAGAACCGTAATTATGCACTACATATCCCTTTACCACACAATCCCAACCTTTAACGACCCTGAGAAAGAAGCTTTTTGAAAACATTGTGGGAAAAGGAGAAAATGCTGGTAATGAGCATTTTCTCCTTTTCCCACAATGTTTTCTGCCCTTCTGAAAACAAACTTCCATTTTTTGGTAACATTTATTTTGTCATCTGCAAATGATTTCAGTTTGGACCAGTCTAAAATTTTGTTGTTTGGTAAAGGGATATTCAATTTATAGCAAAAGCAGCTTTCAATTCAAGTAATCAAAGCGTTGAAAACGCTGGTGTGGCATTTGTCAAGGCAGCCATTGTGTGGAATTAATAATTTGAAAAATAAACAACAGAAATAGTTTCAAAATATTTGCTTGAAAGTCAACCTACTATATAGTCATGCCAAATCCGATAGAGAAGGGTGCGTTCTTAAGGGCGAACAAGCCCTGGGACAAATAAGTCCAGAAACGAACTGGTTTTGGGACGAACAAGCACGGTATGTGTGTATCATTACGCCGCTATAGAATGCCATAGCGAATCAAGTTAATTTCGATAAAAAGGAAGTATTTCAACAATCGGTGGCCTGATCCAGTTTATTGTAATACGCCATTTTCAATTTCATATCTGAATGCAATCGAAACACTTATTTTTCTCAGAAAAATTGAGTTTAATTGGGTTTGCTTCCTTTGGTTTTGCACAAACTACGATACATGATTTTCAAAATGCCGTATTAAACTCATAGTGGCATTGTCTTCGACAAATGCCACAAAAATGCTATGGAATCTTAGAGCAGCAAAGCTTTATAATACTAGCTACAAAAAAAAATATTCAAGACAATTTTGCACCAGTTATGCTCTCAACTTATTTTCCAGCTTGGATTCAAGTGCAAATTAACTCTTCACCACACAATAAAATTCTAGACTTGCCCAAATTGAAAGCATTTGCAGACAACAAATTGAATGTAGTTGAAATTATTGTAATTGTCTGTGAAAATGTAGAAAACCTTGTGAGAAAAGGAGAAAATGCTGGTTATCAGCATTTTCTCCTTTTCCACAACGTTTTTAAAAGGCGATTTCCTCAGGGTTGTTTAAACTCGGGATTGTGTGGTAAAGAGTTAAGTGCATATCTGAAGAAAGTAAATCAAATTCAGTTGGCACAGATTTTGCAGATTTGATCTTTAGTCTATATCAGCAGGTATCTGTACTGTTTCATTTACCTAAAATAAAGAATTTTACCTGTAAAGGTTAGTACTTTAACCCGGAAGGAAATCTTCAGTATAAGTTGAATGTGAGAGTTTTGACTGTTAAAAGTGCTCCTCAGTATTTCACAGAAGACAAAGGTAAAATAAATGCAATATCACTTAGTTAGATGGTCATTATCAAATTTTGACTTCTCTTGGCTTATTCTGAGGTGTGTGTTAAGGAAAAAATTATGAGTTAAAATCTAACAATAGGCTGTTCTCAGAGCAATGTAAAAAAAAAAGTTGCCCAAGTCTCAAAAACATAAATTAGCAAACATATAAAGTTTTACCCGTGGCTTTATTGCAAATGTTCTTTTCTACACAAACTGGGTCTCCATGTTTTACTAATCTATTTGACTTATTACAATCTCAGTAATTTACCAACATGTTTGACTTACTACAATCTCAGTGATTTACCAATATGTTTGACTTCTTACAATCTCAGTGTTTTACCAACATGTTTAACTTATTATAACCTCAGTGATTTACCAATATGTTTGACTTATTACAATCTCAGTAATTTACCAACATATGTTTGACTTATTACAAAGAGCTTTATGCATCATGGTTGTCAGAGCCTCTGATTGTTTAAGTCTTTACAAAACAAAAAAAAATTACGTATGTCCAAATTGGAACCTTTTGCAGATGATAAATCAGATGTGACTCAGAAAATGGGACCTGTCTTTGAAAAGGTAGAAAACATTGTGGAAAAAGGAGAACATGCCGGTTACCAGCATTTTCACCTTTCCAACAATGTTTTCAAAAGGCTTCTTTCTCAGGGACATTAAAACTTCAGATTGTGTGGTGGAGAGTTAAAGAAGAAGGCAGACAAAGGTAAAACTGGATGTCAAATGAATGCCTACAATATTACTTAGTTAGATAATCAATGTTAAATTTTGACTTCTCTCGGCTTATTCTGTGGTGTGTGTTAAGGAAAAAGTTTTGAGTTAAACATCTAACAAAAAGCTGTTTCCCAGAGCAATAGAAAAAAAAGTTGCCCAAGTGTCAAAAACATAAATTAGCAAACATATCATTCTTTACCTGGGGCTGTATTGCCAATGTTCTTTTATAACCAAACTGGATCCCAGTGATTTACCAATATGTTTGACTTATTACAATCTCAGCAATTTACTAACATGTTCGACTTATTACAATCTCAGCAATTTACCAAATGTTTGACTTATTACAATCTCAGTAATTTACCAACATGTTGGACTTATTACAATCTCAGTGATTTACCAACATATTTGACTTATTACAATCTCAGTGAGTTACCGACATGTTTGACTTATTACAATCTCAGTGATTGACCAACATGTTGGACTTTTTACAATCTCAGTGTTTTACCAACATGTTTAACTTATTACAACCTCAGTGATTTACTAATATGTTTGACTTATTACAGTCTCAGTAATTTACCAACATATGTCTGACTTATTACAAAGAGCTTTATGTATCATGGTTGTCAGAGCCTCTGATTATTTAAGTCTTTACCAAACGAAAAAAATATGTCCAAATTGAAAGCTTTTGCAGACAATAAAGCAGATGTGACTCAAACAATGGGACTTGTCTTTGAAAGGGTAGAAACATTGTGGAAAAAGGAGAAAATGCAGGTTGCCAGCATTTTCTTCTTTTCCCACAATGTTTTCAAAAGGCTTCTTTCTCACGGTCTTCACACGGACTGTGTGGTAAAGGGTTAAGAACTACTGCAAGGGAAGTCAATGAGTAAAGTCAAGTTTAATGGACACTTGACAATGCCACAGAAAACCAAAGTTTTGTGAATTACTAATATAAGCCTAAATAACATGCAGGTACTTTGTAATTTGATATTCTACTGCGCTACAAGTGTTGACAAGTGTTTGCATCTAGCATGCAAAAGTCCATTGCGAAATGCCATGATAGCTAGTTATCTACATTATATGCAAGTTTGCTTTTTCTTTGCATTTATTTATCATCCTCTCATGAAAAAACTAGTTTTCATGTTAAAATCTACAAGTCAGGTATGGTATTTGACAGTGGGTTCCACATACATGTATGTTTTAGCACATGGTAACCTTTTAGAATGGTTTTATTAACAATCCTGGTGATACTCCCTTGACTGTGTGTCATACTTATGTATTATGAAGCACTTGCAGCAGAGAGCTTTCTGAACAAACTGTAATAAATACAGGGAAATCTCTGTAATTTAAAAATGCAGAAAGTACCATAAAATATATTTGTTGATCAAAACTATTCACTTAGATGGCCATAAATTCAGAAAAAGGATAACAGCACTTTTAAGTGAAATTTTTTGTCCCTTTTTGAGAATGCTTTCTTTTTGCAGATGCCTAAAAATACCTTGTACAAATATTAAAAATAGAATGAGGTTTTATGGCCCAACAACAACAGTCACCCTGGGCACCATAAACAAATTTGTAAAATGTACTATGCAATAAATAAGAATCCATCAAACTGATAGAAGAAGCAACATGTAATGCTGACTACAGGCATAGACCAATGAAACTCCATTGGTCTATTACGGTATAACGAAATTTTTTCCATTAGCGGACACCAGTACTATATATAGCATATTGGCAACTGCCTCTATGTAGAGGCAGTCACCAGTGTGCTATTTTTAGTATTGGTGTAAATGTATAATTTTAGTATTCCGTTATATACAGGTGATGCACCAATGTGCAAAAGTGTTTGATGATCGACCAGGGAAAATTTCAGTGTTCTGTGATAGACCAGTGGAGCTTCAAAGGCCTGTGCTTCAAGCAGTGTGTCTGTGTTGGGGTAAATGGAATCTGTTAAAGACTGAAACTAGGTATAAGCCTTGTTAAATCATTATTGATATAATTATCAGCTACCGGTAAGTAATCCCTGGAAGCACTAGGTGATATGCAAGAAGCATACAAAATCTAGAAAATATGAAAATGATAAGAAATATGCTGCCACAGACTAAAAAACTACCTTCAGTACTTTCATCTGGCTTTGGTTGTTCAGGTGGAGTGCCCTCCACTGCAGGTGGCTCTTCATGAGGTTGTTCTTCTATATATGATTAATTTCAAACACAGACATGTAACATTTATAATTACTGATATGTACTTGCATTTTCTAAGTAACGTAATGTATAATCATCAAACTTAACTCCTTAAAAGTATTATGTGACATAAAAATGAATGTTCTTCAGTACCTAATTTCAGAAATAATCATCACAAATGCAAGAACACCTGAAGCAAACCATATCCCTGAAGAGCACAGATAAACATTAAAACAAGAGAGACTACCAGTTAGTAACCAAGTCATTTTCTACATTTACTCAGCATTTGCAGGTCAGCTCCCATATGCTTATTCAATGAATCTCAAGTTATATTTTGACTCCCATTTGGACAGCTTGTCATTTATGTGTAGGAAAGATTAGTAGCCCATCCTCTTTGAAATTTTTTCTAGATATTTATCACAGTAAGTCATACAATCAAAAATTTTTTTCACATACTGCACAACACTTTTACTTTCCACTCCTTGTTAAAAAAATTTGTCATAAAAAAAAAGCAGTAACTTTTTGGTTTGTATGATATCCTATAGCCTCATTGGCGGCTGAAATCTTTCAAATGCCCTATTGTAAAATAAGGATAACATGTATTATGGTAACTCTTTACCAAATGACGAAATTTTAGAAAAGTCAAAATTCAAAGCATTTGCAGACAACAAAATAAATATGACCCAAAAGTAGAAATTTATTCTGGGACGGGTAGAAAACATTGTGGGAAATGGAGAAAATGCTGGTTATCAGCATTTTCTCCTTTTCCCACAATGTTTTCAAAAGGCTTTTTCTTCAGGGTCGTTAAAAACCCAGGATTGTGTGGTACCGGGTTAATTGTATGGAACAATTTATCATTTTGCAACAATTTTTTTATAAAAGAAGTCTCCCACAAGATCAACGTTTTCCCACAAGATCAACGTTTTCAAAAGTCCTCCTTTTCAAGGTTGTTAAAACTCGGAATTTTTTGTTTGGTAACGGGTTAAACCAGTTCTTTTTGTTTCATTGATAATATCTGTGAGTTTTACAACATGTTTACACATTGACACTGTCTTTATCTCACCTATTTCACTAACACTGTCTAAAGTTTGATTGACTTCAAGTTCATCATCTGAACTTTGAAACTCTGTAACACAAGATTAACCTTTAAGCGGCTAAGCACAATTCACTGACCTTTGGCAGACAGTGTATATCAAGATCAGACTGCATGTGCAGTCTGATCTTGGATCTATGCTGTCTGCTTAGGAGATATTTCCTTCTCCAAAAATCAAGTTTGAAATAATATTATTCGGGTGTTTACTATTGGCTTAAAATTTTTATATAACTTCCTTAGCAGGTTAAGTGTTTAAGTCTCCGAGAAATTCATTGAGGAACAAAAAGTTATTGTGAATCAGTGCACTTATCTGTGTAGCTGCAGAATGTATAAGTGATTCTTGACTTATTAAACTTCAAACAAATTTGTAGCAGACAACTTAAACTCTTTAACAAACAACAAAATTTTGAGCCAGTTCAAATTGAAAATATTCACAGACGACAAAATAAATGCAACTCCAAAATTGAATTTTGTGTTTTCAGAGGGAGAAAATATCATGAAAAAAGGAGGAAATGCTGGTTACCAGCATTTTCTCTGTTTTCTTACAAAGTTTTCAAAAGCCTCCTTTCTCAGGGTCATTAAAACTAGGGATTATGTGGCAAAGAGTGAAAAATGTTTAGAGAAGAAAATATTGTATGAGTTACGTCTCTTTTTCCCTCAATGTTTTCAAAGTAGTTTGCTGCACTACGAAAAAAATTTCTACAGGCTGTAATGTGTCAAGAGGGTTATTAACCATTTACCACACAAACCCAGCTTTTAATGACCTTGGGGAAAAAAGGCTTATGAAAACATTGTGGAAAAGAGAAAATGCTGGTAACAAGCATTTTCTTAATTTCGTAAAATATTTTCTACAGATGTTATTATTAAGTTATATAAAGTTGTCAAATAATGAATACCATCATCAATTCTAAAGAGATTTGATTTTAAAAAAAATGCTCTATTAACCACACAATCCAGAGTTTTAACGACCCTGAGAAAGGAGCCTTTTGAAAACATTGTGGGAAAAGGAGAAAATGCTGGTAACCAGCATTTTCTCCTTTTCCCACAATGTTTTCTACTCTTCCCAAACCAATTTTTAATTTTTCATTCCCATTTATTTTGTCGTCTGCAAACGGTTTCAATTTGGACCAATCTAAAACATTGTCGTGTGGTAAAGAGTTAAGATAGTGTCATGCTTTTCAGTATGTGAGGGCTTGAAATTCACTTAAAACAGATTTATAAGATATTGTAGCTGACAAATGACAATAGCTTTACAGAGGAATATGAAATCCAGCATTTTCTCCTTTTCCCACAATGTTTTCTACCCTGTCAAAGATGAATTCCATCATTTGAGTGACATATTGTCATCTGCAAATGCTTTCAATTTGGACTGCATGGTAAAGACTTAATCCTTTACCAGACAACAAAATTTTAGCCTTGTCAAAATTGGAAGCACTTGCAGATGACAGATTAAATGTGAGTCTTTGATAGGGTAGAAAACATTGTGGGAACAGGAGAAAATGCTGGTTACCAGAATTTTCTCCTTTTCCCACAATATTTCAAAAGCCTCTTTCAGGGTCATTAAAAGTCTTGACTGCATCGCATAGGGTTAAACACAATGTCTCTCTCACCTGATTTGGAAACTTCAGATAATTCTGTCACTTGTTCTTCTATTTCCTCCTGTAAGTTTACAAAAAAAAGAGAAAAAGTTTAATCTGTAAATAATATGATAAAGGCATAAGCCAAAACATCGATAAAGAGTTTTTCAATGAAACTTATATGTGTTGTTACAGATCTATTTCCATTCACTCCTGTAAGTTTAAAATGAACGTGAAATAATTCGCTTGAAACATCATGGTACAAAATATATCAATGATGCTCTGTGAAAAGTGGGTTTAATGCATCTGCGAAAAGTATCAACCCATGTCAGCCTGTGCAGTCCGTGCAGGCCGACATCAGTCGAAGCTCCTGCTGTATGTAAGTTTTCTGCATGTCCAAGGACCATACTACCTCATGATCCAGTCAGTTGTTTGACAAAACGGTTTTTATGTGATCATAATTATGTGTTAACTTGCTTAGTATAGTGCATCACCAAGAGCATTAAACCCTCTTTTGCCAGAGCATGGTTGATATGATTTAAACTGAAATTTCTAGATAATATAATCAAAATTGACCAAAAAAAGAAAACGGAATTAGTGAGTGACAGACCTTCATCAATTAAATTGTGAATTTGCAAGTTGCAATATCCATGTTCAATTAAATTTTTGTTAACAAAGCAAAATTAATAGGTTGTGGACAACCCTTTACCAATCAACAAAATTTTAGACTTGTCCAAATTCAAAGCATTTGCAGACAACAAAATAAATATGACTGAAAAATTGAAATTTGTTAATGGAAGGGTAGAAAACATTGTGGGAAAGGGAGAAAATGCTGGTTACCAGCATTTTCTCCTTTTTCTACAATGTTTTTAAAAGCCTTCTTCATCAAAGTTGCTGAAACTCTGGATTGGGTTAAAGGCCATTCTTAACCCTTTACGACACAATCCAGAGTTTTGACAACTCTGAGGAAGAGGCCTTTTGAAAACATTGTGGGAAAAGGAAAAAATCCCATAACCAGCATTTTCTCCTTTTCCCCCAATGTTTTCTACCCTATCAAAGACAGAAATCATCATTTTAGCAACATTTAATTTGTCGTCTGCAAATGCTTTGAATTTGGTCCAGTTCAAAAATTGTCGTTTGGTAAAGAGTTAAGCAGAATTCTAGCCATGCAGTAACAATGGAATTCATATGCTGGTTTAACACTGACATTCCTTATTTCATAATATGCACATTGGCGTGGTAATATAAATAACATACTTCACTACAGTGTGATTGTTTATAAATGAATACATGTACAAACAGAGAACAAATAGGATACATACTGTTACTTCCATAATTTCTCCATTTTTATGAGCCTCTATTGCTTCATTGACTAACTCATCCACATTAAACACTTGGATTCTGTGTTCTGTCGGAAAAGGAAAATATAGTAAATGACAATATCATTCAGTTTGAGTTACAAGAAAGAAAAAAATCATACATTTTTTTCTCAATATCTCTCCCTATACCTTGCTTCTGTAAAAGTATTTATATCAGTTTACATTGAACCCTTTACCTGACAATCCTGACTTTTAATAACCCTGAGAAAAAGGCTTTGAAAACATTGTGGAAAAAGAAGAAAATGCCTATAGCCAGCAATTTCTCCTTTTCCCACAAAATTGTCTAATTTTCCAAAAACAAGTTTCGTTTTTTAGGTCATATTTTGTATGTGTTTACCCATTTAACCATTTACCACAAAATCCCAAGTTTTAATGACCTTTAGGAAAAAGGCTTATGAAAAAAATGTAGAAAAAGGACAAAATGCTGATTATAGGAATCTTCTCCTTTTTCAACATTGTCACCTTTTTCCAAAGGGTCATTAAAAGTCACAATAGTTCAGTAAAGGGTATATATGGATTAGTGCTAAAGGATTAACCCTTTACCATACAATGTCGAGTTCTAACGACCTTGCAAGAGAAGTCTTTTGAAAGGATTGTATGATAAGGAGAAAATGCTGGTAACCAGCAATTTCTTCTTTTCCAAACTGTTTTCTAACCTTTCTAAGACATATTTAACCCTTTCCCAAACGATGAATTTTAGACTGGTCCAAATTGAAATAGTTTGCAGACGACAATTTTAAATTTGATGAAAATGACAGGAAGTTCTCTAAAAGGGTAGAAAACACTGTGGGAAAAGGAGAAATTGCTCATTACGAGCAATTTCTCCTTTTCCCACAGTGTTTTCAAAAGACTTGTACTGCAGACACGTGAAAACCAGGGCTTGTTTGGGAAAGGTTTAATCACTTGAAACACATGTGCTTTCAATTTGGACCAGTCTAACATTTTGTTGTCTGATTAAGATCTAATAATACCTACCAGCAGCTATTTTTGCAACACAAGAAGACTTTCCACTAAATGTTTTACCCAGCACACAAGCTCTGATAGGGAAAGGTGGAAACTCTGGTGGTGCTGGGGGAGGCTGAAAAAAAAAAAAAAAAAACGCACCACATGTGGTTGTCAATGCTTTGCTGCAGTTGCTTGATTTTCAGTGAAAATTCTTAATAAAAAAAGGGGCATAACTGTGTCAAAATACATTATTAGTTGTCTGGTCAGATGGGAGGACACTTGGAAACTTGTTCCCTGTGGTGGATCATGTCTCCCTTAACCAAAGATTATTTGCCCTTTTTGTATAGGTTCCCCTTTTGATAGTTAACAACTGGTCCAGGTTGGAAGTAAATATCTACAGTAGTAACAGAGATATTATAAAATGTCGAAGTTTCTGAAAATTCTATGAGGAAAAGGGGGCATAAATGTGTCAAAAATATTTGGATGGTTGCCTGCCCCTAATGTATGGGTTCCACTTTTGATAGTTAACAACTTGTCGAAGTTTGAAGTAAATATCTTCAGTAATAACAGAGATACCATAAAATGTCCAAGTTTTTGCGTGGCAATACAGACGAAGACGCAGACGACACCATGGCTATGACAACAACAAGACATTTTCTTTGTTTTCCAACTATATTTTCTACCCTATTAAAGGCAAGTTTCATCATTTGAACCACATTTATATTGTCGTCTGCAAATGCTTTGAGTTTGGACAACTCTGCACTTTCGTTGTATGGTAAAGAGTTAATAAGGATCGATCATAAATTACTGTAGTTATACATACAGATGGTGGATACACCATGTTCAGCAGACGTTGTACAACATGGCCGACAACAGGGTTATTCCTCGGTGGTCCTGTTATTTCACAACCCTCTGGTGGCTGCCATTCTCCAATCATGTTCTGAAAATGAAGGGATAGATATTGTAAATACTGTGTACCTTTGCATTGATGGAGAACCAGTAAATGCTTTAACCCTTTAAAAAACAATTCTGACTTTTAACTACACTGAGGATGAAGGCTTTTGAAAGTATGATGGGAAATAGGAGAAATGCTGGTAACCAGCATTTTCTCCTTTTCCCAAAATTTTTCTGTCCTTCCAACTACATATTTGACTTTTGAGCCACATTTGATAATCATGCCATCTTCAAATGCTTTCAATTCAGACCAATCTTAAATTTTGTCATTTGGTAAAGATTTAACAGTATAAATACTGACTGATTTTCCAAAGTACATATTAACCCTTTACCAAACAATCCCATGTTTTCACGTCCCTGAGGAAGAGGCCCTTTTAAATCTTTGTGGGAATAGGAGAAAATGCTGGTAACCAGCATTTTCTCCTTTCTCCACAATGTTTTCTACCTTCTCAGACAAATTCCATCATTTAAGTTGCATTTAATTTATTATCTGCAAATGCTTTCAATTCGGACAAGTCTAAAATTTTGTCGTTTGGTAAAGAGTTAACTCTTTACCAAATGACAAAATTTTGGACTCAACCACATTTAAAGCATCTACAGACGACAAATTAAATGTAGCTCAACTGATGACTTCTGTCTTTTATAGGTAAGAAAACATAGTGTAATGAAAGTGTGGGCAGATGACAAAATAGATGTTGCTCAAATGGTGAATTTTACTGTAAAAGGTTAGAAAAAATTCTGAGAAAAGGAGAGAATGCTGGTTACCAGCATTTTTTTCCTTTTCCCACAATGTTTTCAGAAGTCTTTTCTCTCTGGGTCATTAAAACTTGGGATGGTAAAGAATTAACATAGAATATAAATTTTTGTCTTGTGTGTCCCTGTACTACACAAATGTCAGCTGCACCATACACAAACCCGTTTTAATGACCCTCCTGAAAAGGGCTTTTGAAAACATTGTGGATGAAAGCTTTTGAAAACATCCTGGGAAAAGTAGAAATTGCTGGTAACCAGCATTTCCTCCTTTTCCCAGAATGTTTTCTAACCTTTTACAGTAAAATTCACCATTTGAGCAATATCTATTTTGTCATCTGCACGCACTTTCATTACAGACAAGTCTAAAAATTGTTGCTAGTAAAGAGTTAGGAAATGTTGTTGGACAAGGCCTCACCAGAAAATACTGAAATACAGTCTAATCCTTGTCTACTCTCTTTACAAGGGATATCAAGGTGCATATTCAACAACCATTCCTAAGAATGCTCTTAGTCTTATTCTCCAAAAATCTAAATTTGAAAGTAAAACAACTTCTGATTGGCTAAACCAAATGGTTTACCCAATCAGTAGTTGTTTTTACTTTCAAATTTAGAAAATCTTGAAGAATAAGACTAAGAACTTTCTTTACCAAACAGTCACAAGTTTTAACGACCCTGGAGAAGAAGCCTTTTGAAAACACTGTGGGAAAAGGAGAAAATGCTGGTAACCAGCATTTTCTCTTTTCCCTACAATGTTTTCCACCCTTTGCAAGACAAATCTCTTTCAATTTTCGAGTAACATTTTTTTTATTGTCTACAAATGCTTTGAATTTGGACTAGTCTAAAATTTTGTTGTTTGGTAAAGAGTTAAGAATGGTTGGTCAATACTGACCTTTAGCTCTCAAAATGCACCCGATTGGTCATTTTGTATATTTGGTTGTTATTGATTTTGAAAACTACACAACTATCAATAAATAAGCTTACTTTGTATTCCATAAAATCTCCCTCGTCCAAGAGATTGAGTCTCTCTTCTTCCAACACCTGTTGAGCAGTCTGTTCTTGTACTTCTTCAACTTCTTTCTTCTCATACAATGGAATTCCTGACTCAAACTGGGCTCTCCATTCTCGAATTAATTTTGCTGGTACAAGGCTGTGACAATACAATAAAGTACAAAATTACAGGCATCTTGATTAGTAAAACATGCAATGCTAAAATGTACTCTCCAACCTGTATTAAGCAAGCACCTTTGGGACACTCAAAATGGGCTCTCTATGGAAAAGTGCTTGCTTTGTAAAGGTATATTTCAACATATTTACCATCAATGGAAACTCACCATATGCTTACTTAACCCTTTCCCAAACGACAAATTTTGGACTGGTCCAAACTGAAAGTTTGCAGACGACAATTTCAAATTTGATGAAAATGGCAGAAAGTTCTCAAAAAGGGTAGAAAACAATGTGGGAAAAGGAGAAATTGCTCGTTACGAGCAATTTCTCCTTTTCCCCCAGTGTTTTCAAAAGACTTGTACTGCAGACACGTGAAAACCAGGCTTGTTTGGGAAAGGGTTAATACAGGTTGCTTGTACAAGAGAGGTAGCCTTAGAGACAGGTTTTGCTGTATCAGTTTATTTGCTGGAATGTACAAGTACATTGTCCTGGAACATAGTTCAGCAACAGTTCTGACTCTTCAAGAAAGCAATCAGAACTACTACTACACTATTCTTCATGGAAAACAACATTCATACACATATGGCAACTCGGAAACCAAATAAATATGAGCTATGCTCCATGAAAAGGGGGCATAATGTATCTGCAAAAAGTTTCTACCAACATCAGCCTGCGCAGTCCGCACAGGCTGACATGGTTCAAAACTTTTTGCTATTGGTAAATATAGTGTATGCTAAATAACCATTCTACCTCCAGATCCAGTTGATTGTTAAATAGAATTGATTTTACAGATTCATAACTATGTAATGACTTGTTTGGTACAATGCATTATGGAGATGCATTAAACCTCCTTTTGCCAGAGTGTGGCTAATGTGTGTATTTAGACCTACATGCTTTTGACAATTATAAACCCTACTAAAGGACTCAATTACATGTTTTAAAACTTAAGCACTGTTTAAGCTCTGCTTCAACAGAATTCACCATTTAAAAACATTGTGGAAAAAAGGTTTGTAACAAGCAATTGTTCCTTTTCCATGGAAAGTTTCCATATACATGTACAGGTACATCAATGAATTCTCTTTGTGTCTCTTTGTGTCATTTCTACCATTTCATAGTACATGTGTATCTAAAAGTGACCTATTTCAAAACGGTCGAGACAATTACGATATGCTCTTACTTATTTGTAAGTTCCCTGTATTCAGCTATTTTCCCAGAGAACTCAAGTATTTGATCCAAAACTTCAGCACAAGCATTATAATGTTTTCTATATTTGTTTTCTGCCCTCTCAGCAGCTATCTTGTCATGAAGTTCTCTATCTCTCAGTGTTTGTTCCATATACTCCTTCTTTGCAAGCTGAGCCATTTCCTAAGAAAACAAGATGGACATCATGAAAAAAATAAAAAATGAGCTGTGCTCTGGCAAGAGGGGCTTAATGCATCTCTGTGATGCAGGATACCAAGTAAGATATCACCTAATTATGGATCTATAAAATCCATTTTGTCAAACAACCAACTGAATCATGAGTTAGAATTATACCCCCACATGCAGAAAGTTCAGATAGCAAAAGGTTTCGGACCATGTCAGCCTGTGCGGACTGTGCAGGCTGACATGGGTCGCTACCTTTTCGCAAAAGCATTACGCCTCCTTTTCACAGAGCATAGCTCAAATACAAGAGTACCACATGCGGGTGCCAATGCTCGGCTGCAGTTGCTTGACTTTCAGTGAAAATTTTAAGTCAAGAAAGGAACATAACCTTCAAAAAAACTTTGATGGTTACCTGACCTTGTTGTATAGGTTCCTTTGTTGATAGTTAACAACTTCTCCAAGTCTGAAGCAACTACCTTCAGTAATAACAGAGACATTACAAAATTTCAAAGTTTTCCCATGATGACGCAGATGATGATCCAGATGATGATGCAGATGATGCAGATGACCACACAGATGACAATGCCAGGGCTACAACAGTACCTCAACATTTTCATCAAAAAAAGCCAAGCTAATAAAGAACCATCAAAGAATTTACAGGCATCCTGTCCAAGGTGCTTTTGTGGGGCAGACACTTGTTTAAACCAAACTTGAATAAGTATGTGTTCAATTGTAGACAACTCTATATTGCTGTACAATAGATGCCTCAAAAGTTTCTCTTGCACAACTGGCTTAAAAGCTGTCAAAGGGCTAACCTTTTAACATTCGACAAATTTTAGGACTTGTGAAAATTAAATTGAAAGTATATGCAAATAACAAATTTAAATATGGTTCAAAAGATGGATTTGTCTTTGAAACAGTAGAAAACATTGTGGGAAAAGAAGAAAATGCTGGTTACCAGCATTTTCTTCCTTTCCAATAATGTTTTCAAAAGCCTTTCTTCTCAGGATCATGAAAACTTGGGATTGAGTGGTAAATGTTTAAAGAATTTCAATTTTGCCATGTACCTTAATACAGCAGATTTTTGTGCAAAACTTATTTATGTAAGTTTGTGTTCAAGGACACATACCTCTTCCATTCTATTATACATGCCTCAAAATCATTTATTCTTTCTTGAAAGGTTTCATAGGGTTTAAAAGCTTTACTCTGAGGCTTTATTAACAGGTGAATTTTTATGCGTTATTTGTTGAACTAAAACATATGTGCCATGCTCTGGCAAAAGGGGGCTTAATGCATCATACCAAGTAAGCAATTACATAATTATGGATCCATAATAGCCACTTTTTTAACAACCGACTGAATCGTGAGGTAGACTGGTCCTTGGACCTACAAAAAGTTTACCAACAGCAAAAACTTTTGGCCGAGATCACACTGCGCAGGCTGACCTGGGTCAATACTTTTGGCATATGCATTAAGCCCCCTTTTCACAGAGCATGGCTCATAAATTTGAGTCAGGCTTGGTGATTTAATGCATCTGCAAAAGTATTAATCCATGTATCATGGGTCCACGCAGGCTGACATTGGCAGAAACTTTTTGCTATTTGTAATTTTTCCGCATATTGAACAACCATTCTACCTCATGATTCAGCAGGTTGCAAGACAAAATGGATTTTATGGGTCCTTAATTATGTGATGACTTGCTTGGTATAATGTATCACATAAATGCATAAAAGACCCTTTTCCCAGAGCACCACTTATTTATAGAATTATTTAAGATAAAGTCTTACAGCTTCCCTGTTCAAAGCCTCATCAAAATCTTTGAGTCTCCTTTCTTCATACATTTTTTCTCTCAATATTCTGTTTTTACGGATGATTTCTTTCTCATGTCTGGTCTGCAGAAGCTGAACGGCTATCCTCCGCTCTTGCTGTGATTGACGCATCAATCTGTTCACAAGCATCTCTTCTCTATGAGCCTCCTATAAATTACAAACACTCCAGGTTAACAACGCAACCCTTAACTGTTAACCACACAAGCAAAAATTTAGACTTGTCCAAATTAAAAGCATTTGCAGCTGACAAATTAAATATGGCAAAATGATTGAGTTTGTCTTTTATAGGGTTGCAAACATTGTGGGAAAAGGAGAAAATGCTGGTTACCAGCATTTTCTCCTTTTCCCACAGTTTCCAAAAGGCTTCTTTCTCAGGGTCGTTAAAACTCAGGATTGTGTGGTGGTAACACAGGCTATTCTCAGACCCTCCAAAAACTTTTTATATGTTACACAGAGCACAAAAATGTGGTATAACAGTACATATCTGTCTTTTTCAGCAATATGGAAATCATCGTTGGAAAGGAGCCATTGCTTGTTATAAGAAACATATCCTTTTCCCACAATTTTTTTCCAAATAATAAACTTCTGATGCTTGAAAAGTTTTATTTGAGTGGTATGATCTAAAGCGGTTATCACATTGAAAAATTATTTTCATTTTTCAAGAGAATAAATCATTGCCTTGTTCAGAATATGTTGAAAATGTCTGACAGTTCTGTGCACTGTCTTATCTTGGACCAAAAGTAACTAACATGCACTCAGCATGCCACAAGATATTCAATGCAAGACCCAAAACATTGACAGCAGCAGAAGCTAATTCCCTGTATATCAAATTCTAACAGCACTTGTTTCATAACTCATGTGCACAACACATTTTTAGTAGAAATACAATATCAGTGAGAATAAAACCTGGCAGGATAAGCATGTATAAATGTAATCAAGGAATGCTTTTTCGATGCTATGAAATCATTCTTGCAATGGGACAAATAATAAATCACCAGGCAGATATTATTTAACTCTTTACCAAACAATCCTAGGTTTTCAGGACCCTGAGAAAGAAGCCTTTTGAAAACATTATGGGAAAAGGAGAAAATGCTGGTAACCAGCATTTTCTCCTTTTCTCACAATGTTTTCTACCCTATCAAAAGACAAATTCCATCTTTTGGACTACATGTATATCTAAATTGTCATATGCAAATGCTTTCAATTTGGATCAGTCTTAATTTTGTGCGCGGTAAAGAGTTAACCACAACGCTTTCAAAACTTGTTTATGGAAGGGGGAGTAAAAGGAATTGGTTGAAACTGTGCATGACAGTTTATCAAAAATTCCAATTTGGTATTTATCTCAAAAATTCCAATTTGGCATTTACCTCAAAAAATTCCAATTTGGTATTTACCTCAAAAATTCCAATTTGGTATTTACCTCAAAAATTCCAATTTGGTATTTACCTCAAAAGCAAGAATAGATATATAGGATCTTACATATGTTGGCATTTGAGAATCAAATTTTATCGTAAGAGCCTAGAAAAATATTATAAAGCAAGCGTCTGGCAAGCTGTATAACATTTTTAGACAAGCTTAACCCTTTCCCAAACAAGCCCTGGTTTTCATGTGTCTGCAGTACAAGTCTTTTGAAAACACTGTGGGAAAAGGAGAAATTGCTCATTACGAGCAATTTCTCCTTTTCCCACAGTGTTTTCTACCCTTTTTGATAACTTTCTGCCATTTTCATCAAATGTGAAATTGACGTCTGCAAACTCTTTCAATTTTGACCAGTCCAAAATTTGTCGTTTGGGAAAGGGGTAATAAAATTTTACCTCAAAGCCAACAAATGTCAGATTCTTTTCATTACATAATGATATTCACAAATTATAGATTAGAAGATGCAAATATCTATGCAATAAAAAAACCTATTCACTCCTCTGACATATGCACAAAATGATGTCACAAATGACATTGCACAATTCTGATAGCAAACATGTATAAAATAAGAAAATTCATAATGGGTGTATTACACTGAAAACAATGGGGGTTATGTGATAAGAAACTAAAATGTACAATACTTTGAATACAAACCTCCTGTGCCTCGTGAGCTTTGATTTGATCAACAAGAACTTTTCTCCGCCTTTTTTCTCTCTCTGCCCTAGCTGACGAGTCCTCTTGAAGTCTTTTTCTTATTTTACCAATGTATTCGTCATTAGATGCAGGTTTGATAAAATCTATTGTTTCCATTGGAGATTTTTCCTCATCTCTTGTCAAGATGTACTCCATTCCTATACCTTCACTGTCGTAGCAAAATACAATTTTTATGCATAATAAAATCCTTACTGTCAGTAACTATGCTTATTTCTTTACCAAACGGCAAAATTTTAGACATGTGTCCACATCGAAAGCATTTGCAGAGACAAAATAAATGTTGAACGACTAAGGAAAAGTTTCTTTGAAAGGGTAGAAACACTGTGAGAAAAGGAGAAAATGCTTACCAGCATTATTTTGGCGACAAAATTTTAGACCTGTCCAAACTGAAAGTCTTTGCAGACAACAAAATAAATGTGAATCAAAAATTGAAATTCGGTTTTGGAACAGTAGAAAACATTGTGGGAAAAGGAGAAAATGCTGGTTTCCAGCATTTTCTCCTTTCCCCACAATGTTTTCAAAAGGCTTTTTCCTCAGCGTGGTTAAAAGTTGAGACTGTGTGGTAAAGGGTTAAGGAGTTAATATTATGTCCCCTTTGTGACTTCTGCCAGTTTTAGGTATCCGTAGGTCTGTAATAAACCATGGGGGGGGTAATATGTAAGTATGGGATAAAATTCATTCATAAATTACAATCCCTTCTGCAGATGACTTAAAGTAACTACCACAAAAACAGTTTTGAAAACATTGTGGCAAAATGACATGAGCCATGCTCTGGCTAAAGAGAGTTTAATGCATCTCCGTGATGCATGATGCCAAGCAATTCATCATATAATTTTGGATCCACAAAATCTGTCTTGTCTAATAACTGACTAAATCCTAAGGAAAACTGGTCCTTTGACTTGCAGATTATTGACCAAAAGCAAAAAAAATTTACCCAGGTCAGCCTGTGTGGATTGCACAGGCTGACCGAAATTGATACTTTTTGCCAATGCATTAAGTGCGCTTTTCACACAGCATGGCTCACATATTGCTGGTAACAAATCATTTCTCCTCTGGTCACAATGTTTGAACATGTATTCATGTTTTTAATCTTAACCCTTTACTACACAATCCCGAGTTTTAATGACCGTGAGAAAGAGGTCTTTTGAAAAGATTGTTGGAAAAGAAGAAAATGCTGGTAACCAGCATTTTCTCCTTTTCCCACAATGTTTTCTACCCTTTCTGATATAGGTACAATGATTTGTGCCACATTTTATTAGTCATCTGCAAAAGCTTACAATTTGGACCATTCTAAAATTTTGTCATGTGATAAAGCGTTCGTCCATTTTCTGTTTTAACAGCGTTTTACTTCTCTGTCACCATTAATTCAGTCATATCACAGTAACAGCACACTAATGCATGTCTTTACTGTTCTTCATATTGATTAATCATCTCTTTACCAAACAACAAATTTTTTTAACTGGACCAAACTGAAAGCACTTGCAGAAGACAAATTGAATGATACCTAAATCATGATTTCTGTCTTTGGTAGGATAGAAAACATTGTGGGAAAGGAAGAAAATGCTGGTTATCAGCATTTCTCCTTTACCCACAATGTTTTCAAAACCCCTTTTCATCAGGACCATTCAAAGTTCGGATTGTGTGGTAAAGAGTTATATATTACAAGGATGTCTTCAGCCAGTCCTACAAATTTGCTTAACCCTTTACCACACTATCCCGACTTTTAACGACCCTGAAAAAAAAGTCTTCTGAACATGTTGTGGGAAAGGGAGAAAATGCTAGTAACCAGCATTTTCTCCTTTTCCTACAATGTTTTCTAGCCTATCAAAGTCAAATTCCATTATTCGACCCACATTTAAATTATCACGCTTTCAATTTGGACGCAAGAACAAAGAATACATAAATCAATAAAGAACATTACTCTTCATCATCTTTAGGTGGTAATGTCATCTTCATTCTTTCTTCAAAATCAGATATAGACTTCAATGTATCCTGAAATATACAAACAATAACAAAAGGTGTAATTCTTTTTACAATGAATACAAAAATCGCTGTGGATGGAATAAAGATTGGGCTCACTAGAACACTATATCTATGAATGAGGGTACTTTACTTCTTCTTTTCCTTTTTTCCTTTTATTTATGAGCTGCAAGTTTCACACGATCCCACATTTTAATGACCGTGAGAAAGTTCACACAATTCCGTATTTTAACAACCTTGAGAAAAGAAGCTTTTGAAAACATTGTGGGATTTAAAGGAGAAAATGCTGGTTACCAGCATTTTCTTCTTTTTCCACAATGTTTTGTACTCAATTAAAGGCAAGTTCTATCACTTCAGCCACCCTTGATTTAATTTCTGCATATGCTTTGAAATTTGACAAGTGCAAAATTTTGTCGTGTGGTGGAGAGTGGAGAAATTTTAAAGGAAGGAAGAAACAAAAAATTAGAATAAATTGAAGCGTTAGAATAGAGTTTAATACTTGCATGGCATATTAATCCTTTACCACACAAACACTTTTAATGACCCAGAGAAAAAAGCCTCTTGAAAACATTGTGGGAAAAGGAGAAAATGCAGGTAACCAGCATTATCTCCTTTTCCCACAATATTTTCTACTCTTCTCAAAACAAATTTGCATTTTTCAGTCACATTGATTATGTAGACTGCAAATACTTTCAATTTGGACAAGTCCAAAATTTTGTTGTTTGGTAAAGAGTTGGCACAGTAATTTGGATATTTCTGAGGAATTAACATTTTTGTGTAAATCATCTGACAAACCTCAGCTACTTTCTTCCTTCTTGCTGCTGACTTTGCCTCTAAAGCTTTTATAGTTTTCTGTGGTGGAGGTTGAGGAATGTGAACAGTTGCTGCCCTGAAATAATCATTATTTTCCTTCAGAATGGTATCTTTTTTGCATAATTTACTTTTTAGTAAATGTGTGAACTAAACACATTAACTCTTCAGCACACGACAAAAATTTAGACTGATTGAAATTAAAAGCATTTGCAGACAACAAAATAAATGTGACAAATTAAAATTTGTTTTGGGAAGGGTAGAAAACATTGTGGGAGAAGGAAAAAATGCTGGTTGCCAGCATTTTCTCCTTTTCCCACAATGTTTTTAAAAGGCTCCTTTCTAAAGGTTGTTAAAAGTTGGGATTGTGTGGTAAAGAGTGCAATCACATCTTTCAAGTCAAAAAATACCAGATTGTATTACTAATACAAATTTTCCACAAGAATACTATCGGTAACATTTTCACAACGATGTCCTTCCTATACTATGAACAATGAAATATAGTGAGGCAAATATTTGTGCTTTTCCATCATGTAAACAAATTTGGACTAATCAAGATACAAAGAAAACTTATTCCATGTTTCTTCTCTGACACTCTAGATATCATCAGTATTTTTATTACTATTATTTTTTCATCATCTTTGAATGCCTTCATTTAAGGAATAGTGAAAATAAATTAACTCTTTACCAAACAATTCTGAGATTACAGATACATCATTACAGCCAGAGAGAAAAATTGCTGTAAAGTTGATAGACTGCAGAATGGTTCAAAATTTAGTCAGCTGTGTAAACATAGATAAATTACTGACATATATTGTGTAAAGAAAAAATACATATTTCAGAAATCTTCGATTTAAAATCAGACACAACATGACACGACAGTGATTTCATTGATGGCCTCTAGAAAATGAAATGTGTTTTTTATCTGTTGCAATCTATGCAACCTTGGCAACATTTTGCATGAAGATACAAGAATGAATATAGTTTGATAAAATAAAGATGAAATAGGCTGTAAACTGGCTGAAAACAAGCACAGATGTATCTTTAACAACCTACGAAAGAAAACCTTTGAAAAAACAGTAGGAGAAAAAGATGAAAATCCTTGTTATCAGCATTTTTTCCTTTTAACCCTTTGCCACACAATCCCGAGTTTTAATGACCCAGAGGTAATAATCTTTTTAAAACCTTGTGGGAAAAGGAGAAAATGCTGGTAACCAGCATTTATTCCTTTTTCCCACACGGTTTTATACACTTTCACAGAAAAGTACTGTCATTTCAGCTACATTTAACATGTCGTCTGCAAATGCTTTCAATTTGGACCAGTCTAAAATGTTGTCGTTTGGTAAAGAATTAACCCTTTCCCAAACGACAAATTTTGGGCTGGTCCAAATTGAAAGAGTTTGCAGACGACAATTTTAAATTTGATGAAAATGGCAGAAAGTTCTCAAAAAGGGTAGAAAACACTGTGGGAAAAGGAGAAATTACTCGTTACAAGCAATTTCTCCTTTTCCCACAGTGTTTTCAAAAGACTTGTACTGCAGACACGTGAAAACCAGGGCTTGTTTGGGAAAGGGTTAAACAAGTTTTTTCCACAAAGCAATTGCTACCCTTTAGGTCACATTTATTTTGTTGCCTACCAAATCACCCAGTGATTACCAGTCTAAGATGTTGACATCTGGTAAAGAGTTAACAAGCTGTAACAGACTGATGTCATCAAACATTCACTTACTGTATCTTCGCAACCATCTCACTTTGTTTTAACCTCATAGTCCTGGATCTCTCCATCAGTAACTGTCTCTCCTTCTGCTGTTTTTCGTAGATTTTCTGTTGCTCTAAAAATCTCTCTTTGAAGGCTACTTTTTCCATCTCAATCTGCTTCTCATGAAACCTGTTCACAACCTCTTGTAACTCTAGATCTGTCTGTCTTGGGGTCACATGTTTCAGTCTCTGCAATAATCATGTTGATTCTATTACTCAACCTCTTACAACACAATCCCTTGTTTTGAAAACATTGTATGTAGGAGAAAATGTTGGTAACCATCATTTCCTCCTTTTCCACAATGTTTTCTACTTGTGGATAGTTGAAAGTATGATACTTAAACTAGTTACTGTATTACTTGCACATTTCAATTTTTTGATAATAATATGTATGGTTACAAAGTAACTACATAACCATATGGTTTGAAACTGACCGGTATATGAAATGCATTTTCAACAGTAATCAGTTTTGTTTCAAAGGCAAACTTACCTCTTTATAAATTCCACTTTCAACTGCATTTAGTTTGGCAGGAGCAGCTGGTCTCATTGTTTCAATAGCAACACCAGTTAAATTCGACTTCTTCTTGTTGTTAAGTGCAATGTAAAGCTGGTACATGAGCCTTGTTGCAACTCCATGCTTTTCTGTCATAATATCCCGGGCCACATTGGTATCAAATGGTATACTCAGTAAATGTAGAGTAGGCTCAATCCTAGTGAAATTATTCAGCTGAGAATCTGCAGTTCTGAAAGTCAGATAATGACTGATTTGAACAAGGGATCATATTTCGGGAATAGTAAATACTGTAGAACTGTAGCCAATTTTCTGTCCAACAACATGACGATCCAAGGTAACAGCTATTGAAAACAGATGCTTTTTCCCCTCAAAATTCCTTTAATTTCTCCAGAAGTAATAAGTTGCAACTTTTCTATTAGTCTGTTATGTAACATACATTGATTACTTGAGAAAGATGCTGTTTATTTGCTTGCTTTGGCTTTCCAAGTGTGACCTAATTAGGCTTTCCTAATAACAAAGATATGGCTGAAAAGTGAGGTACTGCAATATTTTTCTGTACAAAAGTGATAAATTACTGCACACAAGTAAGGCATGGTAAAAATTAGTGGTTTTATCTAAAACTGTGTTTCTTACGTAGATAATTATAATACGAGTTCAAACAGTGAAAACTGGAAGCATTTTTATTTCAATTTTACTGATGCAAACTAAATAATACATAAACAAATAATTGCCTCACTTTGTCATAATATTCCAAAAACAAAGCTACGACAAAGCTCTATCAAACGACAAAAATTTAGACTGGTCCAAATTGAAAGCATTTGCAGACGACAAAATAAATGTGATTGAAAAATTGAAATTTGTTTTGAGAAGGGTAGAAAACATTGTGGGAAAAGGAGAAAATGCTGGTTACGAGCATTTTCTCCTTTTCCCACAATGTTCTCAAAAGGCTTCTTTCTCAGGGTTGTTAAAAGTCGGGCTTGTGTGTTAAAGAGTCAAGACATGGGAATAAGCATAAGTAGAATATTAAATGAAATTAACTTAATGTATAATTCATAACTATAAAGCTTTGAAAATCATTCAAATGAGAGTTCATTTCTGTACTCACTTGCTCTGGGAAAATTTGTCAAAATCACCCTGTAGCTGATATTTACTCAACACTTCTCCAACAAGAAATCCTGATGAAAATTCCCTCTCAAAGTTGACTGGATCTATAATGATGAAGAATCCAAAGAATACCAACTTGTTGGTTGGATAATCATGACAATGAACAAGATTCATTGTCATGATTAACATGACATGTCATTAACCTTACAATAGCTACACTAACAAGTATAATCTTTCAACATTCTGTTGGTGCAGGTTAAGAGACTCATTGGCCTTGTTTCTGTTTCAGAGCTCTAGATAGAGGTAGTGATTTTGCTTTAAAAATTTAAAATATCAATTATTCTCCACTAAACCCTATGTTATGGGTACTCATTAGAATCGTCTCATTGAGACAGCATAGGGTTTGGAGGAGAAATAATGGATTTTTAATGGAGAAATAATGGATTTAGAATATCATCACTTCCTCTTATCTGGAGCTCTGCTGTATGACAAAGCCTTTGGTTCTGCCACAAATGTCTAAAGCCCTGATAAAGTAAAAAATTCCATGTCCCTAAAAAAAGGTTTCAGGGCTCTACAGTATGGCAACAAACATTTTTAATCATGGATGTCAATGTAAAGGGAAAAGTGCAGAGATTCATTTTGTTCTTATATGGCCATCAGATGATTGTGCAGAAAACTCTAAAAAAATTGCTTTAATTTTTTTCCCTAAAAATAAATGGACTGGTACATTGACTTCATGAATCCCTCCGGAAATAAATGAAACACTATGACCTCTACGAAGCGTGCGCGAGGAAAGCAGCAGGTTTGCACAATACATCCCCCCCCAACTCATGGTAAACTGGTAGTATCCGAATACTGTACAACTCCATCTAAGGTTACGTTTCGAGTTCTAGTTTTCAATGTCATTGTGCATACTTACCAACATGTTGGGAAATTTTAAGCTCACCATTGAGCCACCTGCATAAAATGTCAGTCATTTTTTGTAAATAGGCGGAACGATACGGACTGGCACGCTTTTTGATATATGATAGTGTTTTGCTCAATCCTCCATATTGCTTCCTTGGTTGTCAATGGCGACAAATAGCGGTCCTTCGTAAATATTGTCACTCCGTGCTAAATACACAACAGATTTTCTTTAAAAGGTGAACTCTTTTGATATATCACAATACTTTTCTGTTAGAAAACGAGTTCTGCTATGTTATACAAAGCAGAAATAACACTTGACACCTTTGCTAATATAAAGAAAGCACATTTACAAAGTTGTTGAATAGGTTGGAACGGTAAATGGTAAATGTACTTGTCATTACTGATGTAGCAAAGAACAAGTTCTATGAAGTATTAACTGCCATTTCACACAGTAATGCGCAAAATAATACTGTGTACAATAAAATGATTTTTTCACGTTCTGAACTTTGGTGGGGTGTATGTAATTCAGGGTGGGGTGCGGCAACTTAGTTGTGAGTAGATTCCCGCTCACCCTCAGATGGCTCCGCAAAATCCGTGGTTTCAAACTTTCTTTCTATCGAACAGTGATGTTGAAACTTATTATGTTTTACTCTATCATCTCCAAATTAAATTGCTCGGTATGATTGGATAAGTACTTATTTGCGAATTTGTTCGCCCTTAACCCTTAAACTGCTAAATAAATGAAACGAAAATTTCCACTCTTTAGTAAAAAACCCAAATATAGCGATTTTAAGGTTGCTTTCACCGGAAAGAAAATACCGTATCAGACAGTGTAGATAAAACATCAGACTGCACGTTTTGTGCAGTCTGATCTTGATCTACACTATCCGCAAAAGGTCCTCGAGTCGCGCTTAGCAGCCTAAGGGTTAAAAGTAAATATATATCCTGAAAGGGTAAAATTGTCGACTAGTAATGGTCTGTGGGAGAAAACTCTTACAACTATCCTCTGAAAATATACTTGAGTCGCGTCCCTTACAAAATGTTTGACCGCCTAAAACTAATCACGAGTAAAAATGTGTTACACGTTCAAAGACATTCATATCAGTATAACAAAAAAACCTGTCATTTGTTTAACTGTGTTCCAATGAAGTCAATTTTATTCTATGATAGGATCATAAATGTTTTTATTTATCATTTTAATATCAGCATATACTTTGCAAAATCCTAAGTTATAATTATTAGTTATATTTTATTTCAAGTTGCTTAGGAAAATAAAGGTTTGATTATTAAGGTAAGTTTCATCAAAAATCCAAGTTCAATCAGTTGATAAAATCATTTTGTTATGGGAGATCACTCCTTCCTTACAGCATAGCTTCTTCCCATATAAAATCAATACCTGACAAATACATTAGGGAGAATTCTCTTTAGCTCAGAGGTTAGTGTATTGGTCTTTTAAATCTCGATAAACGAGGACCTTTCAACGCTGTTTCGAATCCCAGCCAGAGTGGTTTATATTTGAACTATGCATTTGTTGCAAACTTTCATGTTCGTAAGATGGGGACAAAAAAATGCAGGTGAAGTAACAGCATACATTTTATTATTCATGTTGTTTCCCATAGATATTATAAGACATGCATACATACATTAATGCTTTTTAGTGCCTAATAAGTACTTTATCATATACCTGTAATTTTTCCGGCTAAAAATACACGCGATATCAAATTTTCTTGCGCTTCTCGAATCAAGTACAAGCACCAGGAAAGTTACTACAACATAAAATTCTGTATAGATACATTTTCTTTATACCTACAAATTTGTACATGTACTTAACCCTTTCCCAAACGACAAATTTTGGGCTGGTCCAAATTGAAAGAGTTTGCAGACGGCAATTTTAAATTTGATGAAAATGGCAGAAAGTACTTAAAAAGGGTAGAAAACACTGTGGGAAAAGGAGAAATTGTTCGTTACGAGCAATTTCTCCTTTTCCCACAGTGTTTTCAAAAGACTTGTACTGCAGACACGTGAAAACCAGGGCTTGTTTGGGAAAGGGTTAATACCAATATATATATATTATATTTGTATTTCTTGGTTATAACAATTAACTGTTTACCAAACAACAATACTGTTGACTTGTCAGAATTGAAGACATCTGCAGACGACAACTTACATGTGGCTAAAATGATGAGGTTAGCTTTTGAAAGGGTAGAAGACATTGTTGGAAAAGGTGAAAATGCTGTTAACCAGCATTTTCTCCTTTTCCAACAATGTTTTCAAATGTCCTTTTCCTTAGGGTCGTTAAGATACAAGATTGTTTGGTAGAGGGCATCTTCGCAAGCCAAGGTGACAATCACTACTTTGATCTTACCACTTGGCTGATCGAGTTGAAATTTGTTAGTCTCACAATATGCATAATCAGTGGTTGCAGTCAGGACTGAAAGCACCAATCAAATAACGCATTACATTTGCTATCCAACATCAGCAAAGTGTAATTAAAATGGTGACCACAGGAGAAAGTTGCCAGACATGCTGGGAATTATTACCAAAAAAATACAAACAATATTTTCTTCAACATTCACTGTCATGAATCAATTAAATGAAGTTTTAGGATACATCCCAACACCAGAAATGCCAAAAGAGCTATTTTACATGATGTTTGAATGGCTTTCGATGACGTAAATCTAGGGGTGATAACAATCAAAATCCAGTAGGTAGTGCGTCGCCTTGCCAACAAGTTTGTTCACGATCAGCCAAGGTGGTAAGATGCACATAGTTAACATCACCTTGGCTTGCAAAGATGGGTAGAGGGTTAATATCATTACTAACTAGCCCCTGTTATAATATATCTAGATCTGACCGGTACTTGCATCATTGTCTTGAAAGAAGTTAGACTTGTTAGCTACTTTGAAAAAATTCTATACATTTTGATATCCTTGCAATTTTGGGTATTTCAATGAACCCCGATATTTTGATTGTAGAGAATTGGTTTGACTCAATACATACACAGTATTCGTCAACCATTTTTAAGAATACTCTTAGTCTTACTCTCCCAGATTTTCTACAGTTTGATAATAACACAACTTCTGATTGGCTAAACCAAATGGTATAGCCAATCAGAAATTGTGTTACTTTAAAATTTTGAAAATTCTGGAGAAAAAGATTAAGAACATTCTTAAGAATGCTTGGTGAATATGAACCGTGAATGAATACAACCTTTTTTTTTAATGATAGATCTACAGTCTTAGTTTCTAAGGCAGCCATGGCACCAAACTACTAGTACTCAGGTTCAAGTTTTTATGTCAGGTGTATTTTTTTTTAAGCAAGTTTTTAATGTTTCGCTCTTTACCAAATGACAAAATTTGGACATATCCAAATCCAAAGCAACTGCAGATGACAAATGACTTCAGCTGAGGGATCTTTCTATGAAAGGGTAGAAAACATTGTGGTTATTAGAATATCTTAATCAGATCCTTGCTAGTGAAAGTACATGTAAGAGTGTCCTTTGGTATGACACTAGCAACCAGGGTCGATACTTTTTTGCAGATGCATTAAACCCCCTCTTTACAGAGCATGGCTCTATTCTATGTTTCATTTGTCTTGTCTTAAGAGACGCTGAATTTCATCCTCAATATTTGTCCTGGCTTGAGCTTCATATTTGTCTCGGAATAGTCTGGTCGCATAAATGTTTGACAGTTTAAGGAAGGACTTCAGAACCTGTAAGAAAAAAAAAACATAATAAAGATAGAAAATGTACATATATGATTTTGTATATTTGAGCCATGCTCTGTGAAAAGGGGGCTTAAGGCATCTGCGAAAAGTATCAACCCAGGTCAGCCTGCGCAGGCTGACCTGGGCTGAAACTTTTTTGCTATTGGTCAATTTTCTGCATGTCAAAGGACCTGTCTACCACATGATTCAGTCAGTTGTTAAACAAACTGGATTTTATAGATCCGAAATTATGTGATGACTGGCTTCGTACAACGCATCACGGACATGCATTAAACTCCCTTTTGTCAGAGCATGGCTCATTTATTTTAATTCTCTACTATATGACAAAATTTTATACTCATCTGAATTGAAAGCATTTGCAGATGAAAAAACAGATGTGACTTGAATGAGAGGTTCATCTTTGGAAGGGGGCAAAACATAGTCGGAAAAGAAGAAAATGCTGGTTACCAGCATTTTCTCCTTTTCCCACAATGTTTTAAAAAGCCATAAGTTAAAACTCAAGATTGTTTGGTAAAGGGTTAACCTACACGCCATGTGTTTCGTCTTGCAGCTGACCTCTTGTGTAAACATTGTCGTAAAAGAACAATTTGCTTGTTGGATTTCCATAGCAACAGCTTCTATTCACACACTGTTTTTTATAAAATCAAATTTCATTATTCAGTTCCATTCGAAAGTGACTTCTTCCAGTAGTTTCTATGCTGATGACTGGTCGTATATCAGGGTGTATAACAAAGGCATTAAGACAGTAGTAATGAGGTAGAGCCCCAGTCTATCGCATCAAAGGTTTCAGGCTTCAAATCCCATGACCAGCGAGGTCAACATTTGGAACTACCCACAACATGGGGGCAAGGACTGGTTCCGGTTGCCAGTCAGCAATCATGGACAGTGATTAATTAAGTTGTGAGATATTCTTTCACACTCCATGCCAAAAGAATATGAGCCATGCTATGTGAAAAGGGGGCTTAATGCATCTGCAAAAAAGTATCAACCCAGGTCAGCCTGCGCAGGCTGACCTGGGCCAAAACTTTTCGCTATTGATCAATTTTCTGTATGTTCCAGGACCAGTCTACCTCTTGATTAAGCAGTTGTTAAAAATAGTGGCTATTATGGATCCATAACTATGTGATCACCTGCTCGGTATGATGGATCACAGAGATGCATTAAGCCCCCTTTTGCCAGAACACGGCTCATAAAAAATTATGTAACTGATCAAAGGAATAAAAGAAACGCTACCTTTGCCCGACCTTGTCTGTATGCTTCTTCATCAACATGACTATACTCTTTTCTTATTTTGTCCGCATATTCTTTGTAATCTGCAATAAGTTACGACTTCCAATTTACATCTATTATCGTATAATTGTTTCGATATCATTCCGGCTGTCTTGGCCCATTACCTCAGGTAACGCTACACCTTGTGGTAAAATATTAGACTCCACCGGATGGAATGCATGAATTTTTTTAGACAACAAAATTAACTCTTTACCAAAAGACAACATCTTAGACTAGTCCAAATTGAAAGCATTTGCAGATGACAAAATAAATGTGACTCAAAAATAGAAATTTGTTTTTAGAAGGAAGGAAAACATTGTGGGAAAAGGAGAAAATGCTGGTTACCAGCATTTTCTCCTTTTCCCACAATGTTTTCAAAAGGCTTCAACCTCAGGGTCATTAAAACTCGGGATTGTCTGATAAAGGGTTAAGTGTGGTTCAAATGATGGGAATAATTTTTGTAAGGGTAGAAAACAAAGTGGGAAATGGAGAAAATGCTGGTAACCAGCCTTTTCTCCCTTTCCCACAGTGTTTTCAAAAGGCCTCTCCCTAATGGTTATTAAAACATGGGATTAGTTGGTAAATGGTATAGAAATTTTCAGCAAAAGTCTAGATATCTATGGCATTAAGTGAATGAAAATATACCTGTGTAAAACATTTGAAGAGTAGTCAGTCTGAAAACAGTCAAGGATATTAAACCTTGAATTGCCTTTCACAACTTTAGTCGCCTTTGCGGCCAGTGTAGATCAACATCAGATTGCTCAAAATGTGCAGTCTTATCTGTAATCTACACTTTTTGCTTTCCTTAGATAGTCTGGAAAAAAAGCAGCCATGAAATAGTGATTCTTTCCATTTTTCTTTCTTGATTGAAAATGTCTGTCTGGTAAATTTGGCTCTCTGAGGGTAAACTAGTACACAACAAATACAACTTTTAAACCCTATCCTGCTACATGAGTTAACCCTTTATACCGCACGATGACGCCTTTAGACGCCCCTGGAAAAGAAACCTTTTGGAAACATTGTGGGAAAAGCAGAAAATGCTGGTAACCAGCATTTTCTCCTTTTCCCACAGTGTTTTCTACCCTGTCAAAGAAAACTTGCACTATTTGAGCCACATAGAAATTGTCGTCTGCAAATGCTTTCAATTTGGACATGGCCATTATTTTGTTGTCTGGTAAAGGGTTAAATAAAACTTTCAAGCCGATAATAAAAACCCGAGTGATGTTATTTCAAACTTACATTTTGTAGCAAAAATATCTCCTTACTGGACAGTGTAGATCCAAGATCAGACTGCATGTTCTGTGCTGTATGATCTTGATCTACAGTGTCTGCAAAAGGTCAGTAAGTCGTGTTTAGCAGCTTAAGGATTAATTCCCTTGCGTTTATGAGAGCTGAGCAAAAAGTTTGTGGAATTTCTTCATAACTTTTTAATTTGATATCCGATTGTTTTCAGATTTTCACTTGTGAAACCATGGTCTTATATCAATTTCCGGGTAAAAAGTCAACAGTCTGAATTTACTTTAGATATATTTATTTTCACCTTAAAAAGTGCCAGGTTTGCTAGCCCAGAGCACAGCCTAAAATCACTGTTGTCATGCTTTTAAAAACGATCACATTTCAAAATTGTCTTATTCAAATCTTCTGAAATCACAGCAACATGATGGATGGCTTCAGTTGACGTCCTGTGTGAAATTTTTGATGTCACTTCCAAAAAACAATGTTAGTCGGACTGTTTTTGTGAGACCTATAGAAGGAAAAATAAGGTAAAAAATGGCGGTTTAAGACGTGGTAAAAACTTGCACAGCGATAAAATTCTGTGTAAACTTAGGGCATAGTCTATCTGAAATGTTTAACTCTTTAGCAAACGACAAAATTTTAGACCAGTCCAAACTGAAAGCATTTGCAGACGACAAAATAAATGTGATTGAAAAACTGAAATTTATTTTGAGCAGAGCAGAAAACATTGTGGGAAAAGGAGAAAATGCTGGTAACCAGCATTTTCTCCTTTTCCCCACAATGTTTTCAAAAGGTTTCTTTCTCAGGGTCTTTAAAAGTCAGGATTGTGTGGTAAAGGTTTAACTTACTGACAGAAGCTGGTATAAAGCCACAGTGTAAAAAATCAAAGTAGTCAAATGGCATGCAGGGTTTTAACAATGACCAAAGAGAACTGAAGATGGTCCGACAGAGAGCACTGACATAATATGGCAGTTAAATGATGTTGACATCATAGCATGCTCTGGGTAGCCATTACGATCGCTGTAAAAGGAGTCATAGCAACTATGTTTTTAGATGCATTTGTCTGAAACTTTCCAGTTTTGTCCAATATGAATGGAACTTAAACATATGAAAATTTAAGTGTAAAAGCACCAGTAGTTACTAGTTTTGTTTAATTAACAAAATTCCACAAACTTTTTGCTCAGTCCTTGTTTTAGACAGAATCTGACTTTAATAAGGAAGTACCTATTGCTTTTTAGAAGCAGTCACTCTTTTCCAAATGTTTTTCTTTAACTCTTTACCAAACGACAAAATTTTACAACTGTCCAAATTGAAAGCATTTGCAGATGACAAAATAAATGTTATTCAAATGATTGTATTATTCTCTGATATGATACAAAACATTGTGGGAAAAAGAGAAAAAGCTGGTTATCAGCATTTTCTCCTTTTCCCTCAATGGTTTCAAAATTCTTCTTTTTAAGGGTCGTTAAAACCTGGGATTGTGTGGTAATTAAAGGATTAATAGCCTTTCATGGTTTATTCTTTCTTTTATTTAACCCTTTCCCAAACAAGCCCTGGTTTTCACGTGTCTGCAGTACAAGTCTTTTGAAAACACTGTGGGAAAAGGAGAAATTGCTCGTAACGAGCAATTTCTCCTTTTCCCACAGTGTTTTCTACCCTTTTTGTGACCTTTCTGCCATTTTCATGAAATTTAAAATTGTCGTCTGCAAACTCTTTCAATTTGGACCAGTCCAAAATTTGTCGTTTGGGAAAGTTTTATTTCCCTTTTTGCGTAGTTTGTAAGACGCAAATTAGAACAACTGGCACAGACTATTATTGCACTTTGATATGAATACGAGCTGGGTCCGTATTCACCAACCATTCTTAAGAATATTCTTTGTCTTATTCTCCAAGATTGTCAACATTTGAAAGTAACATTACCCCTGATTGGCTAAACCAAATGGTTTAGCCAATCAGGAGTTTCAAATGTAGAAAATGCTGGAGAACAAGACAAAGAACGTTCTCAAGAACGGTTGATGAATACGGACCCTGAAGTTACAACTTCTTCATTGTAGTGCTTGATGAATTAGTTTACAATCTGCTTTCAGCGCTCTTCCTTGGAGATGGAGAGATGTTCTATTTATAGCTGCTAACGTAGTCTTTGCAGCTCTTCTTCATTGACTTGAAAAGACTGTAGGATTTCAAGATAGGAGTTGATTACTGTTTTTTATTTCATGCTTTTCGGTAGTTTCTCGAGAAATAATGGTGGATTATGGTTTGATAATTCATGGTTACGCCCAGTGAAAATACCATTTTATTTTTTCTAACTCTTCAACTGAAGGTGAAAACAGTAGTTCCTACACACTAGTTACCTAGGTGATCAGCATTTGCCATTCAAATGGAGGGAAATATGGCGTAATTTACTCCACATTTCTCATGCTTTATGTAATATTGTAATGCGTTGTTATGTGAGGGAATTACAGAAAACAATTGTACTGGACTTGGAGAAAGTTCCAACAAAACAGGGTAAGACGCATGAAATAAATAGAATATTTGTTTTTTTTTGGTGAAAGATCAAAATTTATTTCATCTCGTGAACATCACTGGAAAATATCACCGATGATGTTCACTCAATGAGATAAATTTCAATCTTTCACCAAAAAAAAAAAACCCCTAAATATCCTCTATCCATATAATACCTTCAGGTGACTGTCCGAGGATTGCCATATCCATGTCCAAAAAATAAGATATATCATCTGAGCCATACGCGCCTGTCATGGTGTTGACGATTGTCTTGTGGTCTTTTGTGGCCAATATCCAAACAGCAACGAGGTCAGTTTGATATTGTAAGTATGCATCAGCTCTCTAGGACAACATTTATCTTATTACCACCTACTGATGACTTTTTGTGTGTCAGAAAACTACTTTTGAAAATATCATGGAAAAAGGAAGAAAATGCATTTATTGAGCAATGTATCTTTTCTCCCACAAAGTTTTCATTATGTACTCATTATGTAGACCTGTTTATGTTTTCGAAGTTGTCTATTGCTCATAATATGTTTCGTTCAGAGCCCTGTATAGGCATCACGTGTCATTCACTTTTAATCTCATTATATGGCGTGCAACACGCAAAAAGGGACCTTCGGACATATGCGTAAAAGCGTTTCGTCCCAGATCAGCCTGTGCAGTTTGTGACTAATCCGAGACGACACTTCCTATTTTTGTGCAATTTATGTTTCACAAAAGTCTACTGTATGAAAAAATCTACATAGTTGTAAAGTGCTGTCTCGGATTAGCCTGCGCAGGCTAATCCAGGACAACACTTTACGCAAATGTCCGAAGGCCCCTTTTCGTGTGTTTCATGCCATATAACAAAATACCAGTTTGACAAAATGATATTCAAATTTCAGAGCTCCAGATAGAGAGATTTTGATTTCAAAATTGAAAATATTAATCACTCTCCACTAAACCCTATATTATGGGTACTCATTAAAACAGTCTCATCAACACGATTCTAATGAGTACCCACAACATAGGGTTTGGAAGAGAAATTATAGATTTAGAATAATATTACTCTTTTATCTGGAGGTCTGAAATTCGTAATTACAAAATTGTATTTCAATAAAGAAAAAATTAGAATTCATTATCTTAATACAGAAGTTAAAAAAAACAAAATAATAATTTGTCAAAATGAATAAATAATAATTTGTATTAACAAATCCTATTCCAGTAAAATGAAACAACGCTCTGTTTATGTGAATTCGATTTATGGTGGACAAAAACTAACGAGTGTCCTGAGCATACCTATTTCGTTTTCTCAAAAAAAGGATTTTATCACAACAATTTAGCATATCCCTAAAACAAATTATCATTTCGCTTTGTCAAAATAAGATTTTGTTTTAGAGAACAAACTATTATTTCTTTTTATCGAATTTGTATTTTGTTATAACGAAATAAAAAATGTGTGACACCTGACACCTATTGGGCTCTGTAGGTATAGCTGTGGTTAGTTGGTTATTTCCGTTTATTTATCGTCGCTACCGGTTGCCCATCTGAGCGACGCCCCCAGAAGACGGTTAGTTGTTACGGGGGATAGTGCAAGGATACAGGTCGAAACTACTGAGAGCTTCGCCTGGTTCTTTAACGTGCTCGGCGTATAGCACCGTCACACGGGACCTCGGTTTAATGTCTCATTCGAAAGACTATTAGTAATTTTTAGTTGGCCAGCCGGGGATACGAACCCACAATCTGTAGGACATTGTGTTCACGAGTCCTACGCTCTACCTACTGAGCTATATCGGCCGGTAGGGTATAGCTGTGATAATGTTTTCTGTATTTATATCTTAATGGTTTTGTGACCCTTAACCCTTTACAAAACAATCCCGACTTTTAATGACCTGGAGAAAGAAGCCTTTTGAAAACATCGTGGGAAAAGGAGAAAATGCTGGTAACCAACATTTTCTCCTTTTCCCACAATGTTTCCTACCCTATAAAGAACAAATTTCATCACTTGAGTCTCGTTTCATTGTCGTCTGCAAATGCTTTGAATTTTGACTAGTCTTCATTTCTCTCGTGCTGTGAAGAGTTAATACAGTTAGCTCCTACCTGGGTAGCTCAGTGGCTAGCATATCTCACTTGTGACCTGGTGGTTGCGAGTTGGATACCTGGTTGAGGCAAACTTTCTTTCCAGCAGTTTTGCCTCTCACGTCTGATGCATGTGAGAAAAAGCACTCGGTGGCTTTGGAAAGAAAGTTGTGTCAGTACTGGTGTGAGAAAGCCAGAAAACACATGGGTGCGTCACTGACTGCCATGATATAACCTGAGATGTTAAAATGGCGTTACCCTCCAATAGAAAATAAAACATTTTGCACTACGTAAGCTATTCTTGTAGACATCATAGATTAAGATCAAACTGCTTTCTGCAGACAGTGTAGTTCAAGATCAGGCTAACAGAATTTGCCGTATGATATTGGGTCTACACTCTCTGCTATTTTTGTGACTAGTCTGGCAAAATTTTCCCTGAACTTTTGGGTTTTTTTTACCTGACTGAAAAAAAAACATTAACCCTTTACCACACAATCCCGACTTTTGATGACCCTGAGAAAGAAGCATTTTGAAAACATTGTGGGAAAAGGAGAAAATACTGGTAACCAGCATTTTCTCCATTTCCCACAATGTTTTCTACCCTTCCCAAAACAAATTTCAATTTTTGAGTCACATTTATTTTGTCGTCTGCAAATGCTCTCAATTTGGACGAGTCTAAAATTTTGTCGTCTGGTAAAGAGTTACTCTTATTTAGCTCTCTAGTGGTTTACCCTTTACCAAACAATCCAGAAATTGTATGTGAATGGCTGCTTCTAAATATATTGTAGGAAAAGGAGAAAATGCTGTAATCAGCATCTTTTTTTTTTTCCCTCTTTTTTTTTGGGGGGGGGCTAAATAACATTTTTGAGCTGCATTTCATTTTCATATGCAATTGCTTTCAATTTGAACAAGTCTTGAATTTTGTTGTCTGGTAAAGAGTTAAGGAAATCCCAACAAACCTGATCTGTAGAGAAGGCAGCCTTCATGAAAGTTCGAAACAATTCCGCACTTTTTTCTTCATTGTCTTTCTCCTTAGGGTCATATATAACACTGAAAGAAACAAGAGCACCACATGTTGGTGCCAACAGTCTGCTGCAGATGCTTGATTTTCAGTGAAAATCGTACGTCGAAAAAGAGACATAACTCTGTCAATAGATACTTTCATGGTTATCTGCCCTTGTTGTATATGTTTCCTTTCCCTTTTGATAATTAACAACTTGTCCAAGTTTGAAGTGAATATCTTCTGTAATGACAGAGATATTATAAAATGCCGAAGTTTTTGCATGACGGTAGAGACGATGCCAGGGCTACGACGATACCTTGACATTTTCTTCGAAAACAGCGGAGCTGAACATGGGAAACATCTGAACGAGGCCATATTGATAAATATCCTGAAAGATTAATGTCTTCATTTTTACTCATAACTTATTATTCCTTTACCACACATTCCCAACTTTTGACAACTTTAAGAAAGAAAATCTTTTGAAAACACTGTGGGAAAAGGAGAAAATGCTGGGAACCAGCATTTTCTCCTTTTCCCACAATGTTTTCTACCCTTTCTAGGACAAAATCCCATCCTTTGAGCTAAACTGAATATGTCGTCTGCATATTCTTTCAATTTGGTCAAGTCCAACATTTTGTTGTCTGATAAAAAATTAGAAGTAATTTTGTTGCCAACAACTTTTTAAATAGTCTCATTAATTTTAGTATTTGAGAAAAAAATATTACAACAGTTATAGACTTTTATATTAGCTCTTTACCAAACAACAAAATTTTTAGACCAGTCCAAATTTAAAGCACTTGCAGACAACAAACTAAATTTTGCACAAATTAGGATTTTATTTTTCCTGGAAAGGGTAAAAAACATTGTGGAGAAAAGAGAAAATACTGGTTACTACAATGTTTTTGAAAGCCCTTTTCATTGGTGTCGTTCAAAGTTGGGATTTCGTGGCAAAGGGTTAACAGCTCTTGTGAAAGACTTTTCTACTTCATTACCTCAAATAACTGAATAATTGATAAGAAATCATTTGAGCCATGCTCTGTGAAAAGGGGTTTAATGCATCTGCGAAAAGTATTGACCCAGGTTAGGCTGCACAGTCAGCGCAGGCTGACCTGGTTGGAAACTTTTCGGTATTAGTCAATTTTCTGTATATCGAAGGACAAGTCTACCTCAAGATTAAGTTAGTTGTTAAAAAAAGTGGCTTTTATGGATCCCTAATTATGTGATAGGTATCATGGATCATGGAGATGCATTATGCCCCCTTTTGCCAGAGTGTGGCCCATTTATTTTTTGAAAGGAATGAATGAATGATGATGAATGAAAATGGCACCTAGTCATGATGATGATGATGATGATGATGATGTATGTCAAACAAAATTTGTCTGTGTGTTCTTGTGCAATTGTTTTTTTTTCTTAAACCCTTCACCGTACAATGACGCCTTTTGACGCCCCTGGGAAAGAAGCCTTTTGAAAACATTGTGGGAAAAGGAGAAAATGTTAGTAACCAGCATTTTCTCCTTTTCCCACAATGTTTTCTACCCAATCAAAGAAAAATTGCACCATTTTAGCCAAACTGAAATTGTCGTCTGCTTTCAATTTGGACCAGTCCAAAATTTGTCGTTTGGGAAAGGGTTAATATGTTTAATCATGCTGTATGGACCAGAAGCCTAAAATAACTAACACAAATTGATTGAATTTCCTCCTGTTACAAATTATCAGCTATTTTGAAAATATCTTTTATTTTACAACTTTATTTCTATTTTCTACATACTATACAAACGTTATTTTCAATACCATATTACAGTCGTTTACACTCAGAACAGTATATAAGATTCAAAGAATACTAAATAGAAAAATAGTTGAAAGAAAGTTAAGAGTAAAGAGATAGTCAGTGCACACATACTTTGTCTATTTTATAATGAAGGTCTTTTTGTCGGTTTATGGACTTTGAGCTGACTTATCATTTATTTTAAATGACGACATCGATTTATCTGAAACCTTTAAGTTCCTTTTACAACTGTAGTTGTTTTTGCGGCAAATGTAGATCAAGATCAGGATGCAGAAAATGTGCATTCTGATCCTTGATCTACATTGATATTTTGAAAATATCTTTGTAGAATAGGAATAATAAATATGACATAATAAATAATTATGGTTCACTCTTTATCTCAAATGATGATAACAGTCCTTGATTGAAGAGAAAACATTGTGGGAAAAGGAGAAAATGCTGGGTTCCAGCATTTCTCTTATTCCCACAATTTCTTCAAATGTTGTCTCCCTCAGGGTCGTTAAAATTCAGGATTGTGTGGTAAAGGGTTAAAAAGATGGGAGAACAATGAGGTAAAGATAAGCTACCCATTACATCAGCAGAGTTAACCCTTACAGCACCTTTCACGACTTAAGTTGCATTTGCAGCCAGTGTAGATCAAGATCAGGCTGCACAAAATGTGCAGCCTGATCTTTGATCTACACTGTCAGCTTTGCTGAATCACTGTAGACAAAAGTAACCATGAAATTGCAATTATTTTGGTTGTATTTCTAGGACGAAAATGTCTGACAGGTTTATTCGGTGCTCTATGGATTAACAAAGCATCCAAACCTAGAAAATAAAAAGTGATAAGCACTGGTAAAGAAGAGACAGCCCAGCCAATCTAAACCCCACACTTTTTTTTCTGTATAATTATTTTCTAAATCAAAATTACAGAAAAGAGGTACTAACAAAAAGTTTACACTATATACATTCAGCAAAAAGATCAGAAAAAAGGAAATATATACTCATGAAAGACTATTGCCATAGCAACCAGAGCAGGTCGTTCCAATTCTCCTACAACCTCATCAAAGTAGTTGAACATATCCTGAATATGGTGTAATGTATGGTAAAATCTGAAAAATGATACAGTAGTAAACATTTTTGAGATTACTTTCTTTTTGAAAGCTCTCCTTTTTTATCCTTTATCTCACGTTTCAACAAATGTGTGGAAAAAGAAGTTAAACTCTTTACCACAATACAATCAAAGCGTTGAAAGCACTGGTGTGGCATTTGTCAAGGAAGTCGTTGTGAGGAATTAATAATTTGAAAAATAAACAATAATATGGGATGAACAAGACTGGACGAAACTGGTTTTGGGACGAACACGGTCAGGGGACAAAGGTTGTGTGTATCGTTGCGCCAATAGAAGGCCATAGCGGTTATAGATATTTTCAATAAAAAAAGAAGTATTCACATGATCGGTGGCCCAATCCAGTTTATTTCAATACGCCATTGTTAATTATATATCTGAGTACTGTCGAAGCACTTAACTGTCTTAGAAAAATTGAGTTTAATTGGGTTTACTCCCCTCGGTTTTGCACAAACTACGATACGTGATTTTCAAAATACCGTATTGATCTCATAGTGGCATTGTCTTTGACAAATGCCACAAAAATGTAGACTGGCTCAAGTTTAAAGCATTTGCAGAAGACAATTCAAATGTGGCTCTATATATAATGATGGAATTTGTCTTTCTTTAACCCTTTACCACACAATGCTTCCTTTTAACGACCCTGGGAAAGAAGTCTTTTGAAAACACTGATTACCAGCATTTTCACCTTTTCCCACAATGTGTTCTACCCTATCAAGAAAGAATTGCGCCATGTGAGCCACACTGAAATTACAGTCTGCAAATGCTTTTAATTGGACAATGCTAAAATTTTGTTGTCTGGTAAAGTGTTAACAGGATAGAAAACATTGTGGGAAAAGAAGGAAATGCTGGCTACCAGTATTTTCTTCTTTGCCCACAATGTTTTCAAAAGGCTTCTTCCTCAGCGTTGTTGAAACTTGGGATTGTTGGCAAAGGGTTCAAACATTTAGGAAAATGAGAAAATGCTGGTAACCTGTATCTTCTCCCTTTTCCATACTGTTTACTACCCTTTCAAAGAGAATCTAATTCCATTATTTGCCACCAAATAAAAGTGGATACATCTAAAGCCTCGTTGTCTGGTAGAGAATTTAATCATGAATATATATAAAACATTCTGGCAAATGGAGAAAATGGTCATTTGACACATGCATCTATTTACTATTACCACAATGTTTTCACGACTGGTCAACTGCAAGATGAAAACAGTCATGTGTAGGAGGTAATGAGGGGCATTTTAAGTCTTTACCACACAACAAAAGTTAAGCCTAGTCCAAATTGAAAGCATTTGCAGACGACATATTAAATGTTAATCAAAACATAAAACTTGTTGTTTAGAGGGTAGAAAACAATGTGGGAAAAGAAGAAAATGCTGATTACCAGCATTTTCTTCTTTTCCCACAAGGTTTTCAAAAGGCCCCTTTCCCAGGGTCATTGAAACTCCGGCTTGTGTGGTAACGAGTTATCCCTTGACCGCACATTGCCGCCTTTAAATGACCCTGGGAAAGAAGCCTTTTCAAAACATTGTGGGAACAGGAGAAAATGCTGGTACCCAGCATTTTCTCCTTTTCCCACAATGTTTTCTACCCTATCAAAGAAAGTGTGCACTATTTGAGCTACATTAATATTGTCGTCTGCAAATGCTTTCAGTTGGACAAGGCTAAAATTTTGTTGTCTGGTAAAGGGTTAACTCTGGTCTATACCTTTGTTTCTCTGCATATCTTCTGATGATCACCCTCCAGTATTCATCAGCTACAGACACAGGGATTTTCAGAGTAGAACATGCCCATTCCCAATGTTCTTGAACTATCATTCCACCATCCCTGAAATATAGTACATTCATTGTAACCCAAAGAGTGCCTTTCACAAATACATGTACACTAGCTGCCTTGGTGGCAACTGTAGATCAGGAATGTGCAGCCTACTCTACTTGATCTACCCAGTCTACCAGTCTACATTGCTGAGACGTTCTGGATAAAAATAGTCTTGAAATTGCACTTATCTATGTCTTATCTAACTCTTTAGCAAATGACAAAATTTTAGACTTGTCCAAATTGAAAGAATTTACAGACGACAAAATAAATGTGACTCAAAATATAAAATTTGTTTTGGGAAGGGAAGAAACTATTGTGGGAAAAGGAGAAAACGCTGGTTACCAGCATGTTCTCCTTTTCCCACAAGTCTTCAAAAGTTTTCTTTCCCCGGGTCAGTAAAAGTCGGGGTTGTGTGGTAAAGGGTTATGCCTTTACCAAACAACAAGAACTTGTTCTCAACCAAATTGAAAGCATTGGCAGACAACAAATTCCATGTGGCTCAAATGATAACTTCTGTCTTTGACAAGGTAGAAAACATTGTGAGATCAGGAGAAAATGTTGGTTTCCAGCATTTTCTCCTTTTCCCACTATGTTTTCAAAAGCCTTCTTCTCCTGGGTCGTTAAAACTAAGGATTGTGTGGTAAAGGGTTAACAACTGAAAGTACTCATTTGGTTTTTTCAGGGATCTTAATACAACTTACATGTAAATACAAGATCCCTTGTTTAGTCTATGCTTTTGTGGTTCACTCTTTACCAGACAACAAAATTTTGGACTGGACCAAATTGAAAGCATTTGAAGACAACAAATTAAAAGTTGTTAAACTGATGATTTGTCTCTTTGAAATCTGTTGCACAGAAATTTTCAGATTTTGTGCACATTTTGAATCTCTCTTACTTTAACAAGCTGACAACAAAACTAGAACTGGAAGATACCTGTTGCTAAAGTATTCAATTATCCTTAGTTTCAAACACAAATATTTTCAATTTAAACGCTAAACATATGAAAAAAAGTTAAATTCATCTGTTTCTTGAAGTGATTACGGTCCCCAAAATACACACAAAATGGCCGCCAAACAGGATAAGTTTCCTTCGTTGTTTTCGAGATTTATGTATTATAAAACAATTCTACAGTACTAGGTAATAAAACGTTATAATTTTTCCTTTATCATGTGTGTCACTAAAGATTAATTGTATTTTACCGCAATACAGATTAAACCGATAAAACAAAAAGTCAGTACAGTGCTGTAGCTTTGCTACAGGAAAATTCACGATGGACTTGAGACGGTGCGGTGCACAGGAAATGTCCAAATAAGAAAAACAGCATTGCAAACATATCATTATTGAGACTAGGTTCCGACAGAATTTAAGACGGATCATAACCTACATCTTCATGTTCAGTTCTGACATACTTGTTCAACCCTCTCCCCAGGCAGATATACTTTCCGATGCATCCACTATACTAAACTCTTTACCAAATGACAAATTCTAGAGTCTTCCAAATTGAAAGCATTTTAATTAACGAATTCATACATATGTCGGTAAATAGCGATACATGTCGGTAAATAGCGATACATCGCTAATGTTATTTTGTTAAATACTTTGAAACCGACTTAAAATAAAATTTTGTATCTTGTATCTTGTATCTTGTATACTCATAGGCTGTTACCTGGCTATGGACAACTGAAGCATATAACAAATTGAATCAACCCTTTAGCAACCATTACCAACATTCCTTTCCATTATCATTTTTCCATTTTGTTTTACTTTGCATTTTATGTCAAACTTCAGCACTGTCTTTTCCTTTTCTGAAAAATGTGTCGATTTAACCAAAAAAAAAAGTGACTTACCTGTGCATTGCACAATGTTATGAAATTACCGAGTTAATGTTTACCTGGACACCGTGTTGCGCCACAGTGCCTTTTCGACCTATTATTTTTGCTAGTTTGGCTGAACGTGATGCTTGATATTGGTCATTGCATTTTTGAATTTCCTTCTTTTATGGTGATTTCACATATTTAAAAAGCTATTGAAACGATTTGAACAAATACCACATTTGACAGTCTGCTAAGGAGGGATTGGTATAGAGTAAAAGACTTGTTAAATTATTTTTTTCATTCGGGTTGGACTCGTCGTACAAGATCATAGTAAGGAACGTGGTCTGAGAGGAAAAAAATATTTCTTGTGCTTCTAAAACATTTAAGGAACATGAGTGACATAGAATATGGTCAGTTTGATGACGCAGAAGTCGAAGATGATCCGACTCGGTGAGTAAGAACTGATAAATGGATATTTCGTTTATTAGTTTGTATTATTCTAGCAATTCGGACATGACCTATGTCCGGATAGATTATTTCTGACTCCTGTTAATTAACACTTTACCACAAAATCCTTGAGTTTTTAAGACCTTATGGAAGCAGGCTTTTGAAAATATTTTGGAAAAGGAAAATCTGCTGGTAAACATCATTTTCTCCTTTTCCTACAATGTTTTTTACTCTCTGAACTTGAAAGTTTTCTAATAGGCAAGTTCCAGCTTTGTGTGACATTTAATTTGTCGTCTGCAAGTGCTTTTAACTTGGACCAGTCTAAAATTTTTTTGTTTTGTAAAGGGTTACTGTAGCAACATTAAGTTGACTTAAAGTTGGCAATTCTGATTGCTGTAAACTTGAATATTGAACTATTGAAACCGGCAATCGGTCCATGGAAAAACTGAATTTCACCTTGACCGAATTTCACCAAATCTCATCGTATTTCACCTCAAACAGACCGCATTTCAGTATATCACCACAAAGTATCAAATTCTAAGGCCGTAGTGATACCTTTTGACCTGAAATTATATTGTGTTTATGGATAGTATTTTTTTCTTTTTTTTTTTCTTTTTTGATAGTAATTTGTCAGCATTTTTTTATTAGAACCATTTTTCACTTTGTGTGACTTTCTAAGAAATACAGTACTGTGAAATTCACACACCGAATTTCCTTTTTCTACCTTTATTTCACACATCTACTTATTGTATCTTCATTATGAAAAAAAAAAAAATATGGTATAGTTGTGTGATATTTTATCATTTTGAGGTGAAATATGGTCTACTTGAGGTGAAATACGGTGAATTTCGATCATAGGTGAAATATGGCCTTTTTGTCATGTTAGCTATGTTTACTTCATAAATTCAGCTAAAGTGGTATCACCAGGGTTAAGAATTTGACATTTCATGTGAAATACTATCATCAAGAGGCAATATCGATCATGAAAAAGTGAAATTCGGTTGTAAGTGAAATTAGGTTTTTCCATTCACCCAACCGGCAACTAACCCAATTATGCAAAAAAAAATGTTTTTTTTCTTTTTACGGATTCATTCCGTATACATCAAATACGACATTGCATGGTCACAGGAAGGAAGCTGAAAATTTCATTGATTTCTTTTATTTTCACTCATGAGCTAATGCCACATGTATGCCTAGTGGTGGGGGGTTGCTGGTATTATGCTATATTGACAGGCTAGTGATAATAAAGTTTATGAAATGGCCACTGTGAAAATGGCCAGTAAATCGAGTCTTCAATGTGAAATGCTATTCCCGTATTGACACCCCCTGCTTTGGTACAGAACACTCCACTTTCATTTTATTTTTGAGTAATTCATCCTTAACTCTTTACCAAACAGTCCTGAGTTTTAGAGGCCTTTTGAAAACATTGTAGAAAGAGGAGAAAATGCATTTAATTAACATTTTCTCCTCTTCCCACATTGTTGTCTTCCCTTTTAGACACATTCTATCATTTGGCCACATTCAATCTTTCATCTGCAGATGAGTTCAATTTGAATAAGTCACATATTTTGTCATTTGGCAGAGCTCCAGATAGAGTGCGTTTTTGCGTTATTAAGCATTAAAAACATATAAAAACGCATTGATAAATAACCACAGGGGTATAAAAACGCATACAAAATACGAAATAACGCATAACTTGTTCGATTGCAGAGGTAGAACAATTCCAAACCGAGAATGTAGTATGTAAATATTAAGAACCAAGTACACCCTTTAAATTTCCCGCAATGCGTCACGCGAACGTTTCGGCGACAGATTTAAGAGAAGAAAATGTCAATCCCTGGAAGACCGAGCAGATATAAAAGGAAAATCAAAGTTTCCGAGGCCCAAAATATTTCAAAATTTTTTAGAAAGGCTGAACAGCCCTCATCGACGATTGCTAAGGCTATTTTAGCCGAGGTAATTTCAGAAACAGTTTCAAGAGTCGAGGCAAACTGCAAGAAACATACAGGGGACTCAGTGTCGTTAAATACGATCGAAAAGTGGAAATAAAAATTTCTTTGGTTTTTAGTGGCATAAGATTATTCCCAAAAATACATCTTTTTCATGAAGCAGTCAAAAGAGTCCCTTTGAAAACATTGAGTGCAATGGAGAAATTGCATGTGACCAGATGAAGCAGTCTATCCTTTTCCCACAATGTTATCATGGATACAAAAACTTAAGCCACATTGCAGCATCCTTCACATCCCACTAGTGTTATAAAGAAGGGAAAAGTATGGGTAAGTGGGTGAAAAGAGAACTGAAGAACACATTCAGCATTGGAAAAAATGTGGTGAGCTATTTACAACTTGCAATTATTTTATATGCTTGAAAATACAGCCTCAGAAATGTTTTCAGCATTGACAAAAAAGTCAAGGAGTAAATACTGTGTACAGTAAAAAATTATCTGTAGCTCTGATTTGGTGGTTTCTGATAGGGTCTTTAAAACTTGGGATTGTGCTATAAAGGGTTAGACAATCAACAAACTTTCTATCCAATGAAAGGATTTCAGATTCATCATAAAAAACCATCTTGGATAAAACAGGGCAATCAGCATCATCCTAATGACATCACTATAAAAGCCGTAACTCCTATTTGAGTATACATACATAATTATGCAAAAAAGCTTAAAACTTGGCAGCAACACCAGTATCAGGGATACAGCCCAAAACTTAGCAAAGATGAACTATGGCTAGAGCCTCTATGTATTTGGCTCTTTCATTTGCCCTTCTTTTTGTGAAAAAGCATAGTAACCTGCAATATCTGATGTTAAAGCTGATATGGGCCTGAGCCCTTCATAAAATGATCCTTATTTATCGCCCTTCTTTCATTATGGTACCCTTGGGAATACTAATTGAATATTTGCAAGTAATTATAAAGTTTACCACTAATATCACTGTGTATGTAAGTTACAAGTATGCAGGTTAAATTCAAATATCCTAAAATGTTTTAAATGTGACATAATATACATTAAAATAATTGTTTGTTATAACTTTACCATACGACCAGATTTTAGACTTGCTCAAATTGAAAGCATTTACAGATGACAAATTTATCGTTCTTCAAGGGATGGGATTTAGCTTTGATAGGGTAGGAAATATTGTGGAAAAAGAAGAAAATGCTGTTTAGCAGCATTTTTAGCTCACCTGAGTATGAATTGCTCAAGGTGAGCTTTTGTGATTGTGCTGTGTCCGTCATGCGTAGTCTGTCGTCAAGGCGTCAACAAGTACCTTGTGTGCACTCTAGAGGCCATATTTTCAGTCAGATACTCATGAAACTTGGTCAGAATGCTTGTCTTGATAATATCTCGGACAAGTTCATATTGGGTCATGACGTGTCAAAAAGTAGGTCACCAGGTCAAAATTTATTAACCCTTTCCCAAACAAGCCCTGGTTTTCACGTGTTTGCAGTACAGGTCTTTTGAAAACACTGTGGGAAAAGGAGAAATTGCTCGTAACGAGCAATTTCTCCTTTTCCCACAGTGTTTTCTACCCGTTTTGAGACCTTTCTGGCATTTCCATCAAATTTAAAATTGTCGTCTGCAAACTCTTTCAGTTTGGACTAGTCCAAAATTTGTCGTTTGGGAAAGGGTTAAAGCCTTGTGTTCACTCTAGAGGCCACATTTAAGTCCAGTACTCAGGAAACTTGGTCAGAATGTTTATCTTGATGATGTCTCAGACAAGTTCGAAACAGGGTCATTTTGGGTCAAAAAGTAGGTCACTGGGACAGATCTTAAAAAAAAACCTTGTGTGCACTCTAGAGGCCATATTTTTAGCGTACCCCCTCACATAACAATGCATTACAATATTACGAAAAGCTTGAGAAATATAGCGTAAATTACGTCACATTTCTCTCCTTTTTGAATGGCATGCACTGATTACCTAGGTAACTAGTGCACAGGAACTAGTGTTTCCGCCTTCAATTGAAGAGTTAGAAAATATAAAATCGGTATTTTGACTAGTCTTAACCATGAAATATCAAACCATAATCCACCATTATTTCTCGATAAACTACCGAAAAGCATGAAATAATAATTAATATTAAATTATTCCTTTGCTGCCTTTGTAGTGGATGCTCATTTGAATTGTCTTGATCAGGATATTACCAGTTTGCAATGACACCATGAATTCCTCAGGAGATGAATGAAATACCATGAGAAACAACCCTCTATTGTTCAATATTCAGCCCGTGCCTTTTTCAAGAGTTCTAAACACTAATTTTTCCTCTAGAACATTTATTTGGCGTGCATTACTTCATCCACATTTTTTTACATGAAGTATAAACTCTGTATGCTCCGTATTAGATCCATGTTTCTCCCTCCAGAAGCGTAAATAATACAGTGACACAATGAATTCCTCCAAGAATATATAAAACACTATGAAAAACCACACTCTATTGTTCAATACTTTGGCTATTGCCTTTTTCAAGAGTTCCAAACACTTTTTCCTCTTCTTTCTTGTAAAACAATGTGGCTGCAGTAATTCAGGCTAAAGAAAGGTTCTAGAGAAAAAAGTGTCTCGACCTCGAAAAAGGCAATAGCTGATATATCGGACAATAGAGTGTTGTTTTTCATAGGATATTATGATTAGTATTTACAACCTTGGTTTAGGTAGGGGTAAAAAAGCTTTTATTATATCCCTTCTGATCTTGCCCTCTCAATATTTACAGTGACGAACATTTGAAACATATAAAAAATGAAGAAGATATCTGTATGGAAGATTTCGATGATGACTTCGAAGATGATGAAGACGACGATATTTATGATTGGGATGAAACAGCTGGAGACTTGACCAAGAAATATAATGCCATATCATCTGGTAGAGTCTTGGTGGGTAAACCCTTTACCATTTTCTCCTTTTCCCACAGTGTTTTTTACCTTTCCCAAAACAAATTGAATTTTTGAGTCACATTTATTTTGTCATCTGCACATGCTTTCAATTTGGACCAGTCTAAAATTTTGTCGTTTGGTAGAGAGTTAAATGGTAGTGTTCATTTCCTGAATTTCACAAAGATGATCATTTTTCATTTAATTCTTTACCACATGACAATATGTAGACTTGCCTAAATTGAAAGCATTTGCAGATGACAATTTAAATGTGACTCAAATTATGAGTTTGTCTTTGGTAGGGGAGAAAACATTGTGGGAAAAGGAGAAAATGCTGGTTACCAGCATTTTCTCCTTTTCCCACAATGTTTTCGAAGGCCCTTTTTTTTCAGGTTCATTAAAAGTTGTGACTGTGAGGGTAAAGGGTTAAAAAACAATCCCGAGTTTTAACATGCCTTATTTGTTTGTTTGTATTGGAAATTAACATCATTTTAACAGCTTAGGTCTCATCACGGCAGTCAGTCCACCTAGCCATGTGCTTCCATGGTTTTTTCACACCTGTAATGACACAACTTTTTGTCAGTGTATGGTACATTTATGTAACAAGTATTAAATATTTTAAATAGATATTTTCAAAGTTCTTAACTGATTTGTCGTAGATGGTAAAATTTGAAAATGCCATTCAACCCAAAACTTTCCACTTCTTAACCCTTTACCACACAATCCCGACTTTTAACGACCCTAAACAAGAAGCCTTTTGAAAACATTGTAGGAAAAGGAAAAAATGCTGGTAACCAGCAATTTCTCTTTTTACCACAATGTTTTCTATCCTTTCAGAGACAAATTTCAACACATGAGCAACAAAAATATTTTCGTCTGCAAATGCTTTCAATTTGGACAAATCCAAAATTTTGTCGTTTTGTAAAGAGTTACCTGTTAACATAGATCTCATGAAACAGTCATGAACCTGTGTTTATATTCTGTCACTCTATTTTTAGCTTGGCTGTTTTAGAAGAACATGTCGAGTCATTGCTGTAGTCCTGTTGTCTGCTTTGTGCAAAAAGTTGGACATTTTATAATATCTCTGTTATTACTGATGAATTTTACTTCAAACTTGGACAAGTTGTTAACTATCAAAAGGGCCATATAGTGAAACTGCTGTAACTTGTCACTGCTTTGTTTTCGTGACCGTGTTCGGTTTTCCCATATATGTCTCGTTCTAATTGTGGTTCCCATGGTGTAGTGGTAAAATACCTGGACACATGATCCTGAAGTAAACGTCCTATAAAATAGTAAATCTATCGGAGATCTTTGAGTAGTTTACGTAAGAAGACAGAATATTCATTGCGTGACATGTCAAAGCAGTTTCACTATACCACAAGGGTAGGTAAACATCAAAGCTTTTTTGACACAGTTAACCCTTTACCACACAATCCCAACTTTTAACGACCTTGAGAAAGAAGCCTTTTGAAAACACTGTGGGAAAAGGAGAAAATGCTGGTAACCAGCATTTTTTCCTTTTCCCACAATGTTTTCTATCCTTCCCAGGACAAGTTTCATTTTTTCAGTCACAATCATTTTGTCGTCTGCAAATGCTTTCAATTTGGACTAGTCTACATTTTTGTTGTGTGGTAAAGAGTTATGCCCCTCCTTCAACTTATATTTTCACTGAAAACCAATCAACTTCTGCTGAGCGTTGGCATTCACATGCAGTGCTGCAGATGTATTTCCTTATTTTACAGGTCAATTCCAATCAGCCGAACTTACAACAACCAAAAGCCTCACAGAAGTTTCAGCCAAACGATAAAGTTCTAAGAAAATTTGTGAACAAAATAAACGTTGGTGAGAAATCTTTATCAAAGAGAAGAACACTTCCTCAAAATAATCACATTTTTTTTCTTGCTTTCAAAAATATTAGGTTCCAGTTCATTCCAATTGTTTCTAGTGTAATCAAGAAAGTGAAATGCTGCAAAAAAATATTTCTATGAACACTAACATAATTTCCTTATCCGACAATGTAGATCATGTTTCTGAGCTTGGAATGTGAGGTCTGCAAAATGCTATCCAAGGTGACATTGGCAGTGAAAGTGGGCTGTGGTGGTTAGTTGTTTTAATTTAGGAACACAATTATCTAATTAGATTTTGATTTTAGCAATGACTAGTCTATCCATTGTGCAATGGATATTTGAGCTATGCTGTGTGAAAAGGGGGCTTAATGGATCTCCGTGATGCATGATAGCAAGCAAGTCATCAACGTATTATATATGCATGAAATCTGTTTTGTATAACAATCAACTGAATCATGAGGTACACTGGTCCTCTTAATATGCAGAAAATTTATCAAAAGCAATAAGTTTTGGCCCAGGTCAGCCTGTGTGGACTGTGCAGGCTAATCTGGGTCGATATTTTTTGCAGATGCATTGAACCCCCCTTTTCACAGAGCATGGCTTATTTGTTAAATCCAAAATCAGGTCCTTTTGACTACCGTATACATTGTATTTTACTTATATGGCTTCATTAACGAAATTGGGTTTGAAACCTTTACCACACAATTATGAATTTTTAGGACTCTGAAAGAGAAGGCTTTTGAAAACATTTTGGGAATAGGAGAAAATGCTGGCAACCAGTATATGCTCCTTTTCCCACAATGTTTTCAACCCTATCGAAGACAGAAATCATCATTTGACTTTCTGAGCACGACATACTTTCTGAGCACTACATTTAACTTGTCGTCTGCAAATTCTTACTTGACCATTGTTTGGTAAAGAATTAACCCTTTACCACACAATGCCGGCTTTTAACGACCCTATGAAAGAAAGCTTTTGAAAACATTGTGGGAAAAGGAGAAAATGCTGGTTACCAGCATTTTCTCCTTTTCCCACAATGTCTTCTACCCTTCCAAAAACAACTTTAAATTTTTGAGTCGCATTAATTTTGTCATCTGCAAATGCTTTCAATTTGGACAGGTCTAAAATTTTGTTGTTTGGTAAAGAGTTAAAAGAGAGATAATTCTTACATTTTCTCATTTCATTTACTTTTTGCTTTCCAGAAAAGTATGAAGGACCAATTTTGCGCAACAATGCAGCCAACTCCCTGGTGAGTTTGGGGAAGAAAATGGAAGCAGACAGGTGTGTGTTGTAAATTTAGCTTACATGCAATCCATTTCAACTCTTTACCACACAATCCCGACTTTTAACGACCCTAAAGAAAAGGTCTTTTGAAAACATTTTTGGAGAAAGGAGAAAATGCTGGTAGCCAGCATTTTCTCCTTTTCCCAAAATATTTTCTACCCTTCCAAAGGCAAAGTTCTATTTTTGGGTCACATTTACTATGTCGTCTGCAAATGCTTTCAATTTGGACTGTTCTTAATTTGTGTCATCTGGTAAAGACTTAAACTGAATGCTAAACAAAGATTCTACAAGAACTGAGAGGAACAAGAAACAAAAGGTTTTAGTGAATGAAAATTAACCCTTTACCACACAATCCCAATCCTGGCTGACCTGGGTCGATAATTAACCAAATGCCAGCTGTCAATCAAAAAAATCAATAAGCCAATCAGCGATCAGTATTTTTCCATCCTGAGCGGAAGCCGTCTTGCCGTTACAAAACCTAGACATTCTGAAGCATTAGGAGTTATAACTATATATAAATGTATAGTATATTTATGAGAAAAAACTGATGAATAACTTTAAACTTGATATCCATTATTAATCCTTACGACTGCAATTTCAAGATGCAGAGTTACACCAGGTAAAACTATTGTTGCAGAAGACAAATTCAGATTTAAAAGGAGAAAAATAAATGAATACTTCTTGTTAACATGCTTTTTTATTGTCATAAATTTTCCAGAATTTCAATCTTGGCACAGATTCCTGTTTCTTTACTAAAAGAAATGTGTAGATAATATTTTAGACAACTGATTGATTTACACCAGGAAAAACTATTGTTTGCAGAAGACAAATTCAGATTTAAAAGGAGAAAAATAAATGAATACTTCTTGTTAACATGCTTTTTTATTGTCATAAATTTTCCAGAATTTCAATCTTGGCACAGATTCCTGTTTCTTTACTAAAAGAAATGTATAGATAATATTTTAGACAATTGATTGGATTTTATCATGTTCAGTTATTTATTTCCTTTACCTTATTTTTCATTTAAATATATACTCGGTAATTCATTTTCTTACCAAATTGAGTTGACTTGTTATTTTGAATGCTGGTTACATCTCTTTTGTTGAATCTTTCCCCCCTCGCAAATTATCCTTAAATAAAATTTGAGTCGACGAAATTCGGGTAAAAATGCTTTTCATATAGTCTTCATAGAAGTCAAACCTAAACAGCGCCCCCCCCCTCCCGCTTTTAAAGTAAATGCAATGTAGGCACAGTTTTGACATTTGTTTAAATTAAAAATAAATGCCATCTTCCTCCATCAGTAAACCATTAAAAACGTTGTTCCCATTGGTCTCTGTATTTTAACATATCTATGAATGCAAACTTAAAGCCAGTTAAATTAAAGACGATATGCCACCCTATATATATAACCATCTTTCCCCTCCCTTTATTTTCAATCTTTTAATCTTCCTTAAACTATTACATGTATTTATTTATCGAAAATCAATTAGGTACCAATCAAGCAGTTTTCGTTGGATTTGTTGTACATGTTGCCACTTTTTACGCAAAACATGGAGCAAGGGTTTATGCGGTATTCCTTTGATATCGGTATACCACCCCAAAAGCGTCTGGTACTGTCCTACTTGTAAAATTACACACACGTGTCATATCAGTCTGACTCTTTGTGACCATCTATAACCCCTTTCAATGATTATTAGTGCTTGAAATTTGGATTATACACGTTCAATGTGTAAGTCAAGTTATATTTCTATTACTCTTACAGCATAGTATTTACTGGCGAATGCTTAGAAATATATTTATGTTTTTATTCTTTTTATTCTTCTCCTCGGGTTTTTCCCTCAAACTTGAAAAAATCAATTTGGTAAACCTATCATTTTATCTTCTAATTTCAATTCAAACATCTGGTAATCATATTGCCCTGTTAAAAACATGTATATTTCATTTGGTAATGTAAAAGTCTTGCAATTTGTAGTGAAATTATTGAAGTATATATCACGGACTAAGTAACGGAAAAATCTCTGTAACTTTGAAAAAGCTTATTTTTGTCCAGGTAAAAGATGAATTGCATTTGAAGACCAATGACTTTAAGAAATATTTAGGAAGCACGAGTTACATGTACACATATTGTACCTACATTATCAAACATAAGTGGCGTAAGAGGTGTAAGTCAACTGACTTCGAAATAAACAGTCTCTATTTCAATTTTCACCTATAAAACTTCGAAAAACCTAAATCCAAAAGATGTAACTACCTTTTCTCAAATTGTTCCCATGCTTATTTTATCTTGAACAATTATTTCGTGTTAAAGTATCTTCTGGTAACTTGCATATGTCTCCTAGCTAAGCCCTCGTGTCTGGGTAATGTTTGTCTAGGTTTTTAGATTCGAGGGTCACGTGACATCAGTGGGAGGAGCGATCTATTGTCTGTCGTTTGGTTAATTTTTTAGGGTGCATTAACTCATTATCACCACACAATCCCGAGTTTTAATGACCCTAGAAAATTAGACTTTTGAAAACATTATGGGAAAAGGAGAAAATGCTGGTAACCAGCATTTTCTCCTTTTCCCATTATGCTTTCTAACCTTTCAGAAACAAATCCGCTATATTCAGTTTGTCATCTGCAAATGCTTTCAATTTGGACCTGTCTGAAATATTTTCATGTAGTAAAAAGTTAAATCCCTTTTTCACATAGCAATGCTCATAATTATGTTGAAAGCAGCATAAAACACTTTACAATCATTTATGATCTTATCCCATTACCAAATAATCCAGGTTTTTTTTTTACCATTAGGAACAAGGATTTTGAAAACATGAAGAAATGAGGAAATGCTGACCAGCATTCATTGCCTATTCCTACAGTCAAAGACAACTCTCTTCACATGAGGCATTTCTCTCCATTTGCCACAATGTTTGGACATGTGGTATGTTGCAAAACACATATAGAATGGCATCAGCGAAAGGAATGTTTTTTTGTTTTTTTTTAGATTTTGAAGTTTATTCTTTTTTGTTCAGATTTTGAAGGTTTTTCTTTTTTGTTCAGATTTCGTGGTAAAGATAAGGCCGACAGAGCAACAGCGGAACAGGTGATGGATCCAAGGACAAGAATGATCATTTTTAAAATGTTGAGTCGAGGGTTTATCACAGAAATTAATGGCTGTATCAGTACAGGAAAAGAAGCTAATGTATATCATGCTACTGCAAAGGATGGCACGCACAGGGCTGTCAAGGTACATGTATATAAAATAGAATTGCTTTTCTCATGCTCAGAGCTCCAAATAGAGGGAGTGATTTTGATTTCAATATTTAAAAGATTAATCACGCTGCACTAAACCCTATGTTATGGGTACTCATTAGAATTGTCTCATCGAGACGATTCTAATGAGTACCCACAACATAGGGTTTGGAAGAGAAAGAATGGATTTAGAATACTATCACTCCCTCTTACCTGAAGGTCTGCATGCTCATGCATGTTGCTGTTTTAGATCTTAATGAAAAGAGAGAATTTTAGAATTGAAAGTTTCCAGCATTATCTTTTCCTGCAATGTTTTTTTTAAAAGACATTTTCTCCTTTTCCCACAATTTTTCTACCCTTTCAGACACACATCCTTTCATTTGAACCACATTTATTTGTCGTCTTCAAATGTTTAAGAGTTGGAAAAGTCTTAAATTTTGTCACAATGTGATGACTTACACAAGATACAGACATTGAAATCCTTCTAAAAACACTATGGAGTAGATGACCTTTATATTTTTGTCACTTTATTGTAAAATTTTACTCTCTATTTTTTAGCTCACCTTAGCACAACGTGCTAGAGGTGAGCTATTATGATCGCCCTATGTCAGGCGTCCGTCGTCCGTCGTCCGTCAACAATTTCTTTAAACATCTTCTTCTCCTAAACCACTGGGCCAATCTTGATGGAACTTGGCAGGGATGTTCCTTGGGTGAAGCTCTACCAAAATTGTTCAAAGAATTAAATTCCACCCACAACTCTGGTTGTCATGGCAACAAAAAGGAAAAAAAAGCAAAATCTTTGAAAATCTTCTTCTCTGAAACTAGAAGGCGCAGAGCTTTGATATTTGGTATGTAGCATCTCCTAGTGGACCTCTACCAAGTTTGTACATTTGATACCCCTGGGGTCAAAACTGGCCCCACCCCAGGGGTCACAAGTTTGAGCATAGTAACAAAGAAGGAAAACTTTAAAAATCTTCTTCTCTGAAACTTGAAGGCATAGAGCTTTGATATTTGGCATGTAGCATCTCCTAGTGGACCTCTACCAAGTTTGTTCATATGATGTCCCTGGGGTCAAAACTGGCCCCACCCCGGGGGTCACAATTTCCAACATAGGAACAAAGAAGGAAAACTTTAAAAATCTTCTTTTGTAAAACTAGAAGGCATAGAGCTTTGATATTTGGCATGAAGCATCTCCTAGTGGACCTCTACCAAGTTTGTTCATATGATGCCCTTGGGGTCAAAACTGGCCCTGCCCCAGGGGTCACAAGTTCGAACATAGGAACAAAGAGGGGAAACTTTAAAAATCATCTTCTCTGAAACTGGAAGGCGTAGAGCTTTGATATTTGGTATGTTGCATTGCCTAGTGGACCTCTACCAAGTTTGTTCATATGATGCCCCTGGGGTCAAAACTGGCCCCACCCCAGGGGTCACAAGTTTGAGCATAGTAACAAAGAAGGAAAACTTTAAAAATCTTCTTCTCTGAAACTTGAAGGTGTAGAGCTTTGATATTTGGCATGAAGCATCTCCTAGTGGACCTCTAGCAAGTTTGTTCATATGATGCCCCTGGGGTCAAAACTGGCCCCGCCCCGGGGGTCACAATTTCCAACATAGGAACAAAGAAGGAAAAATGTTGGTCACAATTTCCAACATAGGAACAAAGAAGGAAAACTTTAAAAATCTTCTTCTGTAAAACTAGAAGGCATAGAGCTTTGATGTTTGGTATGTGGCATCGCCTAGTAGACCTCTACTAAGTTTGTTCATATGATGCCCTTGGGGTCAAAATTGGCCCTGCCCCGGGGGTCACAAGTTCAAACATAGGAACAAAGAAGGAAAACTTTAATTTTTTTTTTTCTCTTAAATGGGAAGGCATAGAGCTTTGATATTTGGTATGTAGCATCTCCTAGTGGACATCTACCAAGTTTGTTCCAAGGATGCTGCTTGGGTCAAAACTGGCCCAGCCCCTGGGGTCACAAGTTCGAACATAGGAACAAAGAAGGAAAACTTTAAAATTCTTCTTTTCTGAAACTGAAAGGTGTGGCGCTTTGATATTTGGTATGTTGCATCTCAGAGTGGACCTCTACCAAGTTTGTTGATATGATGCCCCTGGGTCAAAACTGGCCCCGCCCCGGGGGTCACAAGTTCGAAGATAGGAACAAAGAAGGAAAACTTTAAATTTCTTTTTCTCTTAAACGGGAAGGTGTAGAGCTTTGATATTTGGTATGTAGCATTTCCTAGTGGACCTCTACCAAGTTTGTTCATATGATGCCCCAGGGTCAAAACTGGCCCAGCCCCTGGGGTCACAAGTTCGAACATAGGAACAAAGAAGGAAAACTTTAAAATTCTTCTTTAAAACTGGAAGGCGTAGAGCTTTGATATTTGGTATGTAGTGATTCTCTTCTAAGTTTGTTTGCCCATCTAAGTGCAACAAGTTCATTGAGTTCAAAATTGGGTCATCTTGGGTCATAAACTAGGTCACTAGGTCAAATTAAAGAAATACCTTGTTGGCACTTTCGAGGCCACATTATTTGCTCAATTGCCTTGAAAATTAGTTAGAAAGTTTGTCTTTATAAAGTCTCACGTAAGATTAATTTGGGTCAACTTGGGTCATAAACTAGTTCACTGGGTCAAATTAAAGAAATACCTTGTTTGCACTCTGGAGGCCACATTTTTTGCTCAAATGACCTGAAATTTGGCCAGAATGTTTGTCTTGATGAAATACCAGATGAGTTTGGATTTGGGTCACCTGGAACCATAAACTAGGTCACTAGGTCAAAATAAAGAAATACCTTGTGGGCATTCTAGAGGCCACATTCTTTGCTTAATTGTCTTGAAAATTGGTCAGAATGTTTGTCTTTGTAAAATCTCACATGAGTCTGAATTTGGGTCAACTGGGGTCATAAACTAGGTCACTTGGTCAAATTAAAGAAATAGCTAGTGGCCACTCTAGAGGCCACATTTATTATTCATATGATTTGAAAATTGGGTAAAATGTTTCTTTTGATATAGTCAAAGACCAATTCAAATTTGGGTCACCTGGGGTCATAATCTAGGTCACTAGGTCAAATTAAAGAAATATCTTTAGGGCACTGGAGGCCACATTTTTTGCTCAATTGACTTGAAAATTGGTCAGAATGTTTGTCTTCATGAAATATGAGTTTGAAATTGGGTCACCTGTGGTCAAAAACTAGGTCACATGGTCAAATTAAAGAAAAACCTTAAAGGCACTCTACTAAGGTGAGTGACCCAGGGCCATCATGGCCCTCTTGTTTTTTATATATTATCTAGCTGTCGATGAATTTGCTAAGAGCTGCAGTTTCTCAATTCAAGTCATTATTTGCACAGCTTAGTTTTAACAAAATATATAAACCATGCTCTGTAAAAAGGGGGCTTTATGCATTTGCAAAAAGTATCAACCCAGGTCAGCCTGCACAGTCCACGCAGGCTGACTTGGGCCGAAACTTTTTGCTATTGATAATTTTCTGCATGTCAAAGGACCATTCTATCTCAGGATTGAATGGGTGGTTGGACAAAATGGATTTTTATGGATCCATAATTATGTGATGACTAGCTTCGTATCATGCATCACAGAGATGCATTAAGACCCCTTTTGCCAGAGCATGGCTCAAATATATCGAATAATTAATTGAATGAAGCTGTATCAAGAGCAACAACAGTGCATGAATGTCATGAATGTTTGTCTTTCAGATATGTCATGATGTTTATTTGTCTGTGATTGGAATGATGGTCATTATTTGTGTTCAGAGTTTATCATTCCCCTACGTTGACTCTTTCCAGGTTTATAAAACATCTATATTGATATTCAAAGACAGGGACAAATATGTGAGTGGAGAGTACAGGTTTAGACATGGTTACTGCAGACATAACCCTCGTAAAATGGTTAAAACTTGGGCAGAAAAAGAAATGAGAAATTTAACAAGGTAATTATGTGTGTTTCAGTTTATGACCTGGTAATGATAGAATATAGATTTGTTCCTGAATATACAAACTTTTAATACTTTTGATACATTTGGTTATTTACTTTGATACTTCTATAGCAAATGTCTTGTAAATCATCATGTAACATACAGAGAGTTCACCCATTACCACACAGTCCCAAGTTTTAACAACCCTAGGACACTGGATGTTTGAAAACACTGTAAACAGCATTTTGTCCTTTTCCCGCAATGTTTTCTAACCTTTCAGAAACAAATCCAATCATTTGAGCCATATTTTACTTCATGTCTGCAAATGATTTGAATTTGGACAAGTCTAAAACATTGTTGTGTGGTAAAGAGTTAACCCTTTAGCACACAATCCCAAATTTTAACGACCCCAAGGAAAAGGACTTTTGAAAACATTGTACGAAAAGGAGAAAATGCTGGTAACCAGCATTTTCTCCTTTTCCCACGTTTTCTACCCTTCCAGAAACTAATTTCATTGTTTGTTCTACATTTGATTTGTCGTCCGCAAATGCTCTGAATTGGGACCTGTCTAAATTTTGTCGTTTGATAAAAAGTTAAATGAAGTGTGTTGCACCTTCATAAATAAGTCAGAGATGTCGTACATCAACCCTTTACCACACAGTCCCGAGTTTTAACGACCCTGAGAAAGAAGCCTTTTGAAAACATTGTGGGAAAAGGAGGAAATGTTGGTAACCAGCATTTTCTCCTTTTCCCACAATGTTTTCTACCCTATCTAAGACACATTCCATTATTTGAGTCACATTCAAATTGTCGTCTGCAAACGCTTTCAATTTGGATCAGTCTAAATTTTCCTTGTGTGATAAAGACTTAATGAACATGGTAATGTAATGGACCTGTTAAATGATATTATGTGAGCTATTCTCTGACAAAAGGGGGTTTAATGAAACACTTCCTTCCTATGGGTAGGTTTAATTTTTCGGAAATTGGCTCTTTTCAGAATTCATCAAGCAGGGATCCTGTGTCCTGAGCCAATTTTACTTCGAAGTCACGTTCTTGTTATGGGCTTCATAGGTTTGGATGGTTGGTGAGTGAGGAATTTTATTATAGTTAATTAAATTCATATTTATCTCTTTATTATTATAATGTTAATGAATTGATTTGACTTAATACATTACCATACAGGCTGTTTTAGACCTAGCATTGTTTTGTAAGTCATAAGAGTGAGGAATTTTATTATAGTTAATTAAATTCATATTTATCTCTTTATTATTATAATGTTAATGAATTGATTTGACTTAATACATTACCATACATGCTGTTTTAGACCTAGCATTGTTTTGTAAGTCATAAGAGTGAGGAATTTTATCTATTATAGTTAATTAAATTCATATTTATCTCTTCATTATTATAATGTTTATGAATTGATTTGACTTAATACATTACCATACAGGCTGTTTTAGACCTAGCACTATTTTGTAAGTCATAAGAGTGAAGAATTTTATCTATTATAGTTAATTAAATTCATATTTATCTCTTCATTACTATAATGTTAATGAATTGATTTGACTTAATACATTACCATACAGGCTGTTTTAGACCTAGCACTATTTTGTAAGTCTTAAGAGTGAAGAATTTTATCTATTATAGTTAATTAAATTCATATTTATCTCTTCATTACTACAATGTTAATGAATTAATTTGACTTAATACATTACCATACAGACTCTTTTAGACCTAGCACTAACTTGTAAGTCATAAGAGTGAGGAATTTTATTACAGTTAATTAAATTCATATTTATCTCTTCATTATTATAATGTAAATGATTAATTTGACTTAATACATTACCATACAGGCTGTTTTAGACCTAGCACTGACTTGTAAGTCATAAGATAGAAAAATATTTGAAGCAAAGAAAAATTTGAATATTTTTATAACATGGGTAAAATTGTTTATTTTGAAAATATGTTTATTCTGATATGGACAATTATTTGAATAATTTGGCTGAAATGGAAAACGGCATACAAGCAGACAACTGCTACTAGTTTATTTTCCAAGACTGAGTTATGTTCTAAAAGTATACTGAAAAGTTTCATATTCTTTGGAATAATACAAATTTTGATTTAAAAAAAAATAAAAAAGGTTCTTTGCTGGGTATCGTAATATAATACACAAGACAAACTTAACCCTTAAAGTGCTAGAACCAACTGAAGTTGCTTTTGCTGACAGTGTAGATCAAGATCAGACTGCACAGAATGTGCAGTCTGATCTTTGATCTACACTGTCAGCTACTTCATTACATCTTCTGGCTAAAACAACCATGAAATGACAATATTTTGGAATGTTTTTCTTCATTGAAAAGGTCCATTTCATAAATTCGGCATTCTTTAGTGTTAATGTACAAGAAGAATGCTAATCTGATTTCATAGCTGCCACTTGTGTGTGCTTGCCCTGTTCATATATGGCGTTGCTATAGTGAGTTGTGACTATGTTATTGGCATCAATATACATGCACATATTCCAACCTTGTGTTTACATTTGTAACAAAAACTTAGCAAAGTATTTTTGGTAGAAATTTCACAGGAAATTCAAATCTTTAAAGACTTACTGCACTTCTTCACATGCTTTTCAAAAACTCATGAGATAGGTGAATCCAAGGGGTTATAACTATTTACATTTATCGCTTCGACTCAAGTAAAAATTTAGGGTGAATTGTTTGATGATTGGGATACGCTGAAATATACGATTTTTACAGTTTCTCTATCCTACTTGTGGTCAAGATATCAAAAATTAACTACGTTTTTAGCTCACCTGAGCACAAAGTGCTCAAGGTGAGCTTTAGTGATCGTGTTGTGTCCAGCGTCTGTTGTGCATCATCCATCATGCATCGTCTGTCGTGCAGTAGTCAACATTTACCTTGTGTGCACTCTAGAGGCAACATTTTCTGCCAGATCCTCATGAAACTTAGTCAGAATGTATATCTTGACGAAATCTTGGATAAGTTTGAAATTGGGTCATATGGGGTCAAAAAGTAGGTCACAGAGCCTTATCTTAGAAAAACCTTGTGTGCACTCTAGAGGCTACATTTTCTGTCTGATACTCATGAAACTTTGTTTTTCATCATCACGACCGAGATCTCTTCAGCCTGATCAATCCTAGATGACCTTACTCAGGTGAGCGATTAAGGGCCAGTGGTCCTCTTGTTTTTATTTTCAGGCCAGCACCTTTACTGAAAGACTGTGAAATCGGTGAATCTAAAGCCAGAGAACTGTACCTACAATGTATTCATATGATGAGAACCTTATACCATGAGTGTAAACTAATACATGCTGATTTATCTGAATTTAATTTATTGTAAGTAATTGCAGTTTTTCCTAATTTTTAGAGGGACTTTGTATTGAATTAAATTAATTTAGCAGTTCAGATTTAATAGAAAAAAATGTATCTTTTAACCCTTTCCCAAACGACAAAATTTGGACTGGTCCAAATTGAAAGAGTTTGCAGACGACAATATTAAGTTCGATGAAAATGGAAGAAAGTCTCAATAAGGGTAGAAAACACTGTGGGAAAAGGAGAAATTGCTCGTTACGAGCAATTTCTCCTTTTCCCACAGTGTTTTCAAAAGACTTGTACTGCAGACATGTAAAAACCAGGGCTTGTTTGGGAAAGGGTTAAAGATTTACAATCATAATTCCTTTTTCTGGAGTGATTAAGTCATACTCATTAAATTATTTTTTCTATTAATTACTTCAAGTCTTTGCCAAACATTCCCATGTTTTCAATGCCTTTTACTCTTTACTGGTCAAAAATGATTTACAGTGGTCCATGTCGACTCCTAAAGACTGAAATTAGTCAAAGAACTGACCTGCTCAAGACTGTCTTTTGTGCAAAATATGATTCATGGTTGACATAAGTTTTCACAAATTTTGCAAAGTTTTTATTGTAAAGTTCAATCAGTAAATTTGTACAATTTGACTCTTGTTATTCCTGAGTACAACAATTGTGAGTTACCGGGGTTGTCCTGGAAGTTTTGGGAATTGTAAGTTTTTTAATCATATTATGAGAGTAACAGAAAATCAAACACATTGTTAGAAAGAGAATTCAAATCAGATGGTAAATACATATAATTACATATAAAAGTGAGTTTATGTTAACACCATGCAGCTTCGTGGCATTTATTGACCATTAATGCTTGTATCACTGAGCTTTATTAAGGACTCGGGTTTAATTGAAATTACAACCTGCGTCAAACGCACAACACCATGTTGCTATGGAAATAAAAAAAAAACTCTTTGTTGGTTACATATTCTCACTTAACCTTTTCGAATTGTATATATGTTGCTTAATCTTTTCTATCAATATACCTAAGTGCATATATGCATTTCAAGTTTTAATACACAATTTTGCGAACTTCAAGGACAACCCTCGTATATCTTTTTTTTGCTGGGTATTTTAACAGGGTAATTCATCATCATATGAGCCATGCCCTATGAAAAGAAGGCTTAATGCATCTGTGAAAAGTATCGACCTAGGTCAGCCTGCGCAGTCCACGCAGGCTGACCTGGGCCAAAACTTTTCACTACTGATCAATTTTCTGTATGTCCAAGGGTCAGTGTACCTGATGAATCAGCCAGTTGTTACACAAAATGGATTTTATGGATCTGTAAGTATGTAATGAGATGCTTGTTATCATGTATAACAGAGATGCATTAAGCCCCATTTTGCCAGAGCATAGCTTATATATTCTACTTCCTTTTTGAAGGTACCACGAGGGCCACGTATATGTAATAGATGTATCACAGTCTGTGGAACATGATCATCCTTACGCATTGGTATTTCTGCGGAAAGATTGTACGAATGTAACAGGTTGGTGTCAACAATTAGCATACAAATACAACTGTAAAAGCATGCAGTTTGCAGCTTTTGAAAACGTAGTAGGAAAAGGAGGAATTGCTTGTTAAAAGGAATTGCGCCTTTTCCAACAATATTTTCCGTTTCATTAAAAAAGGACTTTTTCCTTTTCCTCTGACAAACATTTCTCCTTTGTGTCAGTTTGACTTAACCCTTTACCACACAGTCCCGAGTTTTAACAACCCTGAAGAAGAAGGCGTCTGAAAACATTGTGGGAAAAGGAGGAAATGCTGGTAACCTGCATTTTCTCCTTTGCCGACAATTTTTTCTACCCTATCAAAGACAGAAATCATCAATTAAGCAGTAGTAATTGTGGTGTCTGCAAGCGCTTTCAATTTGATCGAGTGCAAAAATAGTGTCGTTTGGTAAAGAGTTAAATAAAGTTAAAAAGTAATGTATGAAATTTAAATACCGTAAAGCAAATTCTTCTTTTGCAACGATGTTGCTGCAAGACAGGAAAGTCATCTACGGATGATGACATGCAATAAACTTAAAATTAACCCTTTCCCAAACAAGCCCTGGTTTTCACGTGTCTGCAGTACAAGTCTTTTGAAAACACTGTGGGAAAAGGAGAAATTGCTCGTGAGCAATTTCTCCTTTTCCCACAGTGTTTTAACTCTTTCAATTTGGACTAGTCCAAAATTTGTCGTTTGGGAAAGGGTTAAATGCTTCTCTTCATATAAATACACTTAGCAGATTGTTATAAAAAAGTCCACTTCATCTTAATCAGGTAAAATTTCAGAGCTTTAATGATAATAAGTAATAAAAAAGAAATATGCATTTGATTTTTAGTGGTATGACTTTTTAATGTTGTTTGAGCAAATGTGTAGAAGTACTTCAATCAGAATTACAAATTTTGTAATGTGTATGAAAGACAGGTATAATTATCAAAACATTATTAAAAGAAAGGCAGAGAGGGTGAAAGTGTAATAGCGTTTCTCATCAGTTTTTAGCTCACCTGAGAACGAAGTGCTCAAGGTGAGCTATTGTGATCCTGCTGTGTCCGGTGTCTGTCATTTGTCATCTGTTGTGTGTCGTGCGGCGTCAACATTTTACCTTGTGCACATTCTAGAGGCTACATTTTCAGTCATGAAACTTGGTCAGAATGTTTGTCTTGATAAAATCTGGAACAAGTTCGAAATTGGGTCATGTTGGGTAAAAACCTAGGTCACTGGGCTAAATCTAAGAAAAATCTTGTGTGCATTCTAGAGGCCGTATTTTCAGCCTGATACTCTTGAAACTTGGTCAGAATGTTTGTCTTGATAATATCTTGGACAAATTGGAAATTGGGTCATGTTGGGTCAAAAAGTATGTCACTGGGCTTAATCTTAGAAAAACCTTGTGTGCACTCTAGAGGCCACATTTTCAGCCTGATACTCTTGAAACTTGGTCAGGATGTTTGTCATGATAATAATATCATGGAGAAGTTGAAAATGGCCTATATCAGGTCAAAAAGTAGGTTACTAGGCCAAATCTTAGAAAAAACATGTGTACATTCTAGAGGCCACATTTTCAATCGGATATGCCTGAAACTTGGTCAGAATGTTTGTCTTGATAAAATCTGGGACAATTTTGAAATTGGGTCATGATGGGTCAAAAACTAGGTCACAGGACCAAATATAAGAAAAACCTTGTGTGCACTCAAGAGGCCATATTTTCAGCCTGATACTCTTGAAACTTGGTCAGAATGTTTGTCTTGATAATATCTTGGACGAGTTCAAAGTTGGGTCATGTGGGGTCAAAAAGTAGGTCACTGGGCCAGATCTTAGAAAAAACTTGTGTGCACTCTAGAGGCCACACTTTCAGCCTGAAACTCATGAAAGTTGGGTAGATTGTTTGTCTTGATGATATCTTGATGATATCTTGGACAAGTTTGACATTAGGTCATGTCGGGTCAAAAGTAGGTCACTGGCCTAATTCTTAGTAAAACCTTGTGTGAACTCTAGAGGCCACATTTTCAGTCTGATACTCTTGTAACTTGGTCAGAATGTTTGTCTTGATAATATCTTGGACAAGTTCAAAGTTGGGTCCCGTCAGATCGAAAAGTAGGTCACTGGGCTAAATCTTAGAAAAACCTTGTGTGCACTCTATGGGCCGTATTTTCATCCTGAAACTCATGAAAGTTGGGTAGAATGTTTGTCTTGATGATATCGAGGACAAGTTCGAAATTGGGTCATGTGGGGTCAAAAAGTAGGTCACTGGGCTAAAGCTTAGAAAAACCTTGTGTGTACTGTAGAGGCCACGATTTTAGCCCGATACACTTGAAATTTGGTCAGATTGTCTGTCTTGATATCTCAGACAATTTCCAAATTGGGTCATGTTGGGTGAGAAAGTAGGGCACTGGGCTAATTCTTAGGAAAACTGTGGGTGCTCAATAGAGGCCACCATTTCAGCCTTATGCTTAGAAAGATCGGTCAAAATATTTATCTTGTTGATATCTCAGTTTGAAAGTGGATCATGTTGGGGCAAAAAGTAGGTCACTGGGTCAAATCTTTAGATGAACCTTTTGTGCACTCTAGAGGCCACATTTTCAGCCTGATACTCATGAAACTTAGAATGTTTGTCTTGATGATACTTTCAACTAGAGCTGGGACGAGTACTCGAGTACCTGGGTATCGGGTAGGGTGCCGCTGGTACCAAATCATTACCCGAGTACCCGATAATTATAAAGTGACTTATTAAGTAAAGCTATAATTTTGAACTTCCAATGAAATAATTTGATCTTAATTTAAATACAAGCAAAAAGCATGTTACCCATTCCCATACATGAACCGGAAGTAATCGAAATAGCTTGAAATAAGGCTGTACCGTTTATATCCCCTGTAATGCATAACTCGTCAGTAAATGACAAAATTTATTCAGGGACGAGGAACAAACTGCTGCTAACTAGTAACTAATTCTAATCACCACAAGTAATATGGTAATATGGCCTCGGGTACCCGGGTACAAAATTTCTACCCATCCCAGCTCTACTTTTAACAGGTTTCAAATTGGGTCATGTCAGGTCAAAAAGTAGGTTACTGGGCAAAATCATAAGAAAAACCTTGTGTACACTCTAGAGGCCACATTTTCAACCTGAAATACATGAAACTTGGTCAGAAAGTTTGTCTTGATGATGTGTTGGACAAGATTGAAATTGGGTCACGTTGGTCAAAAAGTAAGTTACGGGGCCAAATCATTGAAAAACCTTGGGTGCACTGTAGAGGCCACAGTTTCAGCCGGATTGTCATGAACTTGGTCAGAAAGTTTGTCTTGATTATATCTTGGACAAGTCAAAGTAGACAGACATCTGGTCAAAAAGTAGGTCACTGGACCAAATCTTAGAGAAACCTTGTGTGCACCGTTGAGGCCACATTTTCAGTCTGATACTAATGAAACTTGGTCAGAATTTGTTTTAACCCTTTATCACAATCCCGACTTTTAACGACCCTGAGAAATAAGCCTTTTGAAAACATTGTGGGAAAAGGAGAAAATGCTGGTAAACAGCATTTTCTCCTTTTCCCACCATGTTTTCTAATCTTCCAAAAGCATATTTCAATTTTTAAGTCACAGTTATTCTGTCCTCTGCAACTGCTTTGAATTTGGAATGGTCTAAAATTTTGTCGTTTGGTAAAGAGTTAATGATACCTTCGACAAATTTGGAATTGGGCCACATTGGTTCAGAAAGTAGGTCACTTACACTCGTGTTTTACATCATTAAAACAAGGATCTCTTTAGCTTTATCGACTGTAGATAACTTAACTCAGGTGAGCACTTTAAGACCAACGGCCCTCTTGTTCTTTATTTTCCAGAATATTTCAGAAAGAAAGGTGTGAGCACACTCACAGTGAAAGAATTGTTTGATTTTGTCACTGATGTAACCATAACACCAGAGAATATCGATGAATATTTAGAAAGATGTATGGCCATTACAGCAAGTAGAACTATCGAGGATATAACAGCAAAAGAAAAAATTGATGAAGAGGTAAAGTTTTGTGTTCAGTTAGCCATTTACTCGGCCAGGTAGCTCAGTGGTTAGTGTTTCTGACTCCTGACCTGGTGAATGCAGGATCGGTACCTGCAGAAAACTTTCTTTCTGGCAGTTTTTCACTTCTCATCTCTGATGCATGGGAGAAAAACGGTCAGTGGCTTGGAAAGAAAGTCATGTCAGTACTGGTGTGAGAAAGCCAGGAAACACATGCATAGATACACAGACCACTGTGATATGACCTGAGCTGTTAAAATGGTGTTAAAACTAAAAAAAAAATAAATTATTCAGCCATTTACAAAAAAATCCAAGACTTAGTGTTTTTTATGACCCTGAGGAAGCAAGCTGTTTAAACCTTTACCAAATCACGAACTTTTAGACAGGTCCAAATTGAAGGTATTTGTAGATAAAAAAGTAAGTATGGCTTAGATAATGGGATTTTTCTTTGAACTGGTACAAAACAAGGTGAGAAAGGAGAAAATGCTGGTAAAATGTGGTTTAAGTATTTTAGCCATGCTCTGTGAAAAGGGGGCTTAATACATCGGCGAAAAGTATCAACCCTGATCAGCCTGTGCAGTTTGCGCAGGCTGACCTGGGCCGAAACTTTTCGCTATTGGTCAATTTTTTGTATGACAAAGAACCAATCTACATCATGATTCAGTTGTTTGTTAGACAGAAAGGATTTTATGGATCCATGATTTGTATATTGTATCACGGAGATACATTAAGCCCCCTTTTTCCCAGAGCATGGCTTATTTACTTTTAAGACAGCACATACAGTTTGATAAAAAAGCATAAATAGATTTGAAGATACTTAACCCTTTCCCAAACAAGCCCTGGTTTTCACGTGTCTGCAGTACAAGTCTTTTGAAAACACTGTGGGAAAAGGAGAAATTGCTCTTATCGAGCAATTTCTCCTTTTCCCACAGTGTTTTCTAACCTTTTTGAGACCTTTCTGCCATTTTCATCAAATTTAAAATTGTCGTCAGCAAACTCTTTCAATTTGGACCAGTCCAAATTTTGTCGTTTGGGAAAGGGTTAAAGCGTGTAGCAGCAGCTGTGATTGATTATACTTCATGGAAATACATTTGAGCCATGCTGTGGCAATAGTGGGGCTTAGTGCATCTCTGTTATGCTTGATACCTCGCAAATCACATGAGCATGGATCCATAAACTCCATTTTGTCTAACGACCAACCCTTTACCACACAATGACGCCTTTTGACGCCCCTGGGAAAGAAGCCTTTTGAAAACATTGTGGGAAAAGGAGAAAATGCTGGTCACCAGCATTTTCTCCTTTTCCCACAGTGTTTTCAACCCTATCAAACAAAGATTGCACCATTTGAGCCACACTGGAATTGTCGTCTGCAAGTGGTTTCAATTTGGACAAAGGTAAAATTTTGTCGTCTGGTAAAGGGTTAATGCATCTCTGTTATGCTTGATACCTCGCAAATCACATGATCCTGGATCCATAAAGTCCCTTTTGTCTAACGACCAACGGAATTCTGAGGTATACTAGTCCTTGGACTTGCAGAAAACGGACCAATAGCAAAAAGCTTTGTCCCAGGTCAGCCTGCGCGGACTGTGAAGGCTGACCTGGGTCAATACTTCTTATGCAGATGCATTAAGGCCCCTTTTCACAGAGCATGGCTCATATTTAAAATTACATCTAATCTTAATCATGCACAATATACCTCCAAAACTAGCAAAATCCTAACAACCCCCCAAAAATCTGTCTTTAACCTCTGCGCAAGTATACTGTTCACCAGATAACACAGTTTTGGACTTGTCCAAGTTTCAACTTGTACAAAAAGACAAAATTTTGGACCCAATCAAATTGAAAACATTTGCAGAGCACAAATTAAATACAGCTCAAAAGATTACTTCTGTCTTTGATAGGGTAGAGAACATTGTGGGAAAATGGAAAAGATGCTGTAAGCAGCACAATGTTTTCTACCCTATCAAAGACAGAAAGCCTCATTTTAACTTTCTGCTTTTAATTTTGGTAGAGTCTAAATTTTGTTGTTTGATTAAGGGTTCATGGTGATGGTTTGAACATTTCAGGTATTTAAGAACTGTTACATACCAAGAACCCTAGATGAAGTTATTGACTATAGGAGAGATGTTTCTAAAGCCAAGGAAGGGGACACAGAGGAGGTAAGTTCATAATGAGCCACAGGTTACAAGGGTTTATCTTAAATTGATCATGAAATAATGTCTTGGGTGTAGATTACCAACTGTCGATGATTTATGTATGTGATGGCTTGATTGGCACAGTGCATCAGGGGGATGCATTAAGCACACAATCCTGACTTTTAATGACCCCAAGATAGAAGCCATCTGAAAACGTTATGGGAAAAGGAGGAAATGTTGGTAACCAGCATTTTCCTCTTTTCCCACAAAGTTTTCTACCCTCACAAAGACAGAAATCACAATTTTAGCAGCATTTGTCTTCCACAAATGCTTTCAATTTGAACATGTCTAAAATTTTGCTTGTTAAAAGCAGTCATTCTCTCTGCTTTGTGTATTCAAAATCATTCAAAAATTCCTTGACTTCCTTCCCTTCAAACAGTTTTTCTGTGTGTCAGTTTTACTTACTGGTACTTTTATCTTAACCCTGAAAAGGCCCTTCAATACTTTAATTGCTGTAGTGGCCAGTGTAGATAAGGATCATAGTGCATAAAACATGCAGTCTGATCTTTGATCTACACTGTAACGACTGTTCTCATTGCTAAAACACTGTAGACAAAGGCAGACATGCAACTGCACTTAATTGTTTTCATTTTTTAGACTGAAACTGTCTGTTGGGTTTATTCAGCTCTCTAAGGGTTAAATAAGCCTGAATGTGAACTGGTTTACTCTGATCTGCCATTGTAAAATGGCTTTAGGGATTGAAAAAAGATTTGTTTCTAAGACGGTAAGGTTTTGAGAGTAAAGAAATGCCTCTAAAAAGCTAAGTTTTTGTTTATACTTTTTGGTGCTGATTATAGCATATTGAATAACTACATCTGTACTTTGATCATTGAGCTTTTACAAGTAAGTTGTGGTGTGGTCTTCAAAAACCAGAATGAGCCTTTTGCCTCAATGTTTTTCACATGGATATATGAATTGGACTTTAATTTATATAGATTATCCTTGTTAAAGGTTATATGCTACAAACTTGTGAAGATTTGAAATATGGTTTATCATTGCAGCTACTCTATAGCAAACTTACTGGTTTAAAGACTGATCTCTCCGGGCCAGAAAACGTAGGTCTTGATATTCTGTTATATTATCTCTTTTTTTAGTTTATATTAAGTGCTTACCACACAATCCCGACTTATCAACTGTGAGAAAGGAGCTTTTTGAAAACATTATGGGAAAAGGAGAAAATGCTGGTAACCAGCATTTCCTCCATTTCCCACTAAGTTTTTCTACCCTTCCAAAAACAAATTTCAATTTTAAAGTAGCATTTATTGCGTGGTCTGCAAATCTTTAATTTCAACTGGTCTAAAATTTTGTTGTTTGGTAAAGAGTTAAATATACATGTCATTTGAATGTAGTGATTCTGTAGAAATCTGGATATTTGCTAGACTTTTTGGACCCATAGTCGAAGAGTATATCCATGAAACATAGAAGAAGCTGATTAGAATCTGATTGTAACCAGTGACTGGGAAAGGCTTGCGCCATGCGCCATAGTCACATTAAAATCCAAAATGTCACATCGTTTTCGCTATCGAGTGCGCCCGTGTCCTATTCAATTTTCGACTTCGGAAAAAGTACGAAAAATCGTGGGGCGAATCTATTTTGATCAGAGCCGATTAGACGCTCTATAAAAATGAGTAGCATAGGTGCGCGTGACGTCATCAACTTGTAAATCATTAAATGCTCATTGAAAATTTGTACCTATGTCGTCGTCGTGAGTTCGTCTGTTTAGCTGCTTGAATTGAATAGTAAAATTTAATTTTCAACGTTTAAAATGCCCCCGAAAAAGAAATTAAAGTTGCCTGAAGGCCAGGGCTCAATAAGTAGTTTCTTTCCCAAAACAAACGTTCCTCAAGTTCAACAGACTCAAATAGACGACGATCAGACCGACCCTCAGTTACGTCTATGTCCTCGAGCACATCCACCGACTGTGACTTGTATTTGCATGGTACAGTGTTTTAAACAAATAAATGAAGGCAAAGAAAATATTTGTGTTGTTGAGATTGTCACATTAGTTTTCAAAATGTCGCATTGAATTTCCTGACCAAAGGGACATTGTCCCATTGCAAAAAATCCTTTCCCAATCAGTGTGTAACTGCAAGCTGCTGCACATTTCTGTCATGGCTTGAATCTTTACCAGATAACAATAGTTTAGTTTAAACATATTTATTTTACATCGATTGAGAAACAAGTTCTTACAACTTACACTTATCTCTCTCGATTCTGCTTCCTAGAAACTACACCAGTACTTGCGCCGAATGTGTTGGCCAATGAACAGTACCCAAGTTGACAACTGCTCCTGGGTATTAAACTTAGGTCCTTTTGATCATGAGACCAATGCTCTACCTCACAACCACGGACACAAGATAACAATAGTTAAGATTTGTTGAAATTGAAAACATTTGCAATTACATGTGACTCAAATCATGGGGTCTATCTGTGGAAGACTTTGAAAAGGAGAGAATGTTGGTTGCTTTGTTACCACAATGTTTTCAAACACCTTTTACCTCGGAATCATAAAAACTGGTGACAATTTTATTCTTATAGCTAGATGCAAACTGAACTTTTATGAGACCATTTTTAGCTTGGCCGTTTTCGAAGAAAGTATCAAGGTATTGCCATGCCTCTCTTGTAGTTTGTGTCATTGTCTTGAGAAAATTTTAACGTTTACTCATATCTCTGTTGTAACGTAAGATTTTACTTCAAAATTGGGCTACATGTTTACTATCAAAAGCACCAGAAATGCAGGTAACTCTCAACAAATTTTTGAAACAGTTAAGCCTCTTTTTCAGAATTACTGAAACAGCACCCCCTGCCGAGGGTTGCCACCTTCATGTAGCGCTCTTTTTATACTTTCATTAAAGTTCATACTATGTGGACCCTGTCTTGTTTAACCCTTTACCACACAATCCCGACTTTTAACGACCCTGAGAAGAAAGCCTTTTGAAAACATTGTGGGAAAAGGAGAAAATACTGGTAACCAGCATTTTTTTCCTTTTCCCACAATGTTTTCTACTCTATCAAAGACAAAAAACATCATTTTAATGTTTATATTGTTGTCTGCAAATGCTTTGAATTTGGTCTGGTATAAAATTTTGTCGTTTGGTAAAGAGTTAAATTTCTAAATTTTGTGTATATTACAACTGCAGCAGTTTTATGTCTGTATGGAGTAGGGTAACTTGTGTATATGTTTGTGCAGTCATAAAACAAATATACTACTTTATTTTATCCTGTCATCTCCTATAAATTCCGTCGTATAACAGGGGGTCATATAAACTTGGTGATATACGGTCACTTGACCACGTGACTAGGGTTATTATGTCAGTTGGTCACGTGATCAAGGTTTATTAGGCTAGTTGGTCATGTGACCAGCCGGAACTCTTTTTTTAGGTGCCGGTACACGAAATCAATATTTCAAAGTAAAATTATCGCTTAAAATTCGTTGCACATATTGATTTTTCTTATTATTTAACATAAAACAAAATTCTTCGTCATAACATTCTTCCAAGGGTTTACGTCACGTTTATGACGTAGTCAGTATCATTCATGACGTCATTATTACAGCTGCATACCAAAAGCTCTTTGCACAGTTCGCCATACAAGTGTGTTTTTTTCAAAGTGCGAAAGATGTCAATACGTGCCTTAATTTCGAGCGAAATATTCTATCTAGTCGGATTTATGTTTGTAAATATGAAACAGGATAAACAGAAAAGTGTCGTGGATTGAAAAAATTTGAAGAATAGACAGTAGTGTCTTTGATTCCAGGAAATTTTGTCAGGCTCGGCTCGGGAATTTTATAGTATCAGTACCATAAGATATTGAATGAAAGGTATGTAGTCTTTGTATCATGTCTGTCTTTTGTTTTGTTCAGTTACAGTGTGTGACAGGATAAATAGAATAGATGGTTGGTGTCTTGGATGGTTTAAGTTTATCGGGCTCGGCTCCGGATTTTATCCGGTTGGCCTTCGGCTCACCAGATAAATTCCTCCGCCTTGCCCGATAAACTTAACCCATCCAAGACACCAACCATCTATTCTCTATGTCCAGGTACCTTCCTTATTACAAGAAAACCAGTCAAACAGTGAACAGCAAACATCTACAGACACTTCAGAAACAGTTACAAAGAGTGAAAGTATAAACAGTGAAGAGGACTCAGAGAGTGGCGAGGATGAAAATAGTGATAATGAAAGTGATGAAGATGAAAATTCAAAGGACAGCAAATTTATCAGGCCTAGAAATGAATCACCAGCTTCAAGAAAGGTGAGTCTAATTTTGACTACCATTCAGATTTGTCTCATTTTGTGTACCCATTGCCTCTTAAGTCCTTACCAATTGGAAGACTTTGCAAAATTGAAAGCTATTGCAGGCGAAAAATTATATGTGGCTCAAGTAGTGGAATTTGTCTCAGATAGAGTAGAAAACATTGTGAGAAAAGGAGAAAATGCTGGTTACCAGCATTTTCTCCTTTCCCACAATGTTTTTGAAAGGCTTCTTCCTCAAGCTTGTTAAAACTCAAAATCGTGTGGTAAAGGGTTAAATAAGTGGTAAAATGTGACTCGCATCCTGGAGGCTTCAGGTTTGAGCATCACTTGAAGCACTGGATTTTTTGTTGGGGTGTGTCCTTGGGTAAGACTCCTTGGTCACTTAGTACAAAAGAACATGTGCAAACATCCTTGCAAAAAGGAGAGATTGCTTTTTACAAACAACTTCATCTTTTTTTCATCTGCCTAACCCTTTACCAGACGACAAAATTTTAGCCTTGTCCAAATTGAAAGCATTTGCAGACGACAATTTCATTGTGGCTCAAATGGTGCAATTTTTCTTTGATGGGGTAGAAAACATTGTGGGAAAAGGAGAAAATGCTGGTTACCAGCATTTTCTCCTTTTCCCACAATGTTTTCAAAAGGCTTCTTTCCCAGGGGCGTCAAAAGGCATCATTGTGCAGTAAAGGGTTAAATATGCAATTTTTTTTTGTTTTTTTTCTGCTGGAGATAAATCAAAATACTTAAAGCTGTCTTTGTCTTTGTTGCATTTTAGTAACATCATGGTATTTTAGACAAGAGCACCACATGTATGTGCCAATGCTTGCTGCAGTTGCTTGATTTACAGTGGAAAATTTCTTATTTAAACAAGAGGACCATGATGGTCCTATATCGCTCACCTGAGTATATTTGTAACCTATATGGTCTATTAAGGGCAGGCTATTCTTTTCACTGCAGGGCGGATATACGCCCAAATATGACCCAAAGGGAAGAATTTTAACAATTTTGGTATGGGGTCACCTAATGATGCTTCAAACAAAATATGAAAGTTCTCGGCCTTATGTTTTGTCACAAGAAGATTTTAAAAGATTCAAATAGGGTGCGCCATGGCAGAGCCCAAATATGACTGCAGAGGGATAATTTTAACAATTTTGGTAGAGGATCATCAGATAATGCTACACACCAAATATGAATGCTCTAGCCATTATGGCTTTTCATCAGAAGATTTTTTAAAGATTTCCTTTTTTGTTTTTATGTAAAATAGGGTGCGCCCGGGCAAAGCCCAAATATGACCCAAGGGGAATAATTTTTACAATTTCGGTAAGGGGTCACCAAATGATGCTTCAAACAAAATATGAATGCTCTCCGCCTTATGGTTTGTCACAAGAAGATTTTTAAAGATTTTAAAATTGGATGCACCCGGACAGAGCCCAAGTATGACCGCACAGGAATAATTTTAATAATTTTGGTAGAAGATCATCAGATAATGCTACATACTTAATAGGAATGTTCTAGCCATTATATTTTGTCATCAGAAGAAGTTTTAAAGATTTCCTTCTTTGTTTCTATGTAAAATAGAGTGCGCCCAGGCAAAGCCCAAATATGACCCTACAGGAATGATTTTAACAATTTTGGTAAGGGGTCACCCAATGATGTTTCAAACAAAATATGAATGCTCTCAGCCTTATGTTTTGTCAGAAGAAGATTTTTAAAGATTTTAAATTAGGGTGCACCCGGGCAGAGCCCAAATATGACAGCAGAGGAATAATCTTAAGAATTTCGGTAGAGGATCATCAGATAATGCTACATACCAAATATGAATGCTCTAACCATTATTGTTTGTCATCAGAAGATTTTTTAAAGATTTCCTTCTTTGTTTCTGTGTAAAATAGAGTGCGCCCGGGCAAAGCCCAAATATGACTGTAAGGGAATAATTTCAACAATTTTGGTAAGGGGTCAAGCAATGATGCTTCAAACAATATATGAATGCTCTAGCCGTTATGGTTTGTCACAAGAAGATTTTTAAAGATTTAAAAATAGGGTGCATCTGGGCAGAGCCCAAATATGACCGCAGAGGGATAATTTTAACAATTTTGGTAGAGGATTATCAGATAATGCTACATACCAAATGTAAATGCTCTAGCCATTAATGATTTGTCAGAAGAAGATTTTTTAAAGATTTCCTTCTTTGTTTATTTGTAAAATAGGGTGTGCCCGGGCAAAGCCCAAATATGACCGTAAGGGAATAATTTCAACAATTTTGGTAAGGGGTCAAGCAATGATGCTTCAAACAAAATATGAATGCTCTAGCCGTTATGGTTTGTCACAAGAAGATTTTTAAAGATTTTAAAATAGGGTGCATCTGGGCAGAGCCCAAATATGACTGCAGAGGGATAATTTTAACAATTTTGGTAGAGGATTATCAGATAATGCTACATACCAAATATAAATGCTCTAGCCATTATGATTTGTCATCAGAAGATTTTTTAAAGATTTCCTTCTTGGTTCTATGTAAAATAGGGTGTGCCCGGGCAAAGCCCAAATGTGACCCAAGGGGAATAATTTCAACAATTTTGGTAAAGGCTCACCCAATGATGCTTCAAACAAAATATGAATGCTCTCCGCCTTATGGTTTGTCACAAGAAGATTTTTAAAGATTTTAAAATAGGATGCGCCCGGGCAGAGCCCAAATATCACCGCAGAAGAATAATTTTAACAATTTTTCTAGATGATCATCAGATAATGCTACATACTTAATAGGAATGTTCTAGCCATTATAGTTTGTCATCAGAAGAAGTTTTAAAGATTTCCTTCTTTGTTTCTATGTAAAACAGAGTGCACCCGGGCAAAGCCCAAATATGACCCTACAGGAATGATTTTAACAATTTTGGTAAGGGGTCACCCAATGATGTTTCAAACAAAATATGAATGCTCTCAGCCTTATGTTTTGTCAGAAGAAGATTTTTAAAGATTTTAATTTAGGGTGCGCCCGGGAAGAGCCCAAAATATGACCCCAGAGGGATAATTTTAACAATTTCGGTAGAGGATCATCAGATAATGCTACACACCAAATATGAATGCTCTAGCCATTATGGCTTTTCATCAGAAGATTTTTTAAAGATTTCCTTTTTTGTTTCTATGTAAAATAGGGTGCGCCCGGGCAAAGCCCAAATATGACCCCAGGAGAATAATTTTTACAATTTTGGTAAGGGGTCACCCAATGATGTTTCAAACAAAATATGAATGCTCTCAGCCTTATGTTTTGTCAGAAGAAGATTTTTAAAGATTTTAAATTAGGGTGCGCCCGGGCAGAGCCCAAATATGACCGCAGAGGGATAATTTTAACAATTTTGGTAGAGGATCATCGGATAATGCTACATACCAAATATGGATGCTCTAGCCATTATGGTTTGTCATCAGAAGATTTTTCAAAGATTTCCTTCTTTGTTTCTATGTAAAATATGGTGTGCCCGGGCAAAGCCCAAATACGACCCCAGGGGAATAATTTTAACAGTTTTGGTAAAGGGTCACCAAATGATGCTTCATACAAAATATGAATGCTCTCGGCCTTATGGTTTGTCACAAGAAGATTTTTAAAGATTTTTTCAATTTTCAGCCATTTTGTTGCCATGGCAACCAGAGTTTTTGATGGAATTAAATTCTTTTAACAATTTTTGTAGACCTTCACCCAAGGAACATTCCTGCCAAGTTTTATCAAGATTGGCCATCTGGTTTAGGAGGAGAAGATTTTTAAAGAAATTGTTAACGGACGGACGGACAGATGGACGGACGGACGGACAGACGGACGGACGCCGGACGATGACCGATCACAATAGCTCCCCTTGAGCACGTTGTGCTCAGGTGAGCTAAAAAAGGAGGACAACTGTGTTGAAAATATTTTGATGGTTACTTGCCCCTGATGTATGGGATACCCTTTTGAGATCCAACAATTAGAGTTTTTGAGGGAGATATTTTCATTAATGAGAGATATCACAAAATGTTTTTGCACAACGAAGCAGACGACAACAACAATGCAGATGACATTAGGGCTACAGTTCGCTTTTATATTCACCACACAATAAAACTTAAATCCTGTTAAACCTTAAAATGGCTTCATAGCAGTGTGCAGTGTACATTTATTCTTTTTTTACAGGAACGGAAGAAAGTTATAAAGGAAGAACAGAAGGAGAAAAGAAAGACCAAAGTGCCAAAACATGTGAAGAAGAGAAAGGAAAAAGTAGCACGACTAGGGAAAAAGAAATGATTTAAATCTTTACCAAACGACAAAATTTTGGACTGGACCAAATTCAAAGCATTTGCAGATGACAAATCAAATGTAGCTTAAATGGTGATTTATGTATTGGATAGGGTAGAAAACATTGTGGGAAAAGGAGAAAACGATGGTTACCAGCATTTTCTCCTTTTCCCACAATGTTTTCAAAAGCCTTCTCTTTCAGGGTCGTTAAAAACACGGGATTGTGTGGTAAAGGGTTGAATCTTTACCAAATGACAAAAATTTAGACTTGCTCAAATTGAAAGCATTTGCAGACAACAAATGAAAAGTTACTCAAAACCTGAAATTTGTCTTTCAAAAGTTTAAAAAGGAAAACCAAAAATGGTTTTGAGGGCCAAGGTAAACAGTAAACGCTTTGGAAAAGGAGCACTTGCTTATTACAAGTACTTGCTCTTTTCCCACAGCTCTTCAAGAATTTTTGAGTCACATTTATTTTGTCGCCTTCAAATTGGACCAGTCCAAATTTTTGACATTTGGTAAAGAGTTAACTCTTTACCAGACAACAAATTTTGAAACTTGTCCAAGTTGAAAGCATTTGCAGATGACAAATCAAATATTGCTAAAATGTTGATTTCCCTCTTAGATAGGGTAGAAAACATTGTGGGAAAAGGAGAAAATGCTGGCTATCCAGCATTTTCTCCTTTTCCCACAATTTTTTCAAAAGCCTTCTTCCTTAGCGTCCTAAAAAGTCGGGATTGTGTGGTGAAGGGTTAAAGGAACTGTACTCCATTGTGAAGCATGGATGATGGAGGTTGCGAGATAAACATTTGGGTGACATTGTTGGAGAAAAACAGAACTCTAACATGACTTTTACCAACTTGGTGCCTATAAATGTGCATAAAGTCTTCACTATTTCATTTATATTCCAAAGTATGTACAAAATTTTGGACTAGTCCAAATTCAAAGCATTTGCAGACGACAATTTCAATGTGGCTCAAATGATGGAATTTGTTTTTGATGGGGGAGAAAACAGAGCGGGAAAAGAAGAAAATGCTGGTTACCTATAAATGTGCATAAAGTCTTGACTCTTTACCACATGACAAAAATGTAGACTTGTCCAAATTGAAAGCATTTGCAGACAGGGATTTATATGTGACTCAGATGATGAAATATGTCTTTGATAGGTAACAAAACATTGTGGGAAAAGGAGAAAATGCTGGTTACCAGCATTTTCCCCTTTTCCCACAATGTTTTCAAAAGGCTTCCTTCATTGGGTCATTAAAAGTCGAGATTGTGTGGTAAAGTGCTAACTATTTACCAAATAACAAAATGTTTTACTAGACCAAATTAAAAGCGTTTGCAGACAACACCTTGAATGTAGCTCAAATGATGATTTCTGTCTATGACAGGGTAGAAAACATTGTGGGAAAAGGAGAAAATGCTGGTTTTCAGCATTTTCTCCTATTCGCACAATGTTTTCAAAAGGCCTCTTTCTCGGGGTCATTAAAAGTCATGACTGTTTGGTAAAGAGTTAAGAATGGTAGGTGAATATGGACCCTCATCTAGCCATCTGATTGGATAAGACAGATTCTCATTGTGTAGCCATGTGAATACCCATGACAATGAGACACTTTGTCCTTTGCAATCAGGTGGCTAGTTGTGAAATTGGGAGTTTAAATTGATTTTGTATAGGTGGACAGTTTTGTCAGAGATGTAGCTTTCCCAATGCATTTTTGCATCAGAATATCTAGTGGCATATTTTCTGCCATCTGAACTTGCTCTACACTGTTCACTTGGACTGCATGTTCTCTACAGTCTGATCCTGATCTGCAAATTATATGAGCCATGCTTTGGTAAAAGGGGGCTTAATGCATCTCCGCGATGCATCATACAATGTAAGTCATCACATCATTACAGAACCATAAAATCCATTTTATATAACAACCGACTGAAATTAATAAGTGCACTGGTCCTTTGAGCAGCAGAAAATTGATTAATAGCAAAAAGTTTCGGCCCAGGTCAGCCTGTGCTTCGGAGTGTGCAGGCTGACCCGAGTCAATACTTTTTGCAGATGCATTAAAGCCCCTTTCCACAGAGCATTGCTCAAATTATTCGTCACAATGTAAGAGAGAGCTATTTGTGGGCTGTACTTGTGGAAGAACAGTTGAAATATCTGTGAGGGGATTTATGAAATTGATCAACCGTGAGAATTTGAAAAATTATAAAAATGTATTTTTTTTTAATTAGTTACTGAGACATTAGAATGAAGGGTAGGAAACATTTCATAAAAAAATATGAGACATGCTCTGTGAAAAGGGGGCTGAATGCATCTGCGAAAAGTATCGACCCAGGTAAGCCTGCGCAGTCCTGGCAGGCTGACTTGGGCAGAAACTTTTAGCTATCGGTCAATTTTCTTTATGTCAAAAGACCAGTCCACCTCATCATTCAGTCAATTGTTAAAAAAGTGGGTATTATGGATCCATAATTATGTGATGGCTTAATTGGTACAATGCATCGCGGAGATGCATTAAGCCTCATTTTGCCAGAGCATGGCTTATATATATATATATATATATATATTGTAGATCTAAGACATGATCTTGAGCATAATACTATTCTGAATATTGAACATAACAATTTACATTTTCCTGATTATTAATACAAACAGCATTAAAAAAACAACAAACAAAAAAGTATTTCTAAAAGCTTAACATGTCGCGTAAAGCACCATTACAAAAAGTATAAAATGAAAATGGAGATTTGGAAACCATATTATGTCTCAGTTAGGGTGGACTTGATTTGATTTTTTTTAGAGTATTCCGACTGCACCGGAGCAGCATGCTAAATCAAGTGAAACCGAGCAAACGGCGTATTCCCGAGATAAATCAAGTGAGAGGAAAAATTCATGATGGCTGAATATGATTGCAATATTGGCGTTACAGTTCTATTTCAATTAATGACTTGTAAATAACAGTTTGCAATACACACAGATGTCTTCCAAAAACTTCCATTAAAAAAAAAAACAACATCCTTTGCAATTTTCACATTAGAAAACTGTTCCCCTATCTGCCATTTTATGACGGGATTAGGTCACATGACTGCTCTGCTCTCGACCGCACCACCTCTGACGTTGGAGTGCTCCCGAGTACGCTGGTGCAGCTTCCCCATTGCACTTGATTACGAATTTGCATGCTTTGAGTAAAAAGAGCGCTCAGATCAGCTAAATCAAGTCCACCCCCTAGTCAGACAGTGAGTCTTGAATCTTGAGCCTTACCTACATGTAACTACAAAATTTTGTCAAATCCACTTATATTCCAAAGTATGTACAAAATTTTGGACTAGTCCAAATTCAAAGCATTTGCAGACGACAATTTCAGTGTGGCTCAAATTATGGAATTTGTTTTTTATGGGGTAGAAAACAGAGCGGGAAAAGAAGAAAATGCTGTTTACCAGCATTTTCTCCTTCTCCAACAACGTTTTCAAGTCTCCTTTGTTAGGGTCATTGAAACTTGGTTTTGTGTGGGAAAGAGTTAAACTCTAGTGGGTAAGTGATTTGGGGTCATGGGAAACCCTTTTTTTTTTTATCCCAAAAGGATTCAAATGATCAACTCTTTACCAAACAATAAAATTTTGGACTCAATCAAATTGAAAGCAAGTGCAGATGACAAAATGAGTATAGCTCAAATGATGATTCCGTCTTTGATAGAGTAGAAAACATTGTGGGAAAAGGAGAAAATGCTGGTTACCAGCATTTTCTCCTTTTCCCACACTGTTTTTCGAAAGTCTTCTCTCTTCAGTGTTTTTAAAACTCGGGGTTGTGTGTTATTGGCCTCTGAATTTTGTGAACAATTTTTAACTCTGTATGTAGCTAACAGATGTACCTTGTCTTTAAAGAATATTTAAGATACCTGAATTAAGTATGGTTTCATTGCTTTATATTAGTAATACATAGCAGATGACAATGATCTAAGATAGACTATCTATGAAGTTTGATCTTGATCCATGTCATCTGCAAAAGCTTCTTATTTTGACTACGACACTGAAAGGGTCGAATCCGACATTTACCGCTAATAGAATTTCCATACCGTCCTATTATACCTGAATAATATAGATATTCACTCATAATAAAGGTATCACTTGCATAAAGGTCAGGTCAATTTGTTCGAGTAATAGAAATGATAAAATACCAACAAATCAGACATGAAATGAAAAATATGATACATACTTAGGGTTGTGGCACTAGCATATCAAAGATATCTGACTCAATTGGAAAATGTTAAAACACATACAAAATGGCACCAAATCTTTTGCAATCCTATAAACATGCCCATGGAAACATTATTTGACAAAAGCATACGTGCGAAAGCTTTACAACCCCGACCTTGTAACAAATGTTATAAAGATCGTTACCATCCGATGGTAAAATTTGTGGACAGTGGTACATTGAGCTCTATTGTCAGCATCTGAAAAACCAAGTTAGCTTATTTTTAGGTGACATTTTAACACTACACATCCTGCAGACGACTGCTTCTTGCAGCAGACCACTTTTGAAAATAAAAGTGCCAGATGGAGAAATCGCTTGTTTTAATCCTTTACCACAGGACAAAATTTTAGACCCTCCCAAATTGAAGGCATTTGCAGATGACAATTTCAGTGTGGCTCAAACAAGGCGAATTTTCTTTGATGGGGTAGAAAACCTTGTGGGAAAAGGATAAAATGCTGGTTACTAGCATTTTCTCCTTTTCCCACAATGTTTTCAAAAGGTTCCTTTATAGGGGTTGTTAAAAATCGGGATTGTGTGGTAAAGGGTTCAGCAATTACCCATTTTGCCACAATGTTTTCATGTGGAAAACTCTTGATGACATGTAATTTGCATATTTTACAAGGATGGTTTGAAAGTTTGTTGCAAATTTTTCTGCAGTACAATGAGTTAAATGACTATTTACAAGCCTTTTAACCCTTTCCCAAACGATGAATTTTAGACTGGTCCAAATTCAAAGAGTTTGCAGACGACAATTTTCAATTTCATGTAAATGACAGAAGTTCTCCAAAAGGGTAGAAAACACTGTGGGAAAAGGAGAAATTGCTTGTAACGAGCAATTTCTCCTTTTCCCACAGTTTTTTCAAAAGACTTGTACTACAGACACGTGAAAACCAGGGCTTGTTTGGGAAAGGGTTAAGTAATTCTGCATTTTTCCTTAACCAAACAATCCTGAGTTTTAACAACCTTGCAGGAGGAGGCTTTTGAAAACATGGAGGGAAAAGGAGAAAATGCTTGTAACCAGCATTTTCACCTTTCTAGAATGTTTTCTTCCCTATCAAGAAAAAATTTCAGATTCTGAGTCACATTTATTTTGTTGTCTGCAAATGCTTTCAATTTGGACCAGTCTAAAATTGTGTCATTTGGTAAGGAATTAAATATTAGCAACAAAACTTCAAAGTTACAAAAGATAGAACTAGAGCTGTCACTAAATGTGAATTAATACCCCCACCAGCGCTTTGACAGAAATGAAATACAATTGAAAGAAAACTGGAGGAGGAGTTTGCGACAGTAGTATTTAGTAGTATTTTGTACACAGACGGACACACAGATGGACGGACAGACAGGCTGATTCCAGTATACCCCCGAAAACATTCGTTTTGCGGGGGTATAATTAAGCTCAAGGCTACTATGTTTTATATGCTAAATAATGTTTGGAAAGCTGCAAACTTGAAATGACAAAAGAAGAATCATAGGCCTACAAAAGTAATTAGAATTTCTGATACTTGTTACAGATGTTTTTTTAAAATATTCTGAGATAGAAAATTTAATTCTCAAAAAGTAGTGCTCACAAGGAAGCTATGTGGAAAAAATGGGATAAATTTTTTACCACTATGTATGGGAATCTATTTTGAGAGCTTGGTACACACTTTTTTGCAAGAACTAGATGTTCCTATGGACAAATTCGTCGCAGTCAAAAATATTTAGAGGTTTTTGAATGTTGAAGATCAGATGGGTACCTTACTGCATAAAGCTAATCAATGTTAATTCCTCCATTGTGTGATTGGATTCAGTTTTTGGAAGATTTTATTTTTTACTTTCACAGCATATAACATGTTGCCAAAAAATCTCATTAGTTAACAACCCAGAAGAGAAATACTGTTGGAAACATTGAGGGAACAGTAGAAAATGCTGGTAACCAGCATTTTCTGCTTTTCCCACAATGATTTCTATCTTTTCAAAGACAAATTCCATTATATGAGCAATGTCTCATTATTCACCTGCTAATGTGTGCAGTATTAATGAGGACAAAGAAAGCTTTTTTATTTAACTCTTTACCAAACAACAAAATATTAGATGGGTCCAAATTGAAAGCATTTGCAGACGACAATGTAGATGCGGTTGAAATTTTGCTCTTTGATTCTGAAAGGATAGAAAACACTGTGGGAAAAGGAGATAATGCTGGTAACCAGCATTTTCTCCTTTTCCCACAATGTTTTCAAAAGCTTTCTTTCTCAGGGTCGTTAAAGTCATGCTTGTGTGGTAAAGAGTTAAATGCAGTGTTAAACATATTTTATTCATCAATTAATTACAAATATTTACAGACAATTCAATAGAATAACAAAAAATAAATGACGAAATGGATCAGAACGAAAGCAAAGCTTATATGGTTCTTCTCAAAATGCAGTGTTGGGTTAAGACCTGCCATGAAAGTGAACCATTGATATACTATGGGTATACTCACCTTTGTGATGGTGTTATATTGGAATTTGAGATCATTGGAGTCTTCGTGTACAGAGGGAGGGTTAGATCGCACTCCATAAATAAAAATCTTTGTAAAATTCAAGGCTTTGGAGACAGACTGGTGTTGTTGTACCACTGTACCTGTCAGCATACCCTGAAAAACAGAAACCACAGATTAAAACCTTACAGCAAATCTACATATATACCCCTGAAACAAGCAACTCTATGTATTCGTCAATCTTTGCCAAACAACAAAATTGTTCCAGATTGGAAAGCCTTTGTTGGTGAAAAAATACATATGTCTCAAAAATTGGATTTTGCCTTTGGAAAGATAAACTAGAGCTATCACTAAAGGTGATTAATACCCCCACCAGCACCTAGTCCCAAAACAGACTGAAAGTTCCTAGCTTTTATCCTTTGGGAGTTGAGCTCTGGACAAAAATCCAAAGCTAAAATTTACAAAGAGCAATAACTCCAAAAATACTGAATATAGATTAAAGTTCTTGTGCACTGCACTTGCCCTCAATGTCGTCTATCTGTGTATGAACTTTCAAGTTCCTAGCTTTTATCCTCTGGGAGTTGAGCTCTGGACAAAAATCCAAAGCTAAAATTTACAAAGGGCAGTAACTCCAAAAATACTGAAGACAGAGTTATGGTTCTTGTGCAATGCACTTGTCCTCAGTGTGGTCTATCTGTGTATGAACTTTCAAGTTCCTAGCTTTTATCCTCTGGGAGTTATGCTCTGGACAAAAATCCGAAGTTGAAATTTACAAAGGGCAATAACTCTAAAAATACTGAAGATAGAGTTATGGTTCTTACGCACTGCACTTGTCCTCAGTGTGGTCTATCTGTGTATGAAGTTTGAAGTTCTTGGCTTTTATCCTTTGGGAGTTATGCTCCCAACAAAAATGCAAAGCTAAAATTTACAAAGGGCAATAACACCAAAAGTACTGAAGATAGAGTTATTATTCTTATGCACTGTACTTGTTAGCTCACCTTAGCACAACGTGCTAAAGGTGAGCTATTGTGATCGCCCTATGTCCGTCATCCGTCGTCTTTCGTCCGTCAACAATTTCTTTAAACATCTTCTTCTCCTAAACTACTGGGCCAATCTTGATGAAACTTGGCAGGGATGTTCCTTGGGTGAAGCTCTACCAAAATTGTTCAAAGAATTGAATTCCACCCACAACTCTGGTTGCCATGGCAACAAAAAGGAAAAAAAAGCAAAATCTTTGAAAATCTTCTTCTCTGAAACTAGAAGGCGCAGAGCTTTGATATTTGGTATGTAGCATCTCCTAGTGGACCTCTACCAAGTTTGTTCATTTGATGCCCCTGGGGTCAAAACTGGCCCCGCCCCAGGTGTCACAAGTTTGAGCATAGTCACAAAGAAGGAAAACTTTAAAAATCTTCTTCTCTAAAACTTGAAGGCGTATAGCTTTGATATTTGGCATGTAGCATCTCCTAGTGGACCATTACCAAGTTTGTTCATATGATGCCCCTGGGGTCAAAACTGGCCCCACCCTGGGGGTCACAATTTCCAACATGGGAACAAAGAAGGAAAACTTTAAAAATCTTCTTCTGTAAAACTAGAAGGCATAGAGCTTTGATATTTGGCATGAAGCATCTCCTAGTGGACCTCTACCAAGTTTGTTCATATGATGCCCCTGGGGTCAAAACTGGCCCTGCCCCGGGGGTCACAAGTTCGAACATAGGAACAAAGAAGGAAAACTTTAAAAATCTTCTTCTCTGAAACTTGAAGGTGTAGAGCTTTGATATTTGATATGTAGCATCTCCTAGTGGACCTCTACCAAGTTTGTTCATATGATGCCCCTGGGGTCAAAACTGGCCCTGCCCCGGGGGTCACAATTTCCAACATAGGAACAAAGAAGGGAAACTTTAAAAATCTTCTTCTCTGAAACAGGAAGGCATGGAGCTTTGATATTTGGTATGTAGCATCTTCTAGTGGATCTCTACCAAGTTTGTGCATACAATGCCCTGCCCCGGGGGTCACAAGTTCGGACATAGGAACAGAGAAGGAAAACTTTAAGAATCATCTTCTCTGAAACTGGAAGGCTTAGAGCTTTGATATTTGGTATGTAGCATCGCCTAGTAGACCTCTACTAAGTTTGTTCATATGATGCCCTTGGGGTCAAAATTGGCCCTGCCCCGGGGGTCACAAGTTCAAACATAGGAACAAAGAAGGAAAACTTTAATTTTTTTTTCTCTTAAATGGAAAGGCATAGAGCTTTGATATTTGGTATGTAGCATCTCCTAGTTGACTTCTACCAAGTTTGTTCCAAGGATGCTGCTTGGGTCAAATTTGTCCCAGCCCCTGGGGTCACAAGTTCGAACATAGGAACAAAGAAGGAAAACTTTAAAATTCTTCTTTTCTGAAACCGAAAGGTGTGGAGCTTTGATATTTGGTATGTTGCATCTCAGAGTGGACCTCTACCAAGTTTGTTCATATGGTCAAAACTGGCCCCGCCCCGGGGGTCACAAGTTCGAAGATAGGAACAAAGAAGGAAACTTTAAATTTCTTTTTCTCTTAAACGGGAAGGCGTAGAGCTTTGATATTTGGTATGTAGCATTTCCTAGTGGACCTCTACCAAGTTTGTTCATATGATGCCCCTGGGTCAAAACTGGCCCAGCCCTGGGGGTCACAAGTTCGAACATAGGAACAAAGAAAGAAAACTTTAAAACTCTTCTTTAAAACTGGAAGGCGTAGAGCTTTGATATTTGGTATGTAGTGATTCTCTTCTAAGTTTGTTTGCCCATCTAAGCGCAACAAGTTCATTGAGTTCAAAACTGGGTCATCTTTGGTCATAAACTAGGTCACTATGCCAAATTAAAGAAATACCTTGTTGGCACTCTCGAGGCCACATTATTTGCTCAATTGCCTTGAAAATTAGTTAGAAAGTTTGTCTTTATAAAGTCTCACACAAGATTAATTTGGGTCAACTTGGGTCATAAACTAGTTCACTGGGTCAAATTAAAGAAATACCTTGTTTGCACTCTGGAGGCCACATTTATTGCTCAAATGACCTGAAATTTGGCCAGAATGTTTGTCTTGATGAAATACCATATGAGTTTGGATTGGGTCACCTGGAACCATAAACTAGGTCAAAATAAAGAAATACCTTGTGGGCACTCTAGAGGCCACATTCTTTGCTTAATTGCCTTGAAAATTGGTCAGAATGTTTATCTTTGTAAAATCTCACATGAGTCTGAATTTGGGTCAACTGGGGTCATAAACTAGGTCACTTGGTCAAACTAAAGAAATAGCTAGTGGGCACTCTAGAGGCCACATTTATTATTCATTTGATTTGAAAATTAAAATGTTTCTTTTGATATAGTCAATGACCAGTTCAAATTTGGGTCACCTGGGGTCATAATCTAGGTCAAATTAAAGAAATATCTTTAGGGCACTCGAGGCCACATTTTTTGCTCAATTGACTTGAAAATTGGTCAGAATGTTTGTCTTCATGAAATATGAGTTTGAAATTGGGTCACCTGCGGTCAAAAACTAGGTCACATGGTCAAATTAAAAACCTTTAAGGCACTCTACTAAGGTGAGCGACCCAGGGCCATCATGGCCCTCTTGTTCTCAATGTGGTCTACCTGTGTATGAAGTTTGAAGTTCTCAGCATTTATCCTTTGGAAGTTATGATCCCGACAAGATTTCCTGATGCACGGATGGACAGACAGGTGACTCCAGTATACCCCCCCCCCCCAAACTTCTTTTGTGGGGGTAGAAAAATATTACGGGAAAAGCAGAAAATGCTGGTTACCAACATTTTCTCTTCTCCAATATGCTTAAAAGCCTTCTTCCTCAAGGTTGTTAAAACTTAGGATTACGTGGTAAAGGGTTAAATATATAGACATCATAAATAAAGGTTAATACATCTGGAAGCATTGTAGCAAAAAGAGAAATTACCTTGTTACTTGGAAATTCTCATCTTGCCTCATTGTTTTAAAAATTTCAAGATGTAAAATGTCTGCAAAAAGGTTGGATGTCTTCATCAGGACAGCTTTTTCACACTTAACCAAATGACAAAATTTGGGGCTCGACCAAATTGAAAGCATTTGAAGATGACAAATGTAGCTCCAATGATGATTTTTGTCTTTTATAGCATTGAAAACATTGTGGAAAAAGGAGAAAATGCTGGTTACCAGCATTTACTCCTTTTCCCACAATGTTTTCAAAGGCCTCTTCCTCAGGGTCATTAAAACTTGGGATTGTGTGGTAAAGAGTTAACCCTTTATCAAATGATCTACATTTTCTAAACAAGAGGGTCATGATGGCCCTGTATCGCTCCACTAGCTAATAAGTACAAACCATACATACCAAACATTACAATTCCAGACCAAATGGTTTTGAACAAGAAGCCTTAAGTCTTCACTATAAGAGCCCATGTGTGAGAGTGCACCTGGGTCACCTCAGGGCTGGGCCATTTTTGACCACATAGCAACATACACGGGTTTAGGCTATATGGTTAAAAACAATATTTTCAAAGTTTCCTTAATATAGTAAAGCCCCTGAAAATCATTAGACAACTGGATCCATATTCACCAACCATTCTTGAGAATATTTTTAGTCTTGTTTTCCAAGATTTTCTACATTTGAAAGTAACACAACTTCTGATTGGCTAAACCATGTGGTTTAGCCAATCGGTTGTGTTACTTTCAAATGTGGAAAATCCAAGGCTGCAATTTGAAGAATTAAAGTAAAAGTCCATTAGATGAAGCTACATCGTGCCAAATTTGGTACCCTAGGCCTTATGGTTCAGAACCAGAAGATTTCTAAAGTTTTCCCTATATAAGCCCATGTAAAACTTGTGACCCCCCCCCCCCTCCAGCGTGGCCAATTTTGACCCAAGGGCTATAATTTGAAGAATCTTAGTAGAGGTCCGTTAGATGAAGCTACATGCCAAATTTGGTTGCCAAAAGCCACATGGTTTTAGACAAGATTTTAAAAATTTTCACTATATCAGCCCATGTAAAGATTGTGACCCCCCCCCCCCCCCCCGGGGGTGGGCCCAATTTTGACCCCCAGGGCTATCATTTGAAGATCTTAGTTGAGGTCCTTTGGATGAAGCTAGATGCAAACTTTGGTAGCCCAAGGCCTCATTGTTTTGGACAATATTTTTAAAGTTTTCACTATAGAAGCCCATGTAAAACTTGTGACCCCCATGGCAGGGTCAATTTTGACCCCAGGGCTATAATTTGAAGAAATGTGGTGGGGGTCCATTAGATGAAGCTACATGCCAACTTCGGTAGCCCTAGGCCTTATGGTTTCGAACAAGAAGATTTTAAATATTTTTCAGTTTCTTGCAATGGCAACCAGGGTTTTTTCAGGAATCAAGTTCTTTCAAGAAATTCTCAATAGGACTATGGCAGGATAATTTCTGTGAAGTTTGATCAAAATTGGATGGGTAGTTTCAGAGAAGAAAGATGCACAATGGACACAAGGCCATGACATGAGCTTGCTGGCCTTTGGCCAGTGGAGCTAAAATGCGAGTCAAGTTCAGTGTAGCATTGTGAGCATTGAACTGAATATCCGTTGAGAAAGAGGAGGATTTACTTACATTTGATGCATGGTATTTGGCATAGAAATATTGACCATTTTCTATCGTATCTGGAAATGGAACAGAAACAGAATAATCTGAATGCAGCCAAGAGAAGTTACCTCTTTACCACACAATCCTGAGATTTAATGACCCTGAAGAAGACAGCTTTTGAAACCATTGTGGGAAAAGAAGAAAATGCTGGTAACCAGCAATTTCTTCTTTTCCCACAATGTTTTCAACGATCTCAAAGACAGATACTGTCGTTTGTGCCCCATTTCATTTGTTGTCTGCAGTCGCTTGCAGTTTGGACTGGTCTAAAATTTTGTTGTGTGGTTAAGACTTAACTCTTTACCAAATGACTAAATTTTGGACCAGTCCAGATTGAAAGCTTTTGCAGACGACAAAATAAATGCGACTGAAAAATTGAAATTTGTTTTGGGAAGTGTAGAAAACATTGTGGGAATAGGAGAAAATGCTGGTGACCAGCATTTTCTCCTTTTCCCACAATGTTTTCAAAAGGCCTCTTTCTCAGGGTTGTTAAAACTCGGGATTGTGTGGTAAAGAGTTAAGCAGTCAGTAAATGTAGCTGTTCATGTGAAATTAGTGCTCCATTTGCTGAACCCTTAACAAAACAATCCCATGTTTTAACGACCATGATGAGAGAGACTGTGAAAATATGGGAAAGGGAGAAAACGCTGGTAACCTGCATTTTCTCCTTTTCCGAGAATGTTTTCTTCCTGTTCAAAAACAAATCCCTTTTCATGCTTGCATGACCAAACAAAATTGCTGCTGCTCTCCTTTATTTACATTTATTCATGAGCAATCAAAACTGCTGCTGCTCTCCTTTAGTCACATTTTTATGCATGAGCAATCAAAACTGCTGCTGCTCTCCTTTATTTACATTTTTATGCATGAGCAATCAAAACTGCTGCTGCTCTCCTTTATTTACATGTTTATGCATGAGCAATCAAAACTGCTGCTGCTCTCCTTTATTTACATTTTTATGCATGAGCAATCAAAACTGCTGCTGCTCTCCTTTATTCACATTTTTATGAATGAGCAATCAAAGCTGCACCTGCTCTCTTTTATTCAGTTTTATGCACGAGCAATCAAAACTGCAGCTGCTCTCCTTTATTCTTTTTTTTATGCAAGAACAATCAAAACTGCACCTGCTCTCCTTTATTCAGTTTTATGCAAGAGCAATCAAAACTGCGGCTGCTCTCCTTTATTCACATTTTTATGCATGAGCAATTAAAACAAAAAAACATTTGGGGGCATATAGTTTTTTGATCTGTCTGTCTGTCCGTTTTCATGTCCAGGCCATAACCTTTTTCCCTATGACTTAACCCTTTACCAGACGACAAAATTTTAGACTGGTCTAAATTGAAAGTATTTGCAGACGAAAATTTCAATGTGGCTCAAATGGTGCAATTTTCCTTTGACAGGATAGAAGACATTGTGGGAAATGGAGAAAATGCTGGTTACCAGCATTTTCTTCTTTTCCCACAATGTTTTTAAAAGGCTTCTTTCCCAGGGGCGTCAAAAGGCGGCATTGTGCGGTAAAGGGTTAATTTCAAAATAATTTAGCACAAATGTTAACCACTTTGAGACAAGGTGTCAAGCACAAAATTAATGTCCATAGGGTTTGCAGGTTAAAGGTCAAGGTCACCACAAGGTTTAATGGTTTTTTTTTGGGGGGGTGGGAATAGTATTTGTGTATGGCCTGTAACTTTTGTGATTATGAATGAATTTCAATATAACTTTGCAAAATTGTCAACAACATAAAGGCAGTGTGTCATGTGCAAGAGTCATGTCCATGGGTTAAAGGTCATGGTCACAGCAAGGTCAAACATGTTTTGGGAAGGGGTAGCTGTTTTTGTGTTCAGGCCATAACTATTTTCCCTTTGACTTGATTTCAAAATAACTTTGTAAAAATGTTATCCACTTTCAGACGTGTCATGTGCAAGATTCATGTCCGAAGGAAAAAGGTCAGGGTCACAACAAGGTCAAAATGTGCTTTTAGTGGGGTAGTATTCATGTCCAGCCTGTAACTTTTTTGAATATGAATGAATTTCAGTATAACTTTGCAGATCGCAAGGTCACAGTGAGGTCAATGTGTTTGGGGAGGGGATAGCCGTTTTTTCTGTCTGGGCCTTAACTTTTTTCCCTATGATTTAATTTCAAAATAACTTTGCACAAATGTTAACTAAATCCATCAGCAAAATCTTTCATAGCTAATTCCTCCTACAGTTTTCAATTCCTTGAAACAATATTATTCTGTGATACACACCTGTACATGTCATATTTTTTGTCCTGGTGAGCTAAGGTGTTCAAGAGCAATATGTGCACAAATTCAAAAGTCAATCTCATAATTTCAATTTCAATGTTTGTTTATAAATGATACTCTGGCAAAAGGGGCTATGACCCTTTACCAGGCGACAAACTTTTGGCCTTGTCCAAACTGAAAGCATTTGCAGACAATTTCAATGTGGCTCAAATGGTGAAATTTTTCTTTGATAGATTAGAAAACATTGTTCGAAAAGGAGAAAATGCAGGTAACCAGTATTTTCTCCTTTTCCCACAATGTTTTCTACACTATCAAAGAAAAGTTACACCATTTGAGCCGCTAGTATGTTACATATTCTAATGGAAACAACCACCAAATAGCAATATCCCGTGTTGATTTTCCTATTTAACCCTTTACCAAATAATCACTGATTTTTACGACCCTAGGAAAGAAGGCTGTTGAAAACATTGTGGGAAATGGAGAAAATGCTGGTAACCAGCATTTTCTCCTTTTCCCACAATGTTTTCTACACTATCAAAGAAAAGTTACACCATTTGAGCCACACTGAAATTGTCATCTGCAAATGCTCTCAATTTGGACAAGGCTAAAATTTTGTCATCTGGTAAAGAGTTAAAGAGGTCCAAATCATTAACTAAGCACTTTGAGATTTAATACTTATCATATAATACCTTGCCTCCTGACAAAGATTTGCAAAAAAAAAAACAGTATCAGAGCCCCAGATAAGAGGGGGTGATGGTATTCTAAATCCATTATTTCTCTTCCAAACCCTATGTTGTGGGTACTCATTAAAATCGTCTCAATGACAGGATTCTAATGAGTACCCATAACATAGGATTTAGTGGAGAACAGCCAATATTTTCAATTTTGAAATCAAAATCACTCCCTCTATCTGGAACTCTGCAGTATATCATCCTATAACAATTTACCCTTGACCCTTTACCACACGACAAAATTTTAGCCTTGTCCAAATTGAAAGCATTTGCAGACGACAATTTCAATGTGGCTCAAATGGTGCAATTTTTCTTTGATAGGGTAGAAAACATTGTGGGAAAAGGAGAAAATGCTGGTTACCAGCATTTTCTCCTTTTCCCACAATGTTTTCAAAAGGCTTCTTTCCGAGGAGCATCAAAAGGCGGCATTGTGCGGTAAAGGGTTAAAGCTCATTTCACAACAATATTTGCCTTTGCAGCAAATGAAAATGAAGATCAGACTGCACAAAACTTGTAGTCAGATCTTTGATTTACTGTTCGCTTTGCTGAGACATTTCTGGAAAAAGCAACCTTTGGTCTGCATTTATTTTCATTTCTAAACTGAAAATAAATGTCAGCCAGGTTAATTTCGATACAAACTTGCTTTATTAGCATGAAATGTAAATAATACTCATTTTTAGGAGTTCATTATATCAGTTTAATGTTCTTTTTCTATCCTCTTGTGGTACTTGTGACGAAATGATTTGGTCTTCAGTCACCATGGATCAAAGCACTGAGAAGCATGAAAGGTAAATACCAAAAAAGTAAAATAACTCTTTACCACACAATCCTGAGTTTTAACGACTCTGAAGAAGATGGCTTTTGAGAAGATTGTGGGGAAAGAAGAAAATGCTGGTAACCAGCATTTTCTTCTTTTCCCACAATGTTTTCAACAGTCTCAAAGACGGATACTGTCATTTGTACCCCATTTCATTTGTCATCTGGCAATGCTTTGGATTTGATTGGTTACCTCCCCTGATACAGCTAGTGTATAGGGATCCGTTCAGGCTACTAAAAACGGGCGGAATGTCTATTCTTAGAACAGCCATGACGCAAGGCTAATACAGATTCATGGGAGGTCACTCTCACATCGAAAGCAGAGGATTGTCCGATATTTTTGACCTCACGAATAAGTGAATTGTATTTTTGGTATCACCTTTCATGTTTAGGTCTGCTAATATTTTTTAGTTTCAATTACCAATTTCAGTTTATTAAAAAAATCACAATGTTATCTCTACAGCCAAACTGGAAATGTGTATGCTGCTCTGATTGGCTATTCTGTGATATACATGTAGCCCAATCAAAAGCAACGACACAATAGCCTGTACCAGTTGTAATATGTATATCTACAACAGGGACCAGTTTAACTGTTTACCACATAATCCCGACTTTTAACAACCCCGAGAAAGAAGCCTTTTGAAAACATTGTAGGAAAAGGAGAAAATACTAGTAACCAGTATTTTCTCCTTTCCCCACAATGTTTTCTACTCTTCCCAAAACAAATTTCAATTTTTTAGTCACATTTAGTTTGTCATCTGCAACTGCTTTCAATCTGGACTGGTTTTAAATTTTGTTGTTTGGTAAAGAGTTAACCCTTTCCCAAACAAGCCCTGGTTTTCACGTGTCTGCAGTACAAGTCTTTTGAAAACACCATGGGAAAAGGAGAAATTGCTCGTAACGAGCAATTTCTCCTTTTCCCACAGTGTTTTCTACCCTTTTTGAGAACTTTCTGCCATTTTCATCAAATTTAAAATTGTCATCTGCAAACTCTTTCAAATTGGACCAGTCCAAAATTTGTCATTTGGGAAAGGGTTAAGTGGTAAAGAGATAAAGGGTAGGAGTAAATTTCCATAAACTGTCATACCAATACTATCTCCGTCATCCCAGAATAGGTCTCCGCTTGCTTTATCATTGTCATCAAGGGCAACAATAAGCCCTAATGGATTGGTACGACTGCAAAGTACAAAACGAACTATATTTCTCTTACCACATTACCATCTGCAGACCACTTTACTTTTTTGTCTCACAGCAGATCACTTATGTAAACATTGTGGCTAATTTGCTCATAGCAGAGCAAATTCTCCTTTTGCCTCAATGGTTACTCATGCTCATTTTTTTGTATATTGAACTTCATAGAGTTGTGTCAGTTATCAATATTTTACATGGTGTTGGACTAGTAACCATGGAAACCACGTTGCCTGTTGAAGTCACCATAGATAGTTCAAAAGGGGAACCCGTATAAGAAGGGCAGACAACTATCAAAATATTTTTGACACAGTGACACCCCTATTTCCACTTAGAATTTTCACTAAAAGCAACTGCAGCCAAGTGTTTGTACCCGTATGTGGTGCTCTTGTTTAAATTTAGAATTAAGCACAGAATGTAATTCAGTTTGGTTGGTTGATAGATGTTCAGTGCAGTATTTTTATTCTGACAAAATGATGTCAAGTTTACACACCTGTGGACTGTGTTGTTGGCAGGTTCTTGTGTGGGCAAAATGAAGCCTCCCCTGACAAACAGTGGAATATAGTCTCTTGGTGCATCTACAGTCACTGTTGTACCTCTAGGCATCTCTTTGCCCTGAAAAAAAAAAAATTAACCTTTTCCTGTACAATCCCACCTTTTACCCACTCTGAGAAAGGTGTTTGAGAACACTGTTGGAAATGGAGAAAATGCTGGTAACAAGCATGTTCTCCTTTTCTCACAAAGTTTTCTACCCTCTAAAAGACAAAATCTCATCATTTGAGCCATAGTCACCTCGTCCTCCACTGCTATTTTGAATTCGGACAAGTTTGTCATACGGTAAAGAGTTAACCCGTTATCATACAATCCTGACTTTAGGACCCTCAGAAGACGCCTTTTGAAAACTGGTAACCAGCATTTTCTCCTTTTCCCACAATGTTTTCTACCCTATCAAGGACAAATTTAATTATTTGAGCCATATTGAAATTGTTGTCTGCAACTGCTTTCAATACGGACAGGTCTAAAATGTCATTTAGGAAAGAGATAAAGCTCCGACAATCAAAGCTGCTCAAAAGGGGCCGCCCAGAAATCAATGAAGGCCTGGCCAGCCTTTTTCACAGTTTCTTGTTGAGCTGTAGTGAAAAAAGCATTTCTTATGGATATCTTTAAACTCTTTACCTCACGACAAAAATGTAGACTTGTCCAAATGGAAAGCATTTGCAGATGACAATTTAACCCTTTACCACACAATCCCGACTTTTAACGACCCTGACAAAAAGCCTTTTGAAAACATTGTGGGAAAAGGAGAAAATGCTGGTAACCAGCATTTTCTTCTTTTCCTACAATGTTTTCTACCCTATTGCAGACAGAAATTATCATTTGGGCAACAAATAACTTGTCGTCTGCAAAGGCTTTCAATTTGGACCAGTCTAGAAATTTGTCATTTGGTAAAGAGTTAAATCTGACTCAAATGATGATATCTGTCTTTGATTGGGTAGAAAACTTGTTACAAGCAATTTCTCCTTTTCCTACTATGTTTTCAAAGGCTTTCTTCCCAGGGTCGTTAAACTGTTTGGTAAAGGGTAATTGTGAATATTGTTTGTTAGAAAAATATGGCATGACAGCTTTTGCTGGGCAAAATGCTTCTGTCAATGAGAAAGCTTGTCTAGAAAATCATATTTAGAAATGATATTGAGAACTGACTGAAATCAAAATTAAATTCTAATTTTAGATTCCAAGAGAAGCTATCAGATTGGTTGATTGATTGATTGATTGATTGTATGGTGTTTAAAGCCGTTTTCAACATTATTTCAGTTATATCGCAGCGGCCAGTTCACCTATCTATGCTTTCCTGGAATTTCTTTTACTAGTACTCTGCACAATATTCTTTCCAAGCCACTGGCTGCTTAGTCGAAACAATGGTTAGCAGTGAGAGAGGAATGAATCCTTTCGCAGTGACTATCATCAATCTTCGGAAAGAAATTGGCCAAGCTGCGGATCGAACTAGCGACTTCCTGTTCTCAAGTCCTGTATGCTACCGACTGAGCTACGGGGCTCCGTTTTTGGATTGGTTGGGATAGAATATCTTAACCAACTAGACTGCTTGTTTTGAAGAGTAAGAATTAGCATAATATTTAAGAATTATTGGTGAATGCAGTGGAAATTTCCTGTCTGGAAATGAGATCAAAATGAGCACAATTTTTTGTTTGCTTTTGTATATAACATGTCAGAAAATAGACAGCATAGATCAAAGATCAGATTGCACATTTTGTGCAGTCCGAACTTGCTCTATAATGATCATACAGGCAATAAAGTTGTGAAAGCTGCATAAGGGGTTAAACAATATTTCAACAGTTGGTGACTGAGAGTCTTGGCCGAATGTAATTCAGGATTGGAAAAATTTTTAGAATGGTTGGTGAATACAGGTCCAGGGTTACCTACCGTGTAATAATCATACCATCTGCTATCAGGTAAATATACATCTTTTTCCATTGCTCCCTGAAATATTAAACACAAAATTGCTCTTTTTACCGCACAACAGAATTTTAAGCAGTATGAAATCTGAATCTAATTTTTTTTCAAAAATTAAAAAAGAGAAGCAAACTAGAACTGTCGCAAAGCGGACAAATACCCCCACCAGCACCTTGTCAAGGAAGTGGCACAATCAGAGAAAACAAAAGTTCACCTGTGACCCTGACCTTTGACCCATGTGACCCAAAAACAATAGGGCATCTCTTTGGGTCATGGGGGAACACTTGCATTAACCCTTTACCACACAATCCTGAGTTTTAACGATCCTGAGAAAGATGCCTTTTGAAAACATTGTGAGAAAAGGAGAAAATGCTGGTAACCAGCATTTTTCTCCTTTTCCCAAAATGTTTTTTATCCTTCCCAAAACAGATTTCAATTTTTGAGTCACATTCATTTTTGTCGTCTGCAAATGCTTTCAATTTGGACTGGTCTAAATATTTTGCCATGTGGCAAAGGGTTAAGATTCAGGGTCCTAGGTCAAATGGCTTCTAAGTTAGAGCAAAGAAACGAAAAGATAGACGGATAGACAGATGGTCGGATATATGGACGGACGCACAGACAGACATGGTGAAACCAGTATACCCCCCTCTACTACGTAGCTGGGGAGGGAGGGTATAATAATGTCATGCCATTTAAATCATAATCTGGCAACTGTACACTTATCTATATTTTCTAGGTCTTGTATTGATCACTGTCAAGACTATGAGAAATTGCCATCACTATGGCTACCTTGCCATGGACAACTCTGGCCACTGAACCATGGACATCCATGTTGAAATTGTTTTCTATTTACCACACAATCCCAAGTTTTAATGACCCTGAGAAAGAAGCCTTTTGAAAACATTGTAGGAAAAGGAGAAAATGCATTTTCTCCTTTTCCTACATTGTTTCTACCAAAGAAAATTTCATCATTGGAGTCCCATTAAAACTGTCACCTGCAAACACTTTCAATTTGGACAAGTCTATGTTTTGGTTGTGTGGTAAAGAGTAAACTGCCTTCTAGAGATAACTTTGAAACAATCAAACGATGGAATTTGTCTTCAATAGGGTAGAAAACATTGTGGGAAAAGGAGAAAATGCTGCTTACCAGCATTTTCTCCTTTTCCCACAATGTTTTCAAAAGGCTTCTCTCTCAGGGTCGTTGAAAGTCGGGATTGTGTGGTAAAGGGTTAAAGCCAGATTATACATCATAATACCTCTTCTAAGACAGGAGCAATAAGGAAAGCACTTCCCCACATAAACTGTGTGTCCAGCTCCCATGTCCTCTTGTCTTTAGTAAACCTGGAATTAACTGAATATTTTACAGTTTATCTCTTGACAAAATACTCCATATTTACTGGATACTTGAGGACTAAACCAAATTGAAAGTATTTGCAAACCGCCAATAAACAATTCAACATAGGTTGTGACTCAAAAAATTGAAATTTGTGGACGGGTAGAAAACACTGTGGGAAAAGAAGAAAATGCAGGTTAGCAGCTTTTATTTTCACCCAGTCTACAATTTTGTCATCTGGTAACAAAGTTAATTCATTACTTTATGATTATGTCTTTTATGCCTTTCAGATGGCAGTTTCGTAAGAAAAAAAAAAAAAGAACAATTACTGGTTACAAGCAATGGCTCTGTTTTTCGACAAATTTTCTACAGCATTATTTTTCCTTTCCTTTAACTCTTAACCCTTTCCCAAATGACAAATTTTCGCCCCTTCCAAATTCAAAGCATCTGCAGACGACAAATTTGAAAGTGGTACAAATGAACTTAAGGTTTTTTAAGGTTTTTTGACAGGGTAGAAAACGTGGTGGAAATTTTCGCCCCTTCCAAATTCAAAGCATCTGCAGACGACAAATTTGAAAGTGGTACAAATGAACTTAAGGTTTTTTAAGGTTTTTTGACAGGGTAGAAAACGTTGTAGAAAAAGGACAAAATGCTGGTTACCAGCATTTTCTCCTTTTCCCACAATGTTTTCAAAAGGCCTCTTCCTCAGGGACATGAAAACACAGGATTGTTTGGTAAAGGGTTAACCACACAATAAAGAGTTTTAATAACCCTATGAAAAGGAGCCTTTTGAAAACATTGTGGGAAAAGGAGAAAATGCTGGTAACCCTTTCTACCCTATAAAGAACATATTTCGTCCTTTGAACCACCTTCAGATTGTCATCTGCAAATGCTTTGAATTTGGATCAGTCTAAAAAATTGTCGTATGGTAAAGAGTTAAATATGTGTCCTTTTAGATAAATCTGTACTTAATTTGGAAAGGTCTACACAGAGAAATATAGACTTACTCATGCATCATGGACCTTATGACAGTGCCGCCACTTTGATGAACATGGAAGAACAAGGTATACACATATGGTAATAAACTGTATCTGATCTCAAAAGCCCTCTTGGACGAGTAGGCCACATGTTTACCATGAACTGCAGGGTCTTGATCCTATATCAGTGAAAAAAAAAAGGAACTTTTTATCACAGAGACAAGAAAATCAAATAATCATCTATTACTGTGCAAATAAGGCTTTTCAGAACCCATTGTAGGCTAACTTTGAAAACACTGTTGTAAAACAGGTAATTGCTTTTTACAAGAAATTGCATCCTGTCCCATACTGCATTTTGTATCATTCAAATTTCTCCTTTATATTACTATGGTCTTTGGTTGTTCAAAGATTGGTCTGTAAGGAAATGGGTTTCTAATGTGTGGGTACTTTGTAAGGAACTTAAAATGTTTTTTTTTTTCATTTATTTATCAGTCAAAAGGGTAAATCTGCTAAATTCTTATAATGAAGGAGAAGCATTACCCCTTTGCCAGACTGCAAAATTTTAGACTTGTCCAAATTGAAAGCATTTGCAGATGACAAGTGTTAATGAAACAATGAAATTTGTTAATGGATGGGTGGAAAACATTGTGAGAAAAGGGGAAAATGCTGGTTACCACAAGGCTTCTTCCTCAGGGTTGGTAAGACTCAGGGTTGCGTCATAAAGGCTTAGAACAAGAGGGCCATGATGGCCCTGGGTCGCTCACCTTAGTAGAGTGCCTTAAAGGTTTTTCTTTAATTTGACCATGTGACCTAGTTTTTGACTGCAGGTGACCCGATTTCAAACTCATATTTCATGAAGACAAACATTCTGACCAATTTTCAAGTCAATTGAGCAAAAAATGAGGCCTCGAGTGCCCTATAGATATTTCTTTAATTTGACCTAGTGACCTAAATTATGACCCCAGGTGACCCAAATTGGAACTGGTCTTTTACTGTATCAAAAGAAACATCTTAACCAATTTTCAAATCAAATGAATAATAAATGTGGCCTCTAGAGTGCCCACTAGCTATTTCTTTAATTTGACCAAGTGACCTAGTTTATGACCCTAGATGGCCCAAATTCAGACTCATGTGAGATTTTACAAAGACAAACATTCTGACCAATTTTCAAGGCAATTAAGCAAATAATGTGGCCTCTAGAGTGCCCACAAGGTATTTCTTTATTTTGACCTAGTGACCTAGTTTATGGTTCCAGGTGACCCAAATCCGAACTCATCTGGTATTTCATCAAGAAAAACATTCTGGCCAAATTTCAGGTCATTTGAGCAAGGGGCATCATATGAACAAACTTGGTAGAGGTCCACTCTGAGATGCAACATACCAAATATCAAAGCTCCACACCTTTCGGTTTCAGAAAAGAAGAATTTTAAAGTTTTCCTTCTTTGTTCCTATGTTCGAACTTGTGACCCAGGGGCTGGGCCAGTTTTGACCCAAGCAGCATCCTTGGAACAAACTTGGCAGAAGTCCACTAGGCGATGCTACATACCAAATATCAAAGCTCTATGCCTTCCCATTTAAGAGAAAAAAAATTAAAGTTTTCCTTCTTTGTTCCTATGTTTGAACTTGTGACCCCCGGGGCAGGGCCAATTTTGACCCCAAGGGCATCATATGAACAAACTTAGTAGAGGTCTACTAGGCGATGCTACATACCAAATATCAAAGCTCTACGCCTTCCAGTTTCAGAGAAGATGATTCTTAAAGTTTTCCTTCTCTGTTCCTATGTTCGAACTTGTGACACCCGGGGCAGGACCAACTTTTGCCCCAAGGGCATCATATGCACAAACTTGGTTGAGATCCACTAGAAGATGCTACATACCAAATATCAAAGCTCCATGCCTTCCTGTTTCAGAGAAGAAGATTTTTAAAGTTTTCCCTCTTTGTTCCTATGTTTGAACTTGTGACCCCCCGGGGCAGGGCCTGTTTTGACCCCAAGGGCATCATATGAACAATTTGGTAGAGGTCCACTAGGAGATGCTTCATGCCAAATATCAAAGCTCTATGCCTTCTAGTTTTAGAGAAGATGATTCTTAAAGTTTTCCTTCTTTGTTCCTATGTTGGAAATTGTGACCCCCAGGGAGAGCCAGTTTTGACCCCAGGGGCATCATATGAACAAACTTGGTAGAGGTCCACTAGTAGATGCTACATGCCAAATATCAAAGCTCTACACCTTCAAGTTTCCGAGAAGAAGATTTTTAAAGTTTTCCTTCTTTGTTACTATGCTCGAACTTGTGACCCCCGGGGCGGGGCCAGTTTTGACCCCAGGGGCATCATATGAATAAACTTGGTAGAGGTCCACTAGGCAATGCTACATACCAAATATCAAAGCTCTACGCCTTCCAGTTTTAGAGAAGATGATTTTTAAAGTTTCCCCTCTTTGTTCCTATGTTCGAACTTGTGACCCCCTGGGGCAGGGCCAGTTTTAACCCCAAGGGCATGATATGAACAAACTTGATAGAGGTCCACTAGGAGATGCTTCATGCCAAATATCAAAGCTCTATGCCTTCTAGTTTTAGAGAAGAAGAATTTTAAAGTTTTCCTTCTTTGTTCCTATGTTGGAAATGGTGACCCCCAGGACGGGGCCAGTTTTGACCCCAGGGGCATCATATGAACAAACTTGGTAGAGGTCCACTAGGACGTGCTACACGTCAAATATCAAAGCTCTACGCCTTCAAGTTTCAGAGAAGAAGATTTTTAAAGTTTTTCTTCTTTGTTACTATGCTCAAACTTGTGACCCCCGGGCGGGGCCAGTTTTGACCCCAGGGGCATCATATGAACAAACTTGGTAGAGGTCCACTAGGCAATGCTACATACCAAATATCAAAGCTCTACGCCTTCCAGTTTCAGAGAAGATGATTTTTAAAGTTTCCCCTCTTTGTTCCTATGTTCAACCTTGTGACCCCCTGGGCAGGGCCAGTTTTGACCCCAAGGGCATCATATGAACAAACTTAGTAGAGGTCTACTAGGCGATGCTACATACCAAATATCAAAGCTCTACGCCTTCCAGTTTCAGAGAAGATGATTCTTAAAGTTTTCCTTCTCTGTTCCTATGTTCGAACTTGTGACACCCGGGGCAGGGCCAACTTTTGCCCCAAGGGCATCATATGCACAAACTTGGTTGAGATCCACTAGAAGATGCTACATACCAAATATCAAAGCTCCATGCCTTCCTGTTTCAGAGAAGAAGATTTTTAAAGTTTTCCCTCTTTGTTCCTATGTTTGAACTTGTGACCCCCCAGGGCAGGGCCAGTTTTGACCCCAAGGGCATCATATGAACAATTTGGTAGAGGTCAACTAGGAGATGCTTCATGCCAAATATCAAAGCTCTATGCCTTCTAGTTTTAGAGAAGATGATTCTTAAAGTTTTCCTTCTTTGTTCCTATGTTGGAAATTGTGACCCCCAGGAAGAGCCAGTTTTGACCCCAGGGGCATCATATGAACAAACTTGGTAGAGGTCCACTAGTAGATGCTACATGCCAAATATCAAAGCTCTACACCTTCAAGTTTCCGAGAAGAAGATTTTTAAAGTTTTCCTTCTTTGTTACTATGCTCAAACTTGTGACCCCCGGGGCGGGGCCAGTTTTGACCCCAGGGGCATCATATGAACAAACTTGGTAGAGGTCCACTAGGCAATGCTACATACCAAATATCAAAGCTCTACGCTTTCCAGTTTTAGAGAAGATGATTTTTAAAGTTTCCCCTCTTTGTTCCTATGTTCGAACTTGTGACCCCCTGGGGCAGGGCCAGTTTTAACTCCAAGGGCATGATATGAACAAACTTGGTACAGGTCCACTAGGAGATGCTTCATGCCAAATATCAAAGCTCTATGCCTTCTAGTTTTAGAGAAGAAGAATTTTAAAGTTTTCCTTCTTTGTTCCTATGTTGGAAATAGTGACCCCCAGGGCGGGGCCAGTTTTGACCCCGGGGGCATCATATGAACAAACTTGGTAGAGGTCCACTAGGAGGTGCTACATGTCAAATATCAAAGCTCTACGCCTTCAAGTTTCAGAGAAGAAGATTTTTAAAGTTTTCCTTCTTTGTTACTATGCTCAAACTTGTGACCCCCGGGCGGGGCCAGTTTTGACCCCAGGGGCATCATATGAACAAACTTGGTAGAGGTCTACTAGGCAATGCTACATACCAAATATCAAAGCTCTACGCCTTCCAGTTTCAGAGAAGATGATTTTTAAAGTTTCCCCTCTTTGTTCCTATGTTCAACCTTGTGACCCCCTGGGCAGGGCCAGTTTTGACCCCAAGGGCATCATATGAACAAACTTGGTAGAGGTCCACTAGGAGATGCTACATGCCAAATATCAAAGCTCTACGCCTTCAAGTTTTAGAGAAGAAGATTTTTAAAGTTTTCCTTCTTTGTTACTATGCTCAAACTTGTGACCCCTGGGGCGGGGCCAGTTTTGACCCCAGGGGCATCAAATGAACAAACTTGGCAGAGGTCCACTAGGAGATGCTACATACCAAATATCAAAGCTCTGCACCTTCTAGTTTCAGAGAAGAAGATTTTCAAAGATTTTGCTTTTTTTTCCCTTTTTGTTGCCATGGCAACCAGAGTTGTGGGTGGAATTCAATTCTTTGAACAATTTTGGTAGAGCTTCACCCAAGGAACATCACTGCCAAGTTTCATCAAGATTGGCCCAGTGGTTTAGGAGAAGAAGATGTTTAAAGAAATTGTTGACGGATGACGGACGCAGGGCGATCACAATAGCTCACCTTTAGCACGTTGTGCTAAGGTGAGCTAAAAAGGGACTGTTTTGAAGACAAAAAATATACTGATAGTCAAGAATTTACAATTTGAAGTTTTAAAATCCAAAATACTTTAACTTTTTACCACACAATCCTGACTTTTAATGACCCTGAAGAAGAATGCTTTTGAAAACATTGTGGGAAAAGGAGAAAACGCTGGTAACCAGCATTTTCTCCTTTTCCCACAATGTTTTCCACCCTTTCAAAGACAAATTTCATAAGTGTGCTATTTAATTTGTGGTCTGCAAATGCTTCCAATTCAAACCAGTCTAAAATTTTGTCTTATGGTAAAGAGTTAAACTGTATTTTGTGGGGACAGTGGATTGAATATTGTTGCAATGACTTGCGTCATCTCTGAGAAACAATTAGGCCTAGCCAAGATTTGAACTTACAATCAATGAATTACAAGCCCTGCACTTTAACCCTTTCCCAAACGACAAATTTTGGACTGGTCCAAATTGAAAGAGTTTGCAGATGGCAATTTTAAATTTGTTGAAAATGGCAGAAAGTTATCATAAAAGGTAGAAAACACTGTGGGAAAAGGAGAAATTGCTCGTTACGAGCAATTTCTCCTTTTCCCAAAGTGTTTTCAAAAGACTTGTACTGCAGACACGTGAAAACCAGGGCTTGTTTGGGAAAGGGTTAAAACTGAGATTCCAAAGTTAGGAAAAATGGGAAATTTAACTCTTTATCAAACGACGAAAATGTAGACTTGTACAAATTCAAAGAATTTGCAGACAACAATTTAAATGTGGCTCAAATGATGAAACTTGTCTTTGATGGGGCAGAAAACACTGTGGGAAAAGGAGAAAATACTGGTTACCAGCATTTTCTCTTTATCCCACAATGTTTTCAAAAGGCTTCTTCTTCAGGGTTGTTAAAAGTCGGGATTGTGTGGTAAAGAGTTAAAGGTATGGCATTGCTTCTTACTTTCATATTCAAACCATTATGATTTCTGCTAAATGTATAAAATGCACCCAGCTGCATCCATCTTTGACACATTTCTGGTGAGGGTTCCGAAAAAAATCCACAAATGTCAGCACCCACCTTGAAAAAAACAAATGTTAATTACATTGATATTTTTTTTTCATAAATGCTTTCAATATCTACTGTCTAATCAACCCTTTTCCGAAAGAGCTTGGGGAAGACAGTTTTTGGAAACATCCTGGGAAAATGAAAAAATGCTGGTAACCAGCATTTTCTCCTTTTTCAAGAATGTTTTTTACACTACCAAAGAAATGTAAAGCAGGTTTACTTTTTGTATGCCAGGTTCCGTATTTCCTTATACAGTTATGAAAATGACCGACAGTTGCTGGTGTATATATCTGCTGGTGTATTTTGTGAGCACTGTATGGGTGCACACCGACATATTCTTTTCTTTCTGCCACATTCCCGCACTATCTTCCTTTAGACAGTCACATGCAGCGTAGCATCCAACTGTAATCTTTCACAAGATTACTAGAACTCTTCATTCCTCCTAGATAAGTTTTACTCCTCCCTTCTTCCTATATCTATCTTATTTATGTATATACATTGTATTTTCTTCAGCCTGACAGCCATTTTTTTTCCCCGTTTTTCAGGCTGTTTGTTATATTACATTTTATTCATTGAATAAAAGTACTAAATTCAACCACAACCGACTTTTATTTGGTTAGCTTTGGTCACAGATAATTCTCATTATTTGGGCAAAATTTAATTTGTTGTCTGCAAATGCCTTCAATATTATTCTCCTTTTCCAACAATGTTTCCTATTCTATCAAAGACAAATTCCATTATTTGGGGTAAATTTCAATTATCTGCATATGCTTTTTTTTTTGTTTGGTAAAAGGTTAAACGGTGCTGAAAACTGGAAATATATATGGGATGAAATAACCAGGCTGCCTTTAAAGTTTAAGGGTCCCTTAAGGCTGAATGGTTAAGGCATTGAACTTATAGGATTCTTTAACCCTTTACCGCACAATGCCACCTTTTAACATCCCTGGGAAAGAAACCTTTTAAAAACATTGTGGGAAAAAGAGAAAATGCTGGTAACCAGCATTTTCTCCTTTTCTCGCAATGTTTTCTACCCTATTAAAGAAAAATTGCACAATTTGAGCCACACTGAAATTGTCGTCTGCAATTGCTTTCAATTTGGACAAGGCTAAAATTTTGCCGTCTGGTAAAGGGTTAACCTGAATGAGCTTCAACTGAGTTGAACCCTTTACAGACAACAAAATTTTAGCCGTGTCCAAACTGAAAGCATTTGCAGACGACAATTTCAGTGTGGCTCAAATGATGCAATTTTTCTTTGATAGGGAAGAAAACATTGTGGGAAAAGCAGAAAATGCTAGTTACCAGCATTTTCTCCTTTTCCCACAATGTTTTCAAAAGGCTTCTTTTCCAGGGTCGTTAAAAGGCGGCATTGTGTGATAAAGGGTTAAGACATTATTAACAAGAAAAACACTCTGAAAAGAAAATTAAAATGACTACTCACATACGGAATTCCAAACAGGTTGAACTCAATGATTCCTGAGATAAAACAGAAAAAAGAAAACCAAACTTACAATGGTCAAATAGAATTATATAGACATCAACTAAACACTGATGATTGAAGAATCAAAATATATACAGGCAAGGTGATAATTTAACCCTTTTCCACACAATTGCAAGTTTTAACAACCCTGAAAAAAAACACTCATGAAAACAGTATGGGAAACAGAGAAAATGCTGGCAACCAACATTTTCTCCTTTTCCCACAATGTTTTCTACTCTTCCCCCCCAAAAATTCATTTTTGAGTAGTGTTTATTTTGGTGTCAGCAAATGCTTTGAATTTGGACTAGTCTTAAATTTTGTCGTTTGGTAAAGAGTTAAATCACAGTCTCAAGATCCAGCTTCAAAATCAAAGCATTGAAAACGCTGGTGTGGCATTTATCAAGGGAGCCATTGTGTGGAATTAATAATTTGAACAAGAGGGCCATGATGACCCTGGGTCGCTCACCTTAGTAGAGTGCCTTAAAGGTTTTTCTTTAATTTGACCATGTGACCTAGTTTTTAACCGCAGGTGACCCAATTTCAAACTCATATTTCATGAAGACAAACATTCTGACCAATTTTCAAGTCAAATGAGCAAAAAATGAGGCCTCGAGTGCCCTAAAGATATTTCTTTAATCTGACCTAGTGACCTAGATTATGAGCCCAGGTGACCCAAATTTGAACTGGTCTTTGACTATATCAAAAGAAACATTTTAACCAATTTTCAAATCAAATGAATAATAAATGTGGCCTCTAGAGTGCCCACTAGCTATTTCTTTAATTTGACCAAGTGAACTAGTTTATGACCCCAGCTGACCCAAATTCAGACTCATGTGAGATTTTACAAAGACAAATATTCTGACCAATTTTCAAGGCAATTAAGAAAATAATGTGGCCTCAAGAGTGCCCACAAGGTATTTCTTTATTTTGACTAGTGACCTAGTTTATGGTTCCAGGTGACCCAAATCCAAATTCATCTGGTATTTCATCAAGACAAACATTCTGGCCAAATTTCAGGTCATTTGAGCAATAAATGTGGCCTCCAGAGTGCAAACAAGGTATTACTTTAATTTGACCCAGTGAACTAGTTTATGACCCAAGTTGACCCAAATTTATCTTATGCGAGACTTTGTAAAGACAAACTTTCTATCTAATTTTCAAGGCAGTTGAGCAAATAATGTGGCCTCGAGAGTGCCAACAGGGTATTTCTTTAATTTGACCTAGTGACCTAGTTTATGACCCAAGATGACCCAATTTTGAACTCAATGAACTTGTTGTGCTTAGATGGGCAAACAAACTTAGAAGAGAATAACTACATACCAAATATCAAAGCTCCACGCCTTCCAGTTTTAAAGAAGAATTGTAAAGTTTTCCTTCTTTGTTCCTATGTTCGAACTTGTGACCCCTGGGGCTGGGCCAGTTTTGACCCAGGGGCATCATATGAACAAACTTGGTGGAGGTCCACTAGGAAATGAGACATACCAAATATCAAAGCTCTACACCTTCCCGTTTAAGAGAAAAAGAAATTTAAAGTTTTCCTTCTTTGTTCCTATCTTTGAACTTGTGACCCCCGGGGCGGGGCCAGTTTTGACCCAGGGCATCATATGAACAAACTTGGTAGAGGTCCACTCTGAGATGCAACATACCAAATATCAAAGCTCCACACCTTTCGGTTTCAGAAAAGCAGAATTTTAAGGTTTTCCTTCTTTGTTCCTATGTTCGAACTTGTGACCCCAGGGGCTGGGCCCGTTTTGACCCAAGCAGCATCCTTGGAACAAACTTGGTAGAAGTCCACTAGGAGATGCTACATACCATATATCAAAGCTCTATGCCTTCCCATTTAAGAGAAAAAAAAAATTAAAGTTTTCCTTCTTTGTTCCTATGTTTGAACTTGTGACCCCCGAGGCAGGGCCAATTTTGACCCCAAGGGCATCATATGAACAAACTTAGTAGAGGTCTAGTAGGCCATGCTACTTTCCAAATATCAAAGCTCTACGCCTTCCTGTTTCAGAGAAGATGATTCTTAAAATTTTCCTTCTCTGTTCCTATGTTCGAACTTGTGACCCGCGGGGCAGGGCCAACTTTTGCCCCAAGGACATCATATGCACAAACTTAGTAGAGATCCACTAGAAGATGCTACATACCAAATATCAAAGCTCCATGCCTTCCTGTTTCAGAGAAGAAGATTTTTAAAGTTTTCCTTCTTTGTTCCTATGTTAGAAATTGTGACCCCCGGGGCGGGGCCAGTTTTGACCCCAGGGGCATCATATGAACAAACCTGGTAGAGGTCCACTAGGCAATGCTACATACCAAATATCAAAGCTCTATGCCTTCCAGTTTCAGAGAAGATGATTTTTAAAGTTTTCCCTCTTTGTTCCTATGTTCGAACTTGTGACCCCCGGGGCAGGGCCAGTTTTGACCCCAAGGGCATCATATGAACAAATTTGGTAGAGGTCCACTAGGAGATGCTCCATGCCAAATATCAAAGCTCTATGCCTTCTAGTTTTAGAGAAGATGATTCTTAAAGTTTTCCTTCTTTGTTCCTATGTTGGAAATTTTGACCCCCGGGGTGGGGCCAGTTTTGACCCCAGGGGCATCATATGAACAAACTTGGTAGAGGTCCACTAGGAGATGCTACATGCCAAATATCAAAGCTCTACGCCTTCAAGTTTCAGAGAAGAAGATTTTTAAAGTTTTCCTTCTTTGTTACTATGCTCAAACTTGTTACCCCCGGGGCAGGGCCAGTTTTGACCCCAGGGGCATCATATGTACAAACTTAGTAGAGGTCCACTAGGCAATGCTACATACCAAATATCAAAGCTCTATGCCTTCCAGTTTCAGAGAAGATGATTTTTAAAGTTTCCCCTCTTTGTTCCTATGTTCGAACTTGTGACCCCCGGGGCAGGGCCAGTTTTGACCCCAAGGGCATCATATGAACAAATTTGGTAGAGGTCCACTAGGAGATGCTTCATGCCAAGTATCAAAGCTCTATGCCTTCTAGTTTTTGAGAAGAAGATTTTTAAAGTTTTCCTTCTTTGTTCCTATGTTGGAAATTGTGACCCCCGGGGCGGGGCCAGTTTTGACCCCACAGGCATCATATGAACAAACTTGGTAGAGGTCCACTAGGAGATGCTACATGCCAAATATCAAAGCTCTACGCCTTCAAGTTTCAGAGAAGAAGATTTTTAAAGCTTTCCTTCCTTGTTACTATGCTCAAACTTGTGACCCCCGGGGCGGGGCCAGTTTTGACCCCAGGGACATCATATGAACAAACTTGGTAGAGGTCCACTAGGCAATGCTACATACCAAATATAAAAGCTCTACGCTTTCCAGTTTCAGAGAAGATGATTTTTAAAGTTTTCCCTCTTTGTTCCTATGTTCGAACTTGTGACCTCCGGGGCAGGGCCAGTTTTAACCCCAAGGGCATCATATGAACAAATCTGGTAGAGGTCCACTAGGAGATGCTCCATGCCAAATACCAAAGCTCTATGCCTTCTAGTTTTAGAGAAGATGATTCTTAAAGTTTTCCTTCTTTGTTCCTATGTTGGAAATTGTGACCCCCGGGGCGGGGCCAGTTTTGACCCCAGGGGCATCATATGAACAAACTTGGTAGAGGTCCACTGGGAGATGCTACATGCCAAATATCGAAGCTCTACGCCTTCAAGTTTCAGAGAAGAAGATTTTTAAAGTTTTCCTTCTTTGTTACTATGCTCAAACTTGTTACCCCCGGGGCAGGGCCAGTTTTGACCCCAGGGGCATCATATGAACAAACTTAGTAGAGGTCCACTAGGCAATGCTACATACCAAATATCAAAGCTCTATGCCTTCCAGTTTCAGAGAAGATGATTTTTAAAGTTTCCCCTCTTTGTTCCTATGTTCGAACTTGTGACCCCCGGGGCAGGGCCAGTTTTGACCCCAAGGGCATCATATGAACAAATTTGGTAGAGGTCCACTAGGAGATGCTTCATGCCAAATATCAAAGCTCTATGCCTTCTAGTTTTAGAGAAGAAGATTTTTAAAGTTTTCCTTCTTTGTTCCTATGTTGGAAATTGTGACCCGCGGGGCGGGGCCAGTTTTGACCCCAGGGGCATCATATGAACAAACTTGGTAGAGGTCCACTAGGAGATGCTACATGCCAAATATCAAAGCTCTACGCCTTCAAGTTTCAGAGAAGAAGATTTTTAAAGTTTTCCTTCCTTGTTACTATGCTCAAACTTGTGACCCCTGGGGCGGGGCCAGTTTTGAACCCAGGGGCATCATATGAACAAACTTGGTAGAAGTCCACTAGGCAATGCTACATACCAAATATCAAAGCTCTATGCCTTCCAGTTTCAGAGAAGATGATTTTTAAAGTTTCCCCTCTTTGTTCCTATGTTCGAACTTGTGACCTCCGGGGCAGGGCCAGTTTTGACCCCAAGGGCATCATATGAACAAACTTGGTAGAGGTCCATTAGGAGATGCTTCATGCCAAATATCAAAGCTCTATGCCTTCTAGTTTTAGAGAAGAAGATTTTTAAAGTTTTCCTTCTTTGTTCCTATGTTGGAAATTGTGACCCCAGGGCGGGGCCAGTTTTGACCCCACAGGCATCATATGAACAAACTTGGTAGAGGTCCACTAGGAGATGCTACATACCAAATATCAAAGCTCTACGCCTTCAAGTTTTAGAGAAGAAGATTTTTAAAGTTTTTTCTTCTTTATGACTATGCTCAAACTTGTGACCCCCGGGGCAGGGCCAGTTTTGACCCCAGGGGCATCAAATGAACAAACTTGGTAGAGGTCCACTAGGAGATGCTACATACCAAATATCAAAGCTCTGCGCCTTCTAGTTTCAGAGAAGAAGATTTTCAAAGATTTTGCTTTTTTTTCCTTTTTGTTGCCATGGCAACCAGAGTTGTGGGTGGAATTCAATTCTTTTAACACTTTTGGTAGAGCTTCACCCAAGGAACATCCCTGCCAAGTTTCATCAAGATTGGCCCAGTGGTTTAGGAGAAGAAGATGTTTAAAGAAATTGTTGACGGACGACGGACGCCGGACATAGCGCGATCACAATAGCTCACCTTCAGCATGTTGTGCTAAGGTGAGCTAAAAATAAACAACAGAAATAGTTTCAAAATATTTCCTTGAAAGTCAACCTACTGTATAGTCATGCAAAATCCAATAGAGAAGGGTGCAATCTTGGACAAACAAGACCGGGTGAATAAGCCAGGAACAAACTGGTTTTGGGACGAACAAGTATGGTATGTCTGTATCATTACGCCACTATATAGAAGGCCATTGCGGATCAAGCTATTTTCAATATAAAGGAAGTATTTCCACGATCGATGGCCTAATCCAATTTATTGTAATACGCCATTTTCAATTTCATATCTGAGTGCAATCGAAACACTTGTCTTAGAAAAAATGATTTTAAATGGGTTTACTTCCTTCAGTTTTGCACAAGCTATGATACATGATTTTCAAAATGCCGTATTGAACTCATAGTGGCACTGTCTTCGACTAATGCCACAAAAATGATTTATATGGTTCTTCAGATCAAAACACACACACTAGTATATAGTCAGTGTATTTCAACATTAAAAATTTGTTGAAATCCTTGGATGCTTGTACTCTTCAATCTAACTAGCAGATTTCTGACCAAATTTCTTGCCATTCAAATTTCAGGTCTTATTCCAAGAGCTGCCTTCTGATGAGCAGAGCCATTTTGCCTTAGCTCATCAGATGAGCGGGGGGGGGGGGGGGGGGGGGGGGGGGGGGGGAAATCTATCAATTATTTGTAGTACAAAGTACAGAGAGATAGTAGTAGAGAAATGATTCTTATTATTTCATGCTTTCCTGTAGGATATCGAGAAATAGCGGTGAAAATATTTTTCGATATTACACGGGTACAACCAGTGAGAATACCGACCACGGGGAATTTGTGCTGATTTTTATGGAAGTCTCGACAAAAAAAGGCGTTAGAAGCATGAAATAAATAGAATATTTGTTTTTTTCTGTGAAAGATCGAAATTTATTTCATCTTGTGAACATCATCGGTAATATTTTCACGAGTGGCATGCAGCCACTCATGAAAATATTACCGATGATGTTCACAAGATGAAATAAATTTCGATCTTTCACCGAAAAAAACAAATATCCTCTATATCAGTCAGTAGCCTGTGTAGCTTACTTCTAGTTAGGACCAATATTATTTTCATGGGTTACTTACTGGTGGCATACATATTTCTAAAGCAGACACAAAGAAAGCTTAACTCCAACTATCCCTTTCTGAAAACCAACATTTTCTCCTTAAATTCCACAACGTTTTCTACCAATTTAAAAGCAAATTCTGTCATTTGGACCATACTCAATTCGTCATCTGCAAATACTTTTGACAGTAAGCAAATCTTAAATTATGTTTTCTGGTAAAAAGTTTGCAGATTTTCAAATTACCTATAATTGAGTCGTGTAAATTTCTCCAAAAACTGTCATTGTCTCCCAGCCAGTGAGCACCATATCTACCTGTAGATGGATAGGTAGATCTGGACACAACAATCCCTCTCTTGCCGGTGGCTTGATGTACAGCCCTGTGGAGTCATAAATGATATTCATCATACATATGAGCCATGCTTAGTGAAAAGAAAGCTTCATGCATCTGCGAAAAGTATCGACCCAGGTCAGCCTGCGCAGGCTGACCTGGGCCGAATCTTTTTGCTATTGGTCAATTTTCTATGTGCTGAAGGACCATTCTATCCCATAAATCAGTTGGGTGTTAAAAGAAGTGGCCATTATGGATCCACAATTATGTGAGTGCTTGCCTAGCATCATGCATTATGGAGATGCATTAAGCCCCCTTTTCACAGAGCATGGCTCATATATGTTAAATGCTGACTTTAATCCTTTACTACACAATCCGGAATTTTTATGACGCTGAGGAAGAAGGCTTTTGAAAACATTGTGGGAAAAGGAGAAAATGCTGGTAACCAGCATTTTCTCCTTTTTCCACAATGTTTTCTACCCTTCCATAGAAAAATATAATAACTTCACACACATTTAAATTGTCGTCTGCAAATGCTTTCAATTTCAGCAAACCCAAAATTTTGTCGTTTGATAAAGAGTTAAGAGAAGCAGGAGTCCCACATTCACGCCAGTCTATATCGTTAACCCTCTACCGCACAATCCCGACTTTTAACGACCCTGAGAAAGAACGCTTTCAAAAACATTGTGGGAAAAGGAGACAATACTGGTAACCAGTATTTTTTGCTTTTCCCACAATATATTCTATCCTTCTTAAGTCAAATTTCAAGTTTTGAGTCACATTTAACTTGTTGTCTGCAACTGTTTTCAATTTGGACTAGACTAAAATTTTTATGTTTGGTAAATGGTTAAACTGGACTTCGGTCAAAGATTAGGTTTGCCTAGTAGTTCTGAAAACCTTAATAGACTCCTATTTCGGACTTGTAATTTGCACGAAAAATACCTTAATCTTATGTTAAGAAATCAAAATTATTAGCTCTTGCATGTGAATTAACTCTTTACCACACAATCATGGGCTTTAATGGCCTTTTGAAAACATTGTCGGAAAAGGAGAAAATGCTGGAACCAGCTTTTTCTCCTTTTCCCACAATGTTTTCTAACCTTCCCAAAACAAATTTAAATTTTTGAGTCACATTTATTTTGTCATCTGCCAATGCTTTCAATCTGGACAAGAATAAAATTTTGTCATTTGGTAAAGGGTTAATAAGTCTTGAAAAAAATTTGATGCAAGTCAGTTATAGTTATATTTTTTCTGTACTAACTTGATAAATAACAATAACTGCCAAAAGTAAACAAAGCAGGTGTTAAAATGCATAAAAATTTAAATAATATCGTTGAAAAGTAAGAATATTATCATGAAGATGAAAATCTGTTATTGTTCGGTCAGTCCAAGTGTTAGTCCCTGGCAGAGAAATTAATTTTAAAACTAGGTCAAAAGTTGCCAGGTCACTCTATCCTTTGTTTATCTTTTGTCTGATTTTAAAATTTATTTTTCTGTCAGCGACTAACATTTGGACTGACCACACAATAACAGATTGTCATCTTCAACATATTTACCATACTTCTGAATGGCATGATTTAAATTTAAATGCATTTTAACATATGCATTGTCCTTTTGGCTGCTATCAGGCCTTTAACCCTTTTCCAAACAAGCCCTGGTTTTCACATGTCTGCAGTAAAAGTCTTTTGAAAACGCTGTGGGAAAAGGAGAAATTGCTCGTGACGAGCAATTTCTCCTTTTCCCACAGTGTTTTCTACCTTTTTGGAGAACTTTCTGTCATTTTCATCAAATTTAAAATTGTTGTCTGCAAGCTCTTTCAATTTGGACCAGTCTAAAATTTGTCGTTTGGGAAAGGGTTAATTTCTCAACAATTTCTAATGCCGGAAGTCCTTTCAATATTCACAAAACCACCTCAGGAGTATTTTCCTTCCCATTTTTTTTTTTAACTATATATACATCATGATCATTGTCCATCCAAGGTCTGATCTCACAAATTATTGTATAAAGGAGGAAATGAAATTGTACAATCAGCATAACCATATTTATCAGTTATTTGACAAAATGGTCTTTATAATTACACAAGTGCTACACAAAAGCCATTGATTTTATGTTAAAGATTTAAGGCATGTTGTCAGTACATGTATATAGCTGATATTTCTGTTTCAATACAGAAGCAAACATCTCCAGGAAAACAAGAGGACCACATGCAGGTGCCAAGACTCTGCTGCAGTTGCTTTTAGAAATAGATTGATTTTCAGCGAAAATTCTAGGTCAGAAAAGGTGCATAACTGTGTCAAAAATACTTCAACTGTTACCATATTATTTCATATTATGTACATTCAGTGCTAAAATGAATAAATAAATAAAAAAAACCTTACCCTTATTGTATGGGATCCCCTTTTGATCGTTAACAATTAGTCTGAGTTTGATGTAAATATCTTCAGTAATGACAGAAATATTATAAAATGCCAAAGATTTACATGAAAACACAAGACAACAACAGGGCTAGGACAATACCTCAATTATTTTTTTCGAAAACAACAGAGCTAACTAGTCTGTCACATGTTGTGCCCTAGTCTGAGTTTGACCAGGGATCGTAAATCACACTTTTGTTATACATACGATCCCTTGTTTGATGTAAATATCTTCAGTAATGACAGAGATAATATGAAAGTCAAAGTTTTTGCACAAAAAAGCAGATGACGACAGGTCTCTGTCAATATCGCAACCTTTTCTTTGAAAACAGCTGAGGTAACTAAATGTTATGCCATGTATGTTTATCAGCAATTTTGTAGTTATGAAAGGTCTACCCATGGCATGAAATACTAACACTGAGGTAGCTTTTGTCTCACTCCAGCCATACAAACTGTGTACATCATAATGACGATGTTTTCCATCAACTTGCTCCGCTATCATACAAACAGTCTTGTCTGACAAATAGTCCCCTAATACGGTCTCTGTGAATAAAAGTCAAATAAAATGAGCCATGCTCTGTGAAAAGGAGGCTTAATGCATCTTCGAAAATTTTTGGCCCAGGTCAGCCTGCGCAGTCCGCGCAGGCTGACCTGGACTAAAAATTTTCGCAGTTGGTCAATTTTCTAACTGTCAAAGGACCATTCTACCTCATATTCCAGTTGGCTGTTAAAAAAAGTGGCTATTATGGATCTACAATTATGTGACTGTTTGCTTGGTATCATGCATCACGGGAGTTGCAATAAGCCCCCTTTTCACAGAGCATGGCTCAAATATTAAGACTAGTATTACAACAAACTAACAAGTTATAAATTTCCTTTTTAACCCATTAGCACACAATCCTGAATTTTAATGACCCTGAGAAAAAAAAAAAACTTTGGAAAGCACTGTGAGAAAAGAAGAAAATGCTGGGGACAAGTATTTTCTCCTTTGCCAAAAATGTTATCTACCCTTACAACAAAAAATTCGATTTTGAGTCGTCTGCAAATTATTTCAATTCAGACTGCCCCATACTTTTGGTGAGTAAAGAGTCACTTTGTGTATAAATGAAATGGATAATATCTGCAAGATCATACTATATTTCGAACACTAAGTATGGTAAGAACCATAGTAAATGAACCATGTTCTGTGAAAAGGGGGCTAAATGCATCTGCAAAAAATATTGACCAAGGTCAGCCTGCCTATTCCACGCAGGCTGACCTGGGTCCAGTCTTTTTGCTATTGGTCAATTTTCTGCATGTCCAAGGACCAGTCTATCTAATAATTCAATTGGTCGTTAGACAAAATCAATTTAACAGATCCATAATTTTATTATTAATTGCTTGGTATAACACATCACTGAGCTGCATTAAACTCCCTTTTACCAAACCATGACTCAAGTGAATGAGTTATCACACTATCTAATACTTTTCAGTATAATCTGAAATTCTATAATTCTATAATTAAACAAGAGGGCCATGATGGCCCTGGATCGCTCACCTGAGTCATTAGGCGAAATTCCACTCCAGGGTCATAATGACCCAATTTAAAACTCATCTGAGATATTATTAAGACAAACATTATGACCAATTGTCAGGTCAATTGAGCTGAAAATGTGGCCTCCAGAGTCTCCAAAATGTCTTTCTTCAATTTGACCTAGTGACCTAGTTTATGACCCTATGTGACCATATTTTAAACTCATCCGAGACATCAAAACAAACTTGTTGACCAAGGTTCAGGTGAATTGGGCAAGAACTGTCACCTCTAGGGTGCCCACAAGGTATTTCTGTATTTTTTGACCTAGTGACCTAGATTATGACCCTATGTGACCCAATTTCAAATCCATTTAAGATATCATCAAGTCAAACATGCTGACAAATTTTCAGGTCAGTTGAGCAAAAACTGTGGCCTCTACAGTGCCCACAATACATTTCTTTAATTTGACCCAGTGACCTAGTTTATGACCCTATGAGACCCAATTTCTAAGTGATCTGAGATATCATCAAGTCAAATATGTAGACCAATTTTCAGGTCAATTTAGCTAGAACTGTGGCCTCTAGAGTGCCCACAAGGTATTTCTTCAATGTGACCCAGTGACATTGTTTATGACCCTATGTGACCCAATTCTGAACTCCTCTGAGATATCATCAAGACAAAAAATGTGGCCTCTAGAGTGCCCACAAGGTATTTCTTTAATTTGACCTAGTGACCTACTTTATGACCCCAGATGACCCAATTTCAATCTCATCCAAGATTTAATTTAGGCAAACATTCTGATAAATTTCCAAGTCAATTGAGCAAAATATGTGCCCACAAGGTATTGCTTTAATTTAACCCCAGTCACCAGAGCCATGTTTCTTGACGGATCAAAATTTCCCGGACAGTTTTTGAAAAGGGTCACCAAAGGAACATCTCTGTGAAATTATTTCAAAATCTGACCAGCCGTTTCAGAGAAGAAGAATTTTTAAGAATTTCTTCATTTCCGTATAGTGCAAGTAGCCCCCAGTCACCAGAGCCATGTTTCTTGACGGATCATAATTTCGCGAACAATTTTTGAAAAGGGTCACCCCAGGAACATCTCTGTGAAATTATTTTAAAATCTGACCAGCGGTTTCAGAGAAGAAGAATTTTTAAGAATTTCTTCATATCCATATAGTGCAATTAGCCTCCATTCACCAGAGCCATGTTTTTCGACATATCAAAATTTCGCAAACACTTTTTGAAAAGGGTCACCAAAGGAACATTCCTGTGAAATTATTTCAAAATCTGACCAGCGGTTTCAGAGGAGAAGATTTTTAAAGAATTTCTTGGAAAATTCCATTTCGTTGCCATGGCAACCAGAGTTTTTGAGGGAATCAAATTTTGTGAACAATTTTTAAAAAGGACCTCCCAAGGAACATTCCTGCCAAGTTTGGTCCAAATTGGCCCAGTGGTTTAGGAGGAGATGATGTTTAAAGAATTGTTGACGACGCACGACGAATGACGGACACTGGGTGATCCCAATAGCTCCCCTTGAGCAAGTTGTGCTCAGGAGCAGGAGCATAATTCTGTCAAAAACACTTTGATGGTTACCTGCCCTTGTTGCATAGGTTCCCCTTTTGATAATTAACAACTGGTCCAAATCTGAAGCAAATATCATCAGTAATAACACAGATATTGTAAAATGTCAAAGTTTTCACACGAAGACAACGACAACAATGCTAGGGCTACGACAATACCTCAACGTTTTCTTCGAAAACAGTCGAGCTAAAAATGCAATCTGATCTTTGTTCTATACGATGAGATTTTTCCGATGATTTCTGGTTATAATTATTGATAGGAAATGTTCATTTGATTTTTTTTTTAGCCGTCAAAAGGTTGATATCAATGGACTTAATAGATAAAAAGATAATGAATTGATCTCTTACCAGGTCTATATGGTGGTACATCATATGTATTGTTATCCAAGGTACACTTTAGGGACCAGGGAGCTTTGCCTTCAGGCCAGTTCCAGGGCTGTTTGCCATTTGTATCAAAATTAGATGGCTCATTCATGTCCTTAAAAGAAAAAGAGGAGCACCGCATGCAAGTGCAAACACTCAGCTGAGTTGCTTTGTCACTGAAAATTTTAAGTTGAAAAAGGGGCATAACTTAATCAAGAATACTCGAGGCTTACCTGCCCATTTGATAGTAAACAACCAGCCCAAGAATGAAGAAAATATTTTCAGCAATAACAGAGATATGAGAAAATAGCAAAGTTTTTGACTGACAACAAAGCAGTCACAGACAACAGGGCTAAGACAATACCTCCACGTACCCTAAAAACAAGAGAACTGTAAAGGGGTGCCGACGCTAAGCTGGAGTGGCTCGATTCTCACTGAAAATTTTAAGTTGAAAAAGGGGCATAACTGTGTAAAAATACTTTGATGATTACCTGCCCTTGTATGGATTCCCCTTTTGATAAAAAAAAAAAAAAAAAAAGAAAAAAAAACAAGACGGCCATGATGGCCCTGGGTCGCTCACCTTAGTAGAGTGCCTTTAAGGTTTTTCTTTAATTTGACCATGTGACCTAGTTTTTGACCGCAGGTGACCCAATTTCAAACTCATATTTCATGAAGACAAACATTCTGACCAATTTTCAAGTCAACTGAGCAAAAAATGTGGCCTTGAGTGCCCTAAAGATATTTCTTTAATTTGACCTAGTGATCTAGATTATGACCCCAGATGACCCAAATTTGAACTGGTCTTTGACTATATCAAAAGGAACATTTTAACCAATTTTCAAATCAAATGAATAATAAATGTGGCCTCTAGAGTGCCCACTAGCTATTTCTTTAATTTGACCAAGTGACCTAGTTTATGACCCCAGTTGACCCAACTTCAGACTGGTGTGAGATTTTACAAAGACAAACATTCTGACCAATTTTCAAGGCAATTAAGCAAAGAATGTGGCCTCTAGAGTGCCCACAAGGTATTTCTTTATTTTGACCTAGTGACCTAGTTTATGGTTCCAGGTGACCCAAATCCAAACTCATCTGGTATTTCATCAAGACAAACATTATGGCCACATTTCAGGTCATTTGAGCAATAAATGTGGCCTCCAGAGTGCAAACAAGATATTTCTTTAATTTGACCCAGTGAACTGGTTTATGACCCAAGTTGACCCAAATTAATCTTATGTGAGACTTTATAAAGACAAACTTTCTAACTAATTTTCAAGGCAATTGAGCAAATAATGTGGCCTCGAGAGTGCCAACAAGGTATTTCTTTAATTTGACCTAGTGACCTAGTTTATGACCCAAGATGACCCAATTCTGATCTCAATGAACTTGTTTTGCGCTTAGATGGGCAAGCAAACTTAGAAGAGAATCACTACATACCAAATATCAAAGCTCTACGCCTTCCAGTTTTAAAGAAGAATTTTAAAGTTTTCCTTCTTTGTTCCTATGTTCGAACTTGTGACCCCCGGGGCTGGGCCAGTTTTGACCCAGGAGCATCATATGAACAAACTTGGTAGAGGTCCACTAGGAAATGCTACATACCAAATATCAAAGCTCTACACCTTCCCGTTTAAGAGAAAAAGAAATTTAAAGTTTTCCTTCTTTGTTCCTACCTTCGAACTTGTGACCCCCGGGGCGGGGCCAGTTTTGACCCAGGGGCATCATATGAACAAACTTGGTAGAGGTCCACTCTGAGATACAACATACCAAATATCAAAGCTCCACACCTTTCGGTTTCAGAAAAAAAGAATTTTAAAGTTCCTTCTTTGTTCCTATGTTCAAACTTGTGACCCCCGGGGCTGGGCCAGTTTTGACCCAAGCAGCATCCTTGGAACAAACTTGGTAGAAGTCCACTAGGAGATGCTACATACCAAATATCAAAGCTCTATGCCTTCCCATTTAAGAGAAAAAAAAATTGAAGTTTTCCTTCTTTGTTCCTATGTTTGAACTTGTGACCGCCGGGGCAGGGCCAATTTTGACCCCAAGGGCATCATATGAACAAACTTAGTAGAGGTCTACTAGGCTATGCTACATACCATATATCAAAGCTCTATGCCTTCAAGTTTTACAGAAGAAGATTTTTAAAGTTTTCCTTCATTGTTCCTATGTTGGAAATTGTGACCCCCGGGGCGGGGCCAGTTTTGACCCCAGGGGCATCTTATGAACACACTTGGTAGAGGTAAACTAGGAGATGCTACATGCCAAATATCAAAGCTCTACGCCTTCAAGTTTCAGAGAAGATGATTTTTAAAGTTTTCCTTCTTTGTTACTATGCTCAAACTTGTGACCCCCGGCGTGGGGCCAGTTTTGATCCCAGGGGTATCATATGAACAAACTTGGTAGAGGTCCACTAGGCAATGCTACATACCAAATATCAAAGCTCCACGCCTTCCAGTTTCAGAGAAGATGATTTTTAAAATTTCCCCTCTTTGTTCCTATGTTCGAACTTGTGACCCCCGGGGCAGGGCCAGTTTTGACCCCAAGGGCATCATATGAACACACTTGGTAGAGGTCCACTAGGAGATGCTTCATGCCAAATATCAAAGCTCTATGCCTTCTAGTTTTACAGAAGAAGATTTTTAAAGTTTTCCTTCTTTGTTCCTATGTTGGAAATTGTGACCCCTGGGGCGGGGCCAGTTTTGACCCCAGGGGCATCATATGATCAAACTTGGTAGAGGTCCACTAGGAGATGCTACATGCCAAATATCAAAGCTCTACGCCTTCAAGTTTTAGAGAAGAAGATTTTTAAAGTTTTCCTTCTTTTTTACTATGCCCAAACTTGTGACCCCCGGGGCGGGGCCAGTTTTGACCCCAGGGGCATCATATGAACAAACTTGGTAGAGGTCCACTAGGCAATGCTACATACCAAATATCAAAGCTCTAAGCCTTCCAGTTTTAGAGAAGATGATTTTTAAAGTTTCCTCTCTTTGTTCCTATGTTTGAACTTGTGACCCCTGGGGCAGGGCCAGTTTTGACCCCAAGGACATCATATGAACAAACTTGGTAGAGGTCCACTAGGAGATGCTTCATGCCAAATATCAAAGCTCTATGCCTTCTAGTTTTACAGAAGAAGATTTTTAAAGTTTTCCTTCTTTGTTACTATGCTCAAACTTGTGACCCCCGGGGCGGGGCCAGTTTTGACCCAAGGGGCATCATATGAACAAACTTGGTAGAGGTCCACTAGGAGATGCTACATACCAAATATCAAAGCTCTGCACCTTCTAGTTTCTGAGAAGAAGATTTTCAAAGATTTTGCTTTTTTTTCCTTTTTGTTGCCATGGCAACCAGAGTTGTGGATGGAATTCAATTCTTTGAACAATTTTGGTAGAGCTTCACCCAAGGAACATCCCTGCCAAGTTTCATCAAGATTGGCCCAGTGGTTTAGGAGAAGAAGATGTTTAAAGAAATTGTTGACGGACGCCGGACGCCGGACATAGGGCGATCACAATAGCTCACCTTTAGCACATTGTGCTAAGGTGAGCTAAAAAAAGAATGTCCAAGTCTGAAGTAGTAAATATCTTCATTATAACAGAGATAATGTAAAATTTCAAAAGATTTTGCATGTAAATGAAGACAACAGGGCTATGACCATACCTCAACAATTTCTTTGAAAACAAAACCAAGCTAAAATTGATCTCAAGGCAAACATTATGGGAAAAAAAACTTCACTGTTGCAATGATGTTGTACATCCCTAATGCCAGTATCTCAGTCATATCACAGAGACAGCCGACTTATTCATGCCTTTCCTGGGTATTGTCAGTATTAGGCTGGGGCTCTGTAGTGCCATGCCCATGGACATTTTCACATGATCAGCACCACCACATGGAGCAGAACCAGAATTTTCTGATTAGAGATCAAATACCGTAACATTTTACCAAACAACAACTTTTTTCTTTAACTTTTCTAAACTGAGAGCAACTGCAGAAGACTAATTCAATATTGATAAGTGAATAAATTAGGCAAAGATCTCTGACAAGGTTGAAATCATTGTGGAAAAAGGAGAAAATGCTGGAAATCTCTCACCTTTCCCACAATGTTTTCTAACCTTTCAGAAACAGGTACAACCATTTGAGCAACATTTCACTTGTCGTCTGCAGCAGCTTTGAATTTGGACGAGTCTTCAATTTTGTTGTTTGGTAAAGAGTTAACCAATGAACATTCACATGGATAAACTGTGGCAAAAGAGAGAAATTGGTCATTTCAAGCGATTTCTCCCTCTGCAACAATACTTTTGAAAGTGGCCTGATGCAAAGCAAAACAAAGAGCACTGCATACGGGTGCTAACTCTAAGCTGCGGATGCTTAATTTTCAGAGAAAAATTCTAGGTCAAAAAAGGGGCATAACTGTCAAAAATACTGTAATGGTTATCTGCCTTTGTTGTATAGGTTCCCCTTCTGACAATTTAAAACTTGTCCAGGTTTGAAGCAAATATCTTCAGTAATAACAGAGACATAGAGGATCTCATATGGGAGTTTATGTATAATTGTGGCGCCGCATGAGCGGCGGCACTATATTTTTATTCGGTTTTGTAAAGTGCCTATGGAGGCAGCCATATTGAACTGGTTCCATGCTTTGTTTTAACATCCACCTATATCTACTGTACTTTGATTACCAGATCGGGGTCCATAATAACTTTTTTATTTATTTGTGGGGATTTATTTTTTTGTTTTTGTATATTGCACTTTCATTGTTAGATGGATAAAAACACGGATCGTAGACATATCAACATTTTCCTTTCGAAAAATAAAAAATGCATTTCGAATAATAACTCACGTGATCAAAAATTATCTGTCACAAATTTTCGAATCCACCATTTTAAATATCTTACGCTGGAAAAGGTTAAGAGGCATTTTCAAGCTCTCTGACCCTAGAGCACCCTATGTGGTACTTGTGACCCCACTTATATTTTTGTTCTAGTATTGTATGGATTGTAGAAATATTGTTTTCCTTTCGCGATCGTGTTTTTAAGACCAGCTAACTGTAACTAGGTCAATGTTGGGGGTGACAGATGTTTCGGTAACAGACGAGTTCGGTAAATTGGACTTACAGAGTAAATCGATTGGATGTTTCGGTAACAAGGTAATTATATAGTGGTAATGCACCGTGACGTTTTTCACACCAAATAAAGTCTTGGTTCTGATTCGTTCAATGTTTCTCTTTTTTCTTCCACACACTTTAAGACATAATATTTTTGTTATGTTTCTACTGTTATGCTGTATGTAAAATGATACCCGAATCAAAGTTGAGGTAACGAATAACAACACCCAATCCTAAACTTGAAACACGTTGTATCTCCTTTTAAATCATTGCTTTATGATCCTTTCAATGTGAAAATATTTTCTTACTGAAAGACTTCCAAACCAGCCATTAACCCTTAGAGCGTCTGTCATTACTGCTGTTGCCATTGCGGCCGGTGCAGATCGAGATCAGAGTACACCAAACACGGAGTTTGATTTTTGATCTTCATTTGTCAATTTTGCAAGACATTCAGAACAAGAAAACCTTGACACTGCTAAAAATAGGTTTTATATCTAGAATGAAAATTACCGTTGGGTTTATTCGACGCTCTTAGATTTAAAATTATGGATAGTTAAATTTAGTTCAGAAACACAGGTAATACAGGTAAAAATATTGTGGCAAAAGAAGAGAGCGAGCGCGAGAAATAGATAGTAGCAAATACTTTTTTTGACAAATACTTTTTTCAAACTGCACGAGCAGTGTGTGATCTAAACATGCCCAATACCCATAACTTTTACATGCAGTCTGATCTGCGAGTTTCTTCTTGTCCATTAGTGTTTCAGGTTTTCATAAACTGGGGTTAATCTTTAAGATCTACGGGAAACTTCTTTATCTTGTTGGCAATGGGAGGTGTGAAAACAGGCTGTAAACGCATCTATATACAATATACAGTACTCCCTTCGCTCTCAAATAGTACGCATATGATTTTTTTATGCAGTGTTGTATTGATGAACGCACTTTAAAACCAGCAGGCGCCGATTTTTGTGCACCAGACCAGATTTGAAAACTGTGTGGAAAATGGAGAGGAACAAAACAGAACAGATATCTTTTAGATGGGCACAAATGTTCATGGTCAAAATCACAAGAAGTATGCACGAAAGCATTATTGTCAAGGCCTCTCTCTCTCTATCTCTCACTCCCTCTCTTCATTTGCCACAATGTTTCAAATGTATTATCTTTATTTCTGAATTCACGTTAATTATCCATAATTTTAACCCTTAGAGCATCGAAAAACGTAAAGGCTATTTTCATTTTAGAAACAGAACAATACATATATTACAATATACGATCCCTGGTCTAATATTAGCTATTTCAAAGCAAAGTTGTCCTTCTTCATAATGTCTTAGAAAAGCTGGCAGCATAAACCAACGATCAGACTCTGTTTTTTTGGGGTTTTTTTTTTTTTTTTTTTTTCTTTTTTTGCTTTGCAGTTTGATCTTTGTCTGAATCGGTCGCAAGGGCAACAAGAGTGAAAGGTGTTCTGAGGGTAAATGGCTGGTTTGGAAGTTGACCAATTTGTTTCCGGAAGAAATTATTTTTCACACAGAAAACGTTGACAAGAATAGTGTCATTTTTAATAAAACATTTTTAAAAAACTTGAGGACTGGCTTAAAGTTGGAGTCTGTTATCTGAAGGACGATTAAGTAATACGGGTACAAGCTTAGGGCTGGGTTTTATCAGGGATCGTATATTATTCATTACATGAATCAGCTATGGGTGAAAAACGAAAATAAGATATGGTGATCAAAATTTACTAATTTCAGGTATTTATTTATACAGCATGGAAAGAACAACAAATATAATTACGTCAGAAAACGTGTGAGAATTGCAAATTAAAAGAAAAAACGTTTGCACAAACAGAAGCCATGGGTGTGAAAAACATCACGGCACTATATTACTGCCTTGTTACCGAAACATCCAATCAATTTACTCTGTAAGTCCAATTTACCAAACTCGTCTGTTACCGAAACATCCGTAAATCAATGTTGGAGTGCCTAACATGACTGGTATCATACAACCCCTCTAGTCTATATAGATATAAGGACTTCATTCAAGTCTTTATTACATCTATAATAAAGAGGGGTTGTATGATACCAGACATATGTGTTGGAGTGTCAGATTTAGCACAATCCGATAACAGACTTTTCTTTCGTTAATGTAAAATCTTCCTGTTCAAAATCAGACGGTCGAGAGTTTTGATATTTCATGTGTAGTATCGCTACAATGACCTCTACCAAGTAATAGTATGTTCAAATGGTGGCCTTCGGGTCAAAAATTGCCATATGCTCCCCTCCACCCAGATGTCACAAATTTGCGCATAGCCATATTTGTTACACACTTTTCAAAATCTTCTATCAAATATCAGAAAGGCAACAGCTCTAACATTTCTATCTATCAATTGTGTCCAAATGATGTCCTGTGGATAAAGAAATGGCGCAGTCCATGGATAAGAAGTTTGCAAATAGCGTTCAATGATATGAAATTTAAAAATCTTGTCAAAAACCAGATGGCCCAGAGTTTAAATACAGTATCACCACTTGGACCTCTACGAAGATTGTGCAAGAGATGCGTATTAGGAAATAACCCAATACATTGTGCCCTGTTACAGAAACAACTAGTTTGCGGCGCCATTGATGTTCAGCATCAATATTTTCTTGTCATTTTTATCAAACGAGTTGACTAAAATTATATGATGCAAGCCTTGGCGAGTGTCATATACATTTTAGTCAACTCGTTTGATAAAAATGATAATACATAAACATGAATGTGAGATTCTGTTTATCACATAAAACGAACGACAGACAAATAAGTATCCTGCATCATCACCTTCAGCCTTCATACCGTTCACGGGTCCATGTTCAAATTTGTAGTTTGGTTTCAAATGTGTACATACACAAGTAGATAGCTCTTTGACATTTACATCGAAAATAGAATGAAACAGTTTTTAAAGGGGATAATTCCACCTATTTCTGCAATTTTGTTGACTTTAAACAACTTCAGCTGCGTTTTTTGGTTTTTATTACACATGAAAAATAAACAAGAGCTTCACAGAGCGACGCATATACGCCCGAAGGGGCTTGTCAGTAAAATGAGTTGAAATGAAGGATGGGCCGTGAATGATGAGTAGTTATTCTCCATGATAAAGAAAGTAAGTCTTGATTGTCTGTAATAGTTTATTGAAGGAAAATAAGCATTTAACCCTCTACTGCTATCAGTGTTTGAAGTTTCAAGTTGAGAGCTTTTATAGTTTGAAAGTTATGGCCCAGACAAAAATTCAAAGTAAAAATTTAAAAATAAATAAAGGGCAATAACTCAAAAAATATGGGTATCAGAATTATGGTTCTTGTGCATGACACTTCTCCATAATGTGTTCTGTCAGTGTATGAAGTTTCAGGTTGATAGCTTTTCTAGTTTGGAAGATGTAGCCAGGACAAAAATTCAAAATGAAGTTATTAAAGGGCAATTACTCAAAAACTTAGGGTGACAGAGTTATGGTTCTTGTTTACTGCACTTCTCCACAATCTGTTCTATCAGTGTATATTGTTTCAAGTTGATAGCTTTTATAGTTTGGAAGATCTGGCCCAAACAAAAATCTAATGTGAAAAATATTAAAGGGCAATAACTAAAAAAACAAGGGTGGCACAGTTACAATTTTTGTGAATTGCTCTTCTCCACAAGGTGTTCTATCAGTCTTTGAAGGTTCAAGATCATAGCTTTTATAATTTAGAAATTATCGCCCAGATGAAAATTCAAAGTGAAAACTAACAAAGGGCAATAACTCAAAAAGAAGGATGGCAGAGTTATGGTTCTTGTGCAATGCACTTCTTCATAATGTGTTCTATTAGTCTTTGAAGTTTCAAGATGATGGATTTTAAAGTTTGGAAGTTATGGCCTGGACAAAAATTCAAACTGAAAATTAACAAAGGGCAATAACTCAAAAAATAAAGGTGGTAGAGTTATGGTTCATGTGCACTGCACTTTTCCATAATGTGTTCTATCAGTGTATGAAGTTCCAAGTTAATAGCTTTTATAGTTTGGAAGTTATGGCCTGGACAAAAATTCAAACTGAAAATTAACAAAGGGCAATAACTCAAAAAACAAGAGCAGCAGAGTTATGGTTCTTGTGCACTGATTTTCTCCATAATGCGTTCTATCAGTGTATGTAGTTTCAAGTTGATACCTTTTATGGTATGGAAGTTATGGCCTGAACAAAAATTCAAAGTGAAAAGTTGGTTATTTCAGAAATCAAGGGCAGATAATTTTAGAACGCAAACAGCAATCCCAATTCTAAGAGTCAGGTGCACAACTAGACATCATGGAGATTCACTGTGACAAGTTTCAAATAATTCCGATGGAAACTGTAGGAGGAATTGCGCACACAAGAAATTGCTAACGGACAGACGGATGGACGGACGGATGGAAGACTGGGGGTATAACATAATATGACCCTTCAGGCGTATAAAAACCTTTTCACGTGTATACGCCTTAGCAACAATGACATCATTTTTCTGCGAAACAGCGTAGTAGTATAAATTCCGGCATGTGTTGTGGCTGGTTTCCTCTGTTTCATGTGCTCATGACTAATAACTGATCAGAACCAGGACCCAAAAAATGATAATACACTAGTGTATTATCGAAAATAAGTCATGGGTTTAATACACTGCTGGAGGAGGTTTTATGTGATAAATTATAAAATGGCAGTTTTCACACAACAACAACGCAGATGCCAGGACTATGGCAGTACCTCAACATTTTCTTTTAACCCTTTCCCACACAATCCCGAGTTTTAATGACCCTGACAAAGTGACCTTTTGAAAACATTGTGGGAAAAGGAGAAAATGCTGGTTACCAGCATTTTCTCCTTTTCCCGCAATGTTTTCTAACCATCCCAAAACAAATTTCTATTTTTGAGTCTTATATATTTTGTCATCTGCAAATGCTTTGAATTTGAACAAGTCTAAAAATTTGTCGTTTGGTAAAGAGTTACAACCGCCGCTTAAAATTGTCTACAAGATGGTGCAGTAGTATAGAGCAGAATACAAGATGGTGCAGTAGTGTAGAGTGGAATACAAGATGGTGCAGTAGTGTAGAGCAGAATACAAGATGGTGCAGTAGTATAGAGCAGAATACAAGATGGTGCAGTAGTACAGAGCAGGATACAAGTTGGTGCAGTTGTATAGAGCAGAATACAAGATGGTGCGGTAGTATAGAGCAGAATACAAGATGGCGCGGTAGTATAGAACAGAATACAAGATGGTGCGGTAGTGTAGAGCAGAATACAAGATGGTGCGGTAGTGTAGAGCAGAATACAAGATGGTGCGGTAGTGTAGAGCAGAATACAAGATGGTGCCATAGTGTTGAGCAGAATACAAGATGGTGCAGTAGTGTAGAGCAGAATACAAGATGGTGCAGTTGTATAGAAGAGAATACAAGATGGTGCAGTAGTATAGAGCAGAAGACAGGATGGTGCAGTAGTATAGAGCAGAATACAGGATGGTGCAGTAGTATAGAGCAGAATACAAGATGGTGCGGTAGTGTAGAGCAGAATAGAGGATGGTGCGGTAGTACAGAGCTGAATACAGGATGGTGCGGTAGTATAGAGCAGAATACAAGATGGTGCAGTAGTGTAGAGCAGAATACAAGGTGGTGCAGTAGTGTAGAGCAGAATACAAGATGGTGCGGTAGTGTAGAGCAGAATAGAGGATGGTGCGGTAGTACAGAGCTGAATACAGGATGGTGCAGTAGTATAGAGCAGAATACAAGATGGTGCAGTAGTGTAGAGCAGAATACAAGGTGGTGCAGTAGTGTAGAGCAGAATATAAGATGGTGCAGTAGTGTAAAGCAGAATACAAGATGGTGCAGTAGTATAGAGCAGAATACAAGATGGTGCAGTAGTATAGAGCAGAATACAAGATGATGCAGTAGTATAGAGCAGAATACAAGATGGTGCAGTAGTATAAAGCAGAATACAAGATGGTGCACACTTACTATCCAGAGCCCATCAAATCCAATGGTGTCATGGAAAGATGTGATCAGATCCCTCCAATACTCTCCAGTCTCATTCTTAAGGAAATCTGGAAATGCTACTTTTCCTGGGGGCCATGACTGCAATAAAACAAAGCAACTGAAAAATCTGAATAAAAAAGAGCCCTGCTCTGGCAAAATGGGGTTTAATGCATCTCTATTTTTGCATTATACCAAGTATGTCATCATATAATAATGGATCCATTAAACCCTATCCTGCTAAATAAGTGAAATAAAACTTTTGAGCCAATACTAAAAAATTCAAATTTTGTTATTTCAAAGGTATTTTTAGGGGAAATATATCTCCTTATCAGATAGGGTAGATCCAGGATCAGACTGCACGTTCTATGCAGTCTGATCTTGATCTACACTGTCCGCAAAAGGTCAGTGAGTCGCGCTTAGCAGCCTGAGAGTTTATTCCATTTTGTTGAAGAACCAACTGAATCACGACATAGAATGGTCCCTTGCCATACAGTAAAATTGACCAATAACAAAAACTCTTGACCCAGGTCAGCCAGCACAGGCTGTGCAAGTTGACCTGGGTCTATACTATTTGAAGATACATTAAGCCCCCTTTTCACAGAGCATGGTTCGTATATTTGGCACTGAAAAGGTTAAAAAAAAAAGTTATGAGAGTATGCAGTATTTATGCTGTGGTTGTCTTCTCTTCTGGTTAGCCTCAACAGCCCATTAGAAAGATCCAAATGTTACAATACGAAGGTCCATTTCAGCTGGAATGCCTATGAAAATAGCAGACTCTGTACATCCAAAACAGACCGTCTGATCTCAACAGTCTGATCTTGACCTACACTATTTATCTCAACTCTTTACCAACAACAAAATTTTAGACTTGTCGAAACTGAAAGCATTTTGCAAACGACAAAATAAATCAGAATCAGAATTTCAAATTTGTTTTTTTTACAAAACATTGTGGGAAAAGGAGAAAATGCTGGTTACCAGCATTTTCTACTTTTCCCACAATGTTTTCAAAAGTCTTCATCTTTAGGATTGTTAAAACACGGAACTGTTTGGTACAAGGTTAACATATCGATAACATGCGTGCCAATGCTTTGCTGCAGTTACTTTCAGAAATAGACTTGGCCTGTTTTCACAAAAAAACTTTAAGTCTATTGTTTGACTCAAATTTGCAAACAGACTTATTTTCCGACTCAAGATGAGTTTGTTATTCCAAAGGCATTTCACTAACATTACCAGACTTATATAACATTCTCAAGTCCTGTGTTGACACAATCTTTCAGACTCAACTCAGCAACAGAATGGACTTAACCCTTTACCACACAATCCCGAATTTCAAAGACTGGATTAATAGATTGTATGGTGTTTAACACCATTTTCAACATTATTTCAGTTATATCATGGCGGCCAGTGCACCTATCCATACTTTCCTGGAGTTTCTTTTACCAGTACTCCGCACAATACTCTTTCCAAGCCACTGGCTGCTTTCCCACATAACCATCATCAAAGAAATGGTCAGCAGTGAGAGAGGAATGAATCCTGTCGCAAGGACTATCATCAATCCTCAGAAAGAAATTGGCCAAGCCTGGGATCGTGCCAGCGACCTGTTCCCAAGTCCTGTACGCTACTGACTAAGCTAGGGAGGCTTGGCTTTAACGACTCCGGAGGAGAAGGCTTTTGAAAACACTGCTGAGAAAGGAGAAAATGCTGGTAACCAGCATTTTCTCCTTTACCCGCAATGTTTTCTACCCTGTCAAAAACATATATGATCATTTGGGCTGCATTTATTTTGTCATCTGCAAGTGCTTTCAATTTTGTCCAGTCCAAAAGTCTGTAGTTTGGTGAAGAGTTAAGTCTGTTAATTGTCTTTAGTCCATTTATTTTTTAGGTGGGTCTGAAACATAGTGTCAACTCAGGACTTGAGAACATTACTGCAGTCTGATAATGTTACTGAAATGTGTCTCAAATAACAAATTCAACTTAAGTCAGAACCTGGAACCATTAGTAGATTTAGGTAAAATAAGGGACTCAATTTTTTCGTGAAACCTGGCCCTGATTTTCAGTGAAAACTGTAGTTTGAAAAGGTGGCATATCTGTGTGCAAAAATATTTGGCTGGTTACCTACTCTTGTCCTATGGGTTCCTCTATTGATAGTTACCAACTAGTCCAAGTCTGAAGTAAATATCTTCAATAATGACAGAAATAGCATACAATGTAAAATTTTTTGCATGACACAGATGACAACAAAGACGCAGACGACAATGCAGAGGACGGCATAGCTATGACAAGACCTTGATGTTTTCTTCAAAAACAGCTGAGATAATAAAATGTTAATCTTAACCCTTAAAGCGCTATTCAAGACTATAGTTGTCTTTGCAGCCAGTGTAGATCAAGATCAGGCTGCACAAAACGTGCAGCCCGATCTTTGATCTACAATGTCTGCTTTGCTGAAACACTTAAGACAAAGCAACCATGAAAAAGCAGTTATTTGCATATTTCTAGGTTGAAAATGTCTGATAGGTTTATTTGGCGCTCTAAGGGTTAATCACCCAGACTGACTTACATATCCTAACAAAACATCACTTCCATTACGTGTGTACTTGGAGTCTGCTGGACCTCTATTGGCTGGCCATTCTATAAATACATTTCTCTTTAGTCCCTCTTCAAATGGACGGAAGTTTTCTCTTGTTGATATCACAACAGGATCCTGAATAATAAATAAATATAGCGATCATAGTGAGTATTTAGAGGACAACAGTCCATTTTAAGAAAAAAATTTAAAATTAGAATTTTCAAGCACTTACAAAATGCCACCCACCAAATGCCTTGCCACTGGATCAGGAAAAAAGTCAAAGGGCCATTTCTCCAACCATAATGAAATTTCAGCCAAAATGTGTGAGGAGAGGATGTCACAGTACTGTGTCTACAGACAAATGGATGGCTAAAATGATGGGGTGGTTATAAGCATTTTCTTCTTGTCCCATAATGTTTTCAGGAGCCATCTTGCTCTGGTCCATTACACTCCGGATTGTGAAGAAAAGGGATTAATTACAAAAGATAATACATCAGGGTCCGTGTTCACCAAACATTCTTATGAACATTCTTTGTCCTATTCTCCAAGATATTCAGAATTTCAAAGTAACACAACTTCTGACTGGCTAAACCAAATGGTTTAGCCAATCAGAAATTTTGTTACTTTCAAATTTAGAAACATCTATAGAATAACATCTGCAGAATAAGGCTGAGAACATTCTTAACTCTTTATCATACAACAAAAATGTAGACTTGTTCAAACTGAAAGCATTTGCAGATGACAATTTAAATGTGGCTCAAATTGTTGAAGTTGTCTTTGATGGGGTGGAAAACATTGTGGGAAAAGGAGAAAATGCTGGTTCACAGCATTTTCTCCTTTTCTCACAATATTTTCAGAAGGCTTCTTTCTCAGGGTCATTTAATGTTGGGATTGTGTGGTAAAGGGTCAAGAATGATTTGTGAATATGGACCCAGATACAAACTTTGAACTTTTACAAAAGAAAATGGTAAATAAGGAAGACTTACGAGAATTATAATGAAATGCATTCCACCATCCTGCAGCTCTTTAACATAACTGGGCAAGCCACCAAATTCTTTTTTATTATAAGTAAATCCTATCCTTTCATCCATATAATCAATATCGGCATACTGAATATCCTACGAAAAAAAAGAGCATATTTGAGTCTTGCATTCTTTTCTTATAACTCTTTATCAAACAATAAAATTTTGGAGCCAACCAAACTGAAAGCATTTGCAAACGACAAGTTAAATGTAGCTCAAATGATGATTTCTGTCTTTGACGGGGTAGAAAACATTGTGGGAAAAAGGAGAAAATGCTGGTTACCTGCATTTTCTCCTTTTTCTCACGATGTTTTCAAAATAGCCTTCTCTTTCAGAATCATAAAAGGTTTAAGAAATACAAGTGTGTTTGATTTGGGTAAACACTATGTATTAGTAATCACATAATGAACAGATATATAAACCATTTGCTTCACTTCGACAGATCATTCTGTAATGAACAGAACATGCGGTCTGATCCTGGATCCACCACGATTCACTGAGATATTTTGACAAAAGCAATCTCAACTCTTAGGCTGCTAAGTGCAAATCAAAGACCTTTTGCAGACAGTGTAGATCAAGATCAGACTACACAGAACATGCGGTCTGATCTTGGATCTGCACTGTCCGATAAGGGGATATCATTCCCCCCTAAATATACCTTTGAAATAGCAATATTTGGCTTTTTACAATCGGCTTAAAAGTTTCATTCTACTTATTTAGGAGTTTAGCGTTAACCATCAATCAAACTGTTGTCTCAATGCAGAAAAACAAAGTGTTCAAAATGTGTTCATAAAACAAACCCAATGTATATTGGTTTTTGTTGCCAAATGTTGAAAAATTTTGTGCATGCAGTGTATGCCAACATAATGATTCCAAAATATCCCTGCATGGTGGCATCTGCCCAGAGAATTTGTGATAGTGTAAAGGTGCTTTAGGGAGTTAAACCCTTTTTAAACAATTTAAAGATTTAACCATCTGGAGACAGAAGGCTTTTTAAAACATTGTGGGAAGAGGGGAGAATGCTGGTGTTCTGCATCTGTCACAGCGTTTTCTACCATTTAAAAGACAAATCCCATCTTTGGCACCACATTTTGTTTGTTGTCTGCAATTGCTTTCAATTTTGACAAATCTACAATTTTGTGGTCTGGTAAAGACTTAACCCTTTACCAAACATTCCTGGGTTTTCATGACTCTGAGAAAGAAAGCACTGTGAAAAAAGGAGAAAATGCTGGTAACCAGCATTTTCCCCTGTTCCCACGATGTCTTCTACCCTTTCAAAGACAAATTCTATCATTTGAGCTACATTTAATTGTTGTCAGTAAATGCTTTCAATTTGGACAAGTCCGCATTTTTGTCATATGGTAAACAGTTAACTGTTTACCAAACAATCCCGAGTTTTAACGACCCTGAGAAAGACAGCTTTTGAAAGCATTGTGAAAAAAGGAGTAAATGCTGGTAACCAGCATTTTCTCCTTTTCCCACGATGTCTTCTACCCTTTCAAAGATGAATTCTATCATTTGAGCCACATTTAATTGTTGTCAGTAAATGCTTTCACTTTGGACAAGTCTGCATTTTTGTCATGTGGTAAACAGTTAACTCTTTACCAAACAATCCCGAGTTTTAACGACCCTGAGAAAGAAGGCTTTTGAAAACATTGTGGGAAAAGGAGTGAATGCTGGTAACTAGCATTTTCTCCTTTTCCCGCATTGTTTTGTACCCTATCAAAGACATAAATCATCATTTGAGTCATAATTAAATTATCGTCTGCAAATGCTTTAAATGTGAACTAGTCCAAAATTTTGTTGTATGGTAAACAGTTAATTGGGTATAAGCATGTGGGTAAGAGATAGGTAATAGATAGGTGATAAAAAGGGGTCAGCTTACATGAGGTATCCCTGCCTCCCTTGTTCTATCTACAGCCCCTTTCATATCATCTAGGTCCTTATAGCCCCAACGACATAGCTGGAAACCCAGTGACCAGTATGGGATCATTACAGGGTGACCTATGACCTATCAAAATAGAAACAGATGTACAGTATATCATAATGTCTGCAAACAAAATAACAGCGTGTACATTTATGGCATCATACATGTATTTCTAAAACATAAAGTTATGGCCATATCAAACATTATGGTACCTATTTTTTTCTGAAAGGATGATTTAATTGGCCACCATTTCCATACAAAAATTCAGTTTACTCCTGAAATAACTAACATAAGCGGAGCTGATTGTCCCATCAAGAAAGTCAGTCCTCAACTCTGAGTAAAATTCTATACAGAATGTCTTTATTTAAGGCAATTTTGTTTATATATATATATACTGGAGTTTAATTCCATTTACAGGCTAAAGTCTTGTCACCGCGGTCAGTGCACCTACACATGTGTCTCTCAGCTTTCTCACACCAGTACTGACACAACTTCCTTTCCAAGCCACTGACTACTTTTCTCACATGCATCAGAGATGAGAGGCGAAAAATCGCTGTAAAGTTTGCCGCAACCGAATACTGAACCCCCAATGACCAGATCACGAGTCACATACAATAACCACTGAGCTACTGGGCAAGGTTGTTCAAGGCAAAAAAATGATCTGACATCAAATGATTGCCTTGCACATCTTTTGAAACAACGGCAGCCAATGTGAAGAAGAATTTTGCTATATAAATACATGTATACATACAGTCTAACCAGTGCTATGCAAGCATTTTAGGGCCACTCTAACAGTGCTTGCTTATTATAGGTTGTTTGCTTAATAAAGATGACCACTGAAATAGGTTTGACTGTACATTTAAACCTACATAAATGCAACAGATGGAAGACAGACAGAGGGAAAGACTGAGATGCTGATCCCAGTATATGCCTTAACCCTTTCCCAAACTAGCCCTGGTTTTCACGTGTCTGCAGTACAAGTCTTTTGAAAACACTGTGAGAAAAGGAGAAATTGCTCATAACGAGCAATTTCTCCTTTTCCCACAGTGTTTTCTACCCTTTTTGAGACCTTTCTGCCATTTTCATCAAATTTAAAATTGTTGTCTGCAAACTCTTTCAATTTGGACCAGTCCAAAATTTGTTGTTTGGGAAAGGGTTAAACCATGTAATTTGGGGGAATAAATATAAATATTGTGTACTTGAGTATACTGCTGTACGACTGTCTCTGGTTCTGGGCCCATAAATATGTAAAAGTCAAGAATTCCTCCAATAGTTCTGTATGTCAGTCTTGGGACTGGTTCCAAAATCACCTCTGAAATGTGTATGTGTTACATAATGTTATAAAAAGCAAATAATTAAATATCAATACCAGTTTTTTAACCCTTTACCACACAATCCCGAGTTTTAACAACCTTGAGGAAGAAGATTTTTGAAAACATTGTGGGAAAAGGAGAAAATGCTGGTAACCAGCATTTTCTCCTTTTCCCACGATGTTTTCTACCCTATCAAAGACAATTTACATAATTTGATTCATATTTCAATTGTCGTCTGCAAATGCTTTCAATTTGGAACAGTGTACATTTTTGTCGTTTGGTAAAGAGTTAATAAGGATAATTTCTTAACTTGATATCTCATAACCAATTTCAATTCAACTGTGTATTGGCAAACATTGACAAAATTTGTCTATGGCCATTTAAAGAGAAGATAGACAGAATATGGCAAAGAAAATTACAAATAAAGAACAGAATAATGGACAAAAAAACCAAGGTTGCCTCTCTAAGAGGTTGTTGTTTGTAAGTGATAGTCAGAATATATAAATAAATGCCTTTTTATTACTTTAACTCTTTACCAAATGATAAAATTTTAGACTGGCCCAAACTGAAAGCATTTTGCAGAAAACAAATTTAACTGAAATGATGGAAATTGAATGTGAAAGTGGTTACCATCATTTTCTCCTTTTCCCACAAGGTTTTCAAAAGGCTTTTTTCTCAGGGCCGTCAAAACTTGGGATTGTGTGGTAAACAGTAACAAACAATTCCGAAATTTAACGACCCCCCCCACCCCCCAAGAACGAAAGCTTTTGAAAACATTGTGGGAAAGAAGAATATGCTGGTTACCAGTTTTCTACCCTCTCTAAGACAAATTACAACATTTGGGGCCACATATAATTAGTCATATGCAAATGTTATCAATTTGAACAAGGCTAAAAAAGTTTCATTCAGTAAGGAGTTAATCAACTCTTTACAAGATGCAACTTTTACTCCCTTCCATCATGTAAACATTGCCAGAGGACAAATCAAACATGGAATTTATCTTTGAAAGCATTTTACTTTTTCCCTCCAACTTTTTCACTCCTTCAAAAAACCAATTTCATCTATTTAGCTAATAATAAATTGTTGTCTGCAACTGCTTTCAATTTAGAAGTGTATATCATTTTGATGCAAAGAGTTAAAACTTACCCATTGCATTTGTATTTAAGAAGAGAACAGCGTGAGTATTGCCCTGGTCATCCTCAAGGTTCATGTAGAATGGATGGGCACCATACAGGTTAGTGTAGTCCTGCAAGAAAATTATAGCCATAAACGAGTGGACCCTTTTGGTCATGAATCCCTCACCAGAGATCAATAGTATCGACCACCAATCAACAAGATAATGAGGAAGACACTGCTAGAACTCATAAAATGCTTTAATCCTTTACCACACAATCCCGACTTCTAACGACCTTGAGAAAGATAGCCTTTGGAAAAAACATTGTGGGAAAAGGAGAAAATGCTGGTAACCAGCATTTTCTCCTTTTTCCACAATGTTTTCTAAGCTTCCTAAAACAATTTTTCCAGTTTTTGAGTCACATTTGTCGCTTGCAAATGCTTTTAATTTGGACTAGTCTAAAATTTTGTTGTTTGGTAAAGAGTTAATCCTTTACCACAAAATCCCAATTTTTTATGATACTGAAGACAGAAGATATCACAAAATAAAATGAATTTTAAAACAAGGTAAAAAGTAAACAAAAGATAGAACAACTTGGCAACTTTTCATTTAGTTTTAATATTTAATTTTTTGACAGCCATTTACACTTGGACTGACTTTACAATGATATATTGTCAACTTCAAAATATTTGCCATACTTTTAAGTGATATGATTAAAATTTAGATGCATCCTGACAGCGGCATTGTTGATTTTTTGCCTCCTTTGTGCCTTTAAACAACAAAAATAATACTTTACTGGTGAATTAACCGCAGCATCTCGTGTGAAGATGGGCCATGTTTTGTACTCCATGTTATGTTTAAAATGGAAGTGTCTGTGTTCACCCAATCCATAGAAATATTCTGAGGGCAGGAAAGTGGACAACTGTAGATACTGGTCAGAAAATATAAGAGGTCCTGCTGACATGTCCCAGCTGAAAAAATATGGGGAAGTTTCTTTTTAACTTGCACTAAACGATCCAATGTAGTAGCCACAGAGACAAAGAATGCTTCTGACAATATTGTGGGAAAAGGCCATAATGCTGGTAACTAGTGATGTTTTCTATCGATTCAAATACGAAGCACATCATTTGAGCTACATTTGATGTGTCGTCTGCTAATGCCAACATTGTTTTCTAACCTACCATAAACAAAGCTCAATTTTTTTATTTACATTTATTTGTTGTCTCTGAATGCCTTTAAATTGGAAAAATCTAAAATTTGTCATCTGTTAAAAGGCTGGGGCAGTTTTGAAAAGAATTTCAGTTACATAATGGCAGCTGAAGGACCTATCCATACTTTACTGCTTTCAAAGCCACTGGTTGCTAGATATAAACAAAAAATAAAAAATTTTAGCTGTTATATAAGAAACAGGAGAACATGATGGTTATTTCCATTTTTTCCTTTCCCGATGATGTTTTCAGAATCCCTTCTCTTCAGAGTCATGAAAACAAGTGAACGTTTGGTAGAGAGGTAATTACTTACATGGTCTTGTTTGTACTTCTACGTACAACTTTGATGAAGAAGTCTTCCGTAGAGTTCTCTGGACTAATGATAACATCATACAAGGAGGTCGTGTCATTGTTACCTTCTTCTGGGAGAGTCAGCGGTACTGGAGCCTCGTATCGTTCTTCGTTTGGATCATAAATCTGTCGTAACATGCATTAACCTTTTACCACGGACAAAAATGTAGACTTGCTCAAACTGAGAGCATTTGCAGACGACAGTACAAACAAAGCTCAAATGACGTAATTCATCCTTGACAGGGTAGAAAACATTGTGGGAAAAGGAGAAATGCTGGTTACCAGCATTTTCTCCTATTCCCACAATATTTTCAACAAGCACCTACTTAAGGATTACTATAACTTGTGAGTGTGTGGTAATGAATGAATGAATGTTGTTTTATGGCGCATCGACAGCTTTGGTCATTTAGCGCGCATGTCTGTGTTAAAAGATATTAAAAATGGGATTATAAACTGAAAAAGGTTTGAATATATTTATAATAGTAAAAGAGTTGAGTTAAGAAGGATTGTGTGTGATCTTAATATGTATAAAGGACATTATTGAGTGACAGGGCAATCCCCATCATCTCAAAAGTAGTAAATATCACAGTTTATTGTAAATGCCGAGTGTGTGGTAAAGGGCTGACACTTTACAAAACAATTATGTGTCTTAACCCTTTACCAAACGACAAATTCAAAATATTTGCAGACGACAAAATAAATGTAACTCAAAAATTAAAATTTGTTTTGGGAAGGACAGAAAACATTGTGGGAAAAGGAGAAAATGCTGGTTACCAGCATTTTCTCCTTTCCCACAATGTTTTCAAAAGGCCTCTTTCTGAGGGTCGTTAAAACTTGGGATTGATGGTAAAGGGTTAACGAACATCACACCTGAGAGTATTGAGAACATTGTGGGAATAGGAGAAACTGGGATAACCAGCATTTTTTTTTTTTTTTATCTTCCCGCAATGTTTTCTATCCTTTTAAAGACAATTCCATAATTTGAGCAACAACCAATTTGTGGATTGCAATTACTTTCAATTCAGACAAGTCTAAAACTTCAACCTTTGGTAAAGAGTTATAATCACTGAGCACAACTTGTGTTGCTTCTGTGGACAGTCTAAATAAAGATCAGACTGCACAGAATATACAGAATGTGCATTCTGATTTTTATTTGAACTGTCCACATCCTGTGCAATCTGAGCCTAGATCTACGTTGCCCACCATTTCATTCCATACTTAACCCTTTACCGCACAATGACGCCTTCTGATGCCCCAGGGAAAGAAGCCTTTTGAAAACATTGTGGGAAAAGGAGAAAATGCTAGTTACCAGCATTTTCTCCTTTTCCCACAATGTTTTCTACCCTATCAAAGAAAAGTTGCACCAACTGAGCCACATTGAAATTGTCGTCTGCAAATGCTTTTAATTTGGACAACGCTAAAATTTTGTCGTCTGGTAAAGGGTTAAGCACTACAAGGGTCAAAATCTTGGTAATTTGAATATAAATAGAACTAACCAGTTATACAGAATAATCCATTACTATAAAAAATTATGTACAAGAGGGCCATGATGGCCCTGGGTCACTCACCTTAGTAGAGTGCCTTTAAGGTTTTTCTTTAATTTGACCATGTGACCTAGTTTTTGACCACAGGTGACCCAATTTCAAACTCATATTTCATGAAGACAAACATTCTGACAAATTTTCAAGTCAATTGAGCAAAAAATGTGGCCTCGAGTGCCCTAAAGATATTTCTTTAATTTCACCTAGTGACCTAGATTATGACCCCAGGTGACCCAAATTTGAACTGGTCTTTGACTATATCAAAAGAAACATTTTAACCAATTTTCAAATCATATGAATAATAAATGTGGCCTCTAGAGTGCCCACTAGCTATTTCTTTAATTTGACCAAGTGACCTAGTTTATGACCCCAGTTGACCCAAATTCAGACTCATGTGAGATTTTACAAAGACAAACATTCTGACCAATTTTCAAGGCAATCAAGCAAAGAATGTAGCCTCTAGAGTGCCCACAAGGTATTTCTTTATTTTGACCTAGTGACCTAGTTTATGGTTCCAGGTGACCCAAATCCAAACTCATCTGGTATTTCATCAAGACAAACATTCTGGCCAAATTTCAGGTCATTTGAGCAATAAATGTGGCCTCCAGAGTGCAAACAAGGTATTTCTTTAATTTGACCCAGTGAACTAGTTTATGACCCAAGTTGACCCAAATTAATCTTATGTGAGACTTTATAAAGACAAACTTTCTAACTAATTTTCAAGGCAATTGAGCAAATAATGTGGCCTCAAGAGTGCCAACAAGGTATTTCTTTAATTTGACCTAGTGACCTAGTTTATGACCCAAGATGACCCAATTTTGAACTCAATGAACTTGTTGCGCTTAGATGGGCAAACAAACTTAGAAGAGAATCACTACATACCAAATATCAAAGCTCTACGCCTTCCAGTTTTAAAAAAGAATTTTAAAGTTTTCCTTCTTTGTTCCTATGTTCGAACTTGTGACCCCCCGGGCCGGGCCAGTTTTGACCCAGGGACATCATATGAACAAACCTGGTAGAGGTCCACTAGGAAATGCAACATACCAAATATCAAAGCGCCACACCTTTCAGTTTCAGAAAAGAAGAATTTTAAAGTTTTCCTTCTTTGTTCCTATGTTCAAACTTGTGACCCCAGGGGCTGGGCCAGTTTTGACCCAAGCAGCATCCTTGGAACAAACTTGGTAGAAGTCCACTAGGAGATGCTACATACTAAATATCAAAGCTCTATGCCTTCCCATTTAAGAGAAAAATAAAAATTAAAGTTTTCCTTCTTTGTTCCTATGTTCGAACTTGTGAGCCCCGGGGCATGGCCAGTTTTGACCCCAAGGGCATCATATGAACAAACTTGGTAGAGGTCCACTAGGAGATGCTTCATGCCAAATATCAAAGCTCTATGCCTTCTAGTTTTACAGAAGAAGATTTTTAAAGTTTTCCTTCTTTGTTCCTATGTTGGAAATTGTGACCCCCGGGGCAGGGCCAGTTTTGACCCCAGGGGCATCATATGAACAAACTTGGTAGAGGTACACTAGGAGATGCTGCATGCCAAATATCAAAGCTCTACGCCTTCAAGTTTCAGAGAAGAAGATTTTTAAAGTTTTTCTTCTTTGTTACTATGCTCAAACTTGTGACCCCTGGGGCGGGGCCAGTTTTGACCCCAGGGGCATCATATGAACAAACTTGGTAGAGGTCCACTAGGAGATGCTACATGCCAAATATCAAAGCTTTACGCCTTCAAGTTTCAGAGCAGAAGATTTTTAAAGTTTTCCTTCTTTGTTTCTATGCTCAAACTTGTGACCCCCAGGATGGGGCCAGTTTTGACCCCAGGGGCACCATATGAACAAACTTGGTAGAGGTCCACTAGGAGATGCTACATACCAAATATCAAAGCTCTATGCCTTCCAGTTTCAGAGAAGATGATTTTTAAAGTTTCACCTCTTTGTTCCTATGTTCGAACTTGTGACCTCCGGGGCATGGCCAGTTTTGACCCCAAGGGCATCATATGAACAAACTTGGTAGAGGTCCACTAGGAGATGCTTCATGCCAAATATCAAAGCTCTATGCCTTCTAGTTTTACAGAAGATGATTTTTAAAGTTTTCCTTCTTTGTTCCTATGTTGGAAATTGTGACCCCCGGGGCAGGGCCAGTTTTGACCCCAGGGGCATCATATGAACAAACTTGGTAGAGGTCCACTAGGAGATGCTACATGCCAAATATCAAAGCTCTACGCCTTCAAGTTTCAGAGAAGAAGATTTTTAAAGTTTTTCTTCTTTGTTACTATGCTCAAACTTGTGACCTCTGGGGCGGGGCCAGTTTTGACCCCAGGGGCATCATATGAACAAAATTTGTAGAGGTCCACTAGGCAATGCTACATACCAAATATCAAAGCTCTATGCCTTCCAGTTTCAGAGAAGATGATTTTTAAAGTTTCCCCTCTTTGTTCCTATGTTCGAACTTGTGACCCCTGGGGCGGGGCCAGTTTTGACCCCAAGGGCATCATATGAACAAACTTGGTAGAGGTCCACTAGGAGATGCTTCATGCCAAATATCAAAGCTCTATGCCATCTAGTTTCAGAGAAGAAGATTTTTAAAGTTTTTCTTCTTTGTTACTATGCTCAAACTTGTGACCCCTGGGGCAGGGCCAGTTTTGACCCCAGGGGTATCATATGAACAAACTTGGTAGAGGTCCACTAGGAGATGCTACATGCCAAATATCAAAGCTCTATGCCTTCAAGTTTCAGAGAAGAAGATTTTTAAAGTTTTCCTTCTTTGTTACTATGCTCAAACTTGTGACCCCTGGGGCAGGGCCAGTTTTGACCCCAGGGACATCAAATGAACAAACTTGGTAGAGGTCCACTAAGAGATGCTACATACCAAATATCAAATCTCTGCGCCTTCTAGTTTCAGAGAAGAAGATTTTCAAAGTTTTCCTTCTTTGTTACTATGCTCAAACTTGTGACCCCTGGGGCGGGGCCAGTTTTGACCCCAGGGGCATCAAATGAACAAACTTGGTAGAGGTCCACTAGGAGATGCTACATACCAAATATCAAAGCTCTGCGCCTTCTAGTTTCAGAGAAGAAGATTTTCAAAGATTTTGCTTTTTTTTCCTTTTTGTTGCCATGGCAACCAGAGTTGTGGGTGGAATTTAATTCTTTGAACAGTTTTGGTAGAGCTTCACCCAAGGAACATCCCTGCCAAGTTTCATCAAGATTGGCCTAGTGGTTTAGGAGAAGAAGATGTTTAAAGAAATTGTTGACGGACGCCGGACGCCGGACATAGGGCGATCACAATAGCTCACCTTTAGCACGTTGTGCTAAGGTGAGCTAAAAAAGTCAGTCTGTATGAGAAGGAGAAATGTGTTAATTAACCCTTTACCAGACGACAAAATTTTAGCCTTCTCCAAATTGAAGGCATCTGCACACAACAATTTCAATGTGGCTCAAATGGTGCAATTTTTCTTTGATAGGGTAGAAAACATAGTGGGAAAAGAAGAAAATGCTGGTTACCAGCATTTCCCAGCATTTTCTCCTTTTCCCACAATGTTTTCAAAAGGCGTCTTTCCCAGGGGCGTTAAAAGGCGGCATTGTGCTGTAAAGGGTTAAGTGTGCTTTAATAAAGTTCTTTTCTGTAAATATTAAGTTCAAAAAGGGGCATAACTGTCAAAACTATTTAAAAATTAACCTTCAGTACTGACAGAGATATCAGAAAATGCCACACAACATTTTCCACATGAGGACAACAATGCATGTGACATTTTCTTTTAAAACAGCTGAGCTAAAAACTAGTCTGCAGCTGGTTATGTATTAACTTTTTACCACACAATCCCGACTTTTAACGACACTGTAAAAGAAACCTTTTGAAAACCTTGTTTTCTACCCTTTCCCCAACAAATTTCAAATTTTCAATCACATTTATGATGTCGTCTGCAAATGCTTTCAATTTTGACAAGTATAAAATTTTGTCGTGTGGTAAAGAGTATACTCCTCACTAAACAACAAAGTTTTAGACTCATCCAAATTGAAATCAATTTCAGACGACAAAATACTGACTCAAAAGTTGAAATATGTTTTGGGAAGGGTAGAAAACATTGTTGGAAAAGGAAAAAATGCTGGTTACCAGCATTTTCTCCTTTTCCCACAATATTTTCAAAAGGCTTCTTTTTCAGAGTCATGAAAACACAAGATTGTTTGAAATAGGGTTAAAGAGAGCTATTCAGCTTTTTATCATATCTCACCGAACTTCAAAAATAATTGAGCCATGCTCTGTGAATAGGGGGCTTAATGCATCTGTGAAAAGTATCGACCCAGGTCAGTCTGCGCAGTCTGCACAGGCTGACCTGGGCCGCAACTTTTCGCTGTTGGTCAGTTTTCTGTATGTCCAAGGACCAGTCTACCTCATGATTAGGTTGGTTGTTAACCCTTAAGCTGCTAATCGCGACTCACTGACCTTTTGTGGACAGTGTAGATCAAGATCAGACTGCACAAAATGTGCAGTCTGATCTTTGATCTACACTGTCCGATACGGTATTTTCTTTCCTGTGAAATCAACTTTGAAACCGCAAAGTTTGGGCTTTTAGTATTGAGTAGAAATTTGTGTTTCATTTATTCAGCAGCTTAAGTATTAAAGTAGCAATTATGGCTCTATATGCATATGATAGTTTTCCTGGTACCGTGGATTACCGAGATGCATCAAGCCCCATTTTCAGACAGCCTGGCTCAATTAATTACTGAAGTAAGGTTATAGCCAAAAAACCACCCCATTAACAACCAACTATCAGAAAGATAAACAAGAGGGCCATGATGGCCCTGTATTGCTCCACTGGCTTATAAATATAAACCATAAATACTAAACATTTCAATTCCGAGCCACATGGTTTCAAAATGAAGACTTACAAATTTTTCTCTGTAAAAGCCCATGTGGAAGTTGAGACCCGCAGGGCAAAGCCATTTTTGGTCCTAGAGCTATAATTACTTGCACCCTGGTAGAGGTCCACAAGATAAAGCCACATGCCAAAATAATACAAGTCTAAGCTGTATGGTTATAAATAAGGTGATTTTCAAGTTTTGTCCATATGAAGCCTCTGTAAAACATAAGACCCCTGATGCAAGGCTAATTTCAAAAAAAAAAAATCAAAACAGGAAGATTTCTTAAGTTGTCACTATGTAAGCCCATGTAAAACTTGTGATCCCTGCTGCGGGGCCAATTTTGACCCCAGGGCTAAAATTTTGACCCGCTTGGTAGAGGCCCACTAGATATAGCTACATGCAAAATTTGGTAGCTCTAGGCCTTATGGCTAGGTACAGGAAGATTTTTAAAGTTTTCTCTATATAAGCCTATGTAAAACTTGTGACCCCTGGGACAGAGCCAGTTTTGACCCCAGGGCTATAATTTGAAGAAACTTAATAGAGGTCTACTACATACAGCTATATGCCAAATTTGGTAGCCCTATGCCTTATGGTTTCAGACAAGAAGATTTTTAAAGATTTCCAATATTTTTCAGTTTTGTTGCCATGGCAACCAGAGTTTTTGAAGGAATCAAATTCTTTCAAGAAATTCTGAAGAGGACCATGGCAGGATCATTTCTGTGAAGTTTCATGAAAATTGGATGGGTAGTTTCAGACAAGAAGATGTTTGAAATAAAAGTTAACGCACGGACAGACGGACGGACACCGGGCCATGACATAAGCCCGCTGGCTTTCGGCCAGTGGAGCTAAAAATTGAGAAACAAGTAGATTTTGTGCCAGAATTTTGCGGTGGTTTGTGGGAACCTCACATGTCTATAATACATCACACCATGTAGGATCATATTTCATATTCAAATTAGTACAATGACATCATATTTGACTTCATAAAAATATACAAAGAGATCGATTTCAAAGCAAGTAATCACTTGAATGCCAAATTTGCAATTTTCTTCTACAGGTAATTGTTCAGTTTCTTTAGCTTTGCAGAGACAAGTGTTTTTTGTAGTATTTATCAGTGTTTAACCCTTGACCAGACGACAAAATTTTAGCCTTGTCCAAATTGAAAGTATTTGCAGGTGACAATTTCAACGTGGCTCAAATGGTGCAGTTTTTCTTTGATAGGCCAGAAAACATTGTGGGAAAAGGAGAAAATGCTGGTTAACAGCATGTTCTCCTTTTCCCACAATGTTTTCAAGAGGCTTCTTTCCCAGGGTCATTAAAAGGCAGCCTTGTGCTGTAAAGGGTTAAGTCTTTACCACACAATCCCAAATTATAACGACCCTAAAGAGGAAAGCTTTTGAAAACATTAATGGAAATGGAGAAAATGCTAGTATCCAGTATGTTCTCCCTTTCCCACAATTTTTTATACTCTTTCAGAGCCACATCTCGTGATTCCATCCAGATTTAAATTGTCGTCTGCAAATGCTTTCAATATGGATAAGTCTAAAATTTTGCTGTGTGGTAAAGAGATAAACAAAAAACTTTAATTTCCAGCAAAAAAAAAATCTAAATAGCCCCCTTTAACCCTTTACCGCACGATGCCGCCTTTTGATACCCCTAGGAAAGAAGCCTTCTGAAAACATTGTGGGAAAAGGAGAAAATGCTGGTAACCAGCCTTCGGCCAGTGGAGCTAAAAATTAGAATTACCTTAATTCTGAGCATGGTATCTCCCAACTTATGCACATTCACTTTCAAAGTATGTATGTCTTTTCCAAATAGAGTGAAAGTTGACTTCTTGGTCAAAGTGATATTACTAGGGTCGTCTGCCTGTATTCTTCTGTATCCATGATTATCCCTGAAACAGCAAACCAGACCAAAAAATTGTAGACTTGTCCAAACTCAAGGTAGTCTGAAACAGCAAATTAACTCTGTGCCACATGACAAAAATGTAGACTTGTGATTGTGTGGTAAAGAATTAAATATGAATAAAAATGGAATTTGTCTTTTAACTCTTTACCAAACGTGAAATTTTAGACTTGTCCAAATTGAAAGCATTTTACAGACGACTATATAAATGTGACTCGAAAATTGAAATTTGTTTTGGGAAGGGTAGAAAACATTGTGGGAAAAGGAGAAAATGCTGGTAACCAGCATTTTCTCCTTTTCCCACAATGTTTACCATGTACTCTCTCAAAGATAAATTCTATAATATGAGCAATATATGATTTGTAGCTTGAATTGCTTTGCATTTGAGCAAGTCTACCACTTTGTCATGTGGTAAACAGTTAACCCTTTACCAGACAATGCTACCTTTTAACAACCCTGGGAAGGAAGCCTTTTGAAAACATTGTGGGAAAAGGAGAAAATGCTGATAACCAGCATTTTCTCCTTTTCCCACAATGTTTTCTACCCCATTAAAGAAATATTGCAGCATTTTAGCCACACTGAAATTGTCATCTGCAAATGCTTTCAATTTGGACATGGCTAAAATTTTGTCGTCTGGTATAGGGTTAAGGTGTAGAAAACTTTTCGGAAAAGCAAGAAAATGCTGGTCTCCGGCATAGTGGCGCATCATGCACTTTCTTGTGGTCATTATCCACTGAGCCACACAACTTTTTACTATGCTGCAACTCACTATCTGGCTTACAAAACCTTGAGATTTTTTTTTTGTTTCGACGTTGTTGAATCAACATCAGATATGTTACCATTGGAAAATGGAACTACCGTAAAATGTCACTTATGAGACTGATATGAAAGGGATATCTGTCATTTCTATTTATCTCTCTACCACATAATCCCAACTTTTATCGACCCTGGGGAAGAAACCTTTTGAAAACATTGTGGGAAATGGAGAAAATGCTGGTAACCAGCATTTTCTCCTTTTCCGACAATGTTTTCTACCATGTCAAATGCAAAATTCCTCATCTGAATTACATTTAAATTGTCGTCTGCAAATGCTTTCAATTTGGACCAGTCTAAAATTTTGTCGTTTAGTAAAGGGTTATACAGTAAATACTAACGTAATTTTTTAACTACACAGTTATTCATTCAACCTGCTATAATACATAGTATGCAGTCACTTCGTACCATAACCATTTTGTACCATTCAGTTTATGACCATTTCGTACCATAACGTTACCATTTTGTACCATAGCATTACCACTTCGTACCATAGCGTTACCACTTCGTATCATGATAATAACATCTCTTAGTGTGATCAAACATATCAATAAATATTACAGAAAGTGGTATTTAATATATTAACTTGATATAAAACAATGCTTTGGCAACTTTATGTACGGGATATTATCATAAATCAATTAAATGAATCAGTAAGTACGCGACTGAGAAAATAGGTAATTGGTCTGTTTGTCAGTAATGTTTGTTGCAGGTCGGGTAATTATTATTGGCAACAACCTGATTACATTAAATTGAACAGTTAATCAAAGAATTATAATTTTTTGATTACCTTTGATTGTAAGCTGTCTATTTTATTTTCTGTCTCCTTTTTTGTATGTTTGTTTATGTTGAAATTAGGTGATCCTTTTGAGCCGAGACTAGGACAAGGTCAAACCCAATGTGACGATTTTATTTCTTGTAAAAACATAATTTTCCACACTATTCATTTGCTTAAATCAAATGCCATACAGAACCAATTCGTTTTTAACAAGTATCAAAGAAACTGCTTTAAAAACATAATGGAAAAAAGGAGATAATCAGAAAGTATTATTGTGCATAATTTTTTGTATAATTATCTAACTTAAATGAATAACGCCTTTGTGTTTGTTTTCTTCTGTTAATATCGTCATAAAGAAAGTTTTTCTTACTTAAAACTTGGTTGTAGGTCAAAAAAAAACTTGGTACGAAATGGTATCACTATGGTACGAAGTGGTAAAATTATGGTACGAAATGGTAAAATTATGGTACGAAGTGACTGGTACGAAATGGTCATGGTACGAAATGTCCATAATTCTAATACATAAGTGAAAAGTATTTATCTTTAATCAGAGTACTTAATGATTCAAATTATTTACTGCATGAAGATGAAAAACTGGCAGAGTTCCAGTCTACCACAACAGCAACAAATTTAACCCTGTCCCAAACGACAAATTTTGGACTGGTCCAAATTGAAAGAGTTTGCAGACGACAATTTTAAATTTGATGAAAATGGCAGAAAGTTATCAAAACGGGTAGAAAACACTGTGGGAAAAGAAGAAATTGCTCGTTATGAGCAATTTCTCCTTTTCCCACAGTGTTTTCAAAAGACTTGTACTGCAGACCAGGGCTTGTTTGGGAAAGGGTTAACAACGACAATCTTTCACACAATTACTGCTTTAAACAATGGTCAAAAAACAAATCTGATTATTTTTTGGTGTCATTATCCACTATGATACGTGAAGTTTATTCATTTTGATTGCCTTTAGAAAATTTTAGGCCCAAATATAATGACACTCACAAATTTGCCAGTGTTAATTTTGTGCCTGTTTTAGTACAACTCTTTACCAAAGAATCCTGAGTTTTAACAGCCATGATAAAGATTTGTTTGTTTGTATTGGAGTTTTAATGCCATTTTAACAGCTTAGGTCATATCATGGTGGTCAGCGACGCACATATGTGCTTCCTGGCTTTCTCACACCAGTACTGACACAACTTTCTTTCCAAAGCCACTGACTACTTTTCTCACATGCATCAGAGGTGAGAGGCGAAAAATCGCTGGAAAGAAAGTTTGCCTCAAAAGGGTATCAAACTCACAACCACCAAGTCACAAGTCTGACTCGCTAATCACTGAGCTACCCGGGCGGGCCCATGATAAAGAACGCTAGCTTAACAGCGTTTCCTCAATTTCTCAGAATATTTTCTACCCTTTTAGTAACAAATTCAGTTATTTAACCTTTACCAAATGGCAAAATTTTAGGATTGCCTAAATTGAAAGCTTTTGAAGAAGACATAGAAATTCATTTTGCAAGGGTAGAAATTATTGTGAAAAATGAAAAAAATGCTGGTTACCAGCATTTTCACCTTTTCCCGCTATGTTTTCAAAAGGCCTTTTCCTTAGACCAATCCCATAAATTTGGACGAGTCTAAAAATTTAGTCTTTTGGTAAAGGGATACGGCACTCTGCTCTAAGTTGTCTGATTGGTTATTACCACATCCACCAGTTGCTACCAATAGGTTGGGTGCTGCCTGTTGTCTGTTGGCCACTAACATGATAAATAGGTACCAATATATTGATTTAATTTACGTTTATCGTCACCACTGGTTACCTATATGGGCGACGCCTCCTTAAGACTGTTAGTTTTGTTACGGAGGATAGTACAAGATACAGGAAGAAACCCATCCTAAGTTACGCCTGGTTCTTTAACGTGCCCAATGTATAGCGCCGACACACAGGACCTCGGTTTAACTTCTCATCCGAAAGACTATTAGGAATTTTAGATGGCCAGCCGTGGGGCTCCAACCCAAGCTTTAAGTTTATAAGCCTTATGCTTTACCATCTGAGCTTTGCTGTATGGTCAAAATATAGCTAAATGCATACCTAATCAAGAAACATTTAGGTAGATAGGGGACCTCAGCCACAGCGTTGTATATACATCCTCTCTGTATACATGTATTTTGCTCATAAACTGTGTTATTGACAAGGTCCGGACCACAGTCAACTCTACTCAGCTCATCTTTTGAAGGTCGTCTGAACTCTCTAATATAATGAAAAATATCAATTTCTTTTTCTGAATTTGTGGTAAGAAATTAGTTTTTCAAAAGCAAACTTAAACTTTTACGACACAATCCTGAGTTTTACCTGAGGGTGAAGCTTTTTGTAAACATTGTGGGAAAAGGAGAAAATGCTGGTAACTAGCATTTTCTCCTTTTCCCACAAAGTTTTCTACCCTATCAAAGACAGTTTACAGCATTTGATTCACATTTCAACTGTCGTCTGCAAATGCTTTCAGTCTGGACCAGTCTACATTTTAACCCTTTACTACACAATCCCGACTTTTTACGACCCCGGGGAAGAAGCCTTTTGAAAACATTGTGGGAAAAGGAGAAAATGCTGGTAACCAGCATTTTCTCCTTTCCCACAATGTTTTCTACCTTTCCCAGAACAAATTTCAGTTTTTGTGTCACATTTATTTTGTCGTCTGCAAATGCTTTCAATTTGGAAACGCTCAAAATGTTGTCATTTGGTAAAGAGTTAAAGAGTGAATATTTATAGTATTCATAAATGGCGTGCAACAAACGAAAGGGGGCCTTCGGACATATGCGTAAAAGTGTGTCATCTCAGATCAGCCTTATAATCTGTGACTAATCCAAGACAACACTTCCAGTTCTTGTGCGATTTTCTATTTCACGAAAGTCTACTGTATGAAAAAATCTTATGTAGTTGTAAAGTGTTGTCTCGGATTAGCCTGCGCGGACTGCGCAGGCTAATCCAAGACAACTCTTTACGCATTTGTCTGAAGGCCTCTTTTCGTGTGTTGCACGCCAAACGTACCACTCATTTGGAGTTCTGGGGGTCAAATACTCATTTAGCATAGGTTGAAAAGAAACTTAACTCTATACCAAACAACAAAGTTTTGGATTTGTCCAAATTGAAAGCATTTGCAGACGACAAATTAAATGTTGTCCAAAGCATGAAATTCGTCTTCCAGTGGGTAGAAAGCATTGTGGGAAAAGGACAAAATGCTGGTTACAAGCTTTTTCTCCTTTTCCTACAATGCTTTCAAAGCCATCTTCCTCAGGGTCGTTAAAAGTCAGGATTGTGTGGTGAAGGGTTAAAGGTTTGTGGACAAACTAATTTATGAACAACACTTTGTAATTCTGAAACTCTTCTACAGAGATATCAAAATTAATAGGTGCTTAAAAGGATAGATGGTCTTAAAAACATTGTGACAAAGAGAGAAATGGCTCTTATTCACGGTGATTACATATGTAAACATTAACCCATGACAATACAAGCTATTATTAGAATATACCCCTTACTTGTCCAAGAGACACAAGGGACAAACTTTTCACAGAAAAGTCTTTTTGGGGTGATACACAAAACATTCTGGGAAAAAGATTCTTGTAACAAGCAGTAGCTACTTTTTCTGACAATGTTTCTGACCCACCCACCGACCCACCGACCATCTGACTGACTAATTGATTGACTCACTGACTGGTTGATTGATTGATTAAATGGGGTTTTAAGCCACTTTCAACAATATTTCAGTCACATCACAACCACAGGTCGCATATTCATGTATTTCCCTGATTTCACCAGTACTAGGCCAGGGCTCCGAAGTGCCTTCCCCAAGGACATGCCCATGAAAAACCAGGTGGATCAAGTGAGGCTCAAACCCAGGGCCTCCATGTCATGAGTCCTACACTTTACTACTGAGCCATACAGGACCCGGCAAAGTTTCTGGAAGCTTTCTACTATAAGTATATTAACCCTTTACCACACAATCTCGACTTTTAACGACCCTGAGGAAGTAGCCTTTTGAAAACATTGTGGAAAAGGAGAAAATGCTGGTTACCAGCATTTTCTCCTTTTCCCACAATGTTTTCTACCCAATCAAAGACAAATCACATCATTTGAGCCACATTTACAGTGTTGTCTGCAAATGCACTCAATTTAGACAGGTCTAAAATTTGTCATATGGTAAAGAGTTAAAAGTCTTGTGTAAATTATGTTTCAGTTGAGCTTAGGGTGGTTGGCACAGTGGTCATGAGCAGGAATTGTAATCCAGGGTTCCGAGTTTAAATCTTGACCAAACGACAAAATTTTAGACTGGTCCAAATTATAAGCATTTGCAGGACATCAGATTACATGTTGCACAAATTATAAAATCTGTCTTTGAAAGGGTAAAAAATAAACACAGTGAGAAAAGGAGAAAATGCTGGTTACTCCTTTTCCCACAATATGTTCAAAAAGTTTCTTTTCTCAGGGTCCTTAAAACTTGGGATTGTGTGGTGAAGTCCTTTTCCTGGGGGGGGGGGAGTATTAAATCTCGGGATTGCGTTTTAGTGACTTAAATACATTTTAGAGACTTAAATCTTTAAATCTCAGCTTTCCAAAACCCAATGAAAGTCACTTGGCCAGAAATCATACCTCTCATTCCTAAACATTCTTTTGACTCTGTTTTATGTGGAAGCAGCAGTTGGCATGGTAAATGTGAAGTGCTGATATAGGAACTCTTGAAACACATGGACAGGTGAACCTGTTTCTGTGATACGAATCGAATTGATTGGTTGATTGCATGTTGTTTAACGCCATTTTAAACATTACTTCAGTTATATCCCATGGCCATTGCACCTATCCATGCTTTCCTGGAGTTCCTTTACTCCACACAATATTCTTTCCAAGCCACTTGCTGCTTTCCCACATAACCATTGTCGAAACAATGGTCAGCTGTGAGAGAGGAATGAATCCTGTTGCAATTACTTCATCAATCCTCCGTAAGAAATTGAATGAGTCAGTAATCGAACCAGTGACCCCTGTTCACAATTCCTGTATGCTACCCACTGAGCTATTGGGACTCTAGGATACGAATCGATACATTACTAAAATTGGCATTAATTAAACATCAAACAAAAAAACATTTCAGTTGAGCCCATAGACATCATTATGATTCCATGTATGACGTTAGCTTTAGATATTTCTTACCTCCATTCCATTGTAAAGTCTTTGTCCATTGGCAGACGTAGAGAGTAAATCGTTAAAACCTGTGGGGAGATTATTACGACAGTTTAATCATTTCTTTTCTCATATTTCTTACCAATTTTGAGTTAAAAATCTTGGTTGCTTAACCCTTACCATTCGGCATGCCACGGGTGATCCGGTGATCAAATCCCTCAGCTGTATCACGTAGCTTGATATGCACTTACACGGTACATTTCGCATGTCTCCGGAAGCACACCGTTTTACCATTACTGAGATTGTAAGGTCCTCTTAAAAAAGGAGACATTAATCAATTTTCTATCTTCATCTTTCTAAGAATATTTCAGTCGGCAAACAGTTTGTACACTCAATTTTTAGGGTGGTTTATCAATTCCGTTGGGAGCTTCATCAACAGATCGATAGATGTGTATAACTTCACCACGGTTGTTCGTGTCGTTGCTAAGCGATTTACAGGGGTGCTGCCATGTTTAAGATCATGTGATTGGTAGTTTAAAATGGAAGCCTCCTTTATATGGACAAGTTAGATATAGGTACGGAATCAGCCGAGTTGTGATGAATGAACCCTTACCACGCAACAAAGTTTTAGACTCATCAAAAGTGAAAGAATTTGAAGACGACAGATAAAAAGTGTCTCAAATAATGAAGATAATCTGGAAAAGGGCAGAAAACACTGTGGAAAAAGGGAAAAAATGATGGTTACCAGCATTTTTTCCCTTTCCCACAATGTTTTCAAAAGCTTTCTCCCTCAGGGTCATTAACAGGCAGGACTGTGTTTGAAAAGTTTAACCCTTTACCATACAACAAAATTTTAGACCTGTCCAAATTTAAACCATTTGCAGATGACAAAATAAATGTTACCAAAAATTGGAATTTGTTGTGAGAACGGCAGAAAACATTGTGTGAAAAGGGAAAAAAGCTGGCTACCAGCATTTTCCCCTTTTCCCACAATGTTTTCAAAAGGTCTCTTTCTCAGGGTCATGAAAACCCGGGATTGTGTGGTAAAGGGTTAAGACCTCCCCTTTCCTTTTCTTTTACCATGATAGCCCATTGCAGAAAACAAGAAAATATTAATATGAAATGATAAAAGCTATTAATGCTTCTTTGTAAGAGAAAAATGCACACCACAACAAAACTATACTTATGGTATTGTAACATTAGGCAAGGGTAAGACATAAAATGATTCATCCCTTCACCATACAATCCCCACTTTTAACAGGCCTGAAGGAGAGGCCTTTTGAAAACACTGAAATAGGAGAAAATGCTGGTAACCAGCATTTTCTCCTTTTCCCACAATGTTTTTTACCTATCAAAGACAAATTCCATCATCTGAGTCACATTTACATTTCTGTCTGCAAACACTTTGAGATTGGGCAAGTCTACATCTGCATATTTGTCATTTGATAAAGAGTTCAGATAAAAATAGCATTGTCAAAAAGTGGACAAATACCCTCCCACCAGCATCTTGTCACAATCAGAGAATGGAAAAGATTTTTGAAACAAAGATCACCAGTGACTTTGACCTTTGATCCATGTGACCCAAAACCAATGGGGCAGCTTCATGGGTCATGAGCAACACTTGTATAAAGTTTCAGGGTCCTAGGTCAAACAGCTTTTGAGTTAGAGCACGGAAGCGATTTTCAAACAAAGTTCACCTGTGACCTTGACCTTTGACACACGTGACCCCAAAACTATAGGACAGCTCCTTGGGTCATGAGCAACACTTGTATAAAGTTTCAGGGTCCCAGGTCAAACAGCTTTTGAGTTAGAGCACGGAAATGAAAAAGTCTACAGATGGATGAATTGACGGATGGACAGATGGATTGACAAACTGACAGAAAGACATGATGAAACCAATATAGCCCCCTCTACTTTGTAGGTGTCAAACCCCAAAACAGCTTTCTCACATTGTTGAGAAAAATTATATTTAGGATGTCTTAGACCCAAGTTCCCAATGCTGCTTGTTACATAAATATTAATCACAGGACATGATGTATCGAAGACCAGACAGCACGCACTGTGCAGTGTGTTCTTGATTGATTCTATTTGCAAAAGCTACTTTTCAAGCCTATGACCAAGAAGAGTAAAGTATCAGTCTACAGTAAGTGGCAATTTATATTTCATCAATTCCGAATTCCCACTGACTTACATGTATTTCTAAGAGTGCAAGAAAATAAACGAGCCATGCTCTGGCAAAGCGGGCTTAATGCATCCACGTGATGCATTGTACCAATCAAGCCATTACATGATTATCGATCCATAATGGTCACTTTTTAAAACAACCGACCAAATCACAAGGTAGACTGCTCCTTTGACATACAAATAAATTACCAATAGCAAAAAGTTTCGGCCCAGGTCAGCCTGTGAGGACTGCCCAGGCTGACCTGGGCCGATACTTTTTGCAGATGCAGAGCATGGCTAAAATTTAGCTGCTTCTGATCATGCCATCATAAGGAAAACTATACTGGTTGAATGCGAGGTTACTGGAGCTATTTAACCCTTAACCAGCATTTTCTCCTTTTCCCACAATGTTTTCTACCCTGTCAAAAAACCTGAAGTTCATTTGTACCACATTTAAATTTGTCGTCTGCAGATGCTTTCAATTTGGGAGGGGCTAAAATTTGTCGTAAACTAGAGCTATTGCAAAGCAGACAAATCCCCCCCCCCCCCCCCACGTGTGGTGTCCATGGTTGTGAGGTAGAGCGTCGGCCTCGTAATCAAAAGGTCTTGAGTTCGATACCCGGGAGCGGATGTCAACTTTGGTACTGTTCATTGGCCCACACATTCGGCGCGAGTACTGGTGTAGTTTCCAGGAAGCAGAATCGAGAGAGATTAGTATAAGTTGTAAGAACTTGTTTCTCAATCGATGTAAAATAAATATGTTTAAACTAAACTAAGGAAAAAATGCTGGTAACCAGCATTTTCTCCATTTCAAACAATGTTTTCCACCCTTCCCAAAACAAATTTAAATTTCTGAGTCACCCTTATTTTGACGTCTGCAAATGCTTTCAATTTGGAAATATCTAGAATTTTGTTGTGTGGGAAAGAGTTAAACAGCTGTATTTACATAGTATCATATTGTTTCACATTTCAAAATATATATTTCACTGTAAAATTCATTTTGCTTTATTTTCATATAAGTTTCATAACTATAGCTTCAGATTTTAACCTACAAAAAGGTAAAGTTGGACATATATGTTAGCCAATGGGGATTCAGACTTAATTAAATATTCATAGCAACTAACTGTAATATACCTTGGTGTCCTCATCAAAGGTAAGGAAAGGGTGATCTTGGTCACCAAGATAAACATAGTTCACATCAGTTGGTACGCCTAACACTTCCACTGTCTCTATATACAAGCTTGATACTGATGTCTCGTTATTGTGTTCTACTGTCATCTTTAAAGTGTTCTGAAATAACCAAACCAATCCTTAGAATGCCAAATAAACCCAGCTGACACTTTTAGTCTAGAAACGAGACCAAAATAATTCCAATTTTCACGTTGCTCTCGTCCAGGTTGTCTCAGAAAAGTGGACATCATAGATCAAAGATCAGACAGCATGTTCTGCTCTATACTAGCCAAAAGGCAAATGTAGTTGTTAAAGACACTTTAATGACCCTGATATAGAAGTCTGCAAATGCTCCCCATTTGGTAAAAAATAAGTTGTTTGTTAAGGGGCCAGTTTTGTTGCGAGACAACAAAAATTTTAGACTTGTCATGATCGAAAGCAATTTTATCTGAGAAAACAGATGTTCGAAAGGGTACAAAACGTTGTGGTAAAGGGAGAAAATGCCGCATGCCTGCATTTTCTCCTATTCACTATGATGTTTTCAAGACCATACTTCCTAATAACTTCAAAACAAGGGATCCTCTGGCAAAGAGTTAAGGTATACGAAAACCAGCCTTGACTTTCACCGCCTACTTAGCTCTTTACCATACAATCCCGAGTTTTAACGACCCAGAGAAAGAAGCCTTTTGAAAACATTGCCATCATAAGGAAAACTATACTGCCAGAATGCGAGGTTACTGGAGCTATCTAACCCTTTACCATACAATCCTGTGTTTTCACGTCCCTGAGGAAGAGGCCTTTTGAAAACATTGTGGGAAAAGGAGAAAATGCTGGTAACCATCATTTTCTCCTTTTCCCACAATTTTTTCTACCCTTCCCAAAACAAGTTTTAGTTTTTCATTCTCATCTAATTTGTCGTCTGCAAACGCTTACAATTTGGAACAATCTAAAACCGTGTCATGTGTTAAAGAGTTAAAGGAAGACCAAAATAAGCAAAGTTAAAAAATGAAGTCTCTATTGTAAAGTGCTGAGCCTCTATAGCTCAGTCAGTAGCACACAGGACTTGAGAATAGGGGGTCGCCAGTTTGATCCCAGGCTCGGCCAATTTCTTTCCAAGGATTGATGATAGTCATTGTGACAGAATCCATTCCTCTATCTCCCCTTACCATTGTTTCACCATTGCTATGTGGGAAAGCAGCCAATGGCTTGGAATGAGTAGTGTGCATAATACTGGTAAAAGAAACTCAAGGAAAGCATGGATAGGTGCACTGACTGCCACAATACACAATATAACCGGAATCATTTTAAAAATGGCATTGAACACCATAAAATTAATCAATAAAATCTATGGTACAGTAATTCTTACTTACATGGCCACTCCAAAAACGTGCATAATAGTACTTTCCAGCGTCATAAGTATCTGAAAATTACAAACATAACGAATGTTCCTTTGTCTCTTTAAACCCTTACACACATTTCTGACTTTAACAACCCTGAGAAAGAAAGCTTTTGAAAATGTTGTGGGAAAAAAGAGAAAATGCTGGTAACCAGCGTTTTCTCCTTTTCTCCCAACCCTTTCTACTCTTTCAAGGACAAATTCCGTCATTTTAGCCCTTTTTATTTTGTCGACTGCAAATGCTTTAAATCTGAAAAAGTCTAAAATTCTGTCATTGAGTAAAGATTTAAACCTTAACCACACATTTCCCACTTTTAACAACCCCGAGAAAGAAAACTTTTGAAAACATTGTGGGAAAAGGAAAAAATGCTGGTTAGCATTTTCTCCTGTTCCCACAATGTTTTCTACCCTTCCCTAAACAAAATTCATTTTTTGAGTCACATTTATTTTTTCGTCTGCAAATGCTTTCAATTTGGACTAGTTTTAATTTTGTTGATTTGTAAAGGGTTGACCCTTTACCAGACGGCAAAATTATAGTCTTGTCCAAACTGAAAGCATTTGCAGACAAAATATTCAATGTGGCTCAATTAATTGAATTTGTATTTGAATAGGTAGAAAATGTTTTCGGAAGTAGAGAAAAAACCAGTAACCAGCATTTTCTCTTTTCCAAAAATATTTTCAAAACATTTCTTCCTTGGAGTCATTAAAACACAGGGTTTTTGTAAAGGATTAAACCTTTACCACACAATCTCGACTTTTAACAACCAGGCGGAAAAAGACTTTTGAAAACGTTGTGGGAAAAGGAGAAAGTACTGCTAATCAGCATTTTCTCCTTTTCCCATAATGTTTTCTACCCTATCAGATGCAAATTTCATCATTTGGGCCACCTCTAACTTGTCGTCTGCAAATGCTTTCAATTTGGTCCTGTCTATAATTCTGTGGTGTTGTAAAGACCTAAGTTTGTTTTATGTAGCTTTCAACAGCACTTCAGTCATATCATGAGGACAGCTTACTTATTCATGTCTTTCCTTCGGGTCTGTGCAAGTACTAGGCTAAGGCTCTGAAGTCCCTTGTCAAAGGACACTCCCACATAAAATGTTTTTCTATCATTGTTTTCTAGTCTCTATACTTTTCCCTTACAAATACTTGAAAATGGCTGAAATAGGAAAATAGTCATTCAAACAGTCACACTAAATCAAAAGGGCTCACACTCACCAACCATGGGTTCCCCTTTTGAGATTTAATCTTTTACCACACAATTCCAAGTTTTAACAACCGCCGAGGGAAAGGACTTTTGAAAACGTTGTTGGAAAAGGGGAAAATGCTGGTAACCAGCATTTTCTCCCTTTCCCACAATGTTTTCTACCCTTATGAAGAGAAATTTCCAAATTTGTGCAAGATTTAGTTTGCCGTGTGCAAATGCTTTGAATTTTGGCATGTCTAAAATTCTCTCATTTGGTAAAGTGTTAAGAATTGGCTAAATTTTGGAGCAAATATCTTTAATAATGAGAGAGATATTAGAAAATGTCAAAGAGTTTTGCACGATGTAGACCACAATGTACCTATGACAATACCTCAATGTTTTCATTGAAAACAGCAAAACTCAAATTAAGCCTTTACCACACAATTCAAAGTTTTAGCGACCCTGAGGGAGAAGGCTTCTGAAAACATTGTTGAAAAAGAAGAAAATGCTGGTAACCAGTATTCTCTCTTTTTCCCACAATGTTTTCTACCCAATCACATACAGAAACCATCATTTTAGCCCCAATAAATTTGTCGTCTGCAGATGCTTTCAATTTGGTCCAGTTGAAAATTTTGTCATTTGGTAAAGAGTTAATTGCCAGATGTTGACAGTGACTTGTAAGAACAGTAGTTCTAGAAAATCCTGCCAGCAGTTTTGGCTACCTAGTTTGACTTACCGATAGATTTTCCGTCATCCCAGAACAAGTCACCTGTAGCGGTGTGACCCCTTCCACCATTTTCTGAATCTTTCAGGGCAACCTTTAGTGTAAATGGGTTCTTGCGACTGTAATGGTCAAAATTGAACAAATCAATCTACAACTGTTGAAAGTTTAACCCATAACCTGACAACAAAATTTTAGGCTTATCCAAATCGAAAGCATTTGCAGACGACAATTTCAATGTGGCTCAAAAGGTACAATTTTTCTTTGAAATGGTAGAAAACATTGTGGGAAAAGGAGAAAATGCTGGTTCCCACAATGTTTTTCACCCTATGAAAGACAAATTTCACATTTTGAGTAACATTTAATTTTTCATCTGCAAATGCTTTAAATTTGGATTAGTTTTGGTAAAGAGTTAAACTGAAGGTCAAATGGACAGCTGGAAAGTCAGATAGACAGATGGAAGGAAGGCCAGATACTAGTATAAGATGGAAGGTTAGATTTAAGGTAAGCTGGAGGGTCAGATGGAAATATGGTAGGACGGATAGACAGATGAAAGGATATGTGGACAGATGGAAGGACAGATAGATAGATGGAAGGACAGATGGACAATCTGACTCAGCTTTATCCCTAGAAACCTTCAGTCTGCGGGGTAATAATGGGTGCATGAAAAAGTCATACAGACAGATAAAAGGACAGATGAAGTGAGGAATTCAAAAACATTCTCGTAGAAGGCAATATGTTGAAAACCAGCATCTCATCATTTTTAAATATTGTTTTTCACTGCTTAACCCTTTACCACACAATCCCAACTTTTAACGACCCTGAGAAAGAAGCCTTTTGAAACATTGTGGGAAAAGGAAAAAATGCTGGTAACCAGCATTTTCTGCTTTTCCCACAATGTTTTCTACCCTTACCAGAATAAATTTCACTTTTTCAGTCACAATCATTTTGTCGTCTGCAAATGCTTTCAATTTGAACTAGTCTACAATTTTGTCGTTTGGTAAATGGTCAAAAGACAAGCCCAATCACTTTAGCAACATTCAGTAAAGAGTTAACCCTTTCCCAAACAAGCCCTGGTTTTCACGTGTCTGCAATGCAAGTCTTTTGGAGACACTGTGGGAAAAGGAGAAATTGCTCGTAATGAGCAATTTCTCCTTTTCCCACAGTGTTTTCTACCCTTTTAGAGACCCTTCTGACATTTTCATCAAATTTAAAATTGTCGTCTGCCAACTCTTTCAATTTGGACCAGTCCAAAATTTGTCGTTTGGGAAAGGGTTAAAAGACAAGCCCAATCACTCCAGCAACATTCAGTAAAGAGTTAAGTTATACCTGGTCCTGCATCCAGAAAGAAACAAGCTTAAACCTAACAACAATTTTACACCTGTCTAAACTGTAAGCATTTGCAGGCAATAAACAAAATATGACTCAAACCATGGGATTTGTTTTTCAAAGGGTAGAAATCATCGTGGGAAAAGAAGAAAATGCTGGCTACCAGCATTTTCTCTTTTTCCCATGATGATTTCAAAAGCCTTCTTTTTCAGGGTCGTTAAAAGCTGGGATTGTGTGGTAAAGGGTTAAAAAGGAGAGAAATGATTACCTGTGTTCAGTATTTGTGGCAGGTGCCTGCAGGGGTAGAATATGTCCTGCCTTGACATGTAAGTGTATCTTTGAATTTTCATGTACCGGGACAGACCAGTAACTGCCTTGTTCTGGAACTTCTTTTCCCTGAATGGTGCATCAAAATAATCTATGGTAATTCAAGTAGATTTGTTTCAACCTTTTTTTTTTTAAATAATTTTTCAAATTCTTCATATAATTTTGCAGGTTGAGATGTCAAACCTATTTTGTTTTACAACAGACTTAAGTAAACATGAAAAAAAAAAATTGGACTGATACATGTACAGTCCAACTTGTATTCAGCATGCATCTCAGGGACGGTCAAAAAGTGCTTGCTTTACCATTTACCAGACGAGAAAAGTATAGCCTTGTCCAAATGAAAGCATTTGCAGAAGACAATTTCAATGTGGCTAAAATGGTGCAATATTTCTTTGATAGGATAGGAAACATTGCGGAAAAAGGAGAAAATGCTGGTTACCAGCATTTTCTCCTTTTTCCACAATGTCTTCAAAAGGCTTCTTTCCCAGGGGTATTAAAAGGCTGCATTGAGCGGTAAAGGGTTAAGACAGGTACTTGCTTAGCACAGGAATGTTTCAACATATTTGCCTTCGCTCAGACCTCAACACATGCTTGCTGAATACAGGTTGCTTGCTTATCCCTTTACCAAACAATGGCCCGTCCAGGAAGCTCTGTGGTTGGTATATCTGACTTGTGACCTGGTGGTTGCAAGTTCAATTCCTGGTTGAAGCAAACTTTCTTTCTGGCATTTTTCACCTCTCACCTCTGATTCATATGAGAAACGTAGTCAGTGACCTGGAAAGTTGTGTCAGTATTGCTGTGTGAAAGCCAGGAAACACATGTGTAGGAGCACTGGCTACTGCAATATTAGAGGAAAGGCTTATTACCAGCATTTTCTCCTTTTCACACTACCCTTTGAAAGGCCTCTTTCTCAGTGTCATTAATAAAGAGTTAAATCTATAAGGGTACAAGATATTACATGTACTTACACTATAGAAGTCATACCAAGGACCTTTAGGGAAATACATTTCTAACATTGACTGTGCCTGAAAAAAGTTCAACATAATTGGATTAGAGCCCTAAGTTATCACATTATGTACCCTTGTTCTAAATGAAATACAGTAATTACAAATTTTCTTACCTTACAAACATTTGGGATAGTCATTGTGCAACAGTAAGTGTGACACTTTATTTTATACCATTGTTTAGAGAAGTGAGTTGGGTATTATTCACGTAAGTAACCACATTTGTGTGTATGAGTTTGCATACTCTGACCTACTATTTACAAGATATCATTATGGGATCAAAAGAATCTGACATTCTTTGGCATTTCACTTGATAACAATTTCCAGACTCACTTAATAAAATTCTATCTCAAATGCCAACTTATGTCAGATCATATACATGTACATAGGTGGTGTATACTTAGAGAAATTGTTTCAGCTGTGGCTTAACCCTTTACCAAAAAAACAAAATTTTAGACAAGTCCAATTTGAAAACATTTGTGGATGACAAAATAAAAGTGACTCAAAAATTGAAATTTGTCTTGCGAATGTTAGAAAACATTGTGGGAAAAGGAGAAAATGCTGGTTACCAGCATTTTCTCCTTTTCCCACATTGTTTCAAAAGGCCTTTTTTTTTTTCAGAGTTGTTAAAACCCGTGATTGTGTGGTAAAGAGTTAACTTTTTTATTAGATGAAAATTTTTTAAACTTGTCCAAACTGACACCATTTGCAGATGCAACATAAATGTGGACAATATACATTAGCTGAAAAAACATTTGAATATAGACGAAGGGATCGTTGGTTTGATGCCTGGTCCATACATGCCTAGAACTAGTCAAAATGAAAGCCAGATTATTACTGAATTTAACCCTTTACCAAACAACCTTAACAACCCTAAAGTAAACGGCTTTTAAAAATACTGTACGAAAAGGAGAAAATGCTGACAACCAGCGTTTTCTTCTTTTCCCACAATGTTTTCATTAACTTCTCTTTCTAAAATAAATTCCACCTTTTTAGCCACAAAGTCTACAAATGCCCTCAATTTAGACAAGTCTACAATTTACTGTCTGGTAAAGGGTTAAACAGCTTTAACAAACAAGTGTTCATGGCACAGTAAAAACTGGTACCAACCTCATACAATATTGGAGAGATGAGAAGTGCTGGTCCCCACATGAACTGTTCATGTATACTGTAAGTAGTAACATCATCTGGGAACCTGTCAAATTCAGAAATATGTAGATATCATCACGATAAAACTAGAATAAAGACCATCACAGAAAGGACTATATGTGGTCCACTATAGTATAAACATAAAAAAAATAATTTTATCATAATATGGTGACTATTTCATATGATGTTCTAAAAGGTACACTGGCTCAGGTGACCCACTCAGGGCTATTAAGGCTCTCTTGTTTTGTCATATCTGTTTCTTTACTTATTACCAGATATATAGAAGCCATGGTACAATACCCTAGCACTTCTTTTAAGACATCCCTTGATTCTTAACTCTTTACCAAATGACAAAATTTTGGACTGGACCAAATTTAAAGCATTTTGCAGACAACAAATTGAATTTGCTTAAATGGTGATTTCTGTATTTGATAGGGTAGAAAATATTGTGGGAAAAGAAGAGAATGCTGGCATTTTCTCCTCCTATTATGTTTTCAAAAGCCTTCTCTTTCAGGGTTGTTAAAACTTGGAATGTGTGGTAAAGAGTTAAATGTTTCTCCTGTATAGGATAAACTAGAAAAGACCTACTCAAACATGGGTTACACTAATACGATACCTTTGTTGCATTAAAACAAACATTACAGCAAGAGGGCCATGATGGTCCTGTATCGCTCCACTGGACCCGTGGGCCTGGTACACTTTTAACCTTGGGGCTATAGTATGAAGAGGTCTTGTAAACATTTATTAGATAAAGCTACATGCCAAATTTAGTAGCCCTAGGCCATATGGTTTAGCACTAGAAGACTTAAAGTTTCCACCACAGAAGCCTATCAAAAACTTGTGGCCCCGGAGGTGGGGCCAATTTTGACCCTAGGGATGTAAGTTAATGAGTTTTTGTAGAAGTCCATTAGATGAAGCTACATGCCAAATTCCATAGCCCTAGGCGATATGGTTTAGGACAAGAAGATATTTAAAGTTTTCACTATACATGTATAAACAAATGTAAAACTTGTGACCCCTGGGACAGGGCCAATTTTAACTCCGGGGCTGTAACTTGAAGAGCTTTTGTAGAGGTCTATTAGATGAAGCTACATGCCAAATTTGGTAGCCCTAGATCATATGGTTGAAGAAAAGAAGATATTTAAATTTTTTACTATATAAATCTATGTAAAACTTGTGACCCTTGGGGCTGGGCCATTTTTGACCGCAGGGCTATAATTTTGAAATTTTTGTAGAGGACCATTAGATGAAGCTACTCAGCAAATTTGATAACCCTAGGCCTTATGGTTTCAGACAAGAAGATTTTTAAAGATTTTCAGTATATTTCAGTTTTGTTGCCATGGCAACCACAGTTTTTATAGGAATCAAATTCTTTGTAGAGTTTCTGAAGAGGGCCATGGGAGGATCATTTCTGTGAAGTTTTGTTAAAATCTGATGGGCAGTTTCAGAGAAGATGTCTGAAATAAAAAGTTAATGCACACACTATGGACACAGGGCCATGACATAAGCCTGCTGGCCTTTGGCCAGTGGAGCTAAAAACCTGCCCCACCAGTATATTAAACCCATTACTTATCTTGATAATACACTAGTGTATTATCTTTTTCTTGGTCACACGTCTGGTTGTTTTGTAGTTATGAGCTTGTAAAGCTGGCAAAACCAACCACACTATGCACTGGAATTTGTACTATCTCGTCATTTTCCAGGAAAATGACATCATTGTTGCTAAGACTTAAATGCATGGAAAGTTTTAAGATTGTCATGTTTAATGACAACAAGGAAAGCAGTGTGTTATTCAAAATCAATAAAACTGTGAAAAAAAAATTTGTTTTTTTCCCACTGTCAATTGTTTCATTCTACTTTCAATGTAACTGTCAAAGAGTTATCTTCATGTGTATGTTCTTATTTCAAACAGAACTACATCTGTAAACCTGGACCCAGAAACAGTATATACGGTATTTCACCTAATTAACATGCCAGGGTGCCATGCAGAACACCGACAGGGCACTTTTATTTCATGGCCAATTTCCCAAAATCCATTTTAACCCATAACCAGTCAATCCCTACTTTTGACGCCCCTGAGAAAGAAGCCTTTTGAAAACACTGTGGGAAAAGGAGAAAATGCTGGTAACCAGCATTTTCTTCTTTTCCACCAGTGTTTTCTACCCTTTCCAGAACAAATTTCAATTTTTCAGTCACCTTTATTTTGTCGTCTGCAAAAGCTTTCAATTTGGACCAGTCCAAAATTTTCTCGTGTGGTAATGAGTTAAGCACTGTCACTTAGAGTAAGTATGGTACTTTGGTCCAAGTTTTAGTTCCTGCCAAGTGCAAAGCAATCGCCATTTTGAAAGACCCACTGTAATGCAGAAGATCAATTTTACCGCCAATCATGACTTCTTTGGACATAAATATCATTCACAATAAGTCTGGGACACTGGTATTCAATACTTCACTTCCTTAAAATTTTTCCAAGTTAGTAGACAAATTTTGTTACCAGAAGTTTATAATGTTATTGGAAGTGTATGTGTATTTGGACAGTCAGGTGTTAATGATATCGATTTGTGAAGTAATTAGGATTATGTCGACATCTTACCAGTGAGTTTATTTATGAAATTACACTCATTAAAGATTCTTGGAAGTCTGCGTTTAAAAAGTTTTAGAGAAGTTATCTTGTGTTTGGAACTTTGTCACTCCTGTTGCTGGTTTTGGGTAAGGTCAGGTGTTGCTGGGGGTTGTCCTGATGCCTCTGGAGTAAGAAATACAGTGGGGGCACTACTATTAGGGAGGGAGCATTAATTAGGTGAAATACAGCAGGCTAAAGGTGATGATGAAGGATACTTGCTTGTCTGTCATTTGTTCTATGTGATAAATAGAATCTCACATTCATGTTTATGTACTGTCACTTTCATCAAACTTGTTGACTAAAATGTAGATGAAGCTTGCCAAGGATTGTGTCATATAATTTCAGTCAACTTATTTGATAAAAATCGTAACACCTAAACACATGTAAGATCCTCTACTCACAGAAAAGTATAGAAAAGTAACTCACTGATGATGAAGTGGGCGTATCACGGTGTTTCCTCTAACATGGGCATGGTGAAATAGAGTGTACAGATAAGGCAACAACGAATATCTTGTTTCCATGGCAATTTTAGATGCCCGGGCTACACCTGTTTCTGGTGGAAATACCCCTGGGTCTTGATCCTGAAAACAGAGGGGTGATCAGAAGGAAGGCCATGGCCCTTTGTAACTTGTCTGTCACTCATCCAAATGCTTTGCTGTGTCATACCAAGACTCATTAAGATTTAATCCTTTTTATACAAGGGGCCATCAGCCTTTGTAATCTGTCAGCCTTTCAACCACATTATTAGCTTTATTATAATTCCACTAAATACTATAACTTGCAACATTGATTGATTGAATGGTGTTTTACGCCGCTTTCAACATTATAACTTGCAACAAGGGGCGACGGCCCTTTGTTACATGTCAGTTGTTTGCAATATTTTGCTATGACTCATGGTGTAAATTTGTGACAGGAGGCATGATTGACTGGAATTTGTCTGATCTGTACCCACCAACAGACAAATTTTGACAATACACAAATTACTTTTTCTATGTCTTTACCAACCAAAAAATTTTTGACTTGTCCAAATTAAAGCATTTGAAGACAAAAAAATTGAATGTGGGTCACGTAATGGTATCTTAATTGTCTTTAAATTGGTAGAAAAAATTTGGGAATGGAGAAGCCAGCATTTACTCCTTTTTGCCCATGATGTTTTCAACAGTTTCTTCTTTAGAACTGCTAAAATAAAAGATTGTTTGGTAAAGTATTAAAGCTCTTTTTTTCACATTTAACTTAAAATTTGTTAATTCTATTTATTCCTTCCAGTTTAAATAATTATGTTCCAAACAGTCTATGTCAAAAAGAAAATACAACATTAATTCAAAATGCAACAGAAATCTTACAATATAGCCGATTCCATTGTGATTTCTGGAAAATGTATAAAATGCCCCCAACTGCATCCATCTTTTACATAACTCGGCTGTCGTATTCTGCATGAAGCCACAAATGTCTGCACCAATCTACAATGAAGAAGACTTCGGTCTAAATTCACCAACCATTCTTTATTTCATTCTTAGTCTAATTGCAGATTTAAAAAGTAACACAACTTCTGATTGGCTAAACCATTTGGTATAGCCAATCAGAAGATGTGTTACTTTCAAATTTAGTGTTGGTGAATATAAACCTTGCCATGCCAAAAAAGAGGCTATGAACAACTTGCAGTGCCATAAAAAAAGAAATGAAGATTTTAGGTTGTAAATAGACCCTGATTTTTTCAAGATCTCACTAAAGATGTCGAAAAAAAAAAATGTATTTTTTAAAGATCATGTCTGCATTCTTTTCACTCTGAATCTATTCATCAATAAAGTAAATAAAGCTCTTACTGTCATTTCAAGGAAATAAAACAATTAGAAATACATCTTTAACCTTTGGCAGCCTTAACCCTTTACCACACTATCTCCAGTTTGGATGACCCTAAAAAAAAAAGACTTTTGAAAACACTGTGGGGAAAGGAGAAAATGCTGGTAACCAGCATTTTCTCCTTTTCCCACCATGTTTTCTACCATGTCAGAGACAGAAATTATCTCATGAGTGACATTCACAATTTGTCGTCAGCAAATGCTTTCAATTTGGTTGAGTGTAAAATTTTGTCATTTAGTAAAGAGCTAACACATAGCCTGCACACAACTTTTGTCCTCTTGCAGCAGACATGGCAAATTTTGAAAACTTTGACCCTTTCCCAAACAAGCCCTGGTTTTCACGTGTCTGCAGTACAAGTCTTTTGAAAACACTGTGGGAAAAGGAGAAATTGCTCGTAACGAGCAATTTCTCCTTTTCCCACAGTGTTTTCTACTCTTTTTGAGAACTTTCTGCCATTTTCATCAAATTTAAAATTGTCATCTGCAAAATCTTTCAATTTGGACGAGTCCAAAATTTGTCGTCTGGGAAAGGGTTAAGACATAGGAGAAAATGGTTGTAACAAGCAATTCATCCTTATGTTACAATGTTTTCACATATATTAAACCTCAATGCATGTTAATTACCATGGACAACATTTGTTACAAGCGATATCTCCTTTTGCCAACAACGTTTTTAAAGACATGGTTTCATTTTTTTCCAAACCCTATCCCTGAATTCTGAGTAACAAACAACAAGTCCATGAATTCATCTTTTGCGTCATCATCAGAGGCACCTTCTTAAAACCCTGCAAAGTTTTCATTCTTGTCGTCCATTCTATACATAAAAGAAATGTTTAAACACTAGCAATGAAACATTAGAGAAAAAAGAAATAATTACTCACATAAGGAATTCCAAACAAGTTGAATTCCATGATACCTGGAATAATAACAAAAACAAATTAACCCTTTGGCTGCTAAGAGCAACTCAAAGACCTTTTGCAGACTATATACAGTAAAACTCTGATATAGCGAATTTCTCGGGACCGTCAGATTTAATTCGCTATACACATAATTCGCTTTATTGATAGTACGAACTTCGTTATATTTCGGGACTCAAAGGTGGACACATGTACATGCAGTCTAACATTTATTTACCAGAAAAAATGTTTTTCTAACATACTTCGACAAATATGTGTTATATTTATAGTATCCAATGACATTTATGACAGGTAGGAAAAACTAGTAGCCAATTTCATATTTATTTAATCGAGTGAGCGATGTTAATAATTCAAAACACATTTTATACCGGTAGGAATTGAAAGCATTTGCAGACGACAATTTTCTACTTGTGGCAAATTATACCTTACCATGATAATTATCGATCGATAATGCAGTCAGTTTATGTTGTGTAGATCAACGCCTCTAGCGTCAACGTATTAATTGGGCAAGCGGGAAGGTGTGAATAACTGACTTGGTAATTAAAGGCCCTTAGATGCGACTTCAGTGTAACCAAGGTATTTTCAGTTGAAATGGATATCTGCGGACCTGATTTTTGATTCGCAATATGCGAAAATTCGTTATATCCAAATTCATTTTAACAATTAATTTTCACAAAGGCGAAAGAAGGTTTTTGCCGGGGAATTGATTTCGATTCGTACTAAGCGAAAATTCGCATTATCAGAGTTCGTTATAATTAAGTTTTGCTGTATAGGTCAAGATCAAACTGCACGGAACAATCAGTCTGATTTTGAATCTACACTGTCTGATAAGGATATCTTTCCCCCAAAAAATACCTCTGAAGCAGCAAGATCTGGGTTTTTACTTTCGCTGTTTCATGTAAATGAAATTATTATCAAAGCCGATCTTGACAAGCTGGGATTTGTCGTAAGAAGGGTAGGAAATTTGTTGGAAAAGGAGAAAATGCTGGTTATCAGCATTTTCTCTGTTTCCCATAATGTTTTCAAAAGCCTTTTTCTTCAGGTTCTTTACCACACAATCCTGACTTTTAGCGACCCTGGGAAAGAAGGCTTTTGAAAACATTGTACGAAAAGGAAAAAATGCTGGCAATCAGCATTTTCTCCTTTTCCCACAAGGTTTTCTATCCTTCCCAGAACAAATTTCAATTCTTGAGTTGCATTTGATATGTTGTATGCAAATATTTTCAATTTGGACTGGTCTAAAATTTTGTCGTGTGGTAAAGAGTTAATAATCTGCATTGTGTGGTAGCAGGATAGTGCTAGTAAACGTAATTTACTAAGGCTACTTTCAGTCCCAATGTCATAAAACAATATCTTTCACACATATATCTTTGCAAAATAAAACAAGGAAAATTTATAAAAACAAACCATTTAACCCTTTACAACACAATGATGCCTTTAAGGACCCTGGGACAGAAGCCTTTTGAAAACATTGTGGGAAATGGAGAAAATGCTGGTAACCTGCATTTTCTCCTTTTCTCACAATGTTTTCTACCTTATTACAAAAAAATTGCACCAGTTGAGCCACACTGAAATTGTCTTCTGCCAATGCCTTAAATTTGGACAAGGCTATAGTTTTGTCACCTGGTAAAGGGTTAAAAGATAGCTTTCTTTATAACAGAAAAATAAGTGAACATAATAAAGTTTTCAACCACCAAACAGTACAGCTCAGGTTTTTTTTTTTTTTAAAATGAAAACTTAACTTTATTTAACCCTTAGTGCACCAAATATCCTATCAGACATTTTTATCCCAGAAATACAACCCAAATAATTACAGTATCATGGTTTCATGGTTACTTTCAACTACAGTGTTCCACAAAGTGGACAGTGTAGATCAAAGATCAGGCTGAATAATGTGCAGCCTGATCTTCATCTACACTGGCCACATAACAAACTATAGTTGTGAAAGGCACTTTAACCCTCTACCAAAACAAGAGGGCCATGATGGCCCTGGATCGCTCACCAGAGTAAAGTGCCTTAAAGGTTTTTCTTTAATTTGACGAAGTGACCTAGTCTATGACCCCAGATGACCCAATTTCAAACTCATATTTCACGATGACAAACATTCTGACCAATTTTCAAGACAACTGAATAAAAAATGTGGCCTCTAGAGTGCCCTAAAGGTATTTCCTTAATTTGACCTAGTGGCCTAGATTATGACCCTAGGTGACCAAAATTTGAACTGGTCTTGGACTTCATCAAAAGAAACATTTTAACCAATTTTCAAATCAACTGAGTAATAAATGTGGCCTCTAGAGTGCCCACTAGCTATTTCTTTAATTTGACCAAGTGAACTAGCTTATGACCCCAGTTGACCCAAATTCAGACTCATGTGAGATTTTATAAAGACAACCATTCTGACCAATTTTCAAGGCAATTGGGCAAATAATGTGGCCTCTACAGTGCCCACAAGGTATTTCTTTAATCTGACCTAGTGACCTAGTTTATGGTTCCAAGTGACCCAAATCCAAACTCATCTGGTATTTCATCAAGACAAACATTCTGGCCAAATTTCAGGTCATTTGAGCAATAAATGTGGCCTCCAGAGTGCAAACAAGGTATTTCTTTGATTTGACCAAGTGACCTAGTTTATGACCCCAGTTGACCCAAATTCAGAATTATTTGAGATTTTATAAAGACAAACTCTCTGACCATTCCTCTAGGCAATTGAGCAAATAATGTGGCCTCGAGAGTGCCAACAAGATATTTCTTTAATCTGACCTAGTGACCTAGTTTATGACCCAAGATGATCCAATTTTGAACTCAATGAACTTGTTGTGCTTAGAAGGGCAAACAAACTTAGAAGAGAATCACTACATACCAAATATCAAACCTCTAAGCCTTCCAGTTTTAAAGAAGAATTTTAAAGTTTTCCGTCTTTGTTCTTATGTTCGAACTTGTGATCCCCGGGCTGGACCAGTTTTGACCCAAGCAGCATCCTTGGAACAAACTTTGTAGAGGTCCACTAGGAGATGCTACATACCAAATGTCAAAGCTCTACACCTTCCCATTTCAGAGAAAAAGAAATTTAAAGTTTTCCTTCTTTGTTCCTATGCTCGAACTTGTGACCCCTAGGGCGGGGCCAGTGTTGACCCCAAGGGCATCATATGAGCAAACTTGGTAGAGGTCCACTTTGAGATGCAACATACCAAATATCAAAGCTCCATGCCTTTCGGTTTCAGAAAAGAAAAATTTTAAAGTTTTCTTTCTTTGTTCCTATGTCCGAACTTGTGACCCCTGGGGCAGGACCAGTTTTCACCCCAAGGACATCATATGAACAACCTTAGTAGAGGTCCACTAGAAGATGCTACATACCAAATATCAAAGCTCCACGCCTTCCTGTTTCAGAGAGGAAGAATTTTAAAGTTTTCCTTCTTTGTTCCTATGTTCAAACTTGTGACCCCTGGGGCGGGGCCAGTTTTGACCCCAGGGGCATCATATGAACAAACTTGGTAGAGGTCTACTAGGAGATGCTACATACCAAATATCAAAGCTCTACACCTTCCAGTTTCAGAGAAGATATTTTCAAAGTTTTCCTTCTTTGTTCCTATGTTCGAACTTGTGACCCCCAGGGCAGGGCCAGTTTTGACCCCAAGGGCATCATTTGAACAAACTTGGTAGAGGTCCACGAGGAGATGCTACATGCCAAATATCAAAGCTCCACGCCTTCTAGTTTTAGAGAAGAAGGTTTTTAAAGTTTTCCTTCTTTGTTCCTATGTTCAAACTTGTGACCCCCAGGGCAGGGCCAGTTTTGACCCCAGGGGCATCATATGAACAAACTTATTAGAGGTCCACTAGGAGATGATACATACCAAATATCAAAGCTCTACGCCTTCAAGTTTCAGAGAAGAAGATTTTTAAAGTTTTCCTTCTTTGTAACTATGCTCGAGCTTGTGATCCCCCAGGGCGGGGCCAGTTTTGACCCCAGGAGCATCATATGAAGAAACTTGGTAGAGGTTCACTAGGAGATGCTACATACCAAATATCAAAGCTCTGCACCTTCTAGTTTCAGAGAAGAAGATTTTCCAAGATTTTGCATTTTTTTTCCTTTTTGTTGCCATAGCAACCAGAATTATTGGATGAATTCAATCTCTTGAACAACTTTGGTAGAGCTTCACCCAAGGAACGTTCCTGCCAAGTTTCATCAAGATTGGCCCAGTGGTTTAGGAGGAGAAGATGTTTAAAGAAATTGTTGACAGACGACGAACGACGGACGCTGGACATAGGGCGATCACAATAGCTCACCTAGAGCACTTTGTGCTCTGGTGAGCTAAAAAACGAATGTTAGACAAGTCCAAACTGAAAGCATTTGCAGATGACAAAATAAATGTGACTCAAAATATGACATTTTTTCTTGATAGGGTTGAAAACATTGTGGGGAAAAGAGAAAATGCTGTTTACCAATATTTTCTTCTTTTCCAACACTGTTTTCAAAAGGTTTTTCCCCAGGGTCATTAAAATTCGGGATTGTGTGGTAATTAAAGAGGTTAAGACTGAAACAAAATGGGTACCTATAACTGACTCTCTCATCTGTTTCCATTGGCTATCGTTGTCTCCGAGCCAGTGTCCTGCATACTGACCACTTCCTGGAAACGTGGACCTGCTTATTACAATACCCCTCTCTCCTGTGGCAGCTCTCAAACCTCTTTGTAAATATTTTAAAACAAATGCTGACTTTAGCACAAATAAAGTTAAATCAATGAAATGGGCATTTTCATGCTTTTTGGTAGTTTATCGAGAAATAATGCTGGATTATGGTTTGATATTTCATGGTTACAACCAGTGAAGAATACACATTTCATATTTTCTAACTCTTCAATTGAAGGCAGAAACAGTAGTCCCCGCACACTAGTTACCTAGGTAAACAGCACATACCATTCAACCAGAGGGAAATATGACGTAATTTACATGCATTTACACCATATTTCTCGGGCTTTACATATTATTGTAATGCGTTGCTATGTGAGGGGGGTACGCCATGGGGATTTACCTGAAACAACTGTACTGGATTTTGCTGAAAGTCCCAACAAAAAAGAGATCAGAAGCATGAAATAAATAGAATATTTGGTTTTTTTTGGTGAAAGATCAAAATTTGTTTCATCTCATAAACATCATCAGTAATGTTTCTACTAATGGCAGCAGTGCCACTTGTGAAAATATTACCAATGTTCACTCAGTGAAAAAAATTTCGATCTTTCACCACCCCCCCTCCCCCTCCGTATCCTCTACATCTTTGTATAGGCTGTTTTTGATTTATTTCATCCTTTACCCCACAATCCCAAGCTTGAATGACTAAGCAGGAGAAGGCTGTGAAAAAATTGTGGGAAAAGGAGAAAATGCTGGTACCAGCACTGTCTCCTTTTCCCATGATGTTTTCTACACTTTCAGAGGAAAAAAACAATTATATGAACTACATTTAAATTGTTGTTTGAAGATGGTTTCAATTTAGGCAAGTCAAACATTTTGTCATTTGGTAATGAGCTAAAAAAGTGTCATATAGTGTAGATCATCAGCATTTAACCAGTATTTTCTCCTTTTTCCACACTGTTTTCAAATAGCTTCTTTCTCAGGGTCATTAAAACTTGGGATTGTATGGTGAAAAGGTTAAGCATCCAGCTAATGGACCAAACAAAATTGTGCAAAATTCTACGGGCAGGCTCTCTGTATAAAACACAGACACTATTACATTAACAGGATTTGTTCATATAAAATACATGTGAATGCTCAACCCTTCACCAAAGAATCCTATAATGCTAAGAAAAACTGAACTTTGAAAACAATGAGGGAAGAGGAGAAGATTCTCATAAGCAACAATTTCTGCTTTTCCCTCATTTTCTACCTCATCAGAGACTAATTTCATAACTTGAGCCACTTGATATCTGTTGTCTTCAACTGCCTTTAATATGAAGAAGTCCAAAGTTCTGTTGTGTGGTTAAAAGTTAACTCTTCACCAAAAGAGAAAATTCTGGACTGATCCAAATCCAAAGCAAAGGACATATTAAATGTGGCTCAAATGATGAACTTTGTTTCTGAAAGGATAAGAAAACATGGTGGTTACCAGCACTTTACTCCTTTAGATGTTTTCAAGGCCTTTAGTCCTTAGGCTGCTTAGAGGGACTCACTGACCTTTTGTAGACAGAGTAGACTGAGATCAGACTTCACAGAATGTGCAGTCTGATCTTGGATCTACACTGTCCAATAAGGAGATATCTTTCCTCAAAAAATACCTCTGAAATAGGAAAATTTGGGTTTATACTGTCAGTTTGAAAGTTTCATATCTTTTATCTAGCAGGATAAGAGTTAAACTCAGGATCCTTTACCCTCTACCACTCAACTGGTAACCAGCATTTTCTTCTTTTCCCACAATGTTTTCTACCCAATCAAAGACAATTTCCACCATTTGAACTACATTTATTTTATCGTCTGCAAATGCTTTCAATTCCAACAAATCCAAAAAATTTGCTGTCTTTAAAACATGTGATTGTTTGGTAAAGAGTTAAAACAAGCGGCTAACAACAAAGGTTTGTCAGTTTTTGAATAGCTTGTGCACTTACTCAAGAGTGGGTGGAGTTTGTGACCAACCATACAGACTATGCACATCATAATGATTATACTCCTGGTTCTCCCCTTGTTTGGCTCTCAAACAAATTGTTTTGTCAGACAGCATAGCCTTCCTCTTTGTATCTTTATTGTCATGTACATAGGCTGCCTCTGAAATAAACAAGAGCATGGCATGTGGGTAACACTCGACTGGAGCCACTTTTAGAAATTGACTGATTTTCAGTGAAAAGTCGAAAAAGAAAATCATGTCAGATATATTTTGATTTTACTTGCCCTTGTTGTATGGGTTCCCCTTTTGATAGTTAACAACTAGTCTGACTTTGAATTAAATATCTTCAGTAATGACAGAGATATCATAAAATGTAAAAATGTTTGCATGACAAATTCTTAGTTGAAAATTGGGGAATAACTGTGCCAAAAATATTTTGATGGTTACCTGCTCTTGATGTACAGGTTCCTCTTTCAATAGTTAAAAACTAGTCCAAGTTTGAAGTAAAATGTCTTCAGTAATGACATTTTGCATGACAATGCAGACACAGACAAAAAAACAGCCAAGCTAATAATCATGCAGAGCGACCTTGGCAAAAACCGTATACAAAAAAATCAAACATAGTAAAGTCGCCATGCTGTTAATCTCCGTGTTTCTCTTTTTGCCAAAATGTTGATTTTCAATATTTCGTCTGCATCAGGACCATGTTAGACAGGAGGTAACTATCCATGTTTTAAAGATCCTGAGATAGAAGGCTCTTGAAAACATTGTAGGAAAAGGAAAAAATGCTTCCCACAATGTTTTCTATACTTTCAAGGCAAATTCCATCACTTGAGCTATATATATTTGATTTGTCTTCTGCAAGTGCTTTCAATTAAGACAATTCTAAGTTTTGTCATTTGTTAAAGTTTAAGCTGTTTAACACACAACCCATAGTTTTGATGACTCTGAGAAAGAAGGTTTTTGAAAACACTGTGGTTTTCAGCATTTTCTCCTTTTACCACAACATTTTCTACACTTTCAAAGAAAATTCCCATTTTCTGAGCCACATCTACATTGTTGGCTGCAGTTGCTTTCAATTTTGATAAGTCTACATTTTTGCTGTGTGGTAGAGTTCACAGTTTGGAAAGAGTGGTAGATATATACTTGTCCTGTATGGAGGATGTTCCAGCATATTTCCCTCCAGTGTACAATTTAGGCTCCAATATGGCTTGGCTTCTACTGGCCAATTAAATGGACGTTCTTCATTTGTACCAAAATTTGCAGGTTCATTCATATCCTGAAATAATGTGACAAAATGCTAAGAAGAGAAAATAGAAAATGAGGTACCAAGAATTTTTTTTTTTGACATTGGTTTATACTTTTTCAAAGTCTAATTAACCCTTTACCACACAATCCCAACTTTTAACTACCCTGAGAAAGAGGCCTTTTGAAAACAGCATGGGAAAAGGAGAACATGCTGGTAACCATCATTTTCTCCTTTTCCCACAATGTTTTCTAATCCATCAATGACAAATTTTATCATTTGGGACACCTTTAATTTGTTGTCTGCAAATGCTTTCAATTTGGACCAGTCTAAAATTTTGTTGTTTGGTAAAGAGTTAACACAATATTAAGTACATGTACATTTTTTCTTCTCCCTCAATTATAGGATTATGAGTGATAATAACAAGTTTGTTGAAAACGATGGTTAAGTAAGGTTAACCCCTTTACCACACGACAAAATTGAAGACTAGCCCAAAAAGAAATCTTTTGCAGACAACAAAATAATTGTGACTCAAAAAAAAAGAAAAAATGGCTTTTGGACAGGTAGAAAACTTTGTGGGAAAAGGAGAAAATGCTGGTTAACAGCATTTTCTCCTTTTCCCATAATGTTTTCAAAAGGCTTCTTTATCAGGGTAGTTAAACTTGGAACTGTATGGTAAAGGGTTAATACATACTACACATAAGAAAAAACACAACAGTAACATGTGACAAGTCACATAATATTATCAAGTTCCCACATTAATCCTGAGTTTCAACATCCCTATGGAAGATAGGTTTTTAACCAGCATTTTCTCCTTTTTCCACATTGTTGTCTACAAATTCCATCACATGAGCCACATTTCAGTTGTCGTCTGCAACTGCCTTAAAAAGAATTGACAGACAAGAAGTTAAATGTGGCTTTAATGGTAGGATTTGTCTATAAAAGGATACAAAACATTGAGGGAAATGGAAAAAAATGTTGGTTACCAGCATTTTCTTTTTTCCCCACAGTGTTTTCAAAAGCCTTCTGTTCAGGATCGTCAAAACATGGGATTGTTTGGTAAAGAGTTAAATGGAGACACTCAGATTTTTACCAGGAGCAAAACATTGTCTCTATAATGGTAATGTGTTTGCCCTTAGAGCACTGAATAAACCAAGCAGACATTATCAGTTGAAAAATAAGACCCAAATAATTGTGATTTCATGGCTCACTTATGTCAATTAAGATTTAGCAAAGCTAACACTGTTGATCAAAGATCAGACTGCACATTTTGTGCAGTCTGATCTTGATCTACCCTGGCTACAAAGGCAACTAATTTAGTGAAAGGAGCTTTAAGGGTTTACTTACTATAACCAATCAATCAAAAATTGTCTTTATAATGATAATGGGTTAAATCTTTACCACACAATCCCGACTTTTAACGACCCTGAGAAAGAAGCCTATTGAAAACATTGTGCAAAAAGGAGAAAATGCTGGTAACCAGCATTTTCTCCTTTTCCCACAATGTTTTCAACCCTTTCCCCTCAAAAAAAATTTCGATTTTTCAGCCACCTTTATTTTGTCGTCTGCAACTGCTTTCAATTTGGACTGGTCTAAAATTTTGTCATTTGGTAAAGAGTTAACTTACTATCCACAATCCATCAAATATTAGTCGACTGTCATGATGCTTTTTTATCAGATCCATCCATACTGTCCTGGTACTGTTCTTGAAAAAGTCTGGAAATACCACCTTACCAGGAGGCCACACCTGTAAACATATAAAAACAACTTAACCCTTTACCAAATAATCTTCTGTTTTAACAAACCCATCAGGGTTCCCATTCACGCACATATGTGCGTGATTCACGCACTTAACTGAATCATCACGCACAAAAATATGAAGAAAAACGTGCATGCACGCACAGGTTTCCCGCTGTCGATTGCCAGTGGCACCAATTGGGACAAGTTAGAAAAATTTCTCCAAAACTTAAGCACTGGTGAATCTACTGGCAACAAGTAATGTCTTTATTGTGATATTTGGAAGATCTAAACTGAATGAATGAATGTTGTTTTATGGCGCATCGACAGCTTTGGTCATTTAGCGCGCATATCTGTGTTGAACGAACGGTGAAGATCTAAACTATGACATAGGCTATACAATAGGTATCAAGAGTGAAAGTCAGTGTTTATCATCGCTAATCAAACTGATGTCATTTTATTTAAAAGTATTAATGGTATCAATCTGCTTTTCTAAATTAATATTACAGGTTTTGAAGTTACATGCTACCCTAATTGACAACTCTATGCCAAATCATGCGGAAATACTGCTCCAAAACTTGACAAGCATGCTAAAAGATCGCTGCAAAAAAAAAAACACGAAAACCCATGACACAACAAAAATCAGTGTTATCGTCCGATCATAAGCGTTTCAAAATGTCTATTCAGCTTTATCCATGACTTTAAACAGTAAATTCACATAAATATCTCTATAAAACAATAAGTGAAAGCTAATTAGTTTCTGAAATTGATAGTGAAATGGAAAATTCTACTGGCCATTAGGTTGTAAGTTGTCCCTCTAAAACTTGTCCTGCAAGTAAGGAAACATAACAAGCATCTTCTTTTTTAAATTACCCATATTGTTTTCAAGAACGGATGACTGCAGAGTGGGACTCAACAAAACAAATTTTCAATACAACAGACCCTTACTTTTCTCCATAGATGCTCTAAAATTGTCATTATTAAGTGCACTCCTAGAATTTCTCTTGCACTCCCAAACTTGTACTCCAGGGGGCGCATGCACTCCCAAAAAAGGATTTGAGTGAGAACACTTGCCTATGGAAGAGTGCTCTTGAAAATATTGTTGAAAGAGGAAAAAAATGCTTGTTACCAGCATTGTCTCTCTTTACCATAATGTTTTTACCCCAAGACAATTATTATCACCTGTGCCACGTTTAATATGTTGTCTGCGTTGTTTGTTTCTATGCTTTTCACCATTTTCAATGTTACTTCAGTTATATAATAGTACCAAGTGCACCAATCTATGTTTTCCTGGGATTTCTCTTACCAGTACTTCACACAATATTCTTCCCAAGCCACTCATAATCATTGTTGAAACAATAAGGATTCAAACCAGTGACCCCCTGGTCTCAAGCCCTGTTTTTTACTTAATATGCTACTCTGTTTCGCAGTTTGTTGTCTGCAGGTGCTTTAGATATAAACAAGGGCACAGCATGCGGGTGCCAATGCTTGGCTGCAGTTGCTTGATTTTCAGCAAAAATTCCATGTCGAAAAAAGGGAATTACTGTGTATAAAATATTTTTATGTTTACCTGCCCTTGTTGTATAGGCTCCCCTTTTGATAATAAACAACTTGTCCAAGTTTGAAGCAAATATCTTCAGTAATAAGAGAGATATTATATTTTGTCAAAGTTTTGCCAGACAACACCAGGGCTATGACAATACCTCAAAAGTTATCTTTGAAAACAGCCAGGCTATCAGAATAGCAGACCAAAATCAAATGTATAAAATTGTGTGATGTTGTATGACAGATCTACTACAGTTATACTTACATATCCAAGCAGATCATTCTTATCATTACTGCTACCTTCTGGTATAAAACCACCTACTGGCCATTTGATGTTACTGTTTGTTTCCGTCATGTTTTTGTAAGGTTCATAACCAGTCTCATTGGATATCAGTGTTGGGTCCTGGTCAATGGTAAAATGAAGACGTTTAATGCATCTGCAAAATGTATCAACCAGGGTCAGCCTGCACAGTCCACACATGCTGACCTGGATCAAAGCACTTTGTCATTGGTCAATTTTCCGCATGTCAAAGGACCAGTCTGCCTCATGATTTAGTAGGTTGTTAGACAAAATGAATTTCTCACAATGCTTTCTACCTTTTCAAATATAAATATAATCGCTTGAGACATACTTAATATTTTCCCCGCTGATTATCTGATCCTAAAGAAGAAGTCTTTTAAACACATTGTCGGAAAAGGAGAACATGCTGGTAACCAGCATTTTCTCTTTGTCCCCTAATATTTTCTACCAGCTCGATGACAAAAATTTTCTTTCGGGGCCCCATCTAATTTGTTGTCTACAAATGCTTTCAATTTAGTCAAGTCTAAAATTTTGTTATTTGGTTAAGAGTTAATTCTTTACCAAATTACAAAATTTTAGACTTATCCAAATTGAAAGGATTTGCAGATGACAAATTAAATATAATTTAAAACATGTAAATTGTCTTTCATAGAGTAGAAAACATTGTGGGAAAAGGAGAAAATGCTGGTTACCAGCATTTTCTCCTTTTCCCTCAATGTTTTCAAAAGGCTTCATTCTCAGGGTTGTTAAGTCATTATTGTGTAGTAAAGGGTTAATCCTTTACTAAACAACTGTTTTTACAACCATGCGAAAGAGCTGTCATCTGTAGAGGTACACAAAACAGTGTTTCATGTTAGTGATCCCCTATAAAACTAGAACTCTCGCAAAGTGGACAAAAATACCCTCCACTGGCACCTTGTCACTGAAGAAGCACAATCAGAGAAAACAAAGTTCACCTGTGACCTTGACCTTTGACCCATGTGACCCCAAAACAATAGGGCACTTCCTTGGGTCATGAGGAACACTTGTATACAGTTTCAGTGTCCTAGGTCAAACGGCTTTTGAGTTAGAGCACAGAAACAAAAAGATGGATGGATTAACGGACAGGTGGACAGACAGACGAACATACAGATGGACAGAGAGATAGACAAGGTGAAACCAGTATACTCCCCTCTACTACGTAATGAAGCTGTTTTTCTGTAAGAAGTTGAAAACAAAGTGGGCAAAAGAGACAAAAAAAACTAGTAACCAGTCTTTTCTCCTTTTTCCACAAAGTTTTCTAGCATTTTAAAGACAAATCCAATCGTTTGAGGCATATTTAACATGTTTTCTGTGAATGCTTCAAATACATGTTTGTCTACGTTTTTTTTCATCAGTTTAACTCTTTACCACACAATCCCGAATTTTAATGACCCTGAAAGAGAAGGCTTTTGAAAACATTGTGGGAAAAGGAGAAAATGCTGGTAACCAGCATTTTCTGTTTTTCCCACAATGTTTTCTACCCTTTCAAAACAAAGTTCAATTATTGAGTCACATTTATTTTGTTGTCTGCAAATGCTTTCAGTTTTGACAAGTCTAAAATTTTCTCGTCTGGCAAAGAATTAAATTTCAGATGGAAAATCAAACTTACCAAGATGATAATAGTATGCATTCCTTTTTTATGCAAAGATCTGAAGTAGTCATCTAGTCCTGGAAAATTGATATCGTCCACAGTAAAATCCATTTGTTGATGCATATGGTCGATGTCTGCATACTGGACATCCTGGAGGGGAGAAAAACAAGTCAATGGGAATCATGTTATATCTGTGCAAAATTTATACACCTACCTTCCTTTTACATGTATTTGAGCCATGCTCTGACAAAAAGGGCTTTAATGGATCTCCATGATACAAGCAGGTTGTCATATGATCATGGATCCATAAAATCCATTTTGTTTAACAACCCTATTGAGTCATGAGCTAGACTGGTCCTTTGAGATGCAGAAAATTGACCAATGGCAGTAGGTTTCTGCCCAGGTCTGTTGCCCTTTTGCAGATGCAGATGCATTAAGCCCCATTTTCATGTAGCATGACTCATTTCTTTTCTACGTAATCTTCATAACTCCCCCTCCCCACCTCCTCACAAATGAGAAAAATCTAAAACTTGGGAATCATGTAATATTTGTGCAAAATCTATGGATTCGGTTTTTGTCTTCCTTTTATATAATCCTAATATCGATCTACCCCACCCACATCCTTCAAATCGAGAGAATGCTGGCACACTGGAAAACAGGGTTGCCTTTAACCCTTTTCCACACAATCCCGACTTTTAACCACCCTGAGAAAAAAGCCTTTGAAAACACTGTGGGAAAAGGAGAAAATGCTAGTAACCAGCATTTTCTCCTTTTCGCACAATGTTTTTTTTACACTAACAAATACAGAAGTAGCCATTTAAAGCAACATTTGATTTCTCATCTGCAAATGCTTTCCATTTGGTCCAGTGCATTTTTTCTTTTGTGAGCCTGCCCAGGTAGCTCAGTGGTTAGCATATTTGAGTCTTGACCTGGTGATTGTGAGTTCGATACCTGGTTGAGGTAAACTTTCTTTCTGGCGATTTTTCGCCTCACCTCTGATGCATGTGAGGAAAGTAGTCAGTGGCTTTGGAAAGAAAGTTGTGTCAGTACTGGTGTGAGAAAGCCAGGAATCACATGGGTGCATCACTGACTCCCATAATATGACCAGAGCTGTTAAAATGGCGTTAAACTCCAATACAGACCAATACAAAAGCAAAATTTTGTTGTTCCATATAGAATTAAATTATTCGAATATCCATCTACCCACCCATATCGTCCAAATCAAGAGAATGCTTGTAAACTGGAAAAAAAAAAAAAAATCAAGAGAATGCTGTGAAAAAAGGGTTGCCTGAAATACCAAGTTAACCCTCAGCATACTAAACAATATAACCAGACAGGAAAAGACGCAGCGTTTTGCTATTTCATGGCTTTTTCAATCAGAATATATTTCAAACTATTGAACAGTGTAGACTCACAATCAGGCTGCATGCTCTGTGTAGTCTTACTTTTCCTAAACTGCGGGCAAAAAAACAGTTTTCTCTGAAAAGGTAGAAAACATTGTGGGAAAAGGGAAAAAATGCTGCTTATCTGCATTTTTTCCTTTTCCCACAATGTTTTCAAAAGCATTCTTACCACGGGTTGTATGGAACATTTGACAAAGGAATAATAGATTGCCTCACCAGCGGTATCCCTGCAGAGAGTGTTCTATTCACTGCTGCTTGTATATTCTCTATCTTGTTATAACCATATCGACAAAGCTGGAAACCAAGCGCCCAATATGGCGGCATGTAGGGACGTCCAACAGCCTTCAAAAAAAGTGTTTTTTTACAGTTACTTTACAGGCCGTAATGACACAGCATTACGTTTGAAACAATGCCTGCATACTACAAAATTTACTAAATCTTAACTCTTTACCACACAATCCCAACTTTTAACAACCCTAAAAAGGATGCCTTTTGAAAACATTGTGGGAAAAAGGAGAAAATGCTGGTACCCAACATTTTCTCCTTTTCCCACAATGTTTTCCACCCGTCCCATACCAAATTTGAATTTTTAAGTCACATTTTATTTGTTGTCTGCAAATTCTTTCAATTTGGACTAGTCTACAATGTTGTTTGGTAAAGAGTTAAGTAAACAAAACTCCACATAATGAAAAGGTTGGCATGCCAATTTAAGGTGAAAGTGAAATTTTTTTCATGGTACTATAAATTCATGACAGTAATGCCTGATAAAATCAAATATCCCCTTCTATTCCTGTAAGCACCCATCCTTTTTTTTTTTGAGACAATTTAAGCAAAAAAACAATACGATGTCAAAAAAATTGTGTGTTCAATGTTTGATACATTTGGATGGAAACCAATGCACAAACACTAAAGTGATATTATCTCTGGTTTTCTTTCATAAAAAAGAAGGGATTATTCTGATTAAGAAATGGCAAAAAAACACACGATGAATTTTTTTACATGTGTATACTGTTGTATGACATTCTCTGGCTCTGGTCCCAGGAACATGTAGAAGTCAAGAATACCCCCGATTGTTCTGTAAGTCAGCATGGGAAGTGGTGTAAAACTATAATCTGCAAGAGAAGAAAACCAACACTTCTTTAATACTTATGCATAATGTTTCACTTCTTTTTTTTTAGAAAACTTCTTTCTGTCATCTGCCTTATATGTCTCAATTTTGCAACACAGGGCAAAAAAAAAAAAGGAAAATTGATTTACAGAATATATAGAATGACTTAACATTGTCTTGATCAGAGATTCCATTCACAACTATGGCACTGTGACACACACTTTATGCAAATTAAAACAAACAGACCATTACAAGGCAAGACTTACTATTAATCCAAACAGAAGATGGTTCTGAAAAAAAAAAAGAATGTTCCTTTTTCTCAACTTTTATCAGTTGCTTATGACTCAATCCCAGTTAAGGAGGACATTTGAAGATTTTTTTCGCATTTTTTTTATATTACCATAACATCATTCTAAATGCTTTTTCGGGATTGTTAACATGTTTTGTGCATAACTCTATTGTTTTGTCAGCTGATCTATCTCTCTTCTAGAGTTATCAGCCGTTGAATGGTTAAAGGTGTGCGTTAAAAAACATATGCTTGTAAATTGTACCTCTGTAATAAATGTGGCTGAATTCAACATAATATTGGCTAAAGAATGACAAATCCAATAAGTTTTGATCAAGAATGGTATAAGTATGTTGAATAAATTAACAAAAACGATAAAAATGACGATTATTTGCGAATAAAATAAAAGAATGAAACCATACGTTTTGTAATTTCCTTTATTTTAAAACTTCAAATACTCTCAGCTATTCTAAAATATTACAAACGAAATCAAATTCGCTTTGAAATAGTGAAAACAAACAAAGGACTGTCCCTTTCATTAATGTCCGAACATTGAGAATCAATGATTAAACACAAAATATCTATTAATGAAAAGGTTTTTGTCCCGAACGTTATCATGAATTGTCCTGTACGTTACATACTTTGCATTTTGACATTGTATCATTTGTAACAAACTTTTACTACCAGAACAGCATTATACCTTGTTGAATTGAGGACAAACACATTGGCAGTGGCAATTATGACAGCAATAGCAAAACATTGGTAGTTATTTACGAGTCAAAATATTTTAACAAACTGTATTTTTTAACATCAACAACTAAATCTGCTCATGTTTTGACATAACTGTACAAAGTGATATTTAAACTCACTAAAACAACTGTGCCAGTGCATAAACGGTTATTGAACAATAATATGGTACATTTTAACTTCTTTGGCATTTAAAACATGCAAATTTCAAATTGTCCCGTACGTAACTAAATTCTACACGTGCTACTTTTAAATTTATTTTTAACTGATAACTCTCAGTTAGGTGCATTTAAGAACTGAAATACAACAAAAACAATCCTTAGTATTGTTTAAGCAATTAATAACATCAGTGAGCAATACTATACTAAGTTCCTATACAATGTATAGGCACTTAGAATAGTATTGCACTCACCTATCGAAATGGTCATTGCTTCTCATATTGACTACCCAATAGTAGCATGGCACTTGAATGCATTTCAACCGTCAAGCAAATCAAGAACGTCTTCTGGAAACGCGAACATTCGGCCACCTCTACTTGTTGCAACTGGAGCATTCACTTTCTGCACAATTTCATCAAACTCGACCCAATCAATATCTTCATTTGCTGGCCATTTGAACTTTCGTTTTACTTTCTCACATTTTTTCATGAAAGTCACACGCACAGTTTTGTCGTTATTGTTAATGTCAATTACTTTTCCACAGTAACGTATGTCATCATATTGAACAACAACGAAGTCACCAACTGAAACATCAACATCATTCTTCTCTTCACACACATTTCTAGTAGCTTCATTTTCTGGCTGATTACCATTGTTTAATCTTGTATCTTCTGTAGCTTTCAAATTGGGTTTGGTACCAATGCACTGCACATCCCACCCACATTCAGGTTTTACAAAGATCCCTGTTTCGTTAAAACAGTCATCGCATGCACAAGTCGTATTTCTGACTAAGATTTTCCCATGCCCATCTTTTACACCAACCACTGCATGTATCATCATTGACCCCTTCACTGGTTTGATTTCGGAATTACGCTCATCAACAGTGTCTTTGTTGTGGCAATATTCTTCTTCAGTTATCATGTCATAGTGTATACCCTTTTCATTTTGAGTAGCCCATGCGTAGAAATCCGTTGCATCCTGTATCAGAACCTTTCCCTGCTTGACTGCATTATCGGTGTTCCGTTTGGTCGTTCCTCCAACACCGTCGCATGGGCCTTTACCATGGCCAGTCTCAAAGTAATGCCACGATGCATGTGGCCCGTATATTTCAGCAAATCTGCTTATGATATCAAAAATGGTCTTGTTCCAATAATGCGAACTTGGTGAGTCTGTCCAAAAATGTACATACTCAAGATCTGGCACAAGTGCTTTCACAGTTTTGATCATTTTGTCTATAATACTTATGACCATTGCAGCATTGTGGTGAAGAACCTCAGACACATACACATAGCTTGAATGTTTGAGCTCATATTTATCATCACGATAGTATATAACAGCTGGGTGTAAAGTTACCATAGAACTATTCCAGTAGGCTGACTGTATCTCTTCGAGCGTACTGCACGTGTAATTTTCACTAAAGTCCATTTGGACTAACACGTGACCGGGCGGAAGCTTCTCTTTCATTGCTTTAACTGCACCGTATTGCTCCTTTACTCTCTCTATGTGTGCTTTAAATGCATTGAAAGTCTCGGTCATCAGTTGTACAAAATCGGTCTTGTTAAGGTTGACTTCGACAACTCTTTGTCTTTCCTTCCCATTTGTAAGTTTTACTCGTTTCCATTGTTGAAATTTTACCACTTCATTGTCAGGAATCTTCTGAAGCATTTCATCAAGTGACGCTTGGTTGTCTTTGTATATTTCTACAAACTTGTCTGGATTTGTACAACTATTCACTCTATAGGTTTTCAGAGCACGCAGTAAGAAGCTGAAATTCTGTTGTTTGGAACAGAGACATACACTTCTTGATGCAAAGTTTACTAAAGCAATGTGTTTAGGTCTTGCTTTGTAGAAGAATGTTCTAGATATTTTCATTGCCGATTCGGCCAGAAATTTAAGATGCAGGTTATACATATAGTCATTCAACACTCTTTTCTGTACTCTTACTTTCCCGCTCTTTACGGCATCCTGCTTACCTGGTAGCATTCGTGAATTATCATCGCGTTCTAGAAACTGAGTAATGTTGTCAATCACTTGTCTTCTGTGTTCAGTCAGTCTTGACCTTTTGTACTTACTTACACTCTTTCCAATATACAACTTTTTCCTGTTCAATCCAGTTGACTTCTGAAGTGCAACCCTCATTCTGTACTTTTTGATTATCCTTCCTGATACTATTTTATGAACAATCTCTGTTTCCTTTAGTTTTTGTGCAGCTTTAGCCTCTCTGAATTCTGAACTAAGACACTCACCAAACACTAATTTCTTTCTGATATCGGGGACATCATCTGGTTTGATTCCTGACTCTCTCAGTAACTTATCTGCCTTGCTTTTTGGTGTCAAAACAGGTCGCTCGTGTTTCTCACGTTCATATCTAAGTAAGCGTTTCTGCGCATTCTTCAACTTTCGTTTCAGTTCTTCATTCTTATCTTCCAGTGTTTCTATCCGTCGATAAGATCGTGATAAGGCTCTTAACACACGCTTTCTACCTTTCACAGCAGAATTAGATTTCATAGATTTGAATGGTAGCTTTATTGTTAGTGAATCTGTTGTACTTGTTACAGTATCTTCACTTGTAGATGGTGTTGGCACAGGATCTTCTTGGGTTTCTTCAAATCTGTCACTGCCATTTTCCGCTTCATGGTTGGTCTTCTTCCTGTTTCTGAAACAAGCCTGTCTGATTCTGCTCAACTGTCGGATATGTTCTCTCTTCTCAGGGTCTATTTGCGCAGTCTGTCTATATTTGTTCACTCTTTCTCTTTCAGTCTTAAGCCATCTGTCACCAAGCTGTTGTTTCTTTCTCTCTCTATACTCCTTCATCCGTTGTGATTTTGATTTTGCCATACTGAAATGAAATAATGAGGGCTAACTAGATGACATTGTAAAATAACGTTCATGACAAAATTTAGTAACGTACGGGACACTCAATTAAATCAATTTTTTGTCTCTCTTTACCAATGTATACACATCAATGCATGGTATTTTGAGATAACATCTTTTTCAATATACACAAATAACTATATTGTTGATACAATTCATGATGTTTGTGTTAAAATAAATAAAACATTCTATACATAGGGTACGTGTTAAGCTAAAATACGAAAAAACAGCTGGATTCACGCCTTGTTTTATCATGCATTACTGGATCAAATGTTCAATATTGAATATAAATATGTCAGGCACTGTGTAATAGCTTTTTTGTAAACATAACATTTTATAGTAAAGGTATTTTCGTAAACAATAACGATAAAGGCTATTTCCTAACGTACAGGACAATATATATGTTACGTACGGGACGAATATTAGAGCAAAACCAGCGCTCACGTGGTGCATGACTCGTATTTCAAAAAGATCAATTTATAAGAATATGAATGTCATTAAATGTATAATACAAAATACTCGACCATTACTACAACTATATGTCTTGCTTCACTTACCTTTTGCTACCCACTGTTCATGAATATTTTTGATCGGCAATCTTTTCAACAAAATGGCGCTTCGACACTTTGTAAACATCCGTGAAGAGTAGCTGCACATTAAGGAACCCAAAGAAATTAATTAGAGAAAAGGAACGGGCTTTTGTTAGCAGTTTCAGCGAGGTTAGTCTCGAACGTTATGGACCCGTACGTTATTTTCTAATCTGTATTCGACTTCATTGTGCTAGCAGTTTCATTATCATTAAAATACTCGAACAGAGGTTTATCAACATTTTCTCAGATACTTTAAACGACCATTTCAGTAAAGAAATTAACTGCCTGTAGTTATGTGTTTATAATGTAAACGCATTAATTGTTTGTCTCGAACGTTAGGTAGTTAAAATTACGGTTAATTCATAAAGATAGTACCTCAAAATTTTACGATGTCGATTAATTCATGTGCAAATATGAACTTTCATCATAACAATATATCTATAGCGATGTTAATTACGCCCAAATAACGCTTTAAACGTAGATTGGTGCTTCAGTTTCGTAGCGTTGTAGAAAGTGTCCCGTACGTTTTCGGGTTTTTGAGACACGAAGTTCCGTATGTAGTGTCAATTTTGGTTTTCACATTTACCTTTAAATGTTTGATTTTCTTGAAGATTTTGTCTCTGTTTAAATGATTTAGGTAGTTTTTATAAGATCCATTACTTGACTTACATTACAACTTCAGTCTTAACATTAGAATTATACATTGGAGACATGGGATTTTCGTACCCCCTAGATTGGTTGCTAGTCAATTTTCATACGAAATCAAAGCTTTCTACACAAAATTTACTACTATTGTTTCAAGTATAATGTTAATGCTTGTAAATAAACATGTTATGCAATTATATTCTGTGAAATAGGTGCAGTTCAGACTCTGCAAACGCTGGAGACATCAAATGTCCCCCTTAACTGGGATTGTATCGTATACCTCTTTACCTGGCCACAAAGTTTTAGCCAAGTCCAAACTGAAAGAATTTTTCCTATGATAAATAAGACTTAAATAACTGGATCTATCTTTGAAAGGATAAGAAAAAAAGCACGTGGGAAAGGTAACAAAAGCACCATGTGCTGGTGCCTACATCTTTTGATAGTTAACAACTTGTCCAAGTGTGAGGTAAATATCTTTGGTAATAACAGAGATATTATAAAATCTCAGTTTATGCACGATGATGACACAGATGACAACAGGGCTACGGCAATAAATTGGCGTTTTCTTTGAGAACAGCAGAGCTAAAAATGCTGGTAACCAGCATACAAAGAAACAGTCAAAAATAGATACCTTGAGCATTGCTATTCAGTAGAAGTACCCCATGAGCATGGGCGCCATTGTCCCCTGCCTCCATACAGGTGTAGAAGGGGTGCACTCCATAGTGGTTTAGCCCTGACTGGAATAGAATACATGGTATGTAAAAATTGACTGTTAACCCTTTATCATTTGATCCAATGTTTTAAAAATCTTGGAACGGAGTGTTTCTGAAAACATTGTGGGAAAAGAAGAAAATGCTGGTAACCAGCATTTTCTCCTTTTCCCACAATGTTTTCTGCCCATTCAATAACAGACCTGATCATTTTTGCTGCTTTTAGTTTGACATGTCCCAATGCTTTCAAAATGTACAATACAATTTTTTTTTTTGTGGTCACTATTGCCTAAAGGCATGTGGTAACCAGCAATTTCTCCCTTGCCACAATGTTTTCAAAAGGTTGTTAAAAATCAGAATTAACCCTTTACCAAACAATCCTGAGTTTTAACCACCCTAGGGAAGAAAGCCAGTAGGCACCATTTTCTCTTTTTCTTAAAATGTTTTCTACACTTCCAATGAAAAGTTTCATTTTTTGGGAACATTCAATTTGTCGTCTGCACATTCTTCCAATTTGGACTAGTCTAAGATTTTTGTCGTGTGGTAAAGAGTTAAAATGTTTTTCTTACTCCCCATCCTACTGGCTGATCACGTCCCCACATTGGCCAGGTCTTGTAGTTTAGGTCATGTTTGAAAGAATGATGTACATTTTCTCCAAATCCATACACATACTCCGACGGAAGTCTTGTTGAAATCTGCAGGAACTGATTGGAGAAAGTAAGGCCCCCAACACCTGTGTCCCATCTGTAACAGACATAGAGGATATTTGTTTTTTTTGGTGAAAGATTGAAATTTATTTCATCGACTGAACATCATCGGTAATATTTTCACGAGCGAAAATATTACCAATGATGTTAACTCGATTACATAAATTTCAATCTTACACCTTAAAAATGCCAAATATTCTATTTATTTCATGCTTCTAACCCCTTTTTTTTTTTTAACTTTCATCAAAATCCAGTACAGTTGTTTTCGGTAATTCCCCATGGTGTACCCCCCTCACATAACAATTCATTACAATATTATGTAAAGTGCGAGAAATACAGCCACAAATTTCGTCATATTTCCCTCCATTTGAATGGCACGCGCTGTTTACCTAGGTAACTAGTGCACGGGAACTAGTTTCCGACTTCAATTGGAGAGTTAGAAAATATGAATCGTATTTTCACTGGTCGTGACCATAACATATCAAACCATAATCCACCATTATTTCTCGATAAACTACTGAAAAGCATGAAATAAATACAAATATTCATTCTTGTTTTCACCACATTGCCATATGAATAATAAAATTAATCTATGACTCTTCATTTGAAAACTTTAGAAAAGTAACAGAAACAAGAAGGCCATGATGGCCCTGGGTCGCTCACCTGAGTCAATAGGCGAAATTCACTCGACGTGCATAATCCGATTTCTGACCAATTGTCAGGTCAATTGATGAACAAACTTGTTAGAGGTCCACTAGGAGATGCTACATGCCAAATATCAAAGCTCTACACCTTCCAGTTTCAGAGATGAAGAACTTTAAAGTTTTCTTTCTTTGTTCCTATGTTCTAAATTTGTGACCCCCGGGGCAGGGCCAGTTTTGACCCCAGGGACATCATATGAACAAACTTGGTAGAGGTCCACTAGGAGATGCTACATGCCAAATATCAAAGCTCTACGCCTTCCAGTTTCAGAGAAGAAGAATTTTAAAGTTTTCATTCTTTGTTCCTATGTTTGAAACTTGTGACCCCCGGGGCAGGGCCAGTTTTGACCCCAGGGGCGTCATATGAACAAACTTGGTAGAGGTCCACTTGGAGATGCTACATGCCAAGTATCAAAGCTCCATGTCTTCCAGTTTCAGAGAAGAAGAATTTTAAAGTTTTCATTCTTTGTTCCTATGTTCGAAAATTGTGACCCCCGGGGCAGGGCCAGTTTTGACCCCAGGGACATCATATGAACAAACTTGGTACAGGTCCACTAGGAGATGCTACATGCCAAATATCAAAGCTCCACGCCTTCAAGTTTCAGAGAAGAAGAATTTTAAAGTTTTCCTTCTTTGTTCCTATGTTTGAAACTTGTGACCCCCGGGGCAGGACCAGTTTTGACCCCAGGGACATCATATGAACAAACTTGGTAGAGGTCCACTAGGAGATGCTACATACAAAATATCAAAGCTCTACGCTTTCCAGTTTCAGAGAAGAAGAATTTTAAAGTTTTCATTCTTTGTTCCTATGTTTGAAACTTGTGACCCCAGGGACATCATATGAACAAACTTGTAGAGGTCCACTAGCAGATGCTATGAATAAACTTTGTAGAAGTTGACTAGGAGATGCTACATGCCAAATATCAAAGCTCCACGCCTTCCAGTTTCAGAGAAGAAGAATTTTCAAGTTTTCCTTCTTTGTTCCTATGTTCGAAACTTGTGACCCCCAGGGCAGGGCCAGTTTTGACCCCAAGGGCGTCATATGAACAAACTTGGTAGAGGTCAACTAGGAGATGCTACATGCCAAATATCAAAGCTCCATGCCTTCCAGTTTCAGAGAAGAAGAATTTTAAAGTTTTCCTTCTTTGTTCCTATGTTCGAAACTTGTGACCCCCGGGACGGGGCCAGTTTTGACCCCAGGGACATCATATGAACAAACTTGTAGAGGTCCACTAGCAGATGCTACATGCCAAATATCAAAGCTCCACGCCTTCCAGTTTCAGAGAAGAAGAATTTTGAAGTTTTCCTTCTTTGTTCCTATGTTTGAAACTTGTGACCCCCGGGGCGGGGCCAGTTTTGATCCCAGGGACATCATATGAACAAACTTGGTACAGGTCCACTAAGAGATGCTACATGCCAAATATCAAAGCTCTACGCCTTCCAGTTTCAGAGAAGAAGAATTTTAAAGTTTTCATTCTTTGTTCCTATGTTTGAACTTGTGACTCCTGGGGCGGGGCCAGTTTTGACCCCAGGGACATCATATGAACAAACTTGGTAGAGGTCCACTAGGAGATGCTACATACTAAATATCAAAGCTCTACGCCTTCCAGTTTCAGAGAAGAAGAATTTTAAAATTTTCATTCTTTGTTCCTATGTTTGAAACTTGTGACCCCCGGGGCAGGGCCAGTTTTGACCCCAGGGGCGTCATATGAACAAACTTGGTAGAGGTCCACTAGGAGATGCTACATGCCAAATATCAAAGCTCCATGCCTTCCAGTTTCAGACAAGAAGAATTTTAAAATTTTCCTTCTCTGTTCCTATGTTTGAAACTTGTGACCCCCGGGGCAGGGCCAGTTTTGACCCCAGGGGCATCATATGAACAAACTTGGTAGAGGTCCACTAGGAGATGCTACATGCCAAATATCAAAGCTCCACGCCTTCCAGTTTCAGAGAAGAAGAATTTTAAAGTTTTCCTTCTTTGTTCCTATGTTCAAAACTTGTGACCCCCGGGGCGGGGCCAGTTTTGACCCCAGGGACATCATATGAACAAACTTGGTAGAGGTCCACTAGGAGATGCTACATGCCAAATATCAAAGCTCCACGCCTTCCAGTTTCAGAGAAGAAGAATTTTAAAGTTTTCCTCCTTTGTTCCTATGTTTGAACTTGTGACCCCCCGGGGCTGGGCCAGTTTTGACCCCAGGGACATCATATGAACAAACTTGGTAGAGGTCCACTAGAAGATGCTACATACCAAATATCAAAGCTCTACGCCTTCTGGCCCCCAACTGGGCGGGGGGATAGAAATAGCTCAGCTGTCGCACTACAGCAGGGGTAAGACCCCCCCCACTGTGCCTGCCTGTTTGCCGTGGGCTGCAACTCGTGTCGTTCGATGACAGGATCCTGGTGGTTGAGTGGATTCAGAGCCCGGCCCTTTGATGGCTCTGTTTTCACAACACACCACTTTGGCCTTGTATTGAATTAAACGAGGGGTCAGGAAGGCCTGTTCTGATCAATTGGCTGGTCACGCCGAGCCCTAGCGTGTTTCTCTGACTTTGTTTTCTTTAATCATACACAGATACATCATTTCTCTGTCATCGGTTGCTGTATGTCAATACCCTAGAAGGTGGTGGCTCATGGGCTAATCGGGTGAAGGTTGGTGTTTGATTGACATTTGTAATTGCCCAAAGTTAGTCTATGCTTGGTACGACATTCTGCGGGCCTACATTTGTCCTGTCTAGCCCTTTCACTTCGAGTGTATTACCGATGTATCCTTGTCATGATCTGAGTTGGATTTCCCCAGATCATGTCCCCTTGTTGGACTCCGAGGCAGGTGGGGAACATCAGTGATGAATATACAACAACAATTATGGCTTCTCAAAACAAGAGGGCCATGATGGCCCTGTGTTGCTCACCTTAGTAGAGTGCCTTTAAGGTTTTTCTTTAATTTGACCATGTGACCTAGTTTTTGACCGCAGGTGACCCAATTTCAAACTCATATTTCATGAAGACAAACATTCTGACAAATTTTCGAGTCAATTGAGCAAAAAATGAGGCCTCGAGTTCCCTAAAGATTTTTCTTTAATTTGACCTAGTGACCTAGATTATGACCCCAGGTGACCCAAATTTGAACTGGTCTTTGACTATATCAAAAGGAACATTTTAACCAATTTTCAAATCATATGAATAATAAATGTGGCCTCTAGAGTGCCCACTAGCTATTTCTTTAATTTGACCAAGTGACCTAGTTTATGACCCCAGTTGACCCAAATTCAGACTCATGTGAGATTTTACAAAGACAAACATTCTGATCAATTTTCAAGGCAATTAAGCAAAGAATGTGGCCTCTAGAGTGCCCACAAGGTATTTCTTTATTATGACCTAGTGACCTAGTTTATGGTTCCAGGTGACCCAAATCCAAACTCATCTGGTGTTTCATCAAGACAAACATTCTGGCCAAATTTCAGGTCATTTGAGAAATAAATGTGGCCTCCAGAGTGCAAACAAGGTATTTCTTTAATTTGACCCAGTGAACTAGTTTATGACCCAAGTTGACCCAAATTAATCTTATGTGAGACTTTATAAAGACAAACTTTCTAACAAATTTTCAAGGCAATTGAGCAAATAATGTGGCCTCGAGAGTGCCAACAAGGTATTTCTTTAATTTGACCTAGTGACCTAGTTTATGACCCAAGATGACCCAATTTTGAACTCAATGAACTTGTTGCACTTAGATGGGCAAACAAACTTAGAAGAGAATCACTACATACCAAATATCAAAGCTCTACGCCTTCCAGTTTTAAAGAAGAATTTTAAAGTTTTCCTTCTTTGTTCCTATGTTCGAACTTGTGACCCCCGGGGCTGGGCCAGTTTTGACCCAGGGACATCATATGAACAAACTTGGTACAGGTCCACTAGGAAATGCAACATACCAAATATCAAAGCGCCACACCTTTCAGTTTCAGAAAAGAAGAATTTTAAAGTTTTCCTTCTTTGTTCCTATGTTCGAACTTGTGACCTCAGGGGCGGGGCCAGTTTTGACCCAAGCAGCATCCTTGGAACAAACTTGGTAGAAGTCCACTAGGAGATGCTACATACCAAATATCAAAGCTCTATGCCTTCCCATTTAAGAGGAAAAACAAGAGGGCCATGATGGCCCTGGGTCGCTCACCTTAGTAGAGTGCCTTTAAGGTTTTTCTTTAATTTGACCATGTGACCTAGTTTTTGACTGCAGGTGACGCAATTTCAAACTCATATTTCATGAAGACAAACATTCTGACCAATTTTCAAGTCAATTGAGCAAAAAATGTGGCCTCGAGTGCCCTAAAGATATTTCTTTAATTTGACCTAGTGACCTAGATTATGACCCCAGGTGACCCAAATTTGAACCGGTCTTTGATTATATCAAAAGAAACATTTTAACCAATTTTCAAATCATATGAATAATAAATGTGGCCTCTAGAGTGCCCACTAGCTATTTCTTTAATTTGACCAAGTGACCTAGTTTATGACCCCAGTTGACCCAAATTCAGACTCATGTGAGATTTTACAAAGACAAACATTCTGACCAATTTTCAAGGCAATTAAGCAAAGAATGTGGCCTCTAGAGTGCCCACAAGGTATTTCTTTATTTTGACCTAGTGACCTAGTTTATGGTTCCAGGTGACCCAAATCCAAACTCATCTGGTATTTCATCAAGACAAACATTCTGGCCAAATTTCAGGTCATTTGAGCAATAAATGTGGCCTCCAGAGTGCAAACAAGGTATTTCTTTAATTTGACCCAGTGAACTAGTTTATGACCCAAGTTGACCCAAATTAATCTTATGTGAGACTTTATAAAGACAAACTTTCTAACAAATTTTCAAGGCAATTGAGCAAATAATGTGGCCTCAAGAGTGCCAACAAGGTATTTCTTTAATTTGACCTAGTGACCTAGTTTATGACCCAAGATGACCCAATTTTGAACTCAATGAACTAGTTGCGCTTAGATGGGCAAACAAACTTAGAAGAGAATAACTACATACCAAATATCAAAGCTCTACGCCTTCCAGTTTTAAAGAAGAATTTTAAAGTTTTCCTTCTTTGTTCCTATGTTCGAACTTGTTACCCCCGGGGCTGGGCCACTTTTGACCCAGGGGCATCATATGAACAAACTTGGTAGAGGTCCACTAGGAAATGCTACATACCAAATATCAAAGCTCTACACCTTCCCGTTTAAGAGAAAAAGAAATTTAAAGTTTTCCTTCTTTGTTCCTATCTTCGAACTTGTGACCCCCGGGGCGGGGCCAGTTTTGACCCCAGGAGCATCATATGAACAAACTTGGTAGAGGTCCACTCTGAGATGCAATATACCAAATATCAAAGCGCCACACCTTTCGGTTTCAGAAAAGAAGAATTTTAAAGTTTTCCTTCTTTGTTCCTATGTTCGAACTTGTGACCCCAGGGGCTGGGCCAGTTTTGACCCAAGCAGCATCCTTGGAACAAACTTGGTAGAAGTCCACTAGGAGATGCTACATACCAAATATCAAAGCTCTATGCCTTCTAGTTCTACAGAAGAAGATTTTTAAAGTTTTCCTTCTTGGTTCCTATGTTGGAAATTGTGACCCCCGGGGCGGGGCCAGTTTTGACCCCAGGAGCATCATATGAACAAACTTGGTAGAGGTCCACTAGGAGATGCTACATGCCAAATATCAAAGCTCTATGCCTTCCAGTTTCAGAGAAGATGATTTTTAAAGTTTCCCCTCTTTGTTCCCATGTTCGAACTTGTGACCCCCGGGGCAGGGCCAGTTTTGACCCCAAGGGCATAATATGAACAAACTTGGTAGAGGTCCACTAGGAGATGCTTCATGCCAAATATCAACACTCTATGTCTTCTAGTTTTACAGAAGAAGATTTTTAAAGTTTTCCTTCTTTGTTCCTATATTGGAAATTGTGACCCCCAGGGCGGGGCCAGTTTTGACCCCAGGGGCATCATATGAACAAACTTGGTAGAGGTCCACTAGGAGATGCTACATGCCAAATATCAAAGCTCTACGCCTTCAAGTTTCAGAGAAGAAGATTTTTAAAGTTTTTCTTCTTTGTTACTATGCTCAAACTTGTGACCCTCGGGGTGGGGCCAGTTTTGACCCCAGGGGCATCATATGAACAAACTTGATAGAGGTCCACTAGGCAATGCTACATACCAAATATCAAAGCTCTACGCCTTCCAGTTTCAAAGAAGATAATTTTTAAAGTTTCCCCTCTTTGTTCCTATGTTCGAACTTGTGACCCCCGGGGCAGGGCCAGTTTTGACCCCAAGGGCATCATATGAACAAACTTGGTAGAGGTCCACTAGGAGATGCTTCATGCCAAATATCAACGCTCTATGTCTTCTAGTTTTACAGAAGAAGATTTTTAAAGTTTTCCTTCTTTGTTCCTATGTTGGAAATTGTGACCCCCGGGGCGGGGCCAGTTTTGACCCCAGGGACATCATATGAACAAACTTGGTAGAGGTCCACTAGGAGATGCTACATGCCAAATATCAAAGCTCTACGCCTTCAAGTTTTAGAGAAGAAGATTTTTAAAGTTTTCCTTCTTTGTTACTATGCTCAAACTTGTGACCCCTGGGGCCGGGCCAGTTTTGACCCCAGGGGCATCAAATGAACAAACTTGGTAGAGGTCCACTAGGAGATGCTACATACCAAATATCAAAGCTCTGCGCCTTCTAGTTTCAGAGAAGATTTTCAAAGATTTTGCTTTTTTTTCCTTTTTGTTGCCATGGCAACCAGAGTTGTGGGTGGAATTTAATTCTTTGAACAATTTTGGTAGAGCTTCACCCAAGGAACATCCCTGCCAAGTTTCATCAAGATTGGCCCAGTGGTTTAGGAGAAGAAGATGTTTAAAGAAATTGTTGACGGACGACGGACGCCGGACGCCGGACATAGGGCGATCACAATAGCTCACCTTTAGCACTTTGTGCTAAGGTGAGCTGAAAAATTAAAGTTTTCCTTCTTTGTTCCTATGTTCGAACTTGTGACCCCCGGGGCAGGGCCAGTTTTGACCCCAAGGGCATCATATGAACAAACTTGGTAGAGGTCCACTCGGAGATGCTTAATGCCAAATATCAAAGCTCTATGCCTTCTAGTTTTACAGAAGAAGATTTTTAAAGTTTTCCTTCTTTGTTCCTATGTTGGAAATTGTGACCCCCGGGGTGGGGCAGTTTTGACCCCAGGGGCATCATATGAACACACTTGGTAGAGGTCCACTAGGAGATGCTACATGCCAAATATCAAAGCTCTACGCCTTCAAGTTTCAGAGAAGAAGATTTTTAAAGTTTTCCTTCTTTGTTACTATGCTCAAATTTGTGACCCCCGGGGCGGGGCCAGTTTTGACCCCAGGGGCATCATATGAACAAACTTTGTAGAGGTCCACTAGGCAATGCTACATACCAAATATCAAAGCTCTACGCCTTCCAGTTTCAGAGAAGATGATTTTCAAAGTTTCCCCTCTTTGTTCCTATGTTCGAACTTGTGACCCCCGGGGCAGGGCCAGTTTTGACCCCAAGGGCATCATATGAACAAACTTGGTAGAGGTCCACTCGGAGATGCTTCATGCCAAATATGAAAGCTGTATGCCTTCTAGTTTCAGAGAAGAAGATTTTTAAAGTTTTCCTTCTTTGTTTCTATGCTCAAACTTGTGACCCCTGTAGCGGGGCCAGTTTTGACCCCAGGGGTATCATATGAACAAACTTGGTAGAGGTCCACTAGGAAATGCTACATGCCAAATATCAAAGCTCTATGCCTTCAAGTTTCAGAGAAGAAGATTTTTAAAGTTTTCCTTCTTTGTTACTATGCTCAAACTTGTGACCCCTGGGGCCGGGCCAGTTTTCACCCCAGGGGCATCAAATGAACAAACTTGGTAGAGGTCCACTAGGAGATGCTACATACCAAATATCAAAGCTCTGCACCTTCTAGTTTCAGAGAAGAAGATTTTCAAAGTTTTCCTTCTTTGTTACTATGCTCAAACTTGTGACCCCTGGGGCGGGGCCAGTTTTGACCCCAGGGGCATCAAATGAACAAACTTGGTAGAGGTCCACTAGGAGATGCTACATACCAAATATCAAAGCTCTGCGCCTTCTAGTTTCAGAGAAGAAGATTTTCAAAGATTTTGCTTTTTTTTCCTTTTTGTTGCCATGGCAACCAGAGTTGTGGGTGGAATTTAATTCTTTGAACAATTTTGGTAGAGCTTCACCCAAGGAACATCCCTGCCAAGTTTCATCAAGATTGGCCTAGTGGTTTAGGAGAAGGAGATGTTTAAAGAAATTGTTGACAGACGACGGACGACAGACGACGGACGCCGGACATAGGGCAATCACAATAGCTCACCTTTAGCACGTTGTGCTAAGGTGAGCTAAAAAGGCCAAGAGTGTACTCTCTGACTCTGATTCAGAGTCTGAATATTCAACACATTCTTCATCATTTGCACGTTTTTTAGTTATTGAATCTGTAGACTCTACCAAACCAATTACAAAACTATCTCCTTTTGTTATTGAAAAATCCATTTCGGCAATCCTTGGCACACCCAAATCTGTTAAAAAGCTTAAAAATGAAACCCTGCTTGTTGAGTGCTTCTCGCAACAACAGGTTAGAAACCTGCTTGGACACAAGAAACTTCTCAATCTTGATGTCAAAATATTTCCTCACAAGACCCTTAATACCTCCAAGGGGATCATTAGATGCAAAGAATTAAGCTTCTGCGACTCTTTGGAGGAAATCAAATCAAACCTCAAAAGCCAGGCTGTGTCTGATGTGAAAAGAATTTCAGTTCTCAGAAATGGCATTCGTAGAGATATACATACATACATCTTAACATTCTCTACGCCATCTCCCCTACTTCAGCTGAAATTGGATTTCAATCGGTCAAGGTCGATGTTTACGTGCCTAATCCGTTGCGCTGTTATAAATGCCAGCGGTACGGCCATCATGAAAGTAACTGCAGAAGCACACCTGTTTGTCCCAAATGTGCTTTTGAAGGGGAAAACCATGACCAAAAGACTTGCAATAACCCTCTTCTCTATGTCAATTGCAGTCTTCTCATCCTACCTATTCCAAAGAATGTTCAGTTTGGAAAGATGAGAAAGAAATCCTGTCAATCAAGTTTAAGGAGAATGTTACCTTTTTGGAAGCCTGGAAAACAGTTGAAAAACGCAGGTCTGATCAGGCATTGTTGAGCAAAAGCACAACATATGCAAATGTTACATCTCCTTTGCCTGCAAATGGACATTGTCCAACCTGCGAACTGTTGGCTAAAAAACTTCTCCAAAAGTTTCCTGAAATGACTAATGAACTGAAAGCTCTCATTCCCAGTGTCGAGGTTATAACACCTTCCACTCAGACTCAGCCTACGTCTGAAACAAACAAACCCTCTACTGCACCCTCAAAACCCACAGACTCTCAAAGTATTCCTTCACAAAAAACTCCAAAGCCCTCTTCTCCTTCGCAAAATATTTCTTCAAAAAAAGCTTCAAAGCCATCTGCCCCTTCAAAACAGCCTCCTAAGAAACCCCAACCTCCATCTTCACAGTCTACAAATAAATCAAACGTTCCACCTAAAGATAACAAATCTTATCATGTACCCCGATCACCAAAAAGATCTTCCTCGAAATCTAAACCACAGTCCAGAGATAACCATGGATCCTGTGAAATAGCAGTCACAGTAGATGATCCGGTCCCTACCTCCAACAGATTTTCGGAGTTAGAGGACATGGATGCAGATACTGAAAATCTGGAAGGTGAGGCTTCAGATTCAGAAGCCTCTATCTGGTCCAGTTCTAAAGATCTTTGGAACAAGGACACTGACACTTGGCACTCGTCCAAACCCGAGACAACTGTAATTAAATCTTAATCTATTTTAAAATGTATTGGTTTACGGCCTCTTTTTTTACTTTAGCTTTTATACTTTCTTCATGCACTATGGATACCATAATCCAGTGGAATTGTCGAGGTCTAAAGTCAAACTTCGACAAACTTTCCCTTTTAATCAATGATCACAAACCAGTTGCTGTTTGTCTGCAAGAAACCTTCCTTAAGCGGGAGGATGATATTTCTGTCAAGTATCATTCCATTTACAACAAAGTCTTTACCAAAGGCGAGAAAGCTAGAGGTGGTGTTTCTATTATTGTCAATAACAACATTCCTCTTAAAGTTGTTTCTCTTAATACAAACTTGCAAGCTGTTGCCATCAGGTTATCTTTACACAGTGCTGTTGCACTGTGCTCTTTATATCTCCCCCCAAGCACACCTATCAATGAGAACAATCTGAATGATCTCATTTCCCAATTGCCATCCCCCTATATTCTTGCTGGGGACTTTAATGGTCACAATGTTATGTGGGGTTGCAATGACACTAACCAGAGAGGTTTACAGATGCAGAACTTCATTTCGAATAACTCTTTATCTTTCATGAATGATAACAAATCCAAAACCTACTTGCATCCAGCGACTGGATCTTACTCTTCTATTGATTTAACCTTATGCAGTCCAGTCTTACTTCCCGATTTCACCTGGAAAGTGACTGAGGATTTGTGTGGAAGTGATCACTTCCCTATTATCTTATCATCTACACAACCATCCAGCAGTGTAAGACCGCAGAAATGGAAACTCTCTAAAGCCAATTGGAACAGATTTGAAACCCTCTGTGAACAGACCATTACACATGACAAGTTTAGAAAATGCGATGATCCAGCAAAACTTTTTACTTCGCTGTTAATTGATGCAGCTAAACAGTCTGTCCCTCAGACCTATACAAATCCAAAACGTCCTGACAAGCCTTGGTACAATGAAGATTGTAAACAGGCTATCAAAGACAGAAAACAAGCCCTTAGAAAGTTTAACCTCAGACCTACCAAAGAAAATCATAACTTATTCCGTATTTCCAGGGCAAAGGCTCGTCGTACCATTAGAGAAAGTAAGCGCAAGGCTTGGAGGCAATATGTCTCTAAATTAAATAGTAGAACTACTGCTAAAAAACCTGGGACATGATCAGAAAGATCAATGGCAAAGGCCAACCCCTTCTTAGTCACCTTGAAGTTAACAATACTTTGTTGGAATCATCCCAGGATATAGCTGATGCTCTTGCCGACACCTTTTGCAAAAAGTCTTCCTCTGCAAACTATTCTGAAAAGTTTCAGAGGAATAAAGCCAGAGAAGAAAAGAAAAAACTTAATTTCAATTCTTCTAATTCAGAGCATTATAATAAACTCTTCACCTTTCAAGAATTAAAATCTGCTCTGAATAAAGCTCAGGATTCTTCTCCTGGCCAAGATAAAGTTCATTACCAGTTTTTAAAACACTTACCTTTTACTTCTCTCTCTGTTTTACTTGATATTTTTAATGATATCTGGCAGTCCGGTGATTTTCCTTCCTCCTGGCTAGAGGCACTAGTCATTCCTATCCCAAAACCTGGCAAGGATGCTAGTGACCCCGCCAACTATCGTCCAATAGCTCTTACTAGTTGTCTCTGCAAGACTCTAAAACGTATGGTCAACGACAGGCTTGTCTGGTTTTTAGAAAAAAACAACCTCATCGTTGATGTACAGAGTGGATTTCGTCGTCAACATGGCACCATCGATCATCTTGTCCGCTTTGAAACCTTTGTCAGAGAAGCCTTTATTAATAGACAACATGTAGTATCTGTCCTTTTCAACCTTGAAAGCGCTTATGATACAACTTGGAAATACGGAATTCTTAAAGACTTACATGACTTTGGTCTTCGAGGCCGTCTTCCTCTTTTTATCTCAGCCTTCTTGGATGAACGTCTTTTCCGCTTCCGAGTTGGTAATACTGTCTCGGGAGCCCGTAAACAGGAGATGGGTGTGCCCCAAGGATGTATTCTCTCTGTTACACTTTTTAGTGTAAAAATAACAGTATAATTAAAGCTATCTGTTCTGGTGTAGACTGTTCTCTTTATGTTGATGACTGTTATATGCTTCAGATCTCGAAATATGAATATTATTGAGAGACAACTTCAACAGTGTCTCAACAAACTCCAAACGTGGTCTGATGAAAATGGCTTCAAATTTTCAAAGTCCAAAACTAAGTGCATGCACCTATGTAATCTACGTGGTGTTCATCCAGACCCTGAACTGTATTTGGACAAAACTAAAATTGAAGTCGTTTCTGAATTTAAATTTCTTGCAGTCATCTTTGACAGAAAGCTTTCCTACCTTCCTCACATCACTGCACTTAAAAAGAAGTGCAAGAAGGCTCTTAATCTTCTAAAGGTTGTGGCCCATTCTGAATGGGTAGCAGACCGTAAAGTCCTCTTGCGGCTTTATCGGTCTTTAGTTCGCTCCAAATTAGACTATGGATCTATCGTATACGGATCAGCCCGTAAATCTTACCTTAAAATTCTCGATCCTCTACACCACGAAGGCCTGCGTCTTGTACTTGGAGCTTTCAGAACTTCTCCTGTCAATAGTCTCTATGTTGAGGCTAATGAACCTTCTCTTTCTTACAGGAGGGAAAAACGCTCACTTCAATATCTTTTAAAACTGAAGTCAAATCGTTTTAACCCAACTCATGAAGTTGTTTTTAAACCTCAATATAAACGTCTTTTTGAAAGGAAACCAAATGTTATTCCCCCATTTGGTATCCGCATGGAGCCCATTGTAGATAACCTTGGCATAGACATTGAGTCTATTGCCGACTATAAAATCTCTGAAATCCCTCCATGGACACTAAACAGTGCAGAATTCAGATTTGACCTTGCATCCAACAAAAAGTCAGTCACGGAGAGAACTGTGTTTCATGCTAGATACGAGATACGAGATAAAGGAGCATTATTTTTCCTTCAAACCAATCTATACAGATGGATCTAAAGAGGGAAATTCTGTAGCAGCGGCCGCTATTTATGGAGAAAGGAGCTTAAAGTGCCGCCTTCCAAACAATTCCTCTATCTTCTCTGCAGAAATTAAAGCTATTGATCTTGCCCTTAATCTAGCTGAACATTCTAATTCCAACCGTTTCATTATCTTTTCGGACTCTTTGTCAATATTACAGGCCCTTTCAAATCAACGACTTGAGAATCCCTTGATCTGTACTTTACTTGAAAGGATCTCACAAATTTCTTCTATGAATAGATTGGTGTTCTGCTGGCTTCCAAGTCATGTAGGCATCAAAGGCAATGAAAATGCCGATAGGTCTGCCAAATCTGCACTTAACCTTCCCATTTCAGATTTTAGAGTTCCACACACTGATTTTAAATCCTCTGAGATGATGCCCCTGAATGTATTCCATGCAATGCACCCTTCTCTATAAAACACATTCTACTAGATTGCATTGACTTTCAGCCAGTTCGTACAAAATATTTCAGCGTCGATAGTTTAAAAAATCTTTTTGATTCTGTCAGCGTTGAATCTATTATCGCTTTCATAAAGGAGATTGGCATTTACAATAAACTGTGATATTTGCTTTTTGAGTTTCTTACCCATGTTTTTACATTCTTTACACACTTTTCTCAATGTTAAGCTCTCATTTCCTTTAAGCTACTATTCACAGTCTTAACCTTTTCATTTAAAACTTTGAGTAGGCAGGGAATGCCCAGCCACTCAATATTATATAAATATTATATTCTATGCAAATAAAAAGTTACACATAACCTTTCATCATTTAAAGTCACACATAATACTTCTTAATTCAACTCTTTTATCATTATTAATATATTCAAACTTTTTTCAGTTTAAACAATTCCACTTTTATTATCTTTTAACACAGATATGCGCGCTAAATGACCAAAGCTGTCGATGTGCCATAAAACAACATTCATTCATTCATTCTACGCCTTCTAGTTTCAGAGAAGAAGATTTTTAAAGATTTTGCTATTTTTTTCCTTTTGGTTGCCATGGCAACCAGAGTTATGGGTGGAATTCAATCTCTTGAACACCTTTGGTAGAGCTTCACCGGAGGAACATCCCTGCCAAGTTTCATCAAGATTGGCCCAGTGGTTTAGAAGGAGAAGATGTTTAAAGAAATTGTGGACGACGGATGACGCACAACGGACATTGGGCGATCACAAAAGCTCACCTTGAGCACTTTGTACTCAGGTGAGCTAAAAAGGGGCAATCAATTTGTTTTGTTGTCCATGGTCGTGAGGTAGAGCGTCAGCCTCTTAACCAAAAGGTCCCGAGTTCAATTCATGGGAGTGGGTGTCAACTTTAAGACTGTTTATTGGCCCATACATTTGGAACGAGTCCTGGTGTAGTTCCCAAGAAACAGGGTCGAGAGAGATCGGTTTAAGTTGCAAGAATTTGTATCTCCAATCGATGTAAAATAAATGAGCCATGATCTGTGAAACAGGACCTTAATGCATCTGCGAAAAGCATCGACCAAGGTCAGCCTGCGCAGTCCATGCAGGCTGACCTAAGCCAAAAACTTTTCGCTATTGGTCAATTTCCTGTATGTCAAAGGACCAGTTTACCTTATGATACAGTTGGTTGTTAGACAAAATGGATTCTATGGATCTCCAATCATTTGATTATTTGCTGAGTATAATGCATGATGGGGATGCATTAAGCCCCCTTTTGCCAGAGCATGACTCAAATACATATGTTTAACTCTTTATCACACAATCCCGGAATTTAACGACCCTCAAGAAAAAGCCTTTTGAAAACATTGTGGGAAAAGGAGAAAATGCTGGTAACCAGCATTTTCTCCATTTCCCACAATGGTTTCTACACTTCCCAAATCAAATTTCAATTTTTGAGTCACATTTATTTTGTCATCTGCAAATGCTTTCAAATTTGACAGGTAAAAAATTTTGTCGTTTGGTAAAGAGTTGAACAATTTGTTGCTTCCTTTTCCACAGTGTTTTCCATACTTTTGAAAAAAAACATGCTTTCTATTCCTGTAGTTATATGTCTTTTCTGTAATTTGAATAACTCCAAAAATGGAAATTGATTGTTTATATGAACAGGTTAAATGAAGGTGGCTAGATTCTTTAACTCTTTACCAACCAACATAATTTTGGACTGGACCAAAATGAAAGCTTTTGCAGACAACAAATTAAATGAAGCATAGATGATGATTTCTGTATTTAATATGATAGAAAATATTGTTGGAAAAGGAGAAAATGCTGGTTATTTTCAAAAGCCTTCTCTTTCAGGGCCACTAAAACTCGGAATTGTGTGGTAAGAGTTAACTCTTTACCACACAATCACAGGTTTTAACAACCCTGAACAAAAAGCCTTTTCAAAACATAGTGGGAAAAGGAGAAAATGCTGGTAATGAGCATTTTCTCCATTTCCCACAATGTTTTCTACCCTTCCCAACACAAAGTTCAATTTTTGAGTCACACTTATTTTGTGGTCTGCAAATGCTTTCAATTTGGACAAATCTAAAATTTTCTTATGTAATAGAGTTAACAGATAGAAAGCCATGTGTATTACATACTTACATGACCATTCCATTACTCCTTCGTATAACCTGAAAACTGAAAGGGTCTGTCTCTGTGACCTTGACCTCATATCTTGGGTCGTTGGCTTTTGTTCTCCCAAGGTTAAGCTTTTTAGGAACTTCGTATCGATTGGTATTGTTAGCATCAGTTATCTATAAAGCGGAAAGAAAAATGTAAGCATTACTGTTTCCTTATTCATATTTTTTCAGCATAGCTGAATTCGCTGGCTTTTGACCTGCTTCTTGGTACTGATACAGAATGAATAGATGGTTATTTGCAATTGGTAAAACATGTGCACATGTTTATTCGGAGGGCCCCTGCTGCCATATTTGCTCACACATTTATAAAACCACTATTAACAAGCATTGCTTCTGTTAACCGATATCCCGGGCTATGATTCATACCATAGCAAAATGCTGTAATGTACAGAGAAATGATTCTTTTCTTGTGCTATTTGGAAATTTGATATTTTCATAAGCACTACCCATAACCTAATACTAGATGTATTTTTAGACGAAATGAAAAAACAAGAGGACCATGATGGTCCTATATCGCTCACCTGAGTACCAAGCAGTAAAGGTCTACAATGAAGATAAATACCAAATATCGAAGTGCAAGGCCAAAGCTCTAGGTCTTCTTGGTTTAGACAAGAAGATAATCTTTCTTAACCCTTTACCAGACAACAAATTTTTAGCGTAGTCCAAATTGAAAGCATTTGCAGATGACTATTTCAATTTGGCTCAAATGGTGCAAGTTTTCTTTGATAGGGTAGAAAACATTGTGGGAAAAGGAGAAAATGCTGGCTACCAGCATTTTCTCCTTTTCCCACAATGTTTTCAAAAGGCTTCTTTCCCCGGGGCGTTAAAAGGCGTCATTGTACGGGAAAGGGTTAACCAAACCCTGTTATATAAATATTTGTGAGAAGTTTGCATGATATTTGTCCAATAGTTGTTGAAAAATAGGGAGAACAAGAAATTTCACCAAAGGAAAATAACTTTGTAAAAATTCAATGAACCGTCACCAAAATATAATATGCACATTCTTGCTTGGCACTGAGTCTCTCTAAAGTTTGAATGAAATCTGTCCTGTAGTTGTTGAGAACTAGCTCTGACAAGAAAATGCTACAGAAAGACTGATGGATGGATGGATGGATGGACCGACAAGGTGAATCCTATATATCTCCAGAACAGAGTTTTGAAGGAATAATAACAAAGCCCTAGGCCTTTTGGTGTGTGGCAAAAAGTTGCCTGATTTGAACAAACTTAGTAGAGAATGTTTGCCGATTCAAGACTTTCTGTACAAGTTAGTATCATAATGTTGTTAAATTCACCAACAACTACAGTGGTTGTCCAGGGACATGTTCATGGGTAATTGCTATTGTAAACACATAAACAATGTATTTACACTTGCAATAGTCTTGCGTCCAGCTTACAAAAATTTGACCTTCAAGCGTGACATTGACCTTGGCCCTACCTGAACAGATCTTTCACATGGTACTTCAATTCATGGTGGAGTATATGCCCAAAACCATGGTGGAGTATATGCCCAAAACCTATGGGGGGGGGGGGGGGGGCCATAAACTTATTTATAAATTAAGACAAACACCACAGACTGAAGAACAAAAATTATAATGACTTCTAAGATTTACAAGATAAAATCTGTACTACGGAGTTAAATGAATGAACAAAAATGAACTCAAAATACAATGAACACAATGTTCAAAGATACATCTTAACAGCCAGAGAGAAAAATGCTATCAAAGCCTTTAACCCTTTACCACATGGCAAAATTTTAGATCTGTCCAAATTGAAAGCATTTGCAGACAACATTTTCATATTGGCTCAAGTGACACAATATTTCTTTGATAGGGTAGAAAACTTTGTGGGGAAAAAGGAGAAAATGCTGGTTACCAGCATTTTTTCCTTTTCCCACAATGTTTTCAAAAGTTTTCACAGAATGTTTCTCATCATGTGACCTAGCGCATATTGTCAAGGTTCTGCAATTTATAGCTGCATCATGGAAAAAGGGGTCTTCATGTTATATTTCATTTTTCACCAATATCTCTTTAATTACTGGACATATCTCAACAGATTTGGATGAAATTTTCACACATCAAGTGACCTAGCGCATATGTCAGGGTTTTGGAATTTATTGCTGTGTCATGGAAAAAGGGGGCTTCATGTCAAATTTAAACTGCATCCGTCCGTCCTGAATAGATAAAAGGAAAAAATGATCAGGTGGGAACCAAGGCTAGGGGTATGCGAGACAGGATGTTTTATCAGACAGTGTAGATAAAGATCAGACTGCAGTTGGATCTTGGATATATACGCCTTATATTCTGCAAGATAGTATTGCCTACAACACAGTCTTCAAATGCATAGTACTTGGTCTATCTTTATCTCTTTACCAAACAAAAATTTTAGACTGGTCTATAATTCAAAGCATTTGCAGACAACAAAATAAATTTGTCTCAAAAAATGAACTTAGATTTGGGATGGGTAGAGAACATTGTGGAAAAAGTTAAAAAAAATCCTGGTTACCTGAGTGCTTGGCCCAACTGAGATTTAAACTTGACATCCCTGCATAGCTAGCCCTATAGGTAATGAGCTAACAGGCTTGGCTCAAATCATTAACAAACAACAAAATTTAATCCTTAAACCCAAAGGCCATTTTCATTCCAGAATGAGTCCAAGATGATAACAACTGCGTGGGTGCCTTTTGTCTGCAGTGTTTCAACAAAGCAGACAGTATAGATCAATGATCGGACTGCACATTTTGTGCAGTCTGATCTTGATCTACACTAGACACAAAGGCAACTATGGTAGTGAAAGGCACTTAAAGGGTTAAGACTTGTCCAAATTCAAACCATTTGCTGACAACAAAATAAATGTGACTCAAAAATTTAAATTTGATTTTGGTTGGGTGGAAAACATTGTGGAAAAAGGAAAACATGCTGGTTACAAGTATTTCCTCTTTTTCCCACAATATTTTCAAGAGCCTTATTTCTCACTGGCGTTAAAACTTGGGATTGTGTGGTAAAGGGTTAAATAGAACAAGACTTTTAAAGTTCATTCTGTATACCTTTATGTCCTATTTAGACCCAGGGGCATCATTTGAACAAAATTGGTAGAAATCCACAAGGAAATGCCACATACCAAATATCAAAGCTCTAGGCCTTCTAGTTTCAGACAAAAACATTTTTTAAGTTTGCTCTATATACAATTTTGCCAAAAATTGTGACCCCTGGAGTTAAAGGGTTAATTCAATTCTTTTAACAACTTTGGTAGAACTTCACCCAAGGAATATGCCTGTCAAGTTTCAACATGATTGGTTTAGGAGGAGAAGATGTTTAAAGGAATTGTGGAAAGACGGACGCTGGACAACAACTCATCACAATACCTCACCCAGCACTTCGTGCTCAGGTGAGCTGACAAATAGGCCTAACCATTGTCTGTGGTTTGTGATGAACAACATAAAGATGAAGTTTCATAACATTTTGTCCTGTAGTTAAAGAGATATTAATCCATAATGAAAATATATGTGAAGCCCCCTTTTTCCATGACACGACATTTAATCAAAAAAGCTTAACTACTGATATTGGCGGACTATCATAAGGAACACACGTATGAAGTTTCACAAATTTTTGTCCAGGATTTTGAGTTGAAGATACATGTATATTGATCCTTGACAGAAACATACATGAAGCCCCTTCTTCCTATGAGACAGTATTTGATATCAAAAAGGAAAAAAAAAACAATAAATATCAGCAGACATCATTAGGAACACCTGTATGAATTTCTATTAGTTTTTGTCAAGGATTTTAGAAGATATCTGTCCTGAAAGATGGACAAACAGATGGTCATTGGTTCATGACGAAATTAAACATTTAGCCCCCTTTTTTCATGACATGGCATTTCATGAAATAACTAGAAGGCCCTGAAGGGCCTGAATATGCTCTACTGGCAGGGACCAAAATCCAAACCAAACTACAAGCTTAATCCCTTAAACAGGAAATGTAAATTTTCAACAAAAAAAAATGGCTACTTTTCCCACATTGTTTCTTGGATTTTTTTTCAAAATCAATAGGATTCAAGCTGTTGATGAGACAAAACAACTGGGTGAATTTCACAAAAATCTGATTACAAATGCAGACTTTATCATGTAAACAAGAATTGGAAATTTTCAACATGAAATGGCTACTTTTCCCACATTGTTTCTTCGATTTTTTTTTCAAAATCAATAGGGTTGAAGCTACTGATGAGATAAACAAACTGTGTGATTTTCATGAAAATCTGACCAGAAATACAGACTTTATTGCATAAACAAGAACAGAAAATTTAAATTTTCAACTTTAAATGGCTACTTTTCCCATACTATTTGTTGGATTTTTTTCAAAGTCGATAGGGTTGAAGCTATTGATGAAATAAACAAACTGTGCAAGTTTCACGAAAATCTGAAGTTATTTGCAGACTTTATCGCATAAACAAGAACTGGAAATTTTCAACTTGAAATGGCTACTTTTCCCATACTGTTTGTTGGATTTTTTTCAAATTCAATAGGGTTGAAGCTATTGATGAGATAAACAAACTGTGCAAGTTTCATGAAAATCCGGCAACAAATGCAGACTTTATCGCGTAAACAAGAAAAAGACTAACGGACGGACGGACGGACAGACGGACGGACGGACGACGGAAACCCCGCCATGACATAAGCTCTGCTGGCTTTCAGCCAGTAGAGCTAAAAACAAATAACTGTTGTCTGTGGCTTGCAATAAACAATAAAAAGATGAAGTTTCATGACATTTTGTCCTGTAGTTAAAGAGATATCGGTCCACAATGAAAATATACATCAAGCCCCCTTTTTCCATGACACAGCAATAACTGGTCCTATTAGACCTACAATCAAACTCATTCGAGATCTTACGGTCCTATATATTTCGACCAAGTTTGGTGCTGATTGGTTTAAATTTGTAGATGCTAGAGTGTAAACAAAGTCAAATATAGCAATTTTTTTAATTCAAGGGCAAATAACTCCAGTCGTTCTGGTCCGATTAGAGACATAATCGAACTCATCCGAGATCTTATGGTCATATATATTGACGCCAAGTTTAGTGCTGATTGGTTAATATTTGTAGATGCTAGAGCGTAAACAAAGTCAAATATAGCAATTTTTCTAATTCAAGGGCAAATAACTCCAGTCGTTCTGGTCCGATTACACCCATAATCAAACTTATCCGAGATCTTATGGTCATATACATTTTGACCAAGTTTGGTGCTGATTGGTTAATATTTGTAGATGCTAGAGTGTAAACAAAGTCAAATATAGCAATTTTTCTAATTCAAGGGCAAATAACTCCAGTTGTTCTGGTCCAATTACACCCATAATCAAACTCATCCGAGATCTTATGGTCATATACATTTTGACCAAGTTTGGTGCTGATTGGTTAATATTTGTAGATGCTAGAGTGTAAACAAAGTCAAATATAGCAATTTTTCTAATTCAAGGGCAAATAACTCCAGTTGTTCTGGTCCAATTACACCCATAATCGAACTCATCCGAGATCTTATGGTCATATACATTCTGACCAAGTTTGGTGCTGATTGGTTAATATTTGTAGATGCTAGAGTGTAAACAAAAAAATGTGGACGGATGGACGACGGACGGATGGACGCCGACGGACAGTGAGTGATCACAATAGCACTTCGTGCTCAGGTGAGCTAAAAAATGGGAAAAAGAGGCAATCACTCCTAACATTACTTTTCATTATTTTTCTTCGTATTGAGCCACAAATGAGTTTCAATTTTTATATTCCAGCATCTCTTATGCCATCTAGCTTTTTTAAAGATACTTCTTGTTTCTAATACGTGAGAATACAGCAAAATATAGAGGACATCTTTTTTAACCCCTTTTTTGTTGGTACTTGCGAAATACAGGGGAGTTCTCAGTATTTCTGTACCAGTGAGTTTATCAATCAGTAAATTCGCTGGTCAAAACAGTGAAATTATCAAACCATAATCCACCATTATTTTACAGATAAACTACCAAAAAGCATGAAATGAAGAACAAACACTGAATTCAGTTGGTCCAGTTCACCCTTATGACTGTGTAAAAGGCAAACCATAGTTAACCCTTTACCACATGGCAAAATTTTAGATTTTGGGCTTGACAGTGACCTCCATTTTTGTCCAGAGTAGAATCTTAAAAGAAAATGTGGTAAAAGGAGAACTCTCCCTTTGTACTCACCTTTACTCTGACAATTTCATTATCAGTCATCTGTACACTGAACAGTAGATTTTCTATATCTGGGTTCTTGTCTGAGCTGTACGGACTTGGTTTGCCCTTGTGCTGAAGGTTGCAATCGAAACCCAAATCAGTGTCTATACAGTCACCAACAACCTTATAGCCGTAACCATGCAGGTTGTAAAAACAGACTGGTCCCAGTGTTACTTCTGGGTCATAGATACAACCACGGCTCTCACAACTTTGTCTGGTTACCTGCTCTACCCCACCTTGTGCTTCTGGGAAACAGTCTAAATGCTCTCTCTCATCTTCTGTACCTATGCTGCAGGAATAAAAGTCGGTCAATTTTTTTTTTTTTTAACAAACTCTGGTACATCTAAATTGGCCACATAGGAGCTAATACCTCTTGCTGATGTCTTTTGACAAAAAATTTATACAATTCCTCGGTTAATGAGTTAACTCGTTACCAAATATTACACTTAATCAAATTGAAAGTCTTTGCTAATGACAAAATAAAGGTGACTCAACCATTGAAATTTATATTTGAAAAGTTGAAAACATTGTGAGAAAAATGCCGGTGGCCACAATGTTTTCAAAAGTCTTCTTCCTCAAAGTCGTTAAAAGTCAGAATTGTGTGGTAAAGTATTAAATCTTTACCATGCATGTTTTAATGACCCTAAGGAAGAGACCTATTAAAAACATTGTGGGAAAGAGAGAAAATGCCGGTAACCAGCATTTTCTCCTTTTCCCACAATGTTTACTACCTTATCGAAGAACTCAAATTTATTTGTACCACTTTTGAATTTGTAAGCTGCAGAAGCTTTCATTTCGGACTAGTCTAAAATTTTTTAATTTCGTAAAGATTTATTCAAGTTACAAATAAAAATACTATCAGTTTAGTTACTTTCTGAAGAGGTTGATCAGAAGATCCATAAATTAGTGAAAATTTACACAAATCTGGGCCCATATTCACCAACCAATCATATGAATGTTCTTTGTCTTATTCTCCAACAATTTCTAAATTTGAAAGTAACACAACTCCTGATTGGCTAAACCATTTTGGTTTAGCCAATCAGAAGTTGTGTTACTTTCAAATTAATAAAATCTTGGAGAATAAGACTAAGAATATTCTTAAGAATGGTAGGTAAATACAGACCCTGTCCTTGATTCTGAAGAAGATAGCCTCTTACAACTGAGATGAAAGCATAAGTGTAGCATAGCCTGTTCAATCATGTCTGTAGAAGCTCTGCATATGCAAACATGTCTTACAAATATTAGAACTTAAGTGCAAATTCCCAACAAGTTTGTTAGAAATTCAAAATATAAATGCTTCGTGAAAAGGGGGTTTAATGCATCTGCAAAAAGTACTGACCCAGGTCAATCTGCACAGTCCGTGCAGGTTGACCTGGGTAGAAACTTTTTGCTTCTGAAAAATTTTCTGGAAGTCCAAGGAGCAGTCTGCAGGTACCTCATGACTCGACAGATTTGTGAGACAAATTGGATTTTATGGATCCATGATCATATGATATATTGCAGCAAGGAGATGCTTTTCAAAAACAAGAAGGCCATTGGCCCTAAAGCGCTCACCTGAGTTAGTTCATCTAGGATTGATAAGGCTGAAAAGATTCGGGTTGTGATGATGTAAAACACATGGGTGCACACAAGGTAAATGTTGATGACTGCATGATGGACGACGCACACCTGACACAGCACGATCACAAAAGCTCACCTTGGGCACTTTGTGCTCAGGCGAGTTAAAAAAAAAAAAATAAAAATGTGAAAATATGCTGTGTAAAAAATCTTACATCATATGAATGGAGAATTCTTTGTACATTGGAATGGATAAATTCTTCAAAACAAGAGTACTGGAAATTTCCTGAAAATAGTAAACAAGGATGATGTTTAGAATTATCTGCTGAATTCTTTTTAAAACTCTTTACCAAACGACAAATTATTGGACTTGTCCAAATCCAAAGCATATGTAGACGACAAATTAAGTGTGGTTCAAATTGTTGGATTTGCCAACAATTGAAGGGTAGAAAACATTGTGGGAAAAAGAGAAAATACTGGTTACTAGCATTTTCTCCTTTTCCTACAATGTTCTCAAAAGCATTCAAAAAGCTTTTTTTTTTTTTTTCTTAACTCTTCACCTCATGACAAAATATCAGACTTTTCCAAATCCAGAGCAATTGCAAACAACAAATTAACTGTGGTTCAAATTGTTGGATTTGCCTTTTGAGATAGAAAACATCGTGGAAAAAGGAGAAAATGCTGGTTACCAATGTTTTCAAAAGCTTTATTCTACAGGGTCATTTAAACTTGGCATTGTGGAGTTCACACACAGCATTATGCAAAAAAGGAAACTGCTTTAAATTTATTATGTCCTTTATACAAGTTTACCATCCTTTCATTGCTTTGGAAGCTGGTGCAACTATAAAATGCTTTTTTGAAAACAGGGAAGTTCAAAACTCTTTGCAAAGAATGCGCAGTTTGACTATTTTTTCACATTTTCATGCCAAAACTAGAACTGTGAATTTCGAGGGTGATGCAAGTATACAATGCTTTTTAAAAACAGGGAAGTTCAAAAACTGATTGCAAAGAATGTGCCGTCTGACTATTTTTTGCTATTTTCATGCCATAACTGGAACCTTATATATGCATCAATAATTTTGTGTTGTTTACCTACTCAATAATAATATAGATCTGACACTGTTTTCAAAAGACTTGTACTGCAGACACGTGAAAACTAGGGCTTTCCACTCTTTCTGATAATAGTTCTGTCCTTTGTGCAACATTAAATTTATCATCTGCAAATGCTTTCAATTTGGTAGAGTATAAAATTTTGGCATTTGTATCACACCACTAAATATTAGATTCATCCATTTACAAAACTAGACAGATCTACCAGCAATTTCTCCTTTTCTGACTAAGTTTCCCTTTGCCTTCCTCATCTCACCCTCGTTAACCCAAGTGTGAAGTATTACCATTCATCATCCCTGGGACATTCAATTGCAAAACCGTCGTTTCTATGAATATTCATAAGATTGATAATTACACCGAATAGCCAGTTGAATTGTCATTAACATAACAATACTCTCTTGTAGTGGAGGATAATCACATTTCTTCCGTTACTAGGAATAAAATGGGTAAACGAGGATGTCTTCATCTGGGTTTTCAAAACATGGAATTATGTGGTAAAGGACTAGCAAAAAAAAAGAAATTGTAAGTTATACACAATTTTTCCCTTTGCCATTTTTTTTTTTTTCAAAAGTGAGCTGCCGCAGTCTGCAAGAGGTAATGTATCAAACATTATTAGACATACCAAATGGAAAAGTTTTAGACCGGTCCAATTTGAAAGTATTTGCAGACAACAAATTAAATGTTGATTATGAAGTTTGTCTTTCAAAGGGTAAAAAACATTGTAGGAAAAGGAGAAAATGCTGGTTACCAGCATTTTCTTCTTTTCCCACAATGTTTTTAAAAGGCCTTTATCTTGGGGGTCATTAAAACTCCTGATTGCGTGGTAAAGCCTTAAATTTCATCATATTTATTTCCAGAAAGACAAAAAATATACCATATCATATTGAAAGGTCCCAACGTCTTTATTCTGCAAAAGAACTTTGCGAACCCCCTCAGGTGCTCCAAAAATTTGTATCTCGTCCAAGACAAGATCAACCTCAAAGCTTTTGTGTTCCAGTGTGATCTGGATCGTGCTCTGGACAAAATATATGATACAAAAATATATGAATATCACAAACATGTATATGATTGAGCCATACTCTGGCAGAAGGGGGTTTCTTGCATCTCCGTGACGCATTATACCTTGCAAGTCATCATACAAGATATGATAGTGAATCCATAAAATCCATTTTGTATAACAAGCAACGGATTCCGGAGGTACAATGGTTTCTCGACATGAAGAAAATTTACAGATTGCAAAAAGTTTCAACCTAGGTCAGCTTGCATGAACTGTGCAGGGTGACATGGGTCGATATTTTTTTGCAGATGCTCTAAGCCCCCTTTTCACAGAGCATAACATGTGTAGCTATTCATGCATTCCTGGAGTTTCTTTTAACAAGTACTATGCACAATATTCTTTCCATGCCACTGGCTGCTTTCCCACATAACCAAAGTTGAAACAATGATAAGTGGTGAGAGAGGAATGTATCCAGTTGCAATAACTATCATCAATTCTATGAAAAAAATTAATTGAGCTGGGAATTCAAACCAATGACCCTTCTAGTCTCAATTCCTGCACGCTACCGACTGCACTACTCATTGCAAAAACAGAGTAATGAAAATACTTGAATAAATATCAAAGAAAACAAAACATTACCTCTCTATTAGACAACAAAATTTTAGATTGGTCCAACTTGAAAGCATTTGCAGACGACAAAATAAATGTGACTCAAAAGTTGGATTTTTTTTTTTTTTGTTGTTTAGGAAAGGTAGAAAACATTGTGGGCAAAGGAGGAAATGCTGGTTACCAGCATCTTCTCCTTTTCCCACAATGTTTTCAAAAGCTTTTCTCTCCGGGGTCGTTAAAAGACGGGGTTATTTGGTAAAGATTTAATCTGCAAGGATCAGACTTTTTTTTACCTTGTCTGCTGTGAATCTGGCCATGAAGTAATTTCCTTCTTCATAGGTATCTAAAATTTGATAAAATCATCCGTTTACTAAACAAGCTTGTGTTTTTATGAATCTAAGAAAGGCTTTTGAAAACTGGTAACCAGCATTTTCTCCTTTTTCACTAATGCTTTCTAATCTTTTAACCCTTTACCAAACAATCCCAGGTTTTCAAGGCCCTGGGAATGAAGTCTTTTGAAAACATTGTGGGAAAAGGAGAAAATGCTGGAAACCAGCATTTTCTCCTTTTCCCACAATGTTTTCTAACCTCCCCAAAACAAATTTCAATTTTTCATTCACATTTATTTGTTGTCTGCAAACGCTTTCAATTTGCACCAGTCTAAAATTTTGTCATTTGGTAAAGAGTTAAACACAGATCTCATCATTTGAACTATAGTCAGTTAGTCGTCTGCAAATGTTTTCAATAAAGACAAGTCCAAAATTTTGTCATCTGATGAGCCATCAACCCTTCATCACACCACCAAAATTTTAACGACACTGAAGAAGAACGCTTTTGAAAACACTGTAGAAAAAGGAGAAAATGCTGTTTACCAGCATTTTCTCCCACTTCTACAATGTTTTTCCTATCCTATCCAAGACAGAAGCATCATTTGAACTACTTTCAATTTGTCGTCTGCAAATCCTTTCAATTTGGTAGAGTACAAAATTTTGTCATTTGGTAAATTTTGTTGTTGAGAATACCTGGGCTGATTTTTGCAGAAAGGGTAGATTAAGATCACCAATCATTCAAAAGTCAATTCTATGTCACAAGTCCAACATCGAAAATCTGATTGGCTCAACTACTCTCAGCCAATCAGATTGCCAATCTTGTACGGCTGCATTATAGCACCAAAAATTCAGTCTAATTTGGATTTTCAATACCTGGGCCTATCTTCACCAAATGGTCTGAACGCTTTACCACACAATCCCAACTTTTAACGACCTTGAAAGAAAAGGCTTTTGAAAAAATTGAGGGAAATGGAGAAAATGCTGGTAACCAGCATTTTCTCCTTTTCCCACAATGTTTTCTACCCTATCAAAAAGAGAAATCATCGGTTTAGCAACACTTAATTTGTCATCTGCAAATGCCTTCAATTTGGTTCAGTCTAAAATTTTGTCGTCTGGTAAAGATTTCATAGCATTCTTAGTATCATTCTCAAGAATTTTCTATATTTCAAAAGAACACAACTTCTGATTGGCTGACCCAAATGGTGTGCGATAAGCATGGTGTGATGTCATTATGTGACATCATTTCTTACTTTTCTATGAGAAATGAAGCAGGTTTTACTCATGAAAATAACCACTTGTGCAAGTATGGTTTTACATATTCTGACACTATGTATTGTCAGTAGCATTTTCTTCTTTCTCACAATGTTTTTTTTTTTAAAGCCTTTTTTCTCAGAGCTGTTAACCCTTTACCACGCAATCCCGACTTTTAACAACCCTGAGAAAGAAGCCTTTTGAAAACATTGTGGGAAAAGAAGAAAATGCTGGTAACCAGCATTTTCTTCTTTTCCCACAATGTTTTCTACCCTTTAAGAGACAAACGAATTGTTTTGAGCCACATTTAAAATGTCATCTGCAAATGCTTTGAATGTGGACTGGTCTACATTTTTGTTGCGTGGTAAAGGGTTAAAACACTGCATTCTGTGGTCAATTATTAAATCCAGATATTAAATTTGTTGCTATATGATGCACTGAGCAATTGATAAATTAAGCAAAAAAGTCATTTACCTAAACATTTTGTAAATATTCCATCATTTTTCCTTGCAGTGTATCTACTGATTGTTTATATTTCGATTATGTGGTTTTAAATGCCATTTTCAACATTACTTCAGTTATATCAGGGCAGCCAGTGCACCTATCCGTGCTTTTCCTGGAGTTCCTGTTACCAGTGCTCCGCACAATATTCTTCCTAAGCTATTAGCTGCTTTCCCACATAACCCATTGTCAAAACGATTATCAGTGGTGAGACAGGAATGAATCCTGTCACAGTGACTATCATCAATCCTTGGAAAGAAAACTGGCCAAGCTTGGGATGTGAACCATCAACCCCCTCCTATTCTCAAGTCCAGTATGATACCGATTGCCCTACCGGGTCTTGGCTGCAGTGTATCGAAACAAAGACCACTTGATCATCTCCAGTAAAACTGTAATGCTTTGAGATACCAAACAACAGCAGATTAGGAACAGAAAAACGGATTTACCTATTGACACACCGTCGTCCCAAAACATTTCCCCATTAGCCTGGCCATTGTCATCTAGAGCTACCAACAACTTCATGCTGTTTTTTCGACTGTTAAAAGATACATAGCCATAAAGCATTTATCTATTTACAAGCAAAGTTAATATGTAAATATTGTCAAGTGCCCCGTATACTCACAAAAAGCATCTGAATAAATCTTAGAAAGCGTTAAAAAAAAATATGTATGCTTCTAGTATTAAAGTTGTTTTGCATTACAGTGTTTGCCCTTACTATGTTTTGTACCTTACTCAAAACAAATTACAATTTTTCAATTACATACATGTATATTTTTTTGTCTGCAAATGCTTTCAATTTGGAGAAGTCTATATTATTGTTGTGAGGTACAAAGTTAAAAAAACCTATAATGAGTGTTGTTTCCTGGTTCCTGCATGGGCAGTATGTGTCCACCTCTGACAAACAGTCTTATTTTAGAATCATAACCCACGTCTTCAGTCACATTTTTGGGTCCTTTCATCATTTCTCCAGTATAGTAACTGTACCAGTTTCCTTCAGGTAAATAGTAGTTCAAAGATGTTTGACCCTACAAATGGAAAAGGATACATGAACTACGATATCTGTAACAGGAGCATGCATAAGGGTGCCAATGGTCAACTGCGATTGCTTGTTTTTTTATGAAAACTTTAAGTCCAAAAATGAACATAACTGTGTCAAAAATACTTTCAAATGGTGCAATTTTTCTTTGATAGGGTAGAAAATATTGTGGGAAAAGGAGAAAATGCTGGTTACCAGCATTTTCTCCTTTTCCAACAACATTTTCAAAAGGCTTTTTCCCCAGGGTCGTAAAAAGTCAGGATTGTGTGGTAAAGGGTTAATTTCCAAAATATAGGTTTTGAATGGTAAAAAAAAAAAAAAACTGGAAGTGAAAACGATCTGATCAGCAACTACTTGCTTTTCACCATTTACCCCACCCTCCAAAATCTTTTATTACTCGGAGTTTTACGACTATACAGACACGCTTACATATTTAGATCATCCGCTAGATCATGTGACAATATTTTAAAACCACATGGCAACAAACTGAAGCCAAATGTATCAAGTGACAATGAATTTTTGACAATTACCAGTGAAGTCACATGATTCAATGTCAAAATGGCCGCGGGATAGTGATGTAGGTAAAAGCAGATTTTCTTTTTAACATGTGTATGAAATTGGATGATATAGTCCATGACGCTAAGTGAAAGCTGAAACTAAAACCGATTTTGTAATTGATTCTGCACTCTATTAAAATTTTGGCATTTTTCATGATTGGACCACAACTATCACAAACCAATGATCAACAAGGCTATGTATCAAACCTTCACTCATATTGATCGTCACTAGTTTCTCAAGTACTACGTTGGGCCTTGTACAAGGACACTCTGATTCAGCCACTACTATCAACAGAGGTTTGAACTCAAAACCTCTGGATTAACTTTTTTACATTTCTTTAATAGTGTAGCATACTTTAAAACTTGTGTTGTGCCATGTGAAAATAAAATATGAGCCATGCTGTGTGAAAAAGGGGCTTAATGCATCTGTGGAAAGTATTGACCCAAGTCAGCCCGCGCATGCTGACCTGGCCCAAAACTTTTCGCGATTGGTCAATTTTCTCTATGTCCAAGGACCAGTCTATCTCATGATTAAGTCGCTTGTGAAAAAAATTGGCTATCATGAATCCATAATTATGTGAAAGCTTGCCTGGTGTAATGCATCACGGAGATGCATTAATCCCCCTTTTGCCAGAGCATGGCTTAAATATTTCCGTCACAAGAGCATGCTCTCAAAATCCACTGCACTACAAAACTTACTTGTTCCAGTATTGGTACAACCATGAATGCTCTCCCCCAGAGAAACTGTCTATCAATGCCGTATGTGAAGGAATCAGTGGGATACCTGGATTTTTAAATAGGACAGTCAGCAATTTGTATTTTGATCTCAGAAACACTTTTTTTCCCCGTTTCGGATCAAAATAAATGAGCCATGCCCTGGCTAAAGGGGGTTTAACCCTTTTCAAGACGACAAAATTTTAATCTCGTCCAAATTGAAAGCATTGGCAGACGACAATTTCAGTGGTACTCAAATGGCACAATTTTTCTTTGACAGGGTAGAAAACATTGCAGGAAAAGGAGAAAATGCTGGTTACCAGCATTTTCTCCTTTTCCCACAATGTTTCCAAAAGGCTTCATTCCCAAGGCCATTAAAAGGCGGCATTGTGCGGTAAAGGGTTAATGCATCTCGGTAATGCGTGATACCAAGCAAGTCATCACATGATTAGGGATCCAACGAATCCTTTTTGTCAAACAACAGACTAAATCATGAGGTACATAGGTCATTTGACATGCAGAAAATTTACGAAAACCAAAAGGTTTTGCTCCAGGTCAGCCTGCGCAAAATGCGCAAGGCTGACCTGGGTCAAAACTTTTTGCAGATGCATTAAGTGCCCTTTTCACAGAGTGTGGCTCAAATAAAATGTGCCTTTTCAGACAGTATACAGACCATTTGAAAAATAATTTGAGCTATGACTAAATCTTTATGATTATCATAACTTAGGCTTATACATGAGACAACTTTTGCAAATTTCTTGAGAAAAAAAGGACAATGATTATATAAGAAGAAAGACTTAGATAGTGTTCCTCTTTCCTCACTGTTCTCAAAAATCATACCCCACCCTTTACTTTCAATCTTTTGATAAAATAATTGTTGTTTGTAATGAGAAAGTGTTCCTATTCTCTAGATGTATTCAAAAATCATACCCTCCCCATATCTTTTAATTTTTTCTCCTGTATGTCATTTCATGTTTTTTCTTTTTCTCTTTTGTGACAGTTTACCACCCATCTTCTAGTTTAAATGACCCTAAGCATGTACAAATACAACAGTTGAAAAGAACAAAAATTACCATCATGAAATGGTAAACCAAAAATTTCACCCGTAAATTTGATTTTGATGGGGTTGTCATATTCAAAGTAAAATAATGCTGCAACAAATGATGTCATATGCTGTCTGGAATCAAACCATTGAAACATGTCTCAATCCTTTACCAAACAACCTTGTGTTTTAATGACCCAGATAAATATGGGCTTTTGAAAACATCGTGGAAAAGGAGAAAATGCTGGTAACCAGCATTTTTCTCCTTTTCCCATAATGTTTTCTAATCTTTTGAAGACAAATCCAATAATGTCATCAGCATGTAATTTATTGTCTGAAAATGATTTCACCTAGGACAAGCTTTAGTTTTCTTTGTTTTGAATAGGGTTTAGACTGGCTGCATTGTACAGGGAACAACAAGTTGGTTACTTACTCATGAAAGAGAGGTCTGACCACAGTATTCCCTGCCACATGTGCATTGTGAAACAGGGTGTACAAATAAGGGAGAAGCCAGTATCGGATTTCTAGAGCCTCTCTTGAAGCATCAGCTACAACATGGCCAAAATATCCTGGATCTTGTTCCTTGAAATACAAATATACAAATAATTTAATCTCACCATTAACCCTTTACCACATAACACAATTTTAGACCCATCCAAATACAAAGCATTTGCTGATGGCAATTTCAATGTGGTTCAAACGATGCGATTTTGCTTTGATAGGGTAGAAAACATTGTTAGAAAAGGAGAAAATGCTGGTTACCAGCATTTTCTCCTTTTCCCACAATGTTTTCAAAAGGCTTCTTCCTCAGGGTCATTAAAAGTCGTCAGTGTGTTGTAAAGGGTTAAGGGGGCATGTTTATCCTCACTTTGGAGTAAACAACAAAAAAAAAAATGCTGAAGAAGATTGCCTCTAGTGGGACTCTTCACAACCATAGTTGGTGACTCTACCAACTGAGCTATGGGGCTAAACCATACTGTATACATTGGCATATATGTGTGTCAAAAATTTGCGAATTACCGATTAGGTACATTTTGCATACGGAAATTTCTGCAAATTCAAGACACTCTTTATTTGTTTGTATAGTTGTGGTAAAATATGAGAACAGAAAAGTTTCCGGATTTTCAAATTTCCGAAATAACAGAAATTTCCACATCCAAAAATTTCCTTTCATACAGTATCCTAGCATGTTAATCCTGCTAAATAAGTGAAATGAAAACTTCAAGCCAATAATAAAAAATCCAAAATTTTGCTATGTCTGCAAAAAGGTCCACAACATTTTCTACCCTTCCCAAAACAAATTTCAATTTGCAAATGCTTTCAATTTGGACCAGTCTAAAATTTTGTCGTTTGGTAAAGAGTTAACACTAAAGCCATACAACAAAATTTTAGACTTGTCCAAACTCAAAGTATTTGCAGAAAACAAAGTGAATGTGTCTCAAATAGTTGGATTTGTCTTTGAAAAGGTAGAAAACATTGCGGGGGAAAAGTAGTCTAGAAAATCCTGGTTACAAGCATTTTTTCTTCCTCCCACGAGGCAAACTTTCTTTCCGGCTGTTTTTCGCCTCTCACCTCTGATTCATGTGAGAAAAGTAGTCGGTGGCTTGGAAAGAAACTCGTGTCAGTAGTGGTGTGAGAAAGCCATGAAACATATGCACCGGAGCACTAACCATTTCTGGTCAATCTCGTCATTTCTTTGATTAAAATGATGCATATTCACGTTATTGCATTTCCACAAAGCTGTCATTTAACTCTACCAAACAACAAAATTTTAGACTGGTCCATATTGAAAGTATTTGCAGACGACAAAATAAATGTGACCGAAAAATTGTTTTTGAAAGGGCGGAAAGCATTGTAGGAAAAGGAGAAAATGCTGGATACCAGCATTTTCTCCGTTTCCCACAATGTTTTCAAAAGGCTTCTTTCACAGAGTCGTTAAAAGTTGGGAATGTGTGGTAAAGGTTTAACTTTTTATCAAACGACAATATCTTAGACTGGTCCAAATTGAAAGCATTTGCAGATGAAAATTAGATGTAGCTCAAATGAAGATATTTATTTTTGAAAAATTGTTGGAAAAGAAGAAAATGATACCAGCATATTCTCCTAGTCACACAATGTTTTCTGGCATTTCTTCTTCAGGGCTGTTGAAGCACAGGATTGTTTGGTAATGAGTTAATCCTTAACCACACAATTCCGACTTTTAATGAAAGAAGCCTTTGGTAAAACATTGTGGGAAAAGGAGAAAATGCTGGTCACCAGCATTTTCTCCATTTCCCACAATGTTTCCTACCCTTTCAAAAACAAAGTTAAATTTTCATTCAAATTTATTTTGTCGTCATTTTTATTTTGTCGGCTGCAAATGCTTTCAATTTAGACCAGTCTAAAATTTTGTCATTTGGTAATGAGTTAAGGATATTACATTATTGCCTATTCCATTATGATTTCGACTGAAAGGATAGAAAGCCCCAAGCTGCATCCATCGTTTGCACATTTCCTCCGTACTGTTTCCCCAGAAACCACATATATCAGCACCGATCTGAAAATTTTGAGGAAGGAAAAAAAATATATATCTCAACTGTGAATGTATGAACATTAGTATGCAGATTTGAATGGACATACAGAATATTATGTTGTAGAAACTTTCCTGGTGCTTGTATTTAATTGGCACAGCCTGAGAAAATTTGATATCGCACAAGACCAAAGTTCAATCTAGATGTCAAAATCTTCTTACCCTGTGAGAAGTAAATACAAGCACCAGGAAAGTTACCACAACATAATACTGCTTTTATTATATACCTACAACTTTCAATGACAAAATTTTGCAGTTCTTGACATTTATGAGTAAACTAGTTAACGAAATAAATAAACAATGGTGTAGTAGCTAGAAACGTCATTTTCATGAATGGCGGATAAATATCATAGCGTAAATTTTGAGCAATCAAATCGCAAATCAATATGCATGTTTTCCGCGCATGAGTTATGTAATCGATACCATATTTGGAACCGTATTTTACAGCGTGTAGATACAGATTTTTTTTTTCTGTTGTGTGTTACTTTATCCGCATGCAATGCATGTTTTGAGCCATAAAAATTTCAGGTATGTAATAAAAGATATTACTCCATTTATCTATTAGTGCTAATTGGTAATTTCTACTGAAATACTCAATGCATTTGCAAATTCATAACCGCTAATCTGAACATAAAATATCCATTCCCCAATCCATGAATTCATCAGAACTAATTAAAAATGTTCAAATGAATAATAAATGATCCAATATGTAAAACAGTATGGAAAAAGGAGAAAAATCATCTGCTGGAAGCTTGTATAATGTATACAGAAAGAGTGGATGAAAAAGAAGATAATTTGGTGTATGATCAAAATTTCTCTCATTGAGTGAAAAGCGGAGCTCCAGATAGAGCAGGTGATTTTGATTTCAAAATTGAAAATATTAATCTCTCTCCACTAAATCCTATGTTATGAGTACTCATTAGAATCATCTCATCGAGACGATTCTAATGAGTACCCACAACATAGGGTTTTGAAGAGAAATAATGGATTTAGAATACTATCACTCCCTTTTATCTGCAGGTCTGGTGAACAGTGAAGGCTACATTTTCACAAGTGGTGAAGCTATGAGTGGAAATATGGCCAGTGCTTTGCACAAGATGAAAGAAATTTCAATCATACATTGAAACAGAAAATTATCCTCTATTTCATCCACTCTTTTTGTATGCATTATCTGAAAAAGTCTGCAACAAACAATTATCCTTCAGATAAAATCTGCGACAAACAATTATCCTTTTTCTTTTATGCCCTTCACTTTAACCTCTCTTTTAACATCTAATTTTTGCTCATTACGAAAAATATGTGTGGTTTTCAAGCGATTCAATGTAGTAGGATATGGACTAGCTGTAATGACGCCATGAGTGATGTTGACTACATCATAAACGTAACGTCAACCCGCTAAAAATTAATTCATGTTCTATGAATCCGTGGCATGTCAAAAGTAAAAGTTGTAACATTCACCAGTGATTTATAACATTGACCAGTGAATTTTAACATTCACCAGTTAAGTATAAGGATATAATTCACTGTTAAGATTTCTATCAATTACTGAAAAGCATAAAAGAAATATTTTCTAAATTACTTTACAGAGTAATTGAAGCAAAAAAGTACTCACATAAGGAATTCCAAAAAGACTGAATTCCAGCATCCCTGCAATTCAAAAGACAATACGTTAAGTAATTATCACCTGCATACAATTTGATTTGACTTGTAGCAAGCCACTTTAGGTACCATTGTGGCAAAAGGAGATATTGCTTATTATGAACACTTTCCCCTTTCACAATAAAATTTCCACACATGTCAATTTCCTAAACTTGGTTTGAATTTTTTCTCTTTCTCTCTGGGTCATTAAAACATGGATTTGGGTAGTTAAGGGAAGGTAAACAGCATAAAACAACAGAAGAGCCTAATCTGATTTCCTTTCTGATATTAAAAATTTTCTTAACTCTTTACCACACAATCACGAGTTTTAACGACCCTGAGGAAGAGGCCTTTTGAAAACATTGTGGGAAAAGGAGAAAATGCTGGTAACCAGCATTTTCTCCTTGTCCCACAATGTTTTCTACCCCATCAAAAACAAAAATCATCATTTTAGTTACATTTATTTTGTTGTCTGCAAATGCTTTAGATTTGGTCAAGTCCAAAATTTTGTTGTTTGGTAAAGGGTTAATAGATATGATACCAACTTTGATCTCCACTTGAGAAGTTAACCCTTTACAGAGTAACATAATTATAGAGTTGTCTGAATTCAAAGCAAAAGCTGCAATAAAATTAAATCTGTCTGAAATGATAGACATTGTCTTTGAATGGGCAGAAAACATTGTGGGAAACAGAGAAAATGCTCGTTACCAACATTTTCTCCTTACACAACAATGTTTTCCTTATACAACAAGCCTTCCAACTCAGTGTCATAAAAAAATAGGATTGTTTGGTAAAGGGTTAATTCCTTCCCATTGTGCAACAGGGTTGAAGATTTCACGGATTAACTCTTTACCAAACAATAAAATTTTAGACTCATCCAAACTGAAAGCATTTCCAGACAACATAATTTATGTGACTCAAAAGTTGAACTTGGTTTTGCGGAGGGTAGAAAGCATTGTAGGAAAAGGAGAAAATGCTGGTTACCAGCATTTTCTCCTTTACCCACAATGTTTTCAGAAGGCTTCTTTCTCAAAGACGTGAAAACATTGGATTGTTTGGTAAAGGATTAATCCTGAAACTCTTTACCAAATGACAAAACTTTAGACTAGTCAAAATTGAAAGCATTTGCAGACTACAAACTTAATGTGGCACAAAGGATGGGACTTTTATTTGAAAGAGTAGAAAACATTGTGGGAAAAGGAGAAAATGCCAGTACCAGCACTTCCCCCTTTTCCCATAATGTTTTCAAAAGCTGTCTTGCTGGAGGTCGTTAAAACTCGAGACTGTGTGGTAAGGGGTTAACAAACAACCCCGTGCTTTAATGACCTAGAAGAAAAATTTTTGGAAAAAAGAGAAAATACTTGGCACCTAAATTTTCTCCATATCCCCTTTCTACCCTTTAACTCTTGCCAAACCACAGAATTTTGGACTTATCCAAACTCCAAACATTTGCAGACAATAAATTACAAATGGCTAAAATGGTGAAAATTGTATTTGAAAGGACAGAAAACCTTATGGGAAACAGAGAAACTAGAGGCGCTTGAGCGCCTGTATCGCTCCACAGGCCTGATATTTCTATAATGGCGAAAAGAAGTTTTTAACAATTACCATTCAATCCTGCATTTTAGCTCACTGAAGAAAAAAGGTATGGAAAAAACTTGTGAGAAAAGAAGAAAAAAATGGTAACCAGCATTTTCTTAGTTTCCCACAATAATTTCTATCCTTTTTTATATATGTCTTACTAATTTGAAGATATGTTGTCTGCAACAGGTCCTTTCACAAACCATTTTGGGTGGGGAAACATCAAAATATAGAAAATATGTCTTTCTCAGGGTCATTAAAAGTTGTGATTGTGTGGTAAAGGGGTAATCTAAAAGAACAGCTAGGAGGGTAAATGAATGAATGTTATAGCAATATAGATCAACTTACATCAGATAGAATGAAATATGCTGGCATACATTGAACACCTAATCCCTAATAATCAACTTTTCACAGTCACAGTTAGAATGTCTTCTGTGGCAAACAACACAAAATGGTCTACAAATGCATTTACATAGATCAAATATCCTGCTCCAGGGCACAGATTAATTCTGGTGTACTGAAGTTGCGGGATCAGTTTGACTGGATAACATTAATGCCTTATCACAAATGTAAAGCCCTGTCCCACTTTGTACCAGGTCACCAGGATTTACACCCCTTCTGTCCACTCTGCATTTACTCATTAGTAGGTCAACAAACCTTTACCAGAACTAATAAAAGTGCAGAGGTTCTCTTGTTCTATATCAAAAGGACTATAAAGTACTTACAACATGGGGGTTTTGTTATTAAAATACTTTTTCTTTTTTATCTTGGCATGGTTACTCAGGCTTAGTAATAAGGCAAAATTGAAAAGCTCAAGTTGTGAAAGGTGCTCAAGCTTTTAATCTTATTTATGGCCAGTGATATTTTATTACTAGTACTAACTAATAGCATATCATTGGAGTAAATTGTGATCTTAATGCCAAGGAAAATGTGTGGGCTTAAATAGGACAGCCCTGACTAGGTCAAGTCAATCCAATTTTCTTCCTTTTTCTTTGTTAGTCGATAAAACTAACACAATAAATAGTTTTGGAGAAGAACATTTTTTTGAAATATAAGCCTTGTCTATAAAAAAATGTGTTTTTAGGTGTATCATTTTTTTAAAAGGAATTTGGTATACAACCACCATAGAAACAATTTGGCAGACAACCACCATTGGAACTTACCTGCAAAACAACAATGAAATCCAATGAATAGTTTTAGAGAAGAAATTTTTCAAAGATTTTACTTTATACCATAATAGGAAAATGAGTCTCCCATAAAAGCCATGTTTTTTGACAGATCATTTTTTTTTAAAGGAATTCTGTAAACCTGTATCTAAGGAACATTCCTGCAAAATAATAATGCTATCCAAATAGCGGTTTGGGAGGAGAAGATTTTTAAAGGTTTTTTACTTTGGTTGCCATGGCAACCAGAATTCTTCATGGAACACAATTATTTGAAGGAATTTGAAAGAGGACCACCAAAGGAACATTCCTGTGAAATTTGGTAAAAATCCAGTCAATAGTTTCTGAGGAGAAGTTTTTTAAAGAAAAAGTTTACGGATGCACGCACGGACGAACGGACGGACGGACGCACGCACGACGGACACAACGCCATGACAATAGCTCGCTGGCCTTCGGCCAGTGGAGCTAAAAACTGGTTACTGGCATTTTCCTTTTTGAAATATGTTTCCAAAAGCTTTTTCTGTCAGGATCGTCAAAAGTCAGAACTGTGTGGTAAAGGTTAAAAGCCAAATTCCAGCATTTGAGTCGCAAAGAATTATTTCCTGGACCAAGAAAAAAGTTAACTATCTGTACAACCACAGATAACAAGAGCACCCCATGCTGATCCCAACACTCTGCTGCAGTTGCTTTAGAAATAGACTGACTTTCTGTGAAAGCTCTATGTTGAAAAAAAGAGGCATAACTGTGTCAAAAATATTTTGATGGTCACCTACCCGTTGTATGGGTTCCCCTTTTGATAGTTAACAACAAGTCTGAGTATGAAGTAAATATCTTCAGTAATGACAGAGATATTATAAAATGTCAAAGTTTTTGCATGACGATGACTCAAAGTCGCTGTCACAGACGATGACTGGGCTATGACAACACCTTGACATTTTCTTCAAAAACTGACGAGCTAACTATTATTTTCTATTTGACCAAAGATAGAATAAGTAAATAAGTAAATAATAAATCAAAGACAAGAAATATCTTTAAAAAAGACACACTAAGTAAAATTGCCAGTAAACAGACAGGGGCTCTTAGAATCAACTTTTCTACATTTTTTACCACGGGGGCCCTTAGAATAAACATGTCTACATATTTGACCAATCACAAATTTCTAGTTATTCATTTTTTTTATCAGTACCAAAAATTAAGTCAAAAGCCAGCACATTCAGCTATGCTGAAAAAAAGAATAAATAGAGGATCTTACATGAGTGTTTATGAATTATCATTTTTATCAAACAAGTTGACTAAAATTATATGACGCTCGCCAAGGCTCGCGTCATGTACATTTTAGTCAACAAGTTTGATAAAAATGATAATACATAAACATGAGTGTGAAATTCTATTTATCACATAAAATGAATGACAGACAAATTAGTATTGTGCATCATCACCTTCAGCCTATATACCTTTCATGGGTCCATGTTTACATTTGTAGTTCGGTCTCAGATGTGTACATACACACGTAGATAGCTCTTTGACATATACACCGAAAGTAGAATGAAATGTCTAGAGGGGGTAATTCCACCTATTTCCGAACTTTTGTTGATTTCAAAAAAACTTTCGCTGCATTTCTTGGTTTTTATTACACATGAAAATAAAAAAACTTTTCATGCGTAAACATCTCAGCAAGAATAAGGTCTTTTTCCTGTGAAACGGCGTAGTAGTATAAATTCCAGCATGTCATGTGGCTGGTTTCTCTGGCTTCACGTGCTCATTACTAAAAACTGATCAGAACCGGGACCAAACAACCGATAATACACTAGTGTATTATTGAAAATAAGTCATAAGTCATGGGTTTAACCCTTTCCCAAACAAGCCCTGGTTTTCACGTGTCTGCAGTACAAGTCTTTTGAAAACACTGTGGGAAAAGGAGAAATTGCTCGTAACGAGCAATTTCTCCTTTTCCCACAGTGTTTTCTACCCTTTTTGAGAACTTTCTGCCATTTTCATCAAATTTAGAATTGTCATCTGTAAACTCTTTCAATTTGGACCAGTCCAAAATTTGTCGTTTGGGAAAGGTTTAATACACTGCTGGAGGAGATTTTATGTGATAAACTATTATACCAATGATGGAGTCAGCAAGATCTGGCCAGTCACTGTCATTATCTCCCAACCAATGTCCTGCATATTGACCGCTACCTGGAAAGGTAGATCTGGTCAGTACTAAACTTCTCTCTTGAGTTGCTTCCCTTGCCCCTCTGCAAAATACATTTGATTGTGTTTACCTCTTTCACTACTAACTCAAGAAATTCCACTTTTTTTACCGAGATCTAAAAGAGGATTACCACTGCTGTTGAATAAGAATTGCACCATGGCCTAGCGTGAGGTAGCGGATGGAGTAGATCAAAGATCAGACTGCACAGAATGTGCAGTCTGATCTTGATCTATGCCATCCGCAAAAGCCACTCTAGTCGTCATTAGTAGTCAAAGAGTTAACCCTTAACCGCTTACCACACAGTCCCCTGTTTTAACGACCCTTGCAGATCAATCTTATAAAAACATTGTGAGAAGAAGAGGAATGCTGGTAATTCACCTTTTCCCACAATTTTTTTCTACCCTATCAAAGACAAATCATCATTTTAGCACAACATCTGCCTTCTGAAAATGCTTCCAATTTGGTCCAGTCCAAAATTTTGTCATTTGGCAAAGAGTTAAAGTGCTGGTACCCACTTAAGTTGCCTTGGCTATCAGTATGAATCAAGATCAGACTGCACAGAAGGTGCAGTATGATCTGAAATCTATTCTTTCCAGGACTTTATTACATTCTTCTCTTAGGATTGCATCTTCGCAAGCCAAGGTGACGATCACTATGTAGATCTTACCCCTTGGCTGCTCAAGTCAAAATTTGTTGGCCTCGTGATACAAGTAATCATTGGTTGCAGTCAGGACTGAAAGCACCAATCCAATAGTACGTTACATTTGCTACCCAACATCAGCAGAACGTAAATAAAAATGGCCACCACAGGAGAAAGTTATTGGATATGCTGGGATATTAATTATAACCAACAAAATACAAACGAAAAATATTTTCTTCAACATTCACTGTCACAAATCAATTACAGTCGAGCCTCGTTTATCCGGACACTTCTGTTTCCTGTGAATGTTTCCGGATCAGCCGTATTTCCGGATCAACGAACTGGAATTGCTGGCATGGCATCCAGGTTAAGCTAGGTCAGTTCCCTTCATGTTGATAAGGGACACCGTGCATCGTAAGAATTACAACAGCGTATGTTTTACACAAGCACTTGTATACATGTCATTATTGCTCCAACGATTGTTCAGATTTATAGAATAAAGGGTGTCGTAAATTTGCATTTTGCCTTTTTGTTATTTGTGTGTTTTTGTCCATGACTTTTTCCTTGTACATAATTACATGCACATGCATACCTATTGTGCAAACAGGTGCGCTTGTAAAGCTCGGCACATTTATGACTTTTGAAAACACCATGAAAAGGGCGAAACAAAAAGAAAACACGACATGCACAGTGTTTTTCGATGTGTTGTCGAATTCCCGCGACAGTGGTTTTTTGGATGGTCTTCTTTGTACTGACAAATGTCTTTTTTCACGGAAGTCGAAACTTCAACTCGTTGTCTTTTGCTGGTGGTGTAGACATTCTGTTGATTTCTGATAATTGTGCTTTCAAAGTGGTAAAATGGCAAAGAGTAATTGAGAATATTGATAGCCAATTGGTGCGATAAGACAGGCATATTTTCAATCATCTCTATAGTCTGTTAGGAGTAAAATATTTTCGAAAAACCTAACGAAATTTATCGTGTTTGGCGGCCGTTTTGTGTGTATGTTTGGGAACATAAATATCTCGAGTAACGGGTGAATCAAACTTATTTTTTTTCTTATGGTTTACCATTTAAATTGAAAATATTTCTTTTTGAAACGAAGGATTATTGAATATGCAAGCAGCCGGTATGTTCATATTTTAGTTTTGCCTTTAATTTTGAAAAATGAGTTTAAACATGCCCACAAAATCTTTGCGGACATTTCAGCTCTTTCTTTTAGCAATCATTACTGTAATCAAGTAGATCCGGTAATAATTAAACAACAAAAGCGTGGAATTGTCACTTCAGTACTATGTGTATGGATAATCTGTTAAATTGACAACTATCGATGGCACGAGAACGTAATTTAACAGTTTTCGAAAACACTACTAATTAACAACACCTGTGTTTTCAATACGTGTGAAAATCGTCTGCAACAAATGACACTAGTTAGACTGATAGCTGTGTTATTCACGACGCACCAGTCCGAAATCACTCGAAGTAGACTGTATTTATGATATTTATGATAACCAGTCTATGGTACCGGGGAAAATATCAAGTCTAAATTGTGTGTAAACTGGTAGCCTGTTATCGATCTTTTTATCTATCAGACGGTTACGGGAGATACAACGGGTACCAGTTTAAATTGTCTGATACACAGTCGGGCCACGTCTGGTTTATCAGACAAGGTTTGTACTAATTCTTAACCCTTCGTTCCCGATTTTTTCTTTCCGGTTCCGGAACACGGATTTCCGGAATAAAAAGTAAAATTTGTACAGAAAATATCCGTTCCCTTATGTTTTTGTCAGGATCCTGAGATTTCCGGAATTATGGAGCCCGGATAAACGCGGCTCGACTGTAAATGAATTTTTAGGATAATCCCAACACCAGATGATGGACAGTCGAAGTAAGTGTGTGGCTTTTGCTTCGTGAAACTTAAGATTTCGAAAATAGATTTTGACTTGATAAATCGTCTGTCAAGTTTGCAATCTGAAAAGCAGTCAATTGTTGGTGAATTACAGAAAAAGCATGCTGAACAAATTATAATTGAACCAAACCTTAGTGGCCAACTGTCAAGGACCCCCGTTAAAACAACAACACCGAAGCCCTTAACAGATCATAGCCCACCACCTAGAAAGATAAACAAGTCTTTGGCCTAAACACTTATGTTACGCGATGTTTGATTGGTTTTCGATGATGTAAATCTAGGGGTGGTACGATCAAAATCCAGTAGGTGGCGCGTCGCCGGGCTAACAAATTTCGACTCGATCAGCCAAGGATTAAGATCCACGTAGTGATCGTCACCTTGGCTTGCAAAGATGTAAGGATTGTTGAAACTCAAGATTGTGTTGTGAAGGGTTAAAGAATGGCCACTGCAGTGCTACTAATGGACAAATCATAAAAATGGAGTAAAAGATAAATTAACTCTTTACCAATGACAAAATTCTAGACTGGTCCAAATTGAAAGCATCTGCAGACAACATAATGAAATGATACTTAAATGATGTGATTTGTATAAGAAAGGGTAGAAAACATTGTGGTAAAAGGAGATAGCATTGACTGCCAGCATTTTCTCCTTTTTCCGCAATGTATTCAAATGCCTTTTACCTCCAGGTCATTTAAACATGGGATTGTGTGATCAGGGTTAGCTCTTTACCTTACGACAAAATTTTAAACTAGGCCAAATGGAAAGCATTTGCAGACAACAAAATAAATGCTGCTAGAATGACAGAAATAGCTGTAGAGAATGGAGAAAACATTGTAGGAAAAGCAGAAAATGCTGGTTACCAGCATTTTCTCCTTTTCCAATGATGTTTTCAAAATACTTTCTTCAGGGTCGCTAAAACCTCGGATTGTGTGAAGGGTTAACTCTTTACCACATGACAAAAAAGTAGACTTGTCCGAACTGAAAGCACAAGCAGGTGACAATTTTGATGTGGCTCAAATGATACAATTTTTCTATGATAGGGAAGAAAATATTGTGGGAAAAGGAGAAAATGCTGGTTACCAGCATTTTCTCATTTTCCAACAATGTTTTTTTTTTTTTTCAAAATACATTTTTCAGGGTCGTTAAACCTCTGAGTGAGTGGTAAAGGGTTAAACAAGAGAATTCTAGCAATTTATATGAGCCATGCTCTGGCAAAAAGGGGCTTTAATGAATCTCTGTGATCGATGATACCAGGCAAGTCAACACACATTTCATGGATCAATAAAATCCATTTTGCAAAACAACCGACTGATCCATGGGGTAGAATGGTCATTTGACACACAAAAAATTGACCAATAGCGAAAAGTTTCGGCCCAGGTCAGCCTGCCCAGTGCGCGGACTGCGCAGGCTGACCTGGGTCAATACTTTTCGCAGATGCATTAAGCATCCTTTTCACAGATTGCGGCTCATATAAATACACATACCGTAGAGTTGATGGAGTCTGCGTTATACCATACAAGCTATGTACGTCATAATGCATGTATTCGTTGTCATTGCCTTGTCTTGTAACCATGCAGATTGTTTTAGCGCTGATTCTCTCCTTTGCTAAATCATCCCCATCAAAAACATAGGCTGCCTCTGTAGATTTAAAGATATAGCCTTACAGCCAGAAAGAAAAAAAATTGATGGACTGTAGAATGGCTCAAAATTTTGTCAGCTGTTTAAACATAAATTACCGATATATATGGTGTAAAGGATAATAAATGTATTGGAAGCCTTTGATGTAAAACTGGAAACATCACAATAGTGATTTCTTTGATAGCCTCCAGAAAATGAAATGCATTTTCTATCAGTCATAATCTATGCAACCTTGCAGCCATCAGGGGCAACATTTGGCATGAAGATACAAGAATGATTACAGTTTGAGAAAATAAAAGTTAAATGGGTTAAAAACTTGCTGAAAACGAGTATAGATGTATCTTTAAACATTATGCAGTAAACTTCCAAACAGGTGAAAAGTCTGAGGTAGTGAACCTTGGCTCTCAGATTTCTCAACCCTCAGAGTGCCAAATAAAACCTACAGAGAAATTCATCCTAGAAATATTACCCAAATAGTTACAATTTCATGGTTGCTTTTGTCTATAGTGTTCCAGCACAGCAGACAGAGTAGATCGAAGATCAGGCTGCACATCTTGTGCAGCCTGATCTTGATCTTCCCTTGCAAGGGCAACTATAGTCATGAAAGGCGCTTTAAGGATTCATAAATGCAGTTAGACAGTTTCGGTCAGGCAAAAAAGTCCCATCTTCAACAGCCAAGAGTGACGATCAGTATGTGACTCTATCCATCTTTGTCTAGTGATAGGATGAACTGAACATGTCCAAAAGCGGACATATACCCCCCACAAGCACCTTGTCACTGAAGTATCACAATCAGAGAACGAAAATGATTTTCAAAACAAAGATCCCCTTTAACCTTGACCTTTGACCCATTTGACCCAAAAACAATAGGGTGCCTCCTTTGGTTACGAGCATTACTTGTATAACGTTTCAGGGTACTAGGTCAAAGGGCTATTGAGTTAGTGCATGGAAAGGCAAAAGCCTACTTTATTCTAGTCTATTTTCAGTGTAAATTCTAAGGGGCATAACTCTACCTGCCCTTGATGTATGGGTTACCCTTTTCATAGTTAACAACATGTCTAAGTTCATAAGAAAATATCTTCAGTAATAACAGTGATATTATAAAATGTCAAAGTTTTTTCCACAACAACAATGACATAGACGCAGATGACGACAGGGCTAAATGGTATGGCAATTACTTGACTTTTTTTTCGCAACAGCCAAACTAAAAATACCATACTTGTTCTGTACGGTGGATCTTCATATCTGTTATTTGAAGGACACTTCAAACTCCAGTAAGGCTTGGCTTCTGCTGGCCAGTTCCAGGGTTTCTCTAAATTGGTGCCAAAGTTTGCTGGTTCATTCATATCCTGTAAACAAAATCATGTAAAACTGTAAATTATGCGAAAATCAGTCTGTTAACACTTTACAAACAACAAAATTTTCTATTGGACCAAATTGAAAACAATACATGGATCTGTGGAAATCGATATCTGACCAATCAGGTCATCGCATTTATTTGGTCCGATGTGCAGCCTTGCAGTCTGCTATTTCGGCTCACAAACAAGTGACTGTTAATGATGGAGAGGTGCAATATTATGTGTGTTTACAACGCTTGAATTTTAGGAAAAAGTTTAAAAGATGCGCCTTGCGATCGTTTACTGCTTACGTGAGATATACAAAGAGATTATAAATTTGGATTATGATTATGATAGACAATGGGACATGAGAAAAGGGTTTCGATCAACGCTATATTACGCAATGGATTAATTAATGTTATTTTTTTTCCTCTGAAACTCTCTGAAAAAAACTTAAACTGTTTTACAGTGGAAAACAAAGGTAAAATATATGAAATACTTATAAAAAGAAAGTATGTTCACTCAAATAGCTAATCTTGTTTAATAACCTCTGCACATCCAAAATGGGCAAGTGTCATCAATGTTTCAGTTTGACGTTAACATTAACCCTTGGTGCGTGAAGAATGCTGAACGTGAACTGATACAGATCAGAGTACACAAAATGCAGTTTATTCTTGGATTCAAACCATCTGCTACTTAAATTAAGTACATTTACGTGTATTATTTACTGAAGGTACATGTAGATTTCAATTATGAATCAGACCAAGTTCTGTTTTGTACAGTTCTGGAAGTTCAGCTCAAAAGGCAACTTCTGTTAATTGAATCAGCTTTTGACTTAGCCATATTTAGGTGGATTAGCACATCTGCCATTTCAAAGGGTATGTCGGTAAACTGTTAACTGATAAGATGTGTGTTTGATTGCCGCTGTAATCCACTCGACCACCCGTTGTCTTCAGTATATCATAAGATAAAACAAACTACCGCCAATTGATATTAACAATTTTGTTAATTGACAGCACACTTTACACTTTTTAAAATCATCAGGCAACCATTTTCCCTTAACTTGAAATTTAAACACTTCTAAGACTTCTGCCTCTCTGTTGAAAGAGACAATTTATAAATATTTCAAAATGCTTATAATTTAGTGTAATTTATTATCGAATACGACGTTGAAACAACGTAACAAGCCTTACAAAAATATTAATCATCTTTAATTCTATTATTTTTAAGCAAAACTGAGGATTATGAGTTGTTTCATTCTTTCTCGTAGAATTTCAAAACTTTGCTGGCACATGTATTACATTGTCCATAGCCCATGATATTCACACTTTTTGTACAAATCCTTATTTAAATAAGTTCAAGTATCCATATATTTCTTGCCGAGAATCCATCATCGGCAGAAACATATGATAAGGAATAAATTTCTGGAATTTAATCGAAAGAAACAGTCATGACAGTACGATTTACGTAGCCTTTTGGCTATACTGTACATGTATTTACTGCGTTTGTTTGTGAGCCCTTAACGACGGTAACCAAGGAAGTCGGTTTATCTCATCGCCACGGATCCATGTATTGCAGAAGACAAGTTACATATTGCTAATATATACTATGACGAAAAAGAAATGCCGGGTAACCTATTAAGATACTTTTAAAGGATATAATGTAATATTACTTTATTAATGTCATCATTAAAAGGGTTTTTTTTTTTTCACATAAACAGCATAGAAAATCGATTGAAACTTCACTAACTGGTTCCATACAGATGAAATTTTATACAAAATATTAATATAATAATGTAATATTACATTATATCCTTTAAAACTATCTTAATAGGTTACCCGGCGTTTCTTTTTCGTCCTAGTATAGTAATTTTTGTCTTTGATAAGGTAGAAAAACTGTGGGAAAAGAAGAAAATGCTGGTTACCAGCATTTTCTCCTTTTCTCACAATGTTTTCAAAAAGCTTTCTGTTTCATGCCTGTTAAAAGTTGGAATTGTGTGGTAAAGGGTTAACTCCTTTATCAAACAGTCCTGTGTTTTACAGACCCTGAAATAGAAAGTATTTGAAAATATTGTGGAAAAAGGAGAAATTGCTGGTACCCAGCATTTTCTCCTTTTCCCACAATGTTTTTTGTCCTGCCAAAAAGAAAATCATTATTTTAGACACATCTAATTTGTCAACTGCAAATGCTTTCAATTTGGACAAGTCTAAAATTTTGTTTTTTGGTTAACTCTTTACCAACAACACAATTTTAGACTGGTCAAAATTGAAAGCAGTTGCAGATGCCAAAATAGATGTGACTGAAAAATTGAAATTTGTTTTGGAGAAGGGTAGAAAACATTGTGGGAAAAGAAGAAAACGCTAGTTATATCATGTACAAATTTTGTCATCTGGGCCACTTTTTATTTATAGTCTGCAAATGCTTTCAATTTAGACCAGTCTAAAATTTTGTCATTTGGTAAAGAGTTAACTCTTTACCACACATCAAAATTTTAGACCAGTCCAAATTGAAAGCGCTTGTAGACGACAAATAAAATGGGGTACAAACGACAGTATCTGTCTTTGAGATTGTTGAAAACATTGTGGGAAAAGAAGAAAATGCTGGTTACCAGCATTTTTGTCTTTTCCCAGAATGTTTTCTAAGGCCTTCACCTTCAGGGTCGTTAAAACTCAGGATTGAGTGGTAACAAGTTAACCAACACTTCTTAATATTGTTCCAATTCTAAATTCCAAGACTTGCCATCTGACTGGCTGAAATGCTCTGTTTCAGCCAATCAAAGGGCTAATCTTAAAATTTGTAATAAAATCTAAATTAAGCATGGGGGCTACATATGGCTCCTGATTAAAATGTTAATATCACAATAAGCTACCTACAATCCAAACAGCATCGAAGGGAATCACTTCTCTGTGCTTTACTATAAGTTTTCTCCACAATTCTTGGGTTTTGACCTTGAAAAAATCTGGAAATGCCACTTTTCCTTTCGGCCAAACCTATACAAAAATAAAATCAGATTTACTTCAGTATAACATGCAGGAATGTATAAAAGAGAAACACTGAAATGAAAGTAAAATGCTTTTCTTTTTTTTTACCCTTTACATAACAATCCCCCGTTTTCATGATGCTGGGGAGAAAGCTTTTGCAAACCTTGCGGCAGAAGGAGAAAATGCTGGTAACTAGCATTTTCTCCTTCTGCCACAAGGTTTTCTACACTTTTACAGACAATTACCATCATTTCAGTTAAATTCTGTAAGTCATCTGCGAAAGCTTTAACCCTTTACTACACAATCCTGACTTTTAATGACCTTGAGAAAGAAGCCTTTGGAAAATGCTGGTTACCAGCATTTTCTTCTTTTCCCGCAATGTTTTCTACCCTTCCCTAAACAAATTTCAATTTCTCAATCACATTAATTTTATTATGTCATCTGCAAATGCTTTCAATTTTGACCAGTCTAACATTTTGTCATTGGTAAAGGGTTAATTTGAAATAGGCTTAAATTTTAGTTATGTGGTAAAAAATTAATCCTTAAACCGCAGAATAAACCCAATGGACATTTTCAGTCTAGAATAACACCAAGATAATTACAATTTTGTGGTCACTTTTTATGTCTGGTGTCTCAGCAAAGCGGACAGTGTAGATCAAAGATCAGGCTGCACGTTTGTGCAGCCTAATCTTGATCTACACTGGCCGCAAAGGCAACTATAGTCGTGAAAGGCGCTTTAAGATAGGCGCTTTTATATAGAAAAGGTTTTGGGACAAAGCACATTATCTAGTAAAAAGCAGCCGCTTATCCACACACATTTTTTCTTTTATGTTCTCTTCTCCTGGGGCACAGAGAGTTGGACCATGTCTACCACACACCTTGTAATATGTAACAGGATCCTTCATAGTTCAGTGAAAGGTGCAGCATTCCAAACCTACAGGTCCTGGGTTTTTGTGGCATTTATCGAAGACAATGCCTCTATGAGTTCAATACAGGCATTTTGAAAATCATGTGTCATACTTTGTGCAAAAACCGAAGGAAGTAAACCCAATTAAACTCAAAAGACAAATGTTTCGATTGCACTCAGATATGAAATTGAAAACAGCATATTACAATAAATTGGATTAGGCCATCGATCATGGAAATACTTCTTTTTTATCGAAAACGGCTTGATCTGCTATGCCTTCTATTGGCCTAGTGATACACACAATCTTTGTCTCCTGACCACCTGATTCCATGCTTGTTTGTCCCAAAACCAGTTCATTCCTGGGCTTATGCATCCCTAGGCTTGTTCTCCCTGTCTTATTTGTCCCAACAATTTGTATGTTAACCTATCGGATTGTGCACGACTATAATTATGGTAGCTTGACTTTCAAGTGAATATTTTTAAACTATTTTTGTTGTTTATTTTTCAGATCATTGACAAATGCCATGCCAGTGCCTTCAATGCTTTGATTAACTTGAAGTATGGGGGGGGGGGAGTGTCCTTTGGTAGGACACTTCAAAGCCCTAGTGTAGTACTGATGAAACATGAATACATATACATGAATAAGCGAGTTATAACTGTGATATGGCTGAAATAATGTTTCAGCCATCATTTGAGCCACATTTATTTTTTGTTTGAACATGCTTACAACTTGGAAAAGTCTACATTTTACTTGTGTTGTAAAGAGTTAAGCCCCAGGAAAACACGAACAAGTGAGTGCTGTGATATGAAAACAATGCTGTTGAAAGCTTCAAATCATCCATTCCACACAAAAAATCATACAAGAGCACGGCATGGGGTTGCCAACGCTCAGCTGCAAGTGCTCAATTTTTAGTGAAATTCCATGTGGAAAAGAGCACCCCATGCTGATGCCAAGGCTTGGCTGCAGTTGCTTCTAGAAAATAGAGTGATTCAGTGAAAGTTGTAAGTTGAAAAAACGGCATAACTGTGTCAAGAATATTTTGATGGTTACCTGCTTTTCTAGAGTTGCTCTTTTGACATTTAATAACTTTTCCAAGTTTGAAGTAAATATCTTTAGTAATTACAGAGAAATTACAAAAAGTCAAAGATTTTGTACAATGAAGACGATGAAGCCAGGTCTTTGACAATAACTTTAATCCTTTACCACAAAATCCCAAGTTCCTGAGGAGGAAGGCTTTTGAAAACATGGTGGGAAAAGGAGAAAATGTTGGTAACCAGCATTTTCTCCTTTTCCCACAATGTTTTCTGCCCTTCCCAAAACAAATTTCAATTCTTGAACCACAGTTATTTTGTTGTCTGCAAATGCTTTGAATTTGGAATAGTCTAAATTTTTGTCGTTTGGTAAAGAGTTAATCAAAGCGTTGAAAGGACTGGAGTGGCATTTGTCAAAGGAGCCATTGTGTGGAATGAATAATTTGAAAAACCAAACAATAGAAATAGTTTCCAAATATTCACTTAAAAGACAACCTTCTTCATAGTCATGCAGAATCAAATAGAGTAGCATGCATCATGTGGGACGAACAAGCCCACGTGCACAAGCCCAGTGATGAACAAGCCCAGAGACAAACTGGTTTTGGGACGAACAAGAACGGAACTGGTTAGAAGACAAAGATGTGTGTATCATTGTGACAACAAAAGGCCATAGTGGGAAAAGCTATTTTTGATTAAAAAAAAAAAAGAAGATTTTCCAAATCACTGGTCTAATCCAATTTATTCTAATATGCCATATTCTAATACGCCATTTTAAGTTTTGTATCTTAGTGTAATCGAAACTCTTATTTATCTGAGCAAAATTGAGTTTAACCCTTTATCACAAAATCCCGACTTTTAATGACCCCGAGCAAGAAGCCTTTTGAAAACATTGTGGGAAAAGGAGAAAATGCTGGTTACCAGCATTTTCTCCTTTTCCCACAATGTTTTCTACCCTTCTAAAAGCATAGTTCAATTTTAATTCACATTTTTTTTGTCATCTGCAAAAGCTTTTAATCTGGACAAGTCTAAAAGTTTGTCGTTCGGTACAGCGTTCATTGGGTTAACTTCCTTCGGTTTTGCACAAACTATGATACATGATTTTCTGAATGACGTATTAAATTCATAGTGGCATTGTCTTTGACAAAATGCCACAAGAACAGCAAAGCAAAAAAAATCTAGTGTTGCTTACATATCCTAAAACGGCATCATTGCGATTTTTGTCTTCCTCATCCGCCAGGTAATCCTCTGGCCAGTGTACCTCTCCCTTAATCTTGGTTAGATTGTCATAGGGCTCATAATTGGTAACATTAGAGATGAAAGTGGGATCCTGAAATATACAATATACAGACAAGAAGGCCATGGCCCTAAAGTGCTCACCTGAGTAAAGTCATCTAGAACTGATAAAGCTGAAGAGATCCTGGTTGTAATGATGTAACAAACATGCGTGTTCGTGACCTACTTTTCAACTTTCTTGACATATTTATTAACTTGTCAGAGATATCATCAAGAAAACATTCTGACAATATTTCATGAGTACTGAATGAAAGATGTGGCTTCCAGATTGCACACAAGATTTTTCTAAGATTTGTCCCAGTGACTGACTTTTTGACCCGACATCACCCATATTTGAACATGTTTGATATATCATCAAGACAAAATTCTAACCAACTTTCATCAGATCTGATCTGAAAATGTGGCCTCCTGAGTGCTCACAAGTTTTTTTTTTTTTTCTAAGATTTGGCCCAATGACCTACTTTTTGACCTGACATGGCCCAATGTTTAACTTGTCCCAGATTTCACCAAGACAAACGTTCTGACCAAGTTTCATGGGTATCTGGATGAAAGTCTTGCCTCTAAGGTGTAGACAAGGTATTTCTAAAATTTGGCCCAATGACCTACTTTTTGACCCCAGATGACCAAATTTAAATATTGTCAGAGATATCATCAAGACAAACACTAAGTTTCATGAGTTTACTGCTGAAAATATAGCCTCTGGAGAAATCACAAGGTTTTTCTAAGATTTGTCCCAGTGACCTACTTTTTGTCCCGACATAAACCAGTTTCAAACTTGTCCAAGACATCATCAAAACAAACATTCTGACAATGTTTCATAAGTATTAGACTGAAAATGTGACCTTAAGAGTGTGCACTAAGTTTTCCTAAAAATTTACCAGGTGTTGTACTTTTTGAGCCAACATGACCTATTTTTGAACTTGTCCGAGATACCATCAAGACAAACAACTTGACCACCTATGTCTTAGACTGAAAATGTGGCCTTAAGAGTGCACACAAGGTTCTGCTAAAATTTGACCTGGTGACCTTCTTTTTGACCTAACATGACCCAATTTTAAACTTGTCTGATATATTATCAAGACCAACATTCTGACCAAGTTTCATGAGTATTTGACTGAAAATGTGGCCTATAGAGAGCACACAAGGTTTTTCTAAAATTTGGAAGAGTGACCTACTTTTTGACCTGACATAATTCAATTTCCAACTTGTCAGAGATCTTATCAAGACAAACGTTTTGACTAAGTTTCATGAGATTCTGACTGAAAATATGGCCTCTATGGTGCTCACAAGGTTTTTCTAAGATTTGTTTCTGTGACCCACATCTTGACCCAACATGACCCAGTTTTGATCTTGTCTGGGATACCAAAACAAACAACTTGACCAAGTGTCAAAGGTATTAGACTAAAAATATTGCCTCTAGAGTGCACACAAGCTTTTTCTAAATTTTGACCTGGTGACCTACTTTTTGACCTGACATGACCCAATTTCAAACATGTTCAAGATATTGTCAAGACAAACATTCTGACCAAGTTCCATGAGTATTGGACTAAAAATGTGGCCTCTACAGTACACACTAAAATTTGATCTGGTGACATAATTTTTGACCCGGCATGACCCAAATTGGTTTAGCCTATTTTTGAATTTCTAACCTGGCTCAAAATGTTGCCTCTAGAGTCACACAAGGTTTTTCTAAGATTTGGCCCTGTGATCTACTTTTTTGACTTGACATGACCCAATTTCAAACTTGTCCGAGATTTCATCATGACAAACATCCTGACCAAGTTTCATGAGTATTGGACTAAACATGTTGACTCTAGAGTAAACACAAGGTTTTTCTAAATTTTGACGAGGTGACCTACTTTTTGACCCAACATGACCCAATTTCGCACTTGTCTGGGATATTGTCAAGACAAACATTCTGACCAACTTTCATGAGTGTATGACTGAAAATGTGGCCTCTAGAGTGCATACGAGGTAAGCTGAAGCCTGGACGATGGATGACGGACACAGCACGGTCACAAATGAGCACTTTAGAAATGCCTTTCACAATGTCATAGGGTAGAGTTTAGTTCAAGATCAGACAAAAGTCTGATTTTCTATTTTGCAATTCTTGTCAACAGAAATAATACTAACAAGCCCACTCTTAATCAAACAAAAAAATTTTGACTCGTTCATATTTAAAGCATTTGGACAAGACAATCTGACTCTTTACCAAACAACAAAATTTTACGACTTGTCCAAATTGAAAGCATTTGCAGATGACAATTCAGATGAGATTCAAATGATGGAATTTGCCTTTGGTAGGGTAGAAAACATTGTGCGAAAAGGAGAAAATGCTGGTTATCAGCATTTTCTCCCTTTCCCACAATATTTTCAAAAGGCTTCTTCCTCAGGGTTGTTAGACCCGGGATTGTGTGGTTAAGGGTTAAATATGGCATGTTTGGATCTGTCCATAAAAGGGTAAAATATATTTTATATCTTTAAATAGTTCTTCCTGTTTTGTGCTAGGTACCCAACACTTCTCATTTTCCAACAATGTTTTGAAAAAAAAAACTTCTTCTGTTAGGTCACAAATTCTAGGGATTATCAAATATTTTGGTTAACCCTTTACCAAATGACAAAATGTTAGACTGGCCCAAACTGGAAGCAGTTGCAGACGACAATTTTAATGTGCCTGAAATGGAGAAAATTGTCTTAGAAAGAGTAGAAAATATTGTGGGAAAAGGAGAAATGCTGGTTACCAGCATTTTCTTCTTTTCCCACAATGTTTTCAAAAGGCTTTCTTCTTCAGAGTCGTTAAAACTCAGGATTGTGTGGTAAATAGTTCTTTACCACACAATCCCGACTTTTAACGACCCTGAGAAAGAAAGCTTTTGAAAACATTGTGGGAAAAGGACAAAATGCTGGTAACCAGCATTTTCTCCTTTTCCCACAATGTTTTCTACCCCTTCCATAACAAATTTCAATTTTAAGTCACACTTAATTTGTTGCCTGCAAATGTTTCAATTTGGACTAGTCTAAAATTTTGTTGTTTGGTAAAGAGTTAATTCTTTACCATACGACGATATTTTGGACTGGACCAAATTCAAAGCATTTGCAGACAATAAAATAATGAAGCTCAAATGATAATATCTGTCTTTTATAGGGTAGAATACATTGTGGGAAAAGGAGAAAATGCTAGTTACCACACATGCACATGCTTTTAATTTGGTCGATAGCAGAATTTTGTAGTTTGATAAATGTACTTCGGGGATACAGAAAAATGAGGTTCCAAAATCAAAATTTGTAAAAGAAAAAACAAATAACCAAAATAATTATTGTCCTCATTCCATCCTTTCTAAGCTGTTCAAAATATTGGGGTAAACCTTTGAAGTATACATTGTCCACTGTGAAGTCCATCCTCTCCTTCATGTGATCTATATCCGCATACTGGACATCCTGAAGACATGAAAAAAATCAACTCTTTACCAGTGTACTTCACTGGTATAAAGAGTTACATTTGAAAAATCAAAGTGTTGAAAGCACTGGTGTGGCATTTGTCAAGGGAGCCATTGTGTGGAATTTATAATTCAGAAAATAAACAAATGATAATGTGGGACGAAGAAGCAAAAGGACGAACAAACCTAGGGACAAACTGGTTTTGGGACGAACATGGTCAGGAGACAAAGGTTGTGTGTATCATTGCACCATTAGAAGGCAATACAGGGTATAGATATTTTCAATGAAAAAAAGAAGTCTTCCCATGATCGATGCCCAAATCCAGTTTATTTTAATACTCTGTTATTAATTATATATCTCAGCGCTATTAACACACTTACTTGTCTGAGGAAAATTGAGTTTAATTAGGTTTACTTCCTTCGGTTTTGCACAAAATATGATACATGATTTTCAAGATACCATACTGAACTCATAGTGGCACTGTGGCAATGTCTTTCACAAAATATGATACATAATTTTCAAGATACCATATTGAACTCATAGTGGCATTGTCTTTCACAAAATATGATACATGATTTTCAAGATACCATATTGAACTCATAGTGGCATTGTCTTTCACAAAATATGATACATAATTTTCAAGATACCATATTGAACTCATAGTGTCATTGTCTTTCACAAAATATGATACATGATTTTCAAGATACCATACTGAACTCATAGTGGCATTGTCTTTCACAAAATATGATACATGATTTTCAAGATACCATATTGAACTCATAGTGGCACTGTCTTTCACAAAATATGATACATGATTTTCAAGATAACATATTGAACTCATAGTGGCATTGTCTTTGACAAATGCCACAATAATGTGTTAAACATTTACCTAACGGTTTTCAGTTTTCACAATGTTGAGGGAAAATGCTTTTAAAAATATTGTGGGAAAAGGAGAAATGCTGGTTACCAGCACTTTCTCCTTTCCCATAATGTTTTCCATACCTTTTAAAAAATAAATTTCAATTTTTGAGTTACACTTATTTTGTCCTCTTAACCCTTTACCGGATGACAAAATTTTAGCCTTGTCCAAATTGAAAGCATTTGCAGACGACAATTTCATTGTGGCTCAAATGGTGCAACTTTTCTTTGATAGGGTAGAAAACCTTGTGGGAAATGGAGAAAATGCTGGTTACCAGCATTTTCTCCTTTTCCCACAATGTTTTCAAAAGGCTTCTTCCCTAGGGTCGTTAAAAGTCGGGATTGTGTGGTAAAGGGTTAAATGCTTTCAATTCTGACAAGACTTAAATTTTGTAATCTGGCAAAAGGTTAAAGGTCATGATGGAGAATGATGCTTTAAACTTTCAGCATGCTAGTCCAATACAGCGCAGCAAAAAGTGTTTTGGCAGCATGATTACGGATCTATACTGTCTGACATTTTGAGAGAAATTCTGGTCCAAACAGCTACAATTGGGATTTTGCCTAGCTAAAGATATGCTTCATTTACTATGCAAATCAAAAGTGAAAGTAAAATCTTGCTCACATGTGGTATATTGAACTGTTTTGTCCTGTTAACAGCTTCCTGCATTTTTTCCAGACTGTTGTACCCATATCTACACAACTGAAACCCAAGTGACCAGTACGGAGGCATGTATGGTCTTCCTATTGCCTGGAAAACAATTACCGTAGCTTGTCCCCTAGCCAAATGATGTTGTTTTTAGGTAGAAGACTATTGAAAATATTGTAGGAAAAGAAGAAATGGATAGTTATATAGGCAATTCATTCTTTGCCATATTCTCACAAGCATAATTTACAAAGCAAGCCTTACATCTTTACCACACAATCCCAAAATTTAAAGATCCTAACATAGAAGGCTTTTGAAAACATTATTCGAAAAGGAAAAAAATGCCGTAACCATCATTTTCTTCTTTTCCTACAATGTTTTCTATCCTTTTTCAGTCAACTATGCGCATTTGAACCACATTTGTCATCTGCAAATGCTTTCGATCTAGACATGTCTAAAGTTTTGTTGTTTGTTAAAGAGATATATAAGATCTGACATAAGTTGGCATTTGAGATAAAATTTCATTAAACAAATCTAGAGAAATGCTATTCACTCTTAACCTGCTAAATAACTTAACTCTTTACCAAACGACAAAATTTTAGACTGCTCCAAATTTAAAGCAATTGCAGACGACAAATTAAATGTGACTCAAAAATTGAAATTTGTTTTGGGAAAGGTAGAAAACATTGTGGGAAAAGAAGAAAATGCTGGTTACCAGCATTTCTCCTTTTCCCACAATGTTTTTAAAAGGCTTCTTTCTCAGGGTCGTTAAAAAGGTGGGATTGTGTGGTAAAGGGTTAAATGAAACTTTTAAACCGATAGTAAAAACCAGAATAATGCTATTTCAAACTTATTTTTGGGAGAAAAAATATCTCCTTATCAGACAGAGTAGATCTAAGATCAGACTGCATGTTCTGTGCAGTCTGATCTTGATTTACAGTCTGCAAAAGGTCAGCGAGTCACGCTTAGCAGCTCAAAGGTTAAGCCAGCCTTTGGCGTGTTTAACGAAATTCTATCTCCAAAGCCAATAAGTGTCAGATTCTTTTGATCACATTACATTATTTCACAAATAATCAGCTAACACATTCCAAACCATACACGTAAACGTGGTACATTTTATGAATGAAATCCAATTCATTTCTCTTCAAAAGAAGTATAAAATGACGTCACTCATGACGTCCCATAATGCTTATCTCAAATGTGTAAAAATAAGAAAATGTGCAATGTGTACCAGTACATTACATGGAAACAAAGGGACCTTAAGTTTATTGTCTTTATTTCATGATGATGTTATCTGCTGTGAATTTGTTTCATGAGGCGGAGCACCAAACCTGTATTTTGTAGGGTAACATGTTCCTGATGAAAATTCATAAATGCTAAAAGAGTTTTTGTTTGTTTGTTTGTATTGGATTTTAACGCCATTTTAACAGCTCAGGTCATATCATGGCTGTCAGTGACGCACCCATGTGTTTCCTGGTTTTCTCACACCAGTACTGACACAACTTTCTTTCCGAAGTCACTGACTACTTTTCTTAAATGCATCAGAGGTGAGAGGCGAAAAATCACCAGAAAGAAAGTTTCACCTCAACCGGGTATCGAACTCGCAACCCCCAGGTCTTGAGTCAAATATGCTAACCACTGAGCTACCCTGGGTGGGCTGTTAAAAGAGTCCAGGGTCCGTATTCACCAACCATTCTTAAGAACATTCTTGGTCTTGTTCTCCAAAATTTTCCAATTTGAAAGTAACACACTTTCCGATTGGCTAAAAACCGTATGGTTGAGTCAATCAGAAGTTGTGTTACTTTCAAACTTGGAAAATCTTGAAGAATAAGTCTGAGAACATTCTTAAGAATGGTTGGTGAATACGGACCAATGGCCCGTATTCACCAACCATTCTTAACTCTTTACCAAAAAACAAAATTTTAGACCAGTCCAAATTGAAAGCGTTTGCAGATGACAACATAAAAGTGACTGGAAAATTGAAATTTGTTTTGGCAAGGATAGAAAACATTATGGGAAATGGAGAAAATGCTGGTAACTCCTTTTCCCACAATGTTTTCATGGCCTGTTTCTCAGGGTCGTTAAAACTCGGGATTGTGTGGTAAAAAGTTAAGAACATTCTTAGCCTTGTTCTCCAGAATTTTTTAAATGTGGAAGTAACACAACTTCTGATTGGCTAAACCATTTGGTCTAGCCAATCAGATGTTGTGTTACTTTCACATTTTGAAAATCTTGGAGACTTAGACTATGAACGTTTTTAAGAATGGTTGGTAAACACAGGCCCAGGTAAAATCACAAAAGTGATAACTATTCCAAATCTACTGCTTTCTTTTTATTTTCTTAACTCTCAACCACACAATCCCCACTTTTAACTATCCTGGGGGAAAGAGGCTTTTCAAAAACTTTATGGAAAAAGGCAAAAATGCTGGTTACCAGCATTTTCTCCTTTTCCAACAATATTTTCAACTCTTTCAAAGACAATTTCCTTCGTTTGAGCCACAATTCATTTGTCAGATCTGCAAATGCGTTGGATTCACAGAGGTCCAAAATACTGTTGTGTAGTAAAGAGTTAAAAGCTGTGATAAATCTATAAATAACAAGTAAAATGAGCCATGCTCTGGCAAAAGGGGGTTTAATGTATCTTCTTGATGGATCATCAGAGGTCCAGATAGAGGGAGTGATTTTGATTTCGAAATTGAAAATATTAATCACTCTCCACTAAACCCTATGTTATGGGTACTCATTAGAATCGTCTCGATAGGGTTTGAAAGAGAAATAATGGATTTAGAGTACTATCACCCCCCTCTGATCTGGGGGTCTGGCATCATGATTCTACCAAGCAAATTGTCACATAATTATGGATCCATAAAATCAATTTTGTCGAACAACCAGCTGAATGATGAGGTAGACTGGTCCTTTGACATGCAGAAAATTGACCAATGGCAAAAAGTTTTGACCCAGGTCAGCCTGTGCGGACTGCGCAGGCTGAACTTTTAATTTTTTTTTTTTTTTTTTTTTTTAAAAGCAGATGCATTAAGCCCCCTTTTCACAGAGCCTGGTTCAAAATCAGTTACGCTACCCCTGTGTACTGCTGGACCACTGACTCAGGTTCGGGACCCATAAACATGTAGAAATCAAGGATTCCCCCTATTGTTCTGTAGGTCAGCATTGGGTACGGTGTGAAACTGTACTCTGCAGTAAAAATTATACAACTTTTTGCATGCTTCTAGCAACATTAGGTGCTTCTGAAATGGGTGCTGACTGACCATGTTGGTAAATGGTATTTTCTCCTCTTTCCAAAATATTTCCTACCCTTCCCAAAACATTTTAAATTCTTTAATAACATTTATTTTATAATCTGCAAATGTTTTCAATTTGTACAAGTCTAAAATTTTGTCATATAGTAAAGAGTTAGCCCTTTACCACACAATCTCTACTTTTAACGACCCTGAGGAAGAGGCCTTTTGAAAATATTGTGGGAAAAGGAGAAAATGCTGGTAACCAGCAAACTTGGCCCCAATAGAGGAATTTATCTTCGATATGAAAATATAGAAAATATTGTGGGAAATGGACAAAATACTGGTTACCACGATTTTCTCCTTTTCCCACAATGTTTTCAAAAGGCCTCTTTCCCAGGGTCATTAAAAGGCGTCATTGTGCGATAGAGGGTTAAACGACACTGAGGAAGAAAGCTTTTGAAAACATTGTTTGAAAAGGAGAAAATACTGCTGTTACAAGCATTTTCTCCTTATTCCACATTGTTCTACCCTTTCAAAGACAGAAATCACCATTTGAGCTACATTTAATATATCATCTGCAAATGTTTTGAAATCAGTTGAGTCCAAAATTTCATCATTTGGTAAAGAGTTACTGATAGAAAAAAGCATTCTGTCTTATCTAATAACTCTTTACCATACAATTCCGACTTTTAACCACCCTAAAAAGGAAGCGTTTTAAAAAACATTGTGGGAAAAGGAGAAAGTGCTGGTTACCAGCACTTTCTCTTTTTCCCACAGTGTTTTCTACCCGTCCCATAGCAAATTTCAATTCTTAAGTCACATTTAAATCGTCGTCTGCAAATGCTTTCAATTTGGACTAGTCTAAAATTTTGTCGTCTGGTAAAGAGTTGAAGTAATCTGTTTGACATGAAATTTATGTCAAATGTTATCTTTCTTGCCATGCATATGATAAATCTTTCTCTTTCTGTCAAGGTACTGTGCATCTAGGATCCATCAATGTCTCCTTTATAGCTTAGTGAGGATAAAATAAAATGACAGCAGATATTCCTGTCTTTAAGAAATAAATGATAAAAGGGTCAGATTTGTCAACTAAAACTCTTTTTTTCCATCTGCAAGTTTACCTTCCAATAAAAAAATACCCCCCCCCTCCCCCAACAACAAGGGCATGATGGTCCTAAATTTCTTAAATTTTGAATTTTCTAAACTTGAAAGTAACACAACTTCTGATTAGCTTAACTCTTTACCTCACAATCCCGACTTTTCACGACCCTAACAAAGCAAGTCTTTTGAAAACATAGTAGGAAAAGCAGAAAGTGCTGGTAACCAGCATTTTCTCCTTTTCCCACTATGTTCTCTACCCCATCAAAAACAAATTCCATCCTTTGAGCCACATTCAAATTGTCGTCTGCAAAAGCTTTCAATTTGGACCAGTCGAACATTTTGTCGTTTGGTAAAGAGTTAACGAATTGGTTTAGTCAATCAGAAGTTGAGTTACTCTCAAAGTTAAACTATCTTGGAGAAAAAGATAATAAAATTCTTAAGAATGGTCGGTGAATACAGACCCTGAACTGCTCATCTAGGCCTTTGTACAATTGAGAACATAATACGAAGTATAGCCAATGATTTACTCTTATGTAACATACTGATCTTCTTTTGTACCATGCTGACACACTTTCAAAATTGTTTATGATATCAGGGTCTGTATACACCAGTCATCATAAGAATGTCCTAAATCTTATTCTCCAAAGTTTTCAAAAAATTTTAAAGTAACACAACTTCTGATTGGCTAAACCAATTGGTTTAACCAATCAGAAGTTGTGTTACTTTCAAACTTGGAAAATCCTGGAGAATAAGTCTAAGAATATTCTTAAGAATGGTTGGTGAATACGGCGATAGGTTTTTAAAATATTGACTCAGTGACCTACTTTTTGACCTAACTTGACCAAATTCTAAACTCCCTATGATTTATGAAGACAAACATTCTGAGTTAATCCCGACTTTTAAGGACCCGAGGAAAAAGCCTTTTGAAAACACTGTGGGAAAAGGAGAAAATGCTGGTAACCTTTTCCCACAGTGATTTCTACCCTTTACAAAAAAAAATTCAATTTTTCAGTCACAATTCTTTTATCGTCTGCAAATGCTTTCAATTTGGAATAGTCTAAAATTTTGTCGTTTGGTAAAGAGTTGATAAGTTTCAGACTGGAAATGGGGCCTCTAGAGCATATACAAGGTTTTTCTTCAACTGGATCTAGAGACCTACTCTTTGACAAATTATGACCCAATTTCAAACTCGTCTGATTTTGTTATCAAGAGAAACATTTTGACCACATTCATTACTAATGGACAGGAAACATGGCCTGTACAGTATACAAGGTTTTCTTTATGATTTGTCTCGGTGACCTACATTTCCCAGATTTTACCCATTTTCCAACGTGTCATGCATGTCAACGATACAACTCTTCTGACCATCTTGCAAGAGTACTTGACTGAAAAGATGGCCTTAAGTGTGTACACAAAGTTTTCCTTGTATCTGTCAAGGTGACAATTTTTTACCCATTTTCACACTCATCTGAAATATCACCAAAACAAACATGATGCACATGTTACATGAGTATTGAACCGAAAATGTGGCCTCTGGAGTGTACACAAGGTTTTCCTAAAATGGGACAAGTGACCTCTTTTTTTACCCCATGTACCTGTAACCCATTTTCAACCCCGTTTAAGAAATCATAAAGACAGACATTCTGACCAATTTTCATGAGTAATGGACTAAAAAAGTGGCTTTTAGAGTATACACAAGATTTTTATAAATTGTCCCAGTGACCTACTTTCTGACCCCATGTTCTTGAACTTGTCTGAGATATCATCAAGAAAAACATTCCGAACAAATTTTCAAGAGTACTGGATTGGAAATGTGCCTTCCTAGCATGAACAGGGTAAAGGTTGACAACACATGACAGAGGACGCAGGACACACAAAGGACTGACATAGCATGATAACAGAAGCTCACCTTGAGCACTCAGGTGAGCTATGATGGGTTGAGTAATCCTGGGTCTGTATTCACCAACCATTCTTAAAAATATTCTTAGTCTTATTCTTTAAATTTTTCCAAATTTGAAACCAAATGGTTTAGCCAGTCAGAAGTTGTGTTACTTTCAAATTTGGAAAATCCTGGAGAATAAGACAAAGAACATTCTTAAGAATGGTTGGTGAAAATGGACCCTGTTGTCATAATTTTTTCTTATTTGTTCCTGTATAAAACGTTAATTGTCATTCATTCACATGTTACAATGATATTTTTAATGTCTGCAGCAAATTTCTTAATAAGTCAATACATAATCCTTTACTAGACTGTAAAACTATAAACTTGTTCAAATTAAAAAAAAATTGCAAACCAAATGATTTTGAAATGCTGGAATATATTTAAGGAAGAGTAAAGAACATTGTGGGAAAATGAGAAAATGCTGGTTACCAGTATTTTCTCCTTTTCCCAGTTTTCAAAACAGTTAAAAGATGGAATTGTTGGTTAACTCTTTACCAAGTAACAAAATTTTAGACTGGCCTAAATTGAAAGCATTAGCAGATGACAAGATAGTTGTGGCTCAAGAATTGAATTTTGTTTTGGGAAGGATAGAAAACATTGTGGGAAAAGGAGAAAATGCTGGTAACCAGCATTTTCTCCTTTTACCACAATGTTTTCAAATGGCTTCATTCCCAGGGTCGTTAAAAGTCTGGATTGTGTGGTAAAGGGTTAAAGATTCAAAAAACAAATAGCATACCTTGTGCATTACTGTTAAGTACAAACACACCATGTGAATTTCCATCATTTTCCATACATGTGTAAAAAGGATGCACACCATACAAATTGGCATATTTCTGGAAGAGAAAAAAAAAGGGTGGGGAACCGTGATAATTTGCATATTTGGAGGGACAGGAAGTCGAACTGAATTATAAATAATTTTTAGATACAATGTATTGAACAAACATATGGAAGCAAATCTATGATATTCTTGCCCACAAAATCATGGACTTCCAATGTTTTTGGTTTTTTCCCATTCAAGACTGAAAATGTTCTTTTATCATGCTGGTCTTTTGCTATGCCGCCTTGGACTGAACCCTTTACCAAACAGTTCTGAGTTTTAAGGACACTGGGCAGAAAGGCTTTTGAAAACCTTGTGGGAAAAAATTTGTTGTCTGTTAAAGACTTAACCCTTTATCACATTTTCCCAAGTTTTAACAACCCTAATAACGGAGACTTTTGAAAATGTTGTGGGTAAAACAGAAAATGCTGGTAACCAGCATTTTCTCCCTTTCCCACAATGATTTCTACCCTATAACAGACAAATTTCTTTTGGACCAGTCTAAAATTTTGTTGTTTGGTAAAAAGAGTGAAAAGATACTGAAAGAATAAGCAAATAAATAATTCAAATCATTTAAAGTGACGCAACATGACCCAATTTCAACCTTGTCCAAGATATCATCAAGACAAACATTCTACTCAACTTTCATGCATTTCAGGCTGAAAATGTGGCCTCCAGAGTGCACTTAAGGTTTTTCTAAGATATGGCCCATTGACCTACTTTTTCACCTAACATGACCCAATTTTCAAACCTGTCTAAGATATTATCATGACAAACATTCTGACCAAGTTTCATAAGTTTTAGGCTGAAAATGTGGCCTCTAGAGTGCACACAAGGTTTTTCTTTGACTTGGCCCATTGACCTACTTTTAGTCTGGACATGACACAATTTTGAACTAGTCCAAGATATTATCAAGACAAACAACCTGACAAAGATTCAAGAGTATCAGGCTGAAGACATGGCCTCTAGGGTGCACACAAGGTTTTTCCAAGATTTAGCCCAGTGACCTACTTTTTGACCCAGCATGACCCAATTTCAAATTTGTCCGAGATATTATCAAGACAAACATTCTGACCAAGTTTCAAGAGTATATGATTGAAAATGTAGCCTCTGGAGTGCACACAAAGTAGTTGTTGACGCCTGGACGACAGACAACACACGACAGACGCCGGACACAGCACAATCACAAAAGCTCACCCTGAGCACTTTGTGCTCAGATGAGCTAAAAATAGCACTTTTTTTTTTAAAATCTGAACTGCATGGCATGGTCTATTCAGGATACTTCTTTGTGGCCATTTCTATCAAGCAACCAACCTGTCTGAAGAGGCCACTATCTTACTCTAAACCACATGACAAAATATTAGACATGTCTAACTCCAAAGCATTTGCATACACCAATTTAACCCTTTACCAGATGACAATATTTCAGCCTTGTCCAAATTGAAGGCATTCGCAGACAGCAATTTCAATGTTGCTCAAATGATGCAATTTTTGTTTAAAATGGTAGAAAACATTGTGGGAAAAGGAGAAAATGCTGGTTTACCTATTCCCACAACCTTTTCAAAAGGCTTCATTCCTAGGGTCGTTAAAGGCATCACTGTGCGGTAAAGGGTTAAAGTTAGCTCAAATTGTGGAAGTTGTCTGTGATAAGAGCAGAAAACACGGGAAAGTGCTAGTAACCAGCATTTTCTCCTTTTCCCACAATGTATTCAAAAGTCTTTTTTCTGAAGGTCGTTAAAAGTAGGGGTTGTGTGGTATAGGAGTAAATTCCATAAAGTGGAAAATGAAAAAAAAAAAAGTATCAAACAAGAAGCTGGTTTTGGTAAGCATTTTCAATAATCCTTTTAGCGGTACATATACTTGACTGTACTTTTATTTCTTTACCCCAAACGTTTCGACGATGGTTATGTGGGAAAGCAGCCAGTGGCTTGGAAAGAATATTGTGCGGAGTACTGGTAAATGAAACTCCAGGAAAGCATGGATAGGTGCACTGGTCGCCATGATATAACTCAAATAATGTTGAAAACGGCGTTAAACACCATACAACCAATCAATCAATTTACCCCAAACAACAACATAGTAGACTCATCCAAACTGAAAGAGTTTACAGATCTGTGTCATGGCAAATGTGGCTCAAATAATATAAGCTATGCTCTGTGAAAACAGGACTTAATGCATCTGCAAAACGTATCGACCCAGGTCAGCCTGCACAGGCTGACCTGGGTCGATACATACTGCTTTTGGTAGCTTTTCATGCATCTCAAAGGAACAGTGCACCTCATGTTTCATTTGGTTGCGAGACAAAATGGATTTTATGGATCCATACTGAATGTATGTAATGACTTGATTAGTATCATGCATCACAGGAATGCATTCAACCCCCTTTTTACCAGAGCATGTCTTCAGATGCATTCATATGCAGGGGCATACAAATTTTTATTTTCATGCAAATGTATTAGGTAACAGAACTGTAGCATCAGTAATTTGCAAAACATTGAAATTATGACAATTTTGTTACTTTCCACTTTGGGGCCTGATCCCTTGAAAACATGGGCCATGTTTTATGTTGAAGGTCATGTCTAAAACTTGTGTGGCGGTTTTCCCCAAATCCATAGATATTGTTGGATGGAAGCTGTGTGGTAATCTGCAGGAACTGATCGGACAGGACAAGTCCACCTATACCAGTGTCCCAGCTGTAGATGATAAAGAAAGACATTCTAACCCTTGATCAAACGATACCAAGTTTTAACTACCCTAACAGAGAAGGCTTTTGAAAACGTTGTGGGAAAAGGAGAAGATGCTGGTAATCAGCATTTTCTCCTTTTCCCATGTTTTCTACCTCCTACCTCCTACTGACAAAATACTATCATTTCAGCAACTTTTAAATTGTCGTCTTTAATTGCTATCACTTTGAAGTGGTCTAACATTTTGTCGTTTGCTAATGAGTTAACCCTTTCCCAAACGATGAATTTTAGACTGGTCCAAATTGAAAGAGATTGCAGGCGACAATTTTAAATTTAATGAAAATGACAGAAAGTTCTCCAAAAGGGTAGAAAACACTGTGGGAAAAGGAGAAATTGCTTGATACGAGCAATTTCTCCTTTTCCCACAGTGTTTTCAAAAGACTTGTACTACAGACACATGAAAACCAGGGCTTGTTTGGGAAAGGGTTAACCAATACAAGACATATACAACATTTTTTATGCTTCTGAAGTGGACAGCAATTGGAAACATTTTGATAAAGGCTGCACTGCTTGTATAAAGTAATAGATACTCTTCCCATACTATTTAGCCTATCTTCAACAAAAACATAGAGGCATTTTTTTTCTTTCTATTAAAGGTACATCCTTACAGTCTGCTAGGCAAAAAAAAAACACTGTTGAAACTTAAAAATGGGCAGAATGGCTCAGAATTTGGTCAGTTGTGTAAACATACGGTAGATATACATGCATTACCAATGTATATGGGTTAAGGGACAGAAAAGCTCAAGGGATTAATCCTCATACAAAACTGGAAACAACAAAAGTGATTTTTTTTTTTTTTTGAAGGTTGAAAAAGAATGAAATACATTTTCTATATGTGGTAATCAGTGCAACCTTGCACAGAGATCCAGATTGATGGAGTGATTTTGATTTCAAAATTGAAAATATTAATCACTCTCCACTAAACCATATGTTATGGGTACTCACTGTCCCATTGAGACGATTCTAATGAGTACCCACAACATAGGGTTTGGAAGAGAAATAATGGATTTAGAATAGATCACCTATCACTCCCTCTTATCCGGAGGTCTGCTTGGTGTTGTCAGGGGCAACATTTGGCACTAAGATACAAGAATGATTATAGTTCCATGTTGAATTTTCAATACTAGTTTCAGGTTAGTCAAAAATTAAATTGTACACTAAAGGGTCATATCAGATTTTCAAATTTGCAGGAGCAGACAATGATTTTGGGTAGAAAACATTGTGGAAATAGGAGAAAATACTGGTTACTGATATTTTCTTGGTTTTCCAATGGTGTTTTTAAAGGGCCTCTTTCTCTGGGTTATTAAAACTCAAGGTTGTGTGAAAAAGGGTTAACCCTTTCCAAAACAAGCCCTGGTTTTCACGTGTCTGCAGTACAAGTCTTTTGAAAACACTGTGGGAAAAGGAGAAATTGCTCGTAACGAGCAATTTCTCCTTTCCCACAGTGTTTTCTACCCTTTTTGAGAACTTTCAGCCATTTTCATCAAATTTAAAATTGTCGTCTGCAAACTCTTTCAATTTGGACCAGTCCAAAATTTGCCGTTTGGGAAAGGGTTAATCAGTGATTCCTGGAGTTGGCAGCTGCACTTTATTTCTAAACAAAATCATTGGTGTGTCATCACAAGGTTGGAAGTAAACAAAGTAAGGTTTCATAGGGTAGAAAACATTGTGCGAAAAGTAGAAAAATGCTGCTAGATCTACCCTGAACCAAAACATCAGCTTTTGTAAGGCCACTTTTTTTTTATTATTATTATTATTTTTCGTTTTACCGATCTGCAGACCCGATTTTTTCATGGAACCGAAAATTTTATTTTCCCGTCACCCGTTCCGGCTCAATGGGCAGAACGGGGTACCTATGTACATAAATAACTTAATTACAAGCACTAAAACAGTTATAATACTTTCTTGCAAACGGCTAAAAAGTCTAGAATTTCGAAAATTCTTTCTACTGTCTTGCTTTCATATGATTTCGAGTCAAACTCAGTCCTGAAGAAGTCAGGAAAAGTGTGACGTAAACAGGTACCTGTTGTTTCTCCCATAATGCCTTGATAGGCGAAAACCAATTTTGCGGCACAATTTCTCGCTTAAAATATGACACGAATCGCTTGCAAACGACAGAAATTCTCACCATTATGCCATCTAGATCTGTCTCGTTCCACTTGTATGGCTGCACTTGCATTCTACTTTTCCACACTTAAAAATTAAGCGTCTGCTGACTTCAAAAGCACCGTATTTAACTGACAATACGATGTACGTATAACTTTTATGAGGGAAGGTGCACGTGTGTAATATTTACGGTCCAATCAGATTCGATGCTAAATTTAGACTGTCTTTTTCTGATTTACCTTCCCGCCTTCTTCGCGGTAGGTAATCTTCAAAACGGGGTGGGGGTGGGGGTCACAAGTTTTTCACATAGCATGGCTGATTTAACTTTACTGATGAGTCAAGGCTTTCATTGTCTAAAGCTGATGCCTGTGCATGATAGATGCAGGAATAAATGTTATGCCGACTGTTGCGTACTGCACCAAGGGGCGTACTGCAACCAAGGGCGTAGCGCCCATCGCATACAAAACGCACGTGCCTATAAAAAGAATCTGCGACCAAAGTTGTAAATCACAAAATCATATGAATGTAAATTGGTTTTTCTCTAGATCTGTGCGCCTCTGCAAACTAAATAGATGAGTTAAATTGATACACTGATTACTAGGTAGTTCTTCTATGCTTTACAATTTAAATGCCACCCTCCCGCTCCCTCCCTCATCGGCACCAGGGATCTTATATACACAGGCTGTGTATATAAGATCCCTGTCGGCGCTTTGTGCCTCACTGTGCATATAAATATTTCAATCCTGGCTACGCCTATACTACATATTAACCCTTTCCCCAAACAAGCCCTGGTTTTCACGTGTCTACAGTACAAGTCTTTTGAAAACACTGTGGGAAAAGGAGAAATTGCTCGTAACGAGCATTTCTCCTTTTCCCACAGTGTTTTCTACCCTTTTGGAGAACTTTCTGTCATTTTCATTAAATTTGAAATTGTCGTCTGCAAACTCTTTCAACTTGGACCAGTCCAAAATATGTCGTTTGGGAAAGGGTTAATCGTTTCAGGGGGGGTACTGTATACGGGTATTGCACCCAACTTCTTCTTATTCAGGGAAATTTATAATTATGTGCAAAAAAAAATACAGATAGATCTAGTATCCTAGACCCTCACGTTGTCTCTCTGCTTCAAAACCATGATGTCATAATGATGTTACAACAGGATAATGCCAGATCCTGTGTTGCTCATGTCAATTATATATATATGAGCCATGCTCTGATAAAAGGGGGCTTGATGCATCTTTGTGATCCATGGTACCAACCAAGCATAATTATTGATCCGTAATAGCCACTTTTTTTTTTTAAACAACCGACTGAATCATGAGGTAGACTGGTCCTTGGACATACAGAAAATTGACTTATAGTGGAAAGTTTCAGCCCAGGTCAGCCTGCGTGGACAGCGCAGGCTGACCTGGGTCGAAACTTTGCGCAGATGCATTACACCATCTTTTCACAGAGCGTGGCTTATACACACACACACACACACACACACACACACATATATATATATCATAACATTGATTTCATTGACAACTGGCCCTCAAAAAAACCTGTGTTGGACCCGATAGAAGACTTATGTGATAATCTTGATTGACGCCTAAGTCGAAGTCCAAACAAAAATTATCTCATTGTATCCACATATTTTCTCATTTCTATACTGGTTCATTTCAGGCCTTGAGAACTGATGATAGTCATTGAAACAGCTTTCATTCCTCTCTCACTGCTGACCATTGTTTCGACGATGGCTATGTAGGAAAGCAGCCACTGGCTTGGAAAGAATATTGTGTATAGTACTGGTATAAGAAACTCCAAGAAAGCATGGATAGGTGCACTGGCTGCTGCGATATAACTGAAATAATGTTGAAAATGGTGCTAAACACCATACAATCAATCAGTCAATCATTTCAGACCAATCAATAATCACTGCAAGTGGTATAAAGGAGGAATGTTTGCACAAAATGAGAATAAGTTTTGCAGCGCAAATGCTCCCTTCCCAACAATGTTAACCCTTTACCAGATGACAAAATTATAGCTTTGTCCAAATTGAAAGCATTTGCAGATGACAATTTCATTGTGGCTCAAATGGTGCAATTTTTTCTTTGCTAAGGTAGAAAGCATTGTGGGAAAAGGAGAAAATGATGGTTACAAGCATTTTCTCCTTTTCCCACTTTCAAAAGGCTTCTTTCCCAGGGTCATTAGAAGGTGTCATTTTGCGGTAAAAGGTCAAAAGCTTTTTAACTACAGGGTCATTAAAAGCTGCATTTGTATGGTGATGGGATATCTTGGCTACTTTCTGATACTTACAGAACTGTTCCAGTTGATACACGGATGATTTGGAATGCAAAGGTTTCGTTGTTAGTGATACGAATGGCAAATTTTGGGTTATCTCCCTTTGTTTCTGGAAGGTGTACATTGAAAGGGACTTTGTATCTCTCAAACATGGGGTCATCAAACTGTAATATATGACATGGCAAAAATGTGAAATAACAAGAGCACTGCATGCAGGTCCAAACACTTCACTTGCTTTTAGAAATAGGTGAGATTTTTAAGTTGAAAAAGGGGCATAACTGTGTCAAAATTGTTTTGATGGTCACCTGGCATACTGGTATCAGTTCCCCTTTTGATTGTTGCATCTAGACAGAGTTTAAAGTAAATATCTTCAGTAATGACAGAGATACTATCGAATGTCAAAGTTTTTGCACGACGATGCAGATGATGAAAGAAATATGGCAATACTATAATGTTTTCTTCAAAAACAGCTGAGCTAAAAATGCTAAAATAACTTAGCAGGTCTTATGTACAAGCACATTTCAATCTTCCCCATTCGGGAGAAGCGGTAGTTTTGGACATTGTTGTATCAACAGTCTCGTAATGTTTGATGTAATGATCACAGTACTGTTGAAGTCTTTACCTAACAACAAAACATTAACCCTCAAAGCTCCTTTCACTAATATAGTTGCCTTTGCGGCCAGTGTAGATCAAAATCAGACTGCACAAAAGGTGCAGTCTGATCTTTGATTTACACCACCTGCTTTGCTGAAAATGGTACAGCCAAAAAGCAGCCACAACATTACAATCATCTGCATCTTATTCCAGAATGAAAATGCCCATTGGGTTTAATTGGCGCTTTAACCCTTTACTGCACAATGACGCCTTTTGACGCCCCTGGGAAAGAAGCCTTTTGTAAACATTGTAGGAAAAGGAGAAAAAGCTGGTAACCAGCATTTTCTCCTTTTCCAACAATGTTTTCTACCTGATCAAAGAAAAATTGCACCATCTGAGCCACACTGAAATTGTCGTCTGCTGATGCTTTCAATTTGGACAAGGCTATAATTTTGTCGTCTGGTAATGGGTTAATCCTTTACAGCACAATGCGTCTCTGGAAAAGAGGCCTTTTGAAAACATGGTGGGAAAAGGAGAAAATGCTGGTAACCTGTCAAAGAAAAATTGCATGATTTGAGCCACACTGAAATTGTCGTCTGCAAATACTTCCAATTTGGAGAAGGCTAAAATTTTGTCGTCTGGTAAAGGGTTAAGGGTTAAAACTCATCAGTATTAAAAACATTTGCAGATGACAAATAAAATGTGTCTCAAAAGATCAGAGTTGTCTATGAAAGGGTAGAAAACATTACGGGAAAAAAGAGAAAATGTCGGGTACCAGAACTTCCTCCTTTATCCCAAGAATGGTTTCAAGAGCTTTCTCTGCCAAGGTAAATAAAACATAGGAGTGTTTGATTAGTGCTGAAGTGAGCAGGTCATTGGCTTGATATGATGATGTGCTATTTATATCAAAAACAAGAGCTAAATTGCATACTAAGTAACTGTTGGTTGATTTCTTGGATTTTTTCAGAAAATGTTGGTTTGTGTATTAACCTGTAAACCTTTAAAGCATGGTATACTGCCAACAATGCCATTTAACGCTTTACCAAACGACAAAATTTTAGACTTGCCCAATTTGAAAGCTTTAGCAGACGACAAAATAAATGTTACTCAAAAATAGAGATTCACCTTAGGAAGGATTGAAAACATTGTGGAAAAAGGAGAAAATGCTGGTTACCAGCATTTTCTCCTTTTCCCACAATGTTTTCAAAAGGGTTATTCCTTAGGGTCATTAAAAGTCGGCATTGTGTAGTAAAGGGTTAAAGGAACAAACAATAGCTCTGCATTCAGCAATGTCAAGTCTTTAACCCTTTACCACACAATCCCGCCTTTTAAAGACGCTGAGAAAGAAGCCTTTTGAAAACATTGTGGGAAAAGCAGAAAATGCAGGTAACCAGCATCTTCTCCTTTTCCCGCAATTTTTTCGACCTTTCCCAAAACACATTTCAATTTTTCAGTCACACTGATTTTGATGTCTGCAAATGCTTTCAATCTGGACAAGTCTAAAATTTTGTCATGTGGTAAAGAATTAACTCATTACGAAACAGTCCAGATTTATAATGACCATGAAGAAAGGTTCTGAAAACATTGTGGGAAAAAGACAAACACTTTTAATCAGCATTTTCTCCTTTTCCCAATTTTTTCTACCCTTTCTAAAACTATTGTATGCAACTCCTTTCAATTTGGACTGGTCCAAAAGTTTGTCATATGGTAATGTCAGTTCAATAAGTATCTAAAGCTTGAAGCATTTTCCCATCTATAACACTGAGCCATGCTCTGTAAAAAGGGGGCTTAATGCATCTGCAAAAAAAGTATCGACCAAGGTAAGCCTGCGCAGCTGACCTGGGTCAAAACTTTTTGCTATTGGTCAATTTTCTGCAGTTCAAAGGACCAGTGTACCTCATAATTCAGTCAGTTGTTAGACAAAATGGACTTTAGGGATACATGACCATATAATGACTGGCATGGTATCATGCATCGTGGAGATGCATTAAGCCCCTTTTTCACAGAGCTTGGCTCAATCATGTCAATCTCACTGGCTTTCCTTTTCCTGGAGCAGAAGCTATAAATAGATAATAGTTTCATGCTGCTTTCAACTTTAACTCTATTTTACCTGTGCAACAGTTACTGTGGTCTGCCATAAACAGTGGCTTTGCCAATAAACAGCTGCCAATATATGGACCAGAGCTCCAGATAATAGGGAGTGATGGTGTTCTAAATCCATTACGTCTCCTCCAAACCCTATGTTGTGGGTACTCATTAGAATCGTCTCAATGAGACGATTCCAATGAGTACCCATAACATGGGGTTTAGTGCAGAATAATGAATATTTTCAATTTTGAAATCAAAATCAATCCCTGGAGCTCTGATGGACAGTTCATTTGAAAAGAATAATACATTCATGCACCATTCTCTTTGAAAAGGGGCTTAATGTATCTGCAAAAAAGTATCAACGCATGTCAGCCTGCGCAATCTGCGGAGGCTGACATGAGTTGAAACTTTTTGCTATTTATTACTTTTCTCCTTGTCCAAGGACCTCTCTTCCTCCAGATTCCGTCAATCGTCAGACAAAAATTGATTTTAAGGATTCCTTATTATGTGATTGACTTGTTTGGTACAATGGATCACGGAGAAGCATTAAGCCCCCTTTTGCCAGAGCATGACTCAAATTTTATATCCAACTCACCGTGAACCTAATGATGTCATTTCCTCTCATCTCAACATCAAAATTGACATATTTCCAATCGTTTCCAAAAGGGCCCCCTGGTCCTTTCATTTCCAACTGCAGTTGGTATCCCAGAATTGACTCCTTATAACTGTTAACTTTTAACTTATAACCGACATCCTGAGAAAAGTAACAATCTGGAACCCCTTCTACACCTGATCTCTGGAAAATGCATTTTCTCTGTTGACAAAGTTCTACAGTTGCATTTAAATACTTTCCTTCAGCCTCGGGGATACAATCGATACGTTTGTGAAGGCTATGTAAAGACGGGGTTGATGATGATACAGTGCTTTCAGTCGTAGGAGCCAATCCACTCGCTTTCAGTGCAGCATTCTCATTTTCAAGATCGTCGTTTTTTCTCGAGAAATAGACACTCACTCCAATTAGAGCACCAACTAATGCGAGCACGATAATCCCTAAGATGACCCTTTCTCTAGTCCTGGATTTAGGGGAAGGTTCACCCCCTACAGGACCAGAACTCTCCTCAAAATGATAGAAATCTGATTTTACCATCTTCACAATGTTCTTATCAAAACTTCGCAATATCTGATCCTATTATTCAGTCAGCTTTTTGTGCTTTCTGTTCTTCTTCTCCTCACTTTCAGTCCATGTCAGCATATTACATATTCCTGTAACTGGTGTAGATATAAGATAACCTAGTGCACTAGCTTAACCCCGTACCACAAAATCCCAACTTTTAATGACCCTGAGGAAAAAGCCTTTTGAAAACATTGTGGGAAAAGGAGAAAATGCTGGTTACTCTTCCGATAACAAATTTCAGTTTTTGATTCACATTTATTTTGTCGTCTGCAAAAGCTTTCAACTTGGACTGGTCTAAAATTTTGTCATTCATAAAGAGTTAATTCTTACTCAACGATCATAATGTTTTAACCCTTTACCACACAATCCCAAGTTTTAATGATCCAAAGGAAATGGACTTTTGAAAACATTGTGGGAAACGAAGAAAATGCTGGTAATCAGCATTTTCTGCTTTCCCTAAAATGTTTTTCTACCTTGTCAAAGAACTTTAAGTTCATTTTTATCACTTTCAAATTTGTCTTGTGCAGGTGCTCTTAATTTGGTAGAGTCTAAAATTTGTCATTTGGGAAAGTGTTAACCATTCTTGGGAAGAAGGCTTTTGAAAACCTCTGAAAACCTTGTGGGAAAAGGTGAAAATGCTGGTAACCAGCATTCTCTCCTTTTCCCACAATATTTTATACTCTTTCAGAAGGACAATTTCAGTTACATTTGACTGATCATCTGCAAATGCTTTAAATTTGGATTTGTTTAACTCTTTACCTCTCAATCCCAAGTTTTAAAAATCCTGAGGAAACAGCCATTTGAAAACCTTGTGGGAAAAGGAGAAAATGCTGGTAACCAGCACTTTCTCCCTTTCCTGCAAGGTTTTCTACACTTTCCAAGAAAATTATCATCATTTCAACTTGATCTAACTTGTTGTCTGCAAATACCTTGAATTTGGACCAGTCTCAAATTTTGTATTTCAGTAAAGAGTAAAAAACATAACCATCCTCAGACAACCTTTTTCCACTTTTCATTCAAGATTTTAAAAACACTTTAGCAAAAGCAGTAATTGCATATAATCAGACATCACTCCTCTTGCAAATGTGTTTTCAAATGTTTTTATGTATAAACCTAATTTCATGTAAATTATTGATATTTTACAAGGATGTTTTCAAAGTCAGGAGGTAATAAGCTAACAGACAGGGTTAAGCCTTTACCACACAATCCCAACTTTTAATGACCCCGAGAAAAAAGCCTTTTGAAAACATTATGCGAAAAGGAGAAAATGCTGGTAACAAGCATTTTCTCCTTTTCCCACAATGTTTTCTACCCTTTCAAAAAACAAATATCCATTTTTTAGTCAAATTTATTTTTGTCATCTGCTACTGCAATTAATTTAGACTAGTCTAACACTACCAGCATTTTCTCCTTTTCCCACAATGTTTTCAAAAGGTTTCTTCCCCAGGGTCGTTATAACTAGGGGTTGTTGGTTAAACTATCTTACACCCATCATTTCTATTTATATAAACACGATGGCAAATTTTGGTTACCAGCAAACATAATAGAAAAATTTCCAGCATTTTCTCCTTTTCCCATTAGGTTTTCAAAAGCCTTCGTCCCTGGGTTTGCTAAAACTCGGGTTTGTTAGAGAATAGCGAGTTAACCTACGAAGTAAAAGTAGTAGAATGCCACAATTATGAGCATAGCATAAATAATCCAAGCCTCACAGAACTGTAACAGTACAGAGAATAACATTTACTGACTATCTTCATCAAGAACCTCACCTAGTACCCTTTACCAAACAATCCAGAGTTTTAACACTCCAGCTGCTAAACACGACTCTGACCTTTAGTGGACAGTGTAGATCAAAATCATACTGCACATTCTGTGCAGTCTGATCTTGAGTCTACACTGTCCAATAAGGAGATATCTTTCCAAAAAAAAAAAAACCTTTGAAATAGCAAAATTTGGGTTTTTACTGTTGGCTTGAAAGTTTCTTTTCATTTATCTAGCAGGATAAGGGTTAACATTCATGGAGGAGGAAAGGCTTTTAGCCCCTTAACCACACAATCCTGAGTTTTAACAACCTTGAGGAACAAGGCAATTTAAAAAATTGTGGGAAAAGGAGAAAATGCTGGTAACAGCATTTTCTCCTTTTCCCACCATGTTTTCCAACCTTTTAAAGACAATTTCCGCTGTTTGAGACATGTTTATTTTATTGTCTGCAAAATTTTGTCAATTGCTAAAGGGTTAAAAAAATATTGCAGGAAACAGCATTTCCTTCTTTTTCCACTGTTTCCTACCTTTTCAAAGAGAAATACCATCATTTCAGATACATTCAATTTTTCGTCTGCAAAAGCTTTCAATTTGGACAAGCCTAAAATTTTGTTGTCTGTTACAGAGATAAGTCCAGGGTCCATCACCTGAGCATGGCAAGATAAACTTGACTCTTTCTCTGGTTGACAGGGGGATGCAATAGATTTCAGTCTTTTTCACACTATAAAATTTTAGACTTGTCCAAATTCATAGCATTTGCAGACGACAAAATAATTGGGGCTAAAATGAGGAGATTTGCCTTGGAAAGGGTAGAAAAGATTGTTGAAAGATGAGAAAATGCTCCTTAGTGGTATTTACTCCTTTTTCCAAATGTTTTCCCAAGCTTTTCTCTTTAGGATTGTAAAATTTGACGGCATGGTGTTTAACTCTACACCACTCGACAATATTTTAGACCGGTTAAAATTGAAAGCATTAGCAAGCGACAAATTAACCCTTTCCCAAACGACAGATTTTGGACTGGTCCAAATTGATAGAGTTTGCAGACAACAATTTTAAATTTGATGAAAATGGCAGAAAGGTCTCAAAAATGGTAGAAAACACTGTGGGAAAAAGAGTATTGTGTGTAGTATTGGTAAAAGAAAATCCAGGAAAGCATGGATAGGTGCTCTGGGGCTGCGATATAACTGAAGTAGTGTAGAAAACAGCATTAAACACCATACAATTATTCAATCTATCTAAGTTAAACCAATTTTTACAGTTGAACCTGAAAAAAGATTGGATACCCTTGTAATGGATGTTGGTCAGTTTCCTTCCCTACAAGTTCTTCTCAAACAGCTTAACAAGTCTTTTAAAGGCCCAATTATGGCCAAAAAGACAGGATGCAGTGTCAAAAATGCATCTAAATTTAAGTCATACCCTTCAAAAGGTTAAAACAGTGACTCGGAAAGTAGGAAATGCTGGGTACCTTTTCCTACGATGTTTTCAAGAGCCATTTCACTTACAATTGTCAAAATAGAGGATTGTTTGCAAATGGTTAACAAATTTCTACACTTTTCCAAATGATTTCTTTAAAGGCCCAATTATGGCCAAAAAGACAGGATGCAGGTGTCAAAAATGCATCTAAATTTAAGTCATACCCTTCAAAAGTGTGGAAAATATTGTGAAGATGACAATCTGTTATTGTACGGTGGGTCCAAATATTAGTCAGAAGTAGAAAAGTGAATTTATAAAACTGGCAAAAAGTAAACAAAAGATAGAATGACCTGGCAGCTTTTAATCTAGTTTTGAAATTAATTTCTCTGCCGGTGATTAACAGTTGGACTGACCACACAATAACAGATTGTCATCTTCACAATAATTTCCATACTTTTAAATGGTGTGATTTAAATCTAAATGCATTTTAACCCTTTACCACACAATGACGCCTTTTGACGCCCCTCGCAAAGAAGCCTTTTGAAAACATTGTGGGAAAAGGAGAAAATGCTGGTAACCAGCATTTTCTCCTTTTCCCACAATGTTTTCTACCCTATCAAAGAAAAATCGCACCATTTGAGCCACATTGAAAATGTTGTCTGCAAATGCTTTCAATTTGAACAAGGCTAAAATTTTGTCGTCTGGTAAAGGGTTAACCCTGTTTTGTTTACTTTTGGCAGCTGTTGTTATTTTAAATTTGGTATTAGCAAATTTATTATAGCTGATGACCTTTGATACACAACAGGGTATCATAAACTTGCTCATTGCGTGTATGTTTGTTGGTCATAAGTTTACGGTGCAAACACTAGGCGAGCAATTCATCTTTTCCTTTTTGTTGTTATCTCACCTTGCAATAGATATCTATTACTCAATGACATCATTGCACTTTAAATTGTCAGATAGCATATATCACATAGATTCAAAAAATTGCAATTTGTGCATACCTTGTTTACAAACACTAATCTTTAACTCTTTATCACATGGTCAGATTTTAGACTGGTCCAAATTGAAATCTGATGAAGATGACAAAATACATGCGACTCAAAAAAAATTGAACTTTATGTTTGAAAGGTTTGAAAACATTGTGGAAAAAGAGAGAAAATGCTTGTTACTAGCATTTTCTCATTTTCCCACAATATTTTCAAAAGGCTTCTTCCTCAGGGTCGTTAATTAAAGTCAAAATTGTGTGGTAAAAAGTTAATTATTTAATCAACTCTTTACCACACAATCCTGAGTTTTAATGACCCTGAAGAAGAAAGCCTTTTGAAAACATTGTGGGAAAAAGAGAAAATGCTGGTAACTAGTATTTTCTCCTTTTCCCACAATGTTTTCCATCCTGCCACAGACAATTTTCTCCATTTTAGCCACATTGAAATTGTCGTCTGCAAATGCTTTCAATTTGGACCAGTCTAGCATTTTGTTGTTTGGTAAAAGGTTAACAAATGACAAAATCATGGACCAGTCCAAGCTGAAAGAATTTGCTAGTGCCATTTCAAATATGGCTCAAAAGATGGAAATTGTCTTTACCAGGGTAAAAAGGATTGCGCGAAAAGGAGAAAAGGCTGATTGCAAGCATTTTCTCCTTTTCCCTCAATCTTTTCAGTAGCCTGCTTGCTCAGCAATGTTAAAACTCAGGATTGTGTGGAATAGGGTAAAATCTCTCGGATAAATCCATTTCTGAGCAAGAGTGCTGCATTGTGGGTGTCAGTTGCCTTTTTAACTCTTTACCAAACGACAAAATTTTAGACCTCTAAATTGAAAGCATTTGCAGATGACAAAATAAATTTGATTAAAAAATTGCTTTAAAAAGGGTAGAAAACATTGCAGGAAAAGGAGAAAATGCTGGTTACCAGCATTTTCTGCTTTTCCTACAATGTTTTCAAAAGGTTTCTTTTTCTTCAGGGTTGTTAAAAGTCGGGATTGTGTGGTAAAGGGTCAAGGAAAAATTCTTACTTGAAAAAGGGGTACAACTGTGTCAAAAAAGTTTCAGAGTTAACTAGCCTTGCTGTAAGGGTTCCTCTTCTGATGGTTAACAACTAGGCCAAGTTTGAAGTGCAATAAATATCTTCAGTAATGACATTTTATGTGAGAAAGTGCCAAAGTTTATCTACCATGATGACGAGGCCTACAGGACTATGACAACACATTGGATTTTCTTCAAAAATAGCAAAGCTAATAAATCAGAATGTACTTGATTGATTGATTGTATGGTGTTTAACGCCGTTTTCAACATTATTCCAGTTATATCGTGGTGGCCAGTGCACCTATCCATGCTTTCCTGGAGTTTCTTTTTCTAGTACTCCGCACAATATTCTTTCCAAGCCACTGGCTGCTTCCCCACATAACCATCCTCGAAACAATGGTCAGCGGTGAGAGAGGAATGAATCCTGTCGCAATGACTATCATCAATCCTCGGAAAGAAATTGGCCAAGCAGGGGATCGAACCAGCGACCTCGTGTTCTCAAGTCCTGTATGCTATGGGGGCTTGGCAAGAATGTAGTCAAAAACTTTAAAAAAAATGTGGGAAAAGAAGCAAAAATAATTGCATCTGTTCAAACAGCATTTTCAATATGAGCTATGCTCTAGCAAAAAGGGGGTATACTGCATCTTCGTGAGGCAGGATACCGAGCAAGTCATGATATTTAACCCTTTCCCAAAAAAGCCCTGGTTTTCATGTGTCTGCAGTACAAGTCTTTCGAAAACACTATGGGAAAAGGAGAAATTGCTCGTAACGAGCAATTTCTCCTTTTTCCCCACAGTGTTTTCTACCTTTTTTGGGACCTTTCTGCCGTTTTCATCAAATTTGAAATTGTCGTCTGCAAACTCTTTCAATTTGGACCAGTCCAAAATCTGTCATTTGGGAAAGGGTTAAGTATGAATCTACTAAGTCCATTTTGTATAACAACTGACTGAATCAAGAGGCACACTGGTACTTTGATTGAGCAGAAAATTTACTTTAACTCTTTACCAGACGACAAAATCTTAGACTAGTCCAAATTGAAAGCATTTGCAGACAACAAAATAAATGTGGCTCAAAAATTGAAATTTGTTTTGGGAAGGGTAGAAAACATTGTGGGAAAAGGAGAAAATGCTGGTACATTTTCTCCTTTTCCCACAATGTTTTTTCAAAAGGCTTCTTCCTCAGGGTTGTTATAACTCGGGATTGTGCGGTAAAGAGTTAAGCAAACAGTTTCAACTCGGGTCAGTCTGCACAGGCTGACCTGCAGATGCATCAAGCCACCTTTTCATAGAGCATGGCTCATATTATTCAAAGGAGACCTGAATACAGCACAGCTGTTTCATCCAGAGCATCTTTAACCCTTTACCAACCAATGCCGCCTTGGGAAAGAAGCCTGTTGAAAACATTGTGGGGAAAGGAAGAAATGTTCCTGATCCTTGAATATAATACCAAACTTGATGCAGATAAAGCAAGAGTATAGGGACATTTTAACCCTTTACCAGACGACAAAATTTTAGCCTTGTCCAAATTGAAAGCATTTGCAGACAACAATTTCAATGTGGCTCAAATGGTGCAACTTTTCTTAGATTGGGTAGAAAACATTGTTGGAAAGGAGAAAATGCTGTTTATCAGCATTTTCTCCTTTTCCCACAATGTTTTCAAAAGGCTTCTTTCCCAGGGACGTCAAAAGGCGGCACTGTACGGTAAAGGGTTAAGACTAGAAGATTGCCCAAGAGCATGTCGAGCCCACAATTGGAGAATTAGTTTAGAACCTCGTAAGTTGCACTTGGAAAAAAAGAAACCAATCACCCAATGCACATCTATCCTATTCCTAATCGCTTTCATTTCAAATTCAAAGTTAAGTTTTCTCAATCTATAAACAAGTAGAAGGTCAATTTTAGACCTTCCAGTATGACCTTGAACCTTGAAGTGAATAATTCAAAGAATCTCCTTCTCCTAAAACAGATCGAAATATTGTCAAAATCAGCATTTTCTCCTTTTCTGACAATGTTTTCTACCTAGACAGATCTCATCATATAACCCTTTACCATACGACAAAATTTTGGACCTGACCAAATTGAAAGCGTTTGCAGGCGACAAACTAAATGAAACTTAAATGATTATTTCTGTCTTCATTAGGCTAGAAAACATTGTGGGAAAAGGAGAAAATGCTGGTTACCAGCATTTTCTCCTTTTCCCACAATGTTTTCAAAAGGCTTCTTTCCCAGGGTGGTCAAAAGGCGGCATTGTGCGGTAAAAGGTTAAACCATATTTTATATCTCATCTACAAATGCTTTCAATTTTGGACACATAAAAATTTTGTTGTTTGAGAAAGAAACCTAAGATTAACGTGTAAAGCCCCTTTCACAACTTAAGCTGTCTTTGCTGCCAGTGTAAATCAAGATCAGACTGCCTGAAATGTGCAGTCTGATCCTTGATCTACACTGTCCACTTTGCTGAAGCTCTACAGACAAAACCCACCATGATATTGCAATTATTTGGGCCTGAACCCTTACCGTGCCAAATAAACCCAACAGAAATTTTAATCCTAGAAATAATACCAAAATAATTGCAATTTTATGGTTACTTTTCTCTACAGTGTACAAGCAAAGCAGACTCTGTAGATCAAAAATCAGGCTGCATGTTTTGTGCAGCCTGATCTTGATCTACACTGGCTGCAAAGGCAACTATACTAGTGAAAGGCACTTTAGGGGTTAACTCTAGACTGAAAATGTCTGTTGGGTATATTCCGTGCTCTAATAAACCCTGTACTGTACAATGCTGCCTTTTTACGACCCTGGGAAAGAGGCCTTTTGAAGACATTGTGGGAAAAGGAGAAAATGCTGGTAAACAGCATTTTCTCCTTTTCCCATCATGTTTTCTACCCTTTCAAAGAAAAATTGCTCTATTTGTGCCACAATGAAATTGTCGTCTGCAAATGCTCTAAATTTGGACAAGGCTAAAATTTTGTCATCTGGTAAAGGATTAACTCTTTACCAAACAACAAAATTTTGGACTGGTCCCAATTGAAAGCATTTGCAGATGACAAATTAAATGTGGCTAAAATGATTGCATTTGTTTCTGAAAGGTTAAAAAACATTGTGGGAAAAGGAGAACAATGCTGGATACCAGCATTTTCTCCTTTTCCCACAATGTTTGTAAAAGGCTTCTTTCTCAGTGTCGTTAAAAGTCAGGATTGTGTGGTAAAGGGTTAAAATCCAGACACACTAAATGACTGGTACATAGCTCTGTGACCGTGTTTCATGTAATTATAAAAATTTTGCTGTATCTTGGGAACATGGATATGAGGAATTATCATAGGTCTGCAAATATTATCAGCCATATCAGTCCAAGTCCATCCTAAGTAATTGAGCCATGCTCTATGAAAAAGGGGCTTAATGCATCTGCAAAAAGGTATAGACCCATGTCATTCTGTGCAGTCCACGCAGGCTGACATAGATCGAAACTTTTTGCCTTTCGTAAATTGATGACGTGTCCAACGACCTTTCTACCTCATGATACAGTTGGTTGTTAGACAAAATGGATTTTATGGATCCATAATTGTAAGATGACTTGCTTGGTATAATGCATTACTCAGATGCATTTACTCTTTGCCAAACGACAAAGTTTGGACTGGTCCAAATTGAAAGAGTTTGCAGACGACAATATTAAAATTTGATGAAAATGGTAGAAAGTTCTCAATAAGGGTAGAAAACACTGTGGGAAAAGGAGAAATTGCTCGTTACGAGCAATTTCTCCTTTTCCCACAGTGTTTTCAAAAGACTTGTGCTGCAGACACGTGAAAACCAGGGCTTGTTTGGGAAAGGGTTAACTCTTTACTGAACGACAAAATTTTAGACTTGTCCAAATTGAAAGCACTTGCAGATGAAAAATTAAAGGTGGCCCAAATGATGAAATTTGTCATTGATAGGTTAGAAAACATTGTGGGAAAAGGAGAAAATGCTGCTTACCAGCATTTTCTCCTTTTTCCACAATGTTTTCATAAGGCCTCTTTCTCAGGGTCGTTAAAAGTCAGGATTGTGTGGTAAAGGGTTAAAACCCCTTTTGCCAGAGCATGGCTAAATTATATCTTTCCTACATACATTCCCTGATTGTAAATTAGCAGTATAAATAGTAACAAAACATTGTGGCCAATGGAGCCCATCTTTTACCTTTTCAGTGCCATTAGCATTAACCCTTTCCCAACAAGCCCTGGTTTTCATGTGTCTGCAGTACAAGTCCTTTGAAAACACTGTGGGCAAAGCAATTTCTCCTTTTCCCACAGTGTTTTCTACCCTTTTTGATAACTTTCTGCCATTTTCATCAAATTTAAAATTGTGGTCTGCAAACTCTTTCAATTTGGACCAGTCCAAAATTTGTCGTTTGGGAAAGCATTAATGTAGGCTTTTGTGGTTGGTTTACTAGTCCGAGTTTGAAGTAAATAGCTAATAGCTGACAGAGATATTATAAAATGTCAAAATTTTTGCATGACACAGACTACGACAATGATGCCAGGGCTATGACAATACCTCGACGTTTTCTTTCATAACAGCCAAGCTGAAAATGCAGGTTACCATCTTTGCAATCTAAGCTTGTTCTGTTTTATCCAGAAAAGTGCTGGAGTTTTACATAACATGCAAAGATTGTATGAGGAATGCGCTGAACAAATATTCAACTTAAAAGGTATTTTTTTAGCTCTAGAAACAAAAAAAAGTCAAGGTCAGGTGAATACGGAGGGGAGCACACCAACTTTTTCCCGCTTCAGAAAGTCTTGCATCTCATACAAAAGACAATGACTGAAACTAATGGTTTACACACACTGATAAGACTTGACAGAAAATGAATTCCAGTGTCTTCATACTTTACCTAAAAAAGACTATGAAAATGCTTTCAGAGATTGGATCTGAAGACTGAAACTTTGTATATCTGTTGGAGGTGAGTACTTTTAGGGAACAAAATAAAAATTTCAGTGAAACCTATGAAGAATCAAATTTTAGGTCCTTAGATGCATTCATATTTGAACACACCTCATATCATAAATGCAAATGAGGCTTCAAACACAAAATAATATTTTACCATTTCATTCAATTTTAAAGTAGACATTTTTGTTAGCACGTTGCATAATTCATTAAACCCTTTGCAAAAAAAAATCCTATTTTTTGCCAAAGGAAAAATGCTTTTGAAAACAAAGTGAGACATGGAGAAAATACTGGTAACCAGCATTTTCTCCTTTTCCTACTATGTTTTCAACTTATGAAAGAACAAATCCAACTGTTGGGAGTCACATTTGATCTGTTTTCTGCAGATGCTTTCACTAGTAGGTCTAGTTTCAGTTTTTGGCATCTTGTATAGTGTCAACCAACCCTCTGGATGAAAGTGATATATGTTAACCCTTTCCCAAACAAGCCCTGGTTTTCACGTGTCTGCAGTACAAGTCTTTTGAAAACACTTTGGGAAAAGGAGAAATTGCTCGTAACGAGCAATTTCTCCTTTACCCCCAGTGTTTTCTACCCTTTTTGAGAACTTTCTGCCATTTTCATCAAATTTGAAATTGTCGTCTGCAAACTCTTTCAATTTGGACCAGTCCAAACTTTGTCGTTTGGGAAAGGGTTAAAAGGTTTGCCCACTAACCCTTTACCATGCAATTCCGACTTTAGACGACCCTGCGGAAGAAGTCTTGTGAAAACATTGTGGGAAAAGGAGAAAATGCTGGTCTTCTACCCTATCAAAGAAAAACCGCATCATTTGAGCCATATTGAAATTGTCGTCTGCAAATGCTTTCAATTTTGATGAATCTAAAATTTTGCGGTGTGGTGAAGGATTAACCACTATTGACTCTGACACTGGCAAAAAAGTAAGAAATACGAATAACAAACAGGATATCAATGGAAATGAAATGATAGGATATCATTGATGGTTGACTAAGGAAATACTTAGGGAAAAGGAGCAGATGCTAAAATGGGCACTTGCTCCTTTTCCTGTAACATTTCCATAGCTGTTGACTGAAGAGATATTTGTGGTTACTGCATAAATAAATCTTTCATTTATTTTTGTCAACAAGTAAATATAACTGTAACTCTTCATCACCTGAAACAAATTTGCAGAAAATGGCTTTGAAATCTATTCTTGTAAAGTTAGTTTAATCGACAATACAGTAGATATTTTAGTTTAATTTCAATGGCGGAGGGTGTGGGTCGAGATCGGCTTTGTTAATCAAAATTGACCCTTTACTACACAATCGCGAGTTTTAACGACCCTGACAGAGAGGAGACTTTTGAAAACATTTTAGAAAAAGGGGAAAATGCTGGTATTTTCTCCTTTTCCCACAATGTTTTCTATGGTGACATTTGTACCAATTTTGAATTTGCTTTGGCAGATGCTTTAAATTTGCAAGAGTCTCCAATCTGTTGTTTGGGAAAGGGTTAACCCTTTACCACACAATCCCAACTTTTATCAAACCCTTATAAAGAAAGATTTTGAAAACATTTTGGGAAAAGGAGAAAATGCTAGGTAACCAGCATTTTCTCCTTTTCCCACAGTGTTTTCTAGCCTTCCCAAAACAAATTTCAATTTTTGAGTCACATTTAATTTGTCATCTGCAAATCCTTTCAATTTGGACAAGTCTAAAATTTTGTCGTTTGGTAAAGAGTTAATAATGGTTTGATACATGACTTCTAATGTAAACATTATGAAACAAGGAGAAATTGATCACCATAAATATTTTCACCTTCATAACAATGTTTTCAAAGTTTGCAGCAAGAGGAAAGTGTCCACAGAAGTTAACAAGTTTTCCATTACTCTATTACACCATTAGGCAAACTGGTATCAGACCTCCCGATAATCCATTATTTCTCTTCCAAACCCTATGTTATGAGTACTCATTAGAATCGTCTAAATGAGACGATTCTAATGAGTACCTATAACATAATGTTTAGTGGAGAGTGATTAATATTTCCAATTTTGAAATCAAAATCACACCCTCTATCTGGCACTCTGGGTATAACACTATTTGAGACATGCTCTGGCAAAAGGGGGTTTAATGCATCTCTGCAATGCATAATTATGCATCCATCAGATCTGTTTTGTCTAACAAACAACTGAATCATGAGGTAAACTGGTCCTTTGACATGCAGAAAATTGACAGATAGTAAAAACTTTTGATCCAGGTCAGTCTGCACTGACTGCGCAGGCTAACCTAGGTCAATACTCTTTAAAAAATGCATTAAACCCTCTTTTCATAGAGCATGGCTCATTGAAAGTAACAATAGCTGCCAAAGGTAAACAAAGCAGGTGTTAAAATGCATTTAAATGTGAATCATATCATTTTAAAGTATGGAAATTATTGTGAAGATGACAATCTGTTATTGTAACGTCAATCCCAGTGTTAGTGGCTTGCAGAGAAATCAATTTCAAAACTAGGTTAAAAGTTGCCAGGTCATTCTATCTTTTGTTTACTTTTTGCCCGTTTAATAAATTCACTTTTCTACTTGCAACTAATACTTGGACCCACCGTACAATAACAGATTGTCATCTTCACAATATTTTCCACACTTTTGAAGGGTATGACTTAAATTTAGATGCATTTTTGACACCTGCATCCTGTCTTTTTGGCCATAATTGGGCCTTTAAAGAAATCATTTGGAAAAGTGTAGAAATTTGTTAACCATTTGCAAATAATCCTCTGGTTTGACAATTGTAAGTAAAATGACTCTTGAAAACATAGTGGGAAAAGGTACCCAGCATTTCCTACTTTCCCAGTCATTGTTTTAACCTTTTGAAGGCAAATTTCATCATGTCGTCTGCAAATCCTTTGAATTTGAAGAAGACTTAACATTTCAGTTTTAAACATTTTCCCCTAAGGGTTGACAAAACATGTGACTGTTTGGTAAAAGATTAAGCAGGTAATGAGTTAATCTTTGGCCTTTCAAGCACAAATTGCAAAATAAATTAACCCTTTCCCAAACAAGCCCTGGTTTTCACGTGTCTGCAGTACAAGTCTTTTGAAAACACTTTGGGAAAAGTAGAAATTACTCGTAACGAGCAATTTCTCCTTTTCCCACAGTGTTTTCTACCTGTTTTGAGACCTTTCTGCCATTTTCATCAAATTTAAAATTGTCGTCTGCAAACTCTTTCAATTTGGACCAGTCCAAAATTTGTTGTTTGGGAACGGGTTAAGTAAAATATCCCCCAAATAGCGTGTTTTACACAACATAACATGCACATCAACAACACCATCACAAAAACAATCCAACAGGAATGACAAAAACCACTTATAAATTTATCACCACAATGCAGACGACTTTTTTACTTTGCATCTGAACACTTCTAGAAACATTACAGCCAAATGAAAAATTGCTTATAATGAGCAATTTCTCCTTTTCACCACAGGTGTATATAACCAATTATCACATAATCCAAACTTTGAATGACCTTATTGAAAAGCCTTTTGAAAACATTGTGGGTAAAGGAGAAAATGCTGGTTACCAGCATTCTCTCCTTTTCCCTCAATGTTTTCTAAATTTCTTAACCCTTTACCAAATGACAAAACTTTAGACTAGTCCAAATTCAGAGCATTTCCAGATGACAAAATTAACATGACTTAAAAATAAAAAATGGTTTTTGGAAAGGTGAAAAACATTGTGGGAAAAAGAGAAAATACTGGTTACCAGCATTTTCTCCTTTTCCCACAATGTTTTCAAAAAGGTTTCTCTCCCAGAGTCGTTAAAACCAGAATCATTTGGTAAAGAGTTAAACAAATTTCAATTTTTCATTCACATTTATTTTTGTCTCATGCAAATGCTTTCAATCTGGACCAGTTAAAAACTTTGCAAAGAGTTTATCACATCTTACATGGAGCGTTAAAAGTCGTCTGTGGCAAATTTGTTTTAAGATGTAACAAGTTTTTATGCTAATATAACAAGTCTTTCTGGTTCAGCAATCTAGCCCTATGACATCACAAACAACAACAACAACAACAAGTAAGCGTGTACTGTAACCGTGAACAATGATGCTATATCCTGTTATGCAAATTTTAACTGTATGACCCTTTAACCCTTTACCACATGAGAAAAATTTAGACTGGTCCAAATTGAAAGCATTTCTCGACGACAAACTAAAATTGACTCAAATAATGGAATTTGTATTGGATAGGGTAGAAAACATTGCGGGAAAAGGAGAAAATGCTGGTTACCACCAATTTGTCCTTTTCCCACAATGTTTTCAAAAGGCCTCTTCCTCAGGGTCATTAAAAGTCAGGATTGTGTGGTAAAGGGTTTACCCTTTACCACACAATCCCAAGTTTTCACGACCCTTTACCACACAATCCCAAGTTTTCACGACCCTAGAGAAAATGCCTTTTGAAAACATTGTGAGAAAAGGAGAAAATGCTGGTAACCAGTATTTTCTCCTTTTCCCACAATGTTTTCTGCCCTTCCCAAAACAAATTTCTATTTTTCAGTCACAATGACTTTGTCGTCTGTAAATGCTTTCAATTTGGGTAAGTCTTTAATTTTGTATTTGATAAAGAGTTAACCAAACAATCCCAAGTTTAAACAACTCTAAAAGAAAAGGCATTTGAAAACATTGTAGGAAAAGGAAAAAAATGCTGGAAACCAGCATTTCTTCTTTTTCCAAAAATGTTCTCTACCCTCTCAAATGAAAATTTAATTATTTATCTCTTTACCAAATGACAAAATTTCATACTAGTCCAAATTGAAAGTATTGGCAGATGGCAAAATAAACGTGGCTCAAAAATTGAAATTTATTATTGGAAGAGTAGAAAATATGGTTGGAAAAGGAGAAAATGCTGGTTACCAGCATTTTCTCCTTTTCCAACAATGTTTTCAGATGCTTTCTTACCTCGGGTAAGTTAAAAGTCTGGATTGTGTAGTAAAGGGTTAAGACACATTTCCTTTGTTGTCTGCATATGCTTTCAATTTGGACGAGTCTAAATTTATGTCATCTGGTTAGAGAGTAAACTCAAAATTTTAAAAATATCCAAATTGTCACCATTTGCAGACGACAATTTAAATATGGGTCAAATGATGGAATCTGCTTTGATACGGTAGAAAACATTACGGGAAAAAGAGAAAATGCTGGTTACCACCATTTTCTCCTTTTCCAACATTCTTTTCCAAAGCATTTCTATTTACAAAGTGCTGTTTCACCCTTTACCACACAGTCCCAACTTTTAACGACCCTGTGAAAGAAGCTTTTTGAAAATGTTGTGGGAAAAGAAGAAAATGCTGGTAACCAGCATTTTCTCCTTTTCCTACAATGTTTTCTACTCTTTCCAAAACAAATTTCAATTTATCAGACACATTTTTTTTTTCATCTGCTAATGGTTTCAATTTGGACCAGTCTAAAATTTTGTTGTTTGGTAAAGTGTTAAACTCAGGATTGTGTGGTAAAGCGTTAACACCCCTGCGGTAAAACAGCTCTGAAAACATTTTGATAAAAAAAATCAGATGTAATTACTCATTTTTTTTCTTTTCCATAAATATTTTCCCCATTTCTCTACAACCTTGAGTGTCCATATAATTTCTTCAGTCATTAACTCTTTACAAAACGACAAAATTTTAGACTGGTCCAAATTGAAAGCATTAGCAGATGACAAAATAAATCGGACTGAAAAATTGAAATTTGCTTTTGGACGGGTAGAAAACATTGTGGGTAAAGGAGAAAATGCTGGTTACCACAATGTTTTCAAAAGGCTTCTTTCTCAGGGTCGTTAAAAGTCAGGATTGTGTGGTAAAGAGTTAATTAACCTGTTACAAGACAATCCTCAATTTTAACGACACTGATGAGAAAGCTTTAGAAAACTTTATCGAAAGAAAGGAGAAAATGCTGGAACCCAGTGTAACGTGCAACGACCTGGTAACCCATCCAGGCACTAACCATAACCATGTTGCTTAACTTGCACGGAAAGAACAACACCAAACCGCATCGCTGTAAAAGCTAGCTCAACAGCATGGCAGGTTTGAAGTGCTTATATATCTAACCTCTCTCCGTGACATTACTCTCCCCTACGAGAAGTCTTGTCCCCCTTGCCCCTGAGACTAATATACAAATGAACTGGGGGAATTTACAAGGGTAAGGCAACTCCAATCCAGCAGTTGTCATTATCCCACTGCTGTCACCAAATGTAACGTGCAATGACCTGGTCACCCATCCAGGCACTAACAATAACCACATTGCTTAACTTGCACAGGGAGAACAACATCAAACCGCATCGCTGTAAAAGCTAGCTCAAAAGCAAGATGATGATGATGATCTTGATCTTTTTTACCCTCACCATGCAGCATTATGCCATGCAGCAAGCAGCTATTGGTTCTTTACTAATTATGTACAGACCATTTACTTGAGGGCAATATTATTTAACAGACAGGAATACCTCACGGTGTAAAAAACAAAGATGTTAAAATATATCTGTGAAGGAGCCAAAAGGGGCTAATGGTCAAAAACGACCCTTTTCAGGACCACAATGGCAGATTTGAACTGCTTATATAACTAACCTCTCTCCGTGACACCAGCATTTTTTTTTCCTTTTTACAGAATGTTTTCTACCATTTTACAGACATATCTCAGCATGAGCAACATTTAAAATGTTGTCTGCAATTGTTTTTGATCTGAATGAGTCTAAAATTTTGTCATCTGGAAAAGAGTTTAAGTCTACCGCATAATCCTTTGCTTTAACAATCCTGACAAAGAAAACTTTTGAAAACATTGTGGGAAAAGGAGAAAATGCTGGTCATCAGCATTTTCTCCTTTTCCCACTATGTTTTCTACCCTTCTAGAAACAAATTCCAATTTTTGAGTCACATCTATTTTGTCATCTGCAAATGCTTTCAATTTGGCCAGGTCCAAAATTTTGTCATTTGGTAAAGGGTAAAGGGTAAAAACAACACAAAGTGTTTTACAATCGTCAACCTGCTGTGACCAGAATATCTTATAGTTCACAAAATACTATGTCAAGGTTAGACTTAACTGAAATTAACAAAAACATTGAAAAAAAAAAACATATAAATTTGTACATATAAGTAGATATTATGAGTACTGGTAATTTTTCATGTTAATTTTTTCGCAGACAATAACTACATGTATGAAACAATCAAAGAAAAAGAAGCACCACTTTTCTACTATTTTTCCACAATGTTTCCCATACAAGCCACAATTTTTGTTCTCTTCAATTTCATATTTTTTACCATTCTGGTAAATTCACCATTTACCAAACGACAAAATTTCATACTTGTCCAAATTGAAAGCATTTGCAGACGACAACTTAAACTTGGCTAAAATGATCGGATTTATCTTTTAAAGTTTAGAAAACATTGTGGGAAAAGAAGAAAATGCTGGTACCAGCATTTTCTCCTTTTCCCGCAATGTTTTCAAAAGGCCTCTTCCCCAGGGTCATTAAAAGTCGGGATTGTGTGGTAAAAGGTTAAGCCATGCAGCACCTTTCACAAAAATAATTGATTTTGTTGCCAATGTAGATGAAGATCAGACTGCACAAGATGTACAGTCTGATCTTTAATGCATACTGTCCACTTTATTGAACAACACTGTAGACATGAGTAACCTTGAAATTGTAATTATTTAGGTCGTATTTCTAGACAGAAAATGTCTGCCAGATTTATTTGGTACTCTAAGGGTTAGCTCTTTACAACACAATCCCGACTTTTAATCACACTGGAGAAGAAGGCTTTCGAAAACATTTTGGGAAAAGAAGAAAATGCTTGTAACCAGCATTTTCTCCTTTTCCCACAATGTTTTCTATCCTTTCAGGGTCAAATTTCATCATTTGAGCAACCTTTAATTTATCGTCTGCAAATGCTATCAATTTTGGACCAGTCTAAAATTTTGTCGTTTGGTAAAGAATTAAAACATTATAATGGAAATGGTAAAGTGATAACAATGTTGTTTTTGAAACACATCCACACATTATTCAATCAACTTGCCCTACATTTACTTTCGTAACGGTTATCGGCCATAATAACTAGAATAACTATCACTAAAGGTGATAAATACCCCCGCCCCTATATTTCATGTCACAGGGGCAATAACTCTGCAATGTCAATTTAGGGGCAATAACTCCGTAATCATTAGGCCAACACTCATGAAATTTGTGCTTTGCACATCTACTGCTCCCGGTGAATATCATGACAAATATCAAGTGAATAAGACTTAAACTGAAGGAATAGTTCTCTGGACAAGAAGTTTTGAGTAAATTCAGGGGTAATTAATTTGGCAAACATTTGAGAAAAATGCATCTTGAACCTCTACCGCTCCTGGTGAATATTTATGCAAAGTATCAATTTAATTGGACACAAAAGTAAATGAGTGTAAAAAAGTGCAGACCATGATCTGATAATATGTCTGAGACACAGCGGCTGGTCTGGATCCAAACTTGTTGCAAATGTCCAAAGGTGCCTTTTCGCATAATGTTGGCCAACTATACATATGACAGAAAAGACCTCCTTAAAGTGAATCAGACAGACACTGTAGGAGGAGTTGTCCGGACAAGCATTTTTAAGTCAAATCAGGGGCAATAACTCAGTAATTCTTGATGGAATTTTTACAAAATGTGTGTCTTGCACATCTACAACTCCAAATGGACACTTCTGCCAAGTATAAAGCGAATCGGACTGAAATTGTAGGAGGAGTTGTCCGGACAAGCATTTTAAATGTGAATCAGGGGCAATAACTCATTAATTCTTCATAGAATTTTCACAAAAGTTGCGTCTTGCACATCTACAACTCCTAATGAACACTTATGCCAAGTTTAAAGTGAATCAGACAGAAACTGTAGGAGGAGTTGTCCGGACAAGCATTTTTAAGTCAAATCAGGGGCAATAACTCAGTAATTCTTGATGGAATTTTTACAAAATGTGTGTCTTGCACATCTACAGCTCCTAATGAACACTTATGCCAAGTTTAAAGTGAATCAGACAGAAACTGTAGGAGGAGTTGTCTGGACAAGCATTTTTAAGTCAAATCAGGGGCAATAACTCAGTAATTCTTGATGGAATCTTTACAAAATGTGTGTCTTGCACATCTACAGCTCCTAATGAACACTTATGCCAAGTTTAAAGTGAATCAGACAGAAACTGTAGGAGGAGTTGTCCGGACAAGCATTTTTAAGTCAAATCAGGGGCAATAACTCATTAATTCTTGATGGAACTTTTACAAAATGTGTGTCTTGCACATCTACAGCTCCTAATGAACACTTATGCCAAGTTTAAAGTGAATCAGACAGAAACTGTAGGAGGAGTTGTCCGGACAAGCATTTTTAAGTCAAATCAGGGGCAATAACTCAGTAATTCTTGATGGAATTTTTACAAAATGTGTGTCTTGCACATCTACAGCTCCTAATGAACACTTATGCCAAGTTTAAAGTGAATCAGACAGAAACTGTAGGAGGAGTTGTCCGGACAAGCATTTTGCAGACAGACCGACCGACCGACCGACCGACAGGCTGATTCCAGTATACCCCCCACAAACTTCGTTTGCGGGGGTATAATAATAGTGTACGGAAATAACTGAATATGCACGTACGGCACATTCAACCTTGTCTCATAATACCGTCCCTGCAGACATATTGTAGCAGAGCACTCTAAAAACATTATGGTAAAGGAACTAGAGACCCTTAACCCTTTCCCAAACGACAAATTTTGGATTGGTCCAAATTGAAAGAGATTGCAGACGACAATTCTAAATGTGATAAAAATGGCAGAAAGGTCTCAAAAAGGGTAGAAAACACTGTGGGAAAAGGAGAAATTGCTCGTTACGAGCAATTTCTCCTTTTCCCACAGTGTTTTCAAAAGACTTGTACTGCAGACATGTGAAAACCAGGGCTTGTTTGGGAAAGGGTTAAATGGCTACATTCACCCTGATTGTCAGACTTTTTTCAAAATCAATAGGGTTCAAGCTATTGATGAGATAAACAAACAGTGCAAGTTTCATGAAAATCCGATCACAAATGCAGACTTAATTGCGTAAACAAACGACAAAATTTTAGCCTTGTCCAACTGAAAGCATTTGCACATGACAATTTCAATGTGGCTCAAATGGTGCAATTTTTCTTTGATAAGAGTAAAAAACATTGTAGGGAAAAGGAGAAAATGTTGGTTACCAGCATTTTCTCCTTTACCTACAATGTTTTCAAAAGGGCTTCTTTTCAAAGTTCATTAAAAGTCGGAGTTGTGTGGTAAAGGGTTAAGGTTAGACAAAAACAAACACATCAGCTATCTAAATATTTAGTGCTACTCAACAAATTATGTAAACCAAACTGTCAGTATGATAGGCCCACACAGACACAATAAGTTTATCCCCTGAACCCTTTACCAGACAATCCCGACTTTTAACAATATTGAGGAAGATGCTTTTGAAAACATTGTGGGAAAAGGAGAAAATGTTGGTGAACAGCATTCTCTTCTTTTCCGGCAATGTTTTTCTATCCCTCCAAAAACAAATTTCAATTTTTTAGCTATATTTATCTTGTAGTCTGCAAATGCTTTCAATTTGGACCAGTCTAAAATTTTGTTTGGTATAGAGTTAACACAGAAGTCCCTTTTTTGTACCAGATCTTAATATCTGCTTTCAAAGACAAATCTTATGTTTTGAGCAACATGTCCAAAAGAAGACAGTGCCTCACATTGTTTGACATCATCAAATCATGAGGTTCTGTATTATGGAGGGGAATATCCGCCAAAATTCTCTGGGTCTAGATGACATTCTTATTTGTGAACATTAGGTGTCTATTCGTCTTCTTTCTTACATCTTACATGCATATTGCATCTCATGTGTCATTATTACTAGTGCATACTGTTTGGTGCTAATTGCCTGCATCATTATTATAACCTGATCATATTTACTATTGTGTTTTTGTTGATTATGAATATTTAATTCTTCCTGATTACTTCCTACTGCGTCATTGCATTTGTCCTTTTTCCAAGTGCTTGCTGCATGTTTCTAGTAGCATTTTACTTCCTTCTAAATACATGTTATATTTGTTATACTTCCTTCTCCAGTATTGAAATTTTCCTAATTGCAGATGAGAAGTATAATGGATGGCAAATATTTCGGTAACAGACAAGTTCGGTAAATTGGACTTATAATAGTACATCTATCAGATGTTTCGGTAACAAGGTAACAAGGTAATTATATAGTGTTTAATGCACCATGATGTTTTTCACACCAAGTAAAGTCTTGGCTCTCATTTGTTCAAGGGTTCTTTTTTCCACACGCTTTCAGACATAATGATTTTATGTTGCTCCTGCCATGTTGTATGTAAAATAATATACCTGAAATCACTATCACATCTTACTTTCGATATTCCAACCATATAGTTGAGGTAATGAATAATACCCAATCCTAACCTAGTACCCGATGTATCTTCCTTTAAAATGTTTTTTATGAATATTTCATTGCGAAAATTTTTTTTTTCCAAACTTCCAAACCAACCATTAACCTTAAGAGCGCCTGTCACTACTTCAGTTGCCTTTGCAGCCAGTGCAGATCAAGATCACAATACGCCAAACACCGAGTCTGAACTTTGATCTTCACATGCTGCTTTTCCAAAAATTCTGAACAGAAAAAACATTGAAATCGTTAAGATTAAGGTTTTATTTCTACAATGAAAATGGCAGGTTTATTCGAAGCTCTTAGAGTTAAACTTATGGATAATTCAATTGTTTCCAGAAAGATGGCTAATACAGAAAAAATATTGTGGCAAATGAAGAGAGGGGGTGAGAGAGATAGATAGTGACACATACTCTTTTGACAAATACTTTTTTCAAACAGCATGAGCAGTGTGTAATCTGAACATGCTCAATCCCCTTAACTTTTATGTATGCAGTCTGATCTGCTAATTTCTCCTCGTCTATCAATGTTTCAGGGACATAAAAATGAGTTTTAGGGCTTTTGTTTTTAAATTTTCGTCACAAATTCTAAATAGCCACCTTTAAACCCAGGTTAATCTCTAAGATCTATGGGGATCTTCTTTATCTTGTTGGTAATGGGAGGTATGAAAACAGGCCGTTAAAGAATTCGCGTTTATTTATCGGCGCCACCGGTTTCCCATGTGGGCGACGGCCCCTGAAGGCTATTAGTTATGTTACAGGGATAGTGCAAGATACAGGACGAAACCTATCACAAGTTACGCCTGGTTCTTTAACGTGCTCGGTGTATAGCACCGTCACACGAGACCTCGGTTTAACGTCTCATCTGGAAAACTGTTAGTAATTTTAGATGGTTAGCCGAGAGAATCGAAACCACACCCTCAAGTGTCCCGAAACATGACGTTTACTAGTCCTACGCTCTACCACATGAGCTATACAGGCTGGTATAGGCTGTTAAAGACACATGTCTATACATGTATATAGTATACAGTACTCCTTTCGCTCTCGAAAAGTTCGTACAGGGACCTTATATGATTTTTTTATGCCGTGATGTCCGTGTTGTATTGATGAACACACTTTAAGACCTGCGGACGACGACTTGTGTGCACCAGACCAGATTCATTTAAAAACACTGTGGAGGCAGGAGAGGAACAAAACAGAACATTTTTTCTAGACAAGCACAAAGTCAAAATTACAGGAAGTATGCAACAAAGCATTGTCAAGGCCTCTCTCTCTCTCTCTCTCTCTCTCTCTCTCTCTTCATTTGCTACAATGTTTCGCCTGTAATATCTTTATTAATTTGCACTGATTAACCATAATTTCAACCCTTAGAGCATCGAATAAACCAAACGGCCATTTTCATTTTACAAAAAGAACATCTACTATTAATGATTTCAAGGTTGTCCTTATCCATAATGTATTAGAAAAATAGACAGACTAAATCTACGATCAGTCTCCATGTTTTGTGTAGTCTGATCTTGATTTGAATTGGCTGCAAGGGTGAAAGGTGTTCTAAGGGTAATTGGCTGGTTTGCAAGCCGGCCATTTTGTTCCCAAAAGAAAATATTTTCACAAAGGAAATGTTAACAACGACAGTGCCTTTTTGATAAAACATATTTATAAAACTTGAGAATTGGCTTAAGCTGGGAGTCTGTTATCTGTAGGACGATTACAATGGGTACAGGTTTAGGATTGTGTATTATTGATTAAATCAACTAAGGGTGAGAGGGTGAAAACCGAAAATAAGATGGTGATCAGAATTTATCAATTTCAGGCATTTATAAACAGCATGGAAGGTACAATATAACAAATATTATTATGTCAGAAAACGAGCGGCAATTGCAAATTAAAAAAATAAAAAAGGTTTGCACAGAAAGCTATGTATTGGGTGTGAGAAACATCAGGGCACTGCCTTGTTACAGAACATCCAATTGATTTATTTATAAGTCCAACTTACCGAACTTGTCTGTTACCGAATAATGTATATGAAAGCGCCATCTGGTATCATAATATGACTTGTCGTATTCGTGTAAATGTCATTCTTGTTAGTGCATACTTCGTTCGCCTTAATTCAGCTACCTATCATAGCTTCACTTTAATATGACAAAAGCCCATAGTTTTTGCCAGAATATGCATAAACAAGAATGTAGCACTTTAATGATAAGCTATACAGACATGGGAAATGGGAAAAAAAATCAGGATAAGGAAGTAAGATGGATGAAATCATAATGTTAAAAGGGGCATAATGAACAGAAGCACACGCTACTAAATAACAATTTTATGGCATACAAGTGGAAGAAGAAAAATGGAATTAGCATCAAGCAACATGCACTAGTAATAATGAAACATGAAATGTTATATGCATGTAAGATGTAAGAAAGAGTACAAATAGACATCTAATGTTCATAAATAAGAATGTCATCTAGACACATAGAGTTTTGGCGGATATTCCCCTCCATACTGTATTCGATTAACTCTTTACCAAACAATCTTGACTTTTGACCACCCCGAGAAAGAAGCCTTTTGAAAACATTGTAGGAAAAGGAGAAAATGCTGTTAACCAGCATTTTCTCCATTTCCCACAATGTTTTCTATTCTATCAGAGAGCTTAAGCTCATTTGTATAACTTTTGAACTTGCCATCTGCTGATGTTTTTGAATTTGGGAGAGTCTAAAATTTGTCGTGTGGTAAAGGGTTAAAGATTTCCGCCCCCGATATATTTTAGTTTTTCAAACATCTTAAATTTGTAATACAAGAAATTTATTGTGGTGCATCCTTTATTCTTATCAGTGTATCTGTGTAAATATTGTCAAAATGTTTGGTGCATTGTTTAGCTCAGAATAAGATTTCTCTTTGCCACAATGTTTTCCTCATCCTAGCTCTCAACAAAAGAAAAAATTTCATACCCCTCACAGAGAAAGCTGTTTATTTCATGTTTTGAGGTAGTTTATCGGAAAATAACAGTGAATTACAGTTTGATAATTTCACCGTTTCGACGAGTAAATTTACCAATTGATAAACTCACTGGTACGGAAATACCTAAAGCAACTCTGTACTTCGAAAGTACCAACAAAAAGGGGTTAGAAGCATGAATTAAATACAATATTTGTTTCTTTTTTCTGGAAAAGATAAAAACTTATTTAAACTCATGAACATCAAACGGTAATACTTTCACTTGTGGCTGTTCCACTTGTCAAAATATTACTAATGATGTTCACTTGATAAAATAAATTTCGATCTTTCAGCCAAAAGAACAAATACATGTATCCTCCAATTATCCATTTTCAACTGTTAAACCTTTTTACCCATTAACTCCTGATACAAATTTGCTCCAGACAACCTTAAAAAAGGTCATTAACTCCTTACCAGACAACAAAATTTTAGACTGGTCCAAATTGAAAGCAGTTGCAGATGACAATTTTTTTTTTCATTGGGGTCATTTAAACATGGGATTGTGTGGTAGAGAGTTAACTCTTTTCCAAATGACAAAATTTTAGACTTGTCCAAATTCAAAGCATTTGCAGACAACCAAATGAAATATAGGTAAAATGACTGTCTCTGTCTTTGATAGCATAGAAAACATTGTGGGAAAAAGAGAAAATGTTGGTTACCAGCATTTTCTCCTTTTCCCGCAATGCTTCAAAAGCCTTCTTTTTCCGGTTTATTAAAACTCGGGATTGTATAGTAAAGGGTTAAGAGGGTAACCAATGCTACCAGTACTTGGGAAAGTGGCTGGTTATAAGCAATTTCTGCTTTTGCCAATGTATTCATATCTTGAAACTTGTGTTGATCAACTCTTTAACACACAATCCCAAGTTTTAATAACCCCAAGATAGAAGGTTTAATAACCCTGAGATAGAAGGTTTTTGAAAACATTGTGGAAAAAGGAGAAAATGCTAGTAACCAGCCTTTTTTTTCTTTTTCCACAATCTTTTCTTCCCTTTCATAGACAAATCCAAAATATTTGAGACACACAGACTTTGTTGTGTGCAATTGTTTCAATTTGGACAAGTCTGAAACTTTGTTGTCCTGTAAAAAGTAAAATCAAAACTCAAAAGAACAAGTTTCATGCAGAACTAACTTAACAGTGCTGGAGTAGTTAATAGCCTGAAGGAATAGCTAGAGATCACTGAAAATAGGGGGCAAGAGACTGTGGAAAGGGTGGTGAAAATGCTAGGGAGTGAGAGTGGTGGGGGGGGGGAAGAGACAGAGAGGGAGACAGAGAGGGGGAGACAGTCACACAGACAAAGAGAGTCAGACAGACACATAGAGTAAGAGGGGAGGGGGTGCGGAAAGAGCAGTGAAAATGGATGGGAGAAATAGGGGGGGGAGAGCAAAAGAGAGACAGACAAACAGACAGACACACACACACACAAAGACACACACACACACACAGACTGACCCACGGTCAAACAGACAGACAGATGGACACACAAACAGAGACACAGACAGAGACAAAGACAGACCGACCGATGGTCAGACCGACAGACAAACAGACCTGTAGCAATCAGAGCAGATGAAATAGACACATAAATGACTTATTGGCAGTGTGTAAGCTACTAAACTAAACTGAGCCTGTTTTCATGTGTTGCTGGAACAAAAAAAAAAACAAGAGGGCCATGATGGCCCTGGGTCGCTCACCTTAGTAGAGTGCCTTAAAGGTTTTTCTTTAATTTGACCATGTGACCTAGTTTTTGACTGCAGGTGACCCAATTTCAAACTCATGTTTCATGAAGACAAACATTCTGACAAATTTTCAAGTCAACTGAGCAAAAAATGTGGCCTTGAGTGCCCTAAAGATATTTCTTTAATTTGACCTAGTGACCTAGATTATGACCCCAGGTGACCCAAATTTGAACTGGTCATTGACTATATCAAAAGAAACATTTTACCCAATTTTCAAATCAAATGAATAATAAATGTGGCCTCTAGAGTGCCCACTAGCTATTTCTTTAATTTGACCAGGTGACCTAGTTTATAACCCCAGTTGACCCAAATTCAGACTCATGTGAGATTTTACAAAGACAAACATTCTGACCAATTTTCAAGGCAATTAAGCAAAGAATGTGGCCTCTAGAGTGCCCACAAGGTATTTCTTTATTTTGACCTAGTTACCTAGTTTATGGTTCCAGGTGACCCAAATCCAAACTCATCTGGTATTTCATCAAGACAAACATTCTGGCCAAATTTCAGGTCATTTGAGAAATAAATGTGGCCTCCAGAGTGCAAACAAGGTATTTCTTTAGTTTGACCCAGTGAACTAGTTTATGACCCAAGTTGACCCAAATTAATCTTATGTGAGACTTTATAAAGACAAACTTTCTAACTAATTTTCAAGGCAATTGAGCAAATAATGTGGCCTCGAGAGTGCCAACAAGGTATTTCTTTGACCTAGTGGCCTAGTTTATGACCCAAGATGACCCAATTTTGAACTCAATGAACTTGTTGTGCTTAGATGGGCAAACAAACTTAGAAGAGAATCACTACATACCAAATATCAAAACTCTACGCCTTCCAGTTTTAAAGAAGAATTTTAAAGTTTTCCTTCTTTGTTCCTATGTTCGAACTTGTGACCCGCGGGGCTGGGCCAGTTTTGACCCAGGGGCATCATATGAACAAACTTGGTAGAAGTCCATTAGGAAATGCTACATACCAAATATCAAAGCTCTACACCTTCCCGTTTAAGAGAAAAAGAAATTTAAAGTTTTCCTTCTTTGTTCCTATCTTCGAACTTGTGACCTCCGGGGCGGGGCCAGTTTTGACCCAGGGGCATCATATGAACAAACTTGGTAGAGGTCCACTAGGAGATGCAACATACCAAATATCAAAGTTCCACACCTTTCAGTTTCAGAAAAGAAGAATTTTAAAGTTTTCCTTCTTTGTTCCTATGTTCAAACTTGTGACCCCAGGGGCTGGGCCAGTTTTGACCCAAGCAGCATCCTTGGAACAAACTTGGTAGAAGTCCACTAGGAGATGCTACAGACCAAATATCAAAGCTCTATGCCTTCCCATTTAAGAGAAAAAAAATATTAAAGTTTTCCTTCCTTTTTCCTATGTTTGAACTTGTGACCCCCAGGGCAGGGCCAATTTTGACTCCAAGGGCATCATATGAACAAACTTAGTAGAGGTCTACTAGGCGATGCTACATACCAAATATCAAAACTCTAAGTCTTCGAGTTTCAGAGAAGATGATTCTTAAAGTTTTCCTTCTCTGTTCCTATATTTGAACTTGTGACCCCCAGGGCAGGGCAAACTTTTGCCCCAAGGGCATCATATGAACAAACTTGGTAGAGATCCACTAGAAGATGCTACATACCAAATATCAAAGCTCCATGCCTTCCTGTTTCAGAGAAGAAGATCTTTAAAGTTTTCCTTCTTTGTTCCTATCTTTGAAATTGTGACCCCCGGGGCAGGGCCAGTTTTGACCCAAGCAGCATCCTTGGAACAAACTTGGTAGAAGTCCACTAGGAGATGCTACATACCAAATATCAAAGCTCTACGCCTTCAAGTTTCAGAGAAGAAGATTTTTTTTTGTTTTCCTTCTTTGTTACTATGCTCAAACTTGTGACCCCCGGGGTGGGGCCAGTTTTGATCCCAGGGGCATCATATTAACAAACTTGGTAGAGGTCCACTAGGCAATGCTACATACTAAATATCAAAGCTCTATGCCTTCCAGTTTTAGAAAAGATGATTTTTAAAGTTTCCCCTCTTTGTTCCTATGTTCGAACTTGTGACCCCCGGGGCAGGGCCAGTTTTGACCCCAAGGGCATCATATGAACAAACTTGGTAGAGGTCCACTAGGAGATGCTTCATGCCAAATATCAAAGCTCTATGCCTTCTAGTTTTACAGAAGAAGATTTTTAAAGTTTTCCTTCTTTGTTCCTATGTTGAAAATTGTGACCCCCGGGGCGGGGCCAGTTTTGACCCCAAGGGCATCATATGAACAAACTTGGTAGAGATCCACTAGGAGATGCTACATACCAAATATCAAAGCTCTACGCCTTCAAGTTTCAGAGAAGAAGATTTTTAAAGTTTTCCTTCTTTGTTACTATGCTCAAACTTATGACCCCCGGGGTGGGGCCACTTTTGACCCCAGGGGCATCATATTAACAAACTTGGTAGAGGTCCACTAGGCAATGCTACATACTAAATATCAAAGCTCTATGCCTTCCAGTTTTAGAGAAGATGATTTTTAAAGTTTCCCCTCTTTGTTCCTATGTTCGAACTTGTGACCCCCGGGGCAGGGCCAGTTTTGACCCCAAGGGCATCATATGAACAAACTTGGTAGAGGTCCACCAGGAGATGCTTCATGCCAAATATCAAAGCTCTATGCCTTCTAGTTTTACAGAAGAAGATTTTTAAAGTTTTCCTACTTTGTTCCTATGTTGGAAATTGTGACCCACCCGGCGGGGCCAGTTTTGACCCCAGGGGCATCATATGAACAAACTCGGTAGAGGTCCACTAGGAGATGCTACATGCCAAATATCAAAGCTCTACGCCTTCAAGTTTTAGAGAAGAAGATTTTTAAAGTTTTCCTTCTTTGTGACTATACTCAAACTTGTGACCCCTGGGACGGGGCCAGTTTTGACCCCAGGGGCATCAAATGAACAAACTTGGTAGAGGTCCACTAGGAGATGCTACATACCAAATATCAAAGCTCTGCGCCTTCTAGTTTCAGAAAAGAAGATTTTCAAAGATTTTGCCTTTTTTTCCTTTTTGTTGCCACGGCAACCAGAGTTGTGGGTGGAATTCAATTCTTTGAACAATTTTGGTAGAGCTTCACCAAAGGAACATCCCTGCCAAGTTTCATCAAGATTGGCCCAGTGGTTTAGGAGAAGATGTTTAAAGAAATTGTTGACAGACGACAGACGACGGATGACGGACGCCGGACATAGGGCGATCACAATAGCTCACCTTTAGCACGTTGTGCTAAGGTGAGCTAAAAATACTGCATAACAAACAGAACAAAATAAACTTCAACAATGAAAAGTTGAAACAAGTTTATTGATAACAATCATTTGAAAATATGCGAGATTTCATGAAATATGATAAGCCACATTACTAGTACTTTCTCAACAAAAATGATAAATAACAAATCCCTGTCGTTGAGGACACCTCATAAACATTATCTGCACCACTTACCAAGTGATATTGTGGTTTCACACACCCTGGAGAAAAAAGCTCTTGAAAACACAGTGTTTTCCACCCGTTCAATGACAAATCTAGTCCTTTGAACAACATTTAATTTTCCCTTTTAATTGCTTTCAACATATTCAAGCCTAGAATTTTGTCCTCGGTCAAGAGTTAACCTTTATTCTGCCAAATAAGTGAAATGAAACTGTCAAGCAGATAGAAAAAACCCAGAAATTGCTATTTCAGAGGTATTTTATGGGAAGATATCTCCTTAGCGGACAGCGTAGATCCAAGATCATGCTGCACATTCTGTGCAGTCTGATCCTGATCTACACTGTCTGCAAACGGTCCTTGACCCATGCTTAGGAGTTAATAGACTGGTACAATTTGACACATCATTTCAAACACAAAAATTGGGATATTTTACATACAAAAATGCCTTGACCCATTGCAATAGCTCCTTTCGTGGCAATGTTTTCAAAAGCTATCCACTGCAGTAGTATAAAAAGTTATAGTTGCTAATCATCAAATTCTTCTATCTCGTACTCTTCTTCCAGTTCCTGAGAGGCTTTTAAATCTGATTGGCTGTTGCTAATGACATCATCATTATCTGTGAAAGTCCTCTGATTGGTTAATAATTGGGTTTCTGTGCCCTCATCAACCTCTACGTCCTTCTCATCAAGCTTTTCATAACTGTGATAACAAAAGTATTTACAAAGTACTTATTATCTATTACCAGACTGAAGAAAATGACAGCTGAACAAGCATTATTTATAATCTTCTGAAGAATTAAAAAAAAAAAGGCTCAATAACAATTTAACTCACCACCAAACAATCCCGGGTTTTCTTGACCCCGAGAAAGAAGTCTTTTGAAAACACTGCGGGAAAAGGAGAAAATGCTGGTAACCAGCATTTTCTCCTTTTCCCATAATGTTTTCTATCCTTCCCAAAACAAATTTCAATTTTTGAATCATGCTTATATTGTCATCTGCAAATGCTTTCAATTTGGACAAGTCTAAAATTTTGTTACACACTTTTCAAATGTTTACTCTTCTTCAATATTTCGGCTTACGCCTTTTTCAAGAAAATCAACATGAAAATAATGCCCTCTACATTTTGTGACAGCTTTCATACCACTATTATTTTCAGTTTGAAAATAATGGTGGTATGAAAGCTGTCACAAAATGTAGAGGGCATTATTTTCATGTTGATTTTCTTTAAAAAGACATAAGCCGAAATATTGAAGAAGAATAAACATTTGAAAAGTGTGTATAATTAATTCCCTTTGGAATACAAGTGAAATTGACATAAAATTTTGTTGTTTGGTAAAGAGTTAAGTCTAACTCAAAACCTCATGTACATCCAGTCATGTGATTGTTGAAATATGAGAAGGGAGAAAAATGGCTGGATCCCCCTCACATACTTAACTAAATAACATCATTTTTTAACAGATCCTGATGAGTTTGGAGAGTTTTGTACTTTTAGTTTTGATTTCAAAGGGAGGGAACTCCTAAAAAGGAGGAAAAATCACACCCCTGACATCTTTTAGATAAAGCATGTCTCATTCAAAACATGCACTGACCCTTCACTACACAATCCTGAGATTTACTGACCCTTAGAATGAAGGCTTCTGAAAACATTGAGAGAAAAGGAGAAAATGCTGGTAAACAGCATTTTGTCCTTTTCCCAAAATGTTTTCTACCCTTTCAAAAACAAATTTCAATTTTTGAGTCACATTTATCTTCTCTCTTGTCTGCAAATTCTTTGAGTTTTGATGAGTGTAGAATTTTGTTGTTTGGTAAAGAGTTAATAAGTATAGGTATTTAACCCTTTACCAGACGACAAAATTTTAGCCTTGTCCAAATTGAAAGCATTTGCAGACGACAATTTCAACGTGGCTCAAATGGTACAATTTTTCTTTGATAGGGTAGAAAACATTGTGGGAAAAGGAGAAAATGCTGGATACCAGCATTTTCTCCTTTTCCCACAATGTTTTCAAAAGGCTTCTTTCCCAGGGGCATCAAAAGGCGGCATTGTGCAGTAAAAGGATAAGTATGGACAAGAGCTCACTGTCTCTAGACACAGAGATATCTGAAGTAATGTCAACAATGGATAACAGATGACACATGATATCAATCTGTCAGGTAGATGGTCTAATCAAAAGTACTGAAAGTACCCACAGGCAATTTTTTTGTTTAAAAATGACTCAGCCGAATCAAACTATAACACGGCAAAATCGATAGAAAAAAATTATAAAATGAAATTGTTCCCAGAAAGAAAACAAGAATTGACAATTATTTGTCAGACAGAGAATTCAATAAAAAAAAAAATTAAAATTCGCAGTGGCTGTTTTTTCTTTTTCTACATGGCAAAATTTCAACAATGAACAAAAATACTCTTTAACCACAAACTTAAGTTTACAATGACTACATACCACATCATGTTGAGAGATTTACTTTTCACTGCAGGCAGATTACTTTTGTGGATGGTTGCTTTATTTTCATATCCTACGATTGCAGATAGAATGGTGGTATCAACTGCGATCCCAACTCGAAAACATTACTAAAAATGGGCTCCGATTCAGTATTATGTAAAGAATTTCAAGATATCTAATTTTTATCTTCAGTAAACATTAACTCTTTACCAGACAAGAAAATTTTAGACTGGTCCAAATTCAAAGCATTTGCAGATGACAAAATTACATGTGGCTCAAATTATTGGATTTGTTTCTTAATGGTAGAAAACATTGCGGGAAAAGGAGAAAATACTGGTTCCCACAATGTTTTCAAGTTTGATTTCCCTGGGGCGCCCAAACTTGGCATTGTGCAGTAATGGGTTAATGGGCAACAAATCAGTATTGTGTAAAATTTGACTTTTTGAGGGCCAGTAAATAAACTTTTTCATGTACAACTCACCTAAGCATGAAATCTCTATAATAGAAATGTCATTAACTCTTTACCACATGCTGAAAATGTAGACCAGTCCAAATTGAGAGCACTGGCAGACAACAACTTAAATGTGACTCAAATGAGGAACTTTGCCTTTGATATGGTAGAAAACATTGTGAGAAAAGGAGAAAATGCTGGTTACCAGCATTTTCTCCTTTTAACACAATGTTTTCAAAAGGTTTCTTCCTCAGGGTCGTTAAAAGTCGGGGTTGTGTGGTAAAGAGTTAAATTCATTTCACTGAGGTTTTTTTTTAAGATAGTAGGTATAGTATTCTTTTCCGTGTATTGAATTTTAGTCTTAATAACAAATTTTCATCTTATCTGAAGCATCAATGATGCTTAACCCTATATCACACAATCCCGACTTTTAACGACCCTAAGAAAGAAGCCTTTTGAAAACATTGTGGGAAAAGGAGAAAATGCTGGTAACCAGCATTTTCTCCTTTTCCCACAATGTTTTCTACTCTTCCCAAAACAAATTTCAATTACTGAGTCAAAGTTATTTTGTTGTCTGCAAAAGCTTTCAATTTGGACTGGTCTAAAATTTTGTCATTTGGTAAAGAGTTAACTCAAAATTTTGGAGTGGTCCAAATTGAAAACATTTACAGATGACAAATGTTGCTAAATTGATGATTTTGCCTTTGATAAGGTACAAAACATTGTGGGAAAAGGAAAAAAAATGAACCAGCATTTTCTCCTTTTCCCACAATGTTTTGCAATAGCCTTCTCTTTCAGGGTCATTAAAATTCAGGATTGTGTGGTAAAGGGTTAAAGTTTAACCCTTTCCCAAACGACAAATTTTGGACTGGTCCAAATTGAAAGAGTTTGCAGACGACAATTTTAAATTTGATGAAAATGGCAGAAAAGTCTCAAAAAGGGTAGAAAACACTGTGGGAAAAGGAGAAATTGCTCGTTACGAGCAATTTCTCCTTTTCCCACAGTGTTTTCAAAAGACTTGTACTGCAGACACGTGAAAACCAGGGCTTGTTTGGGAAAGGGTTAAACAAGATTTCTGTCAAGTATTCACTCAAATTTAAAAAAAAAAAAGATGAGGTCCTTGCTTAATATATTGTACTCTTCATAGAATTAGGTACACATGTCAATGTTATTAGGTGCAAAGTGTACCAAAATCTAGAACATTTTTTCCTTTAACCCTTTTCCCAAACGACAAATTTTGGACTGGTCCAAATTGAAAGAGTTTGCAGACGACAATTTTAAATTTGATGAAAATGGCAGAAAGTTATCAAAAAGGGTAGAAAACACCGTGGGAAAGGGAGAAATTGCTCGTTACGAACAATTTCTCCTTTTCCCACAGTGTTTTCAAAAGACTTGTACTGCAGACACATGAAAACCAGGGCTTGTTTGGGAAAGGGTTAACCCTTTACCACACAGTCCCAATTTTTAACGACCCCGAGGAAGAAACCTTTTGAAAACATTGTGTGAAAAGGAGAAAATGCTGGTAACCAGCATTTTCTCCTTTTCCCACATTATTTCCTAGCCTATCACATACAGATCTTACCACTCCATCGATATTTGATTTGTCTTCCGCAAATGCTTTCATTTTGGACCAGTCTAAAATATTGCCGTGTGGTAATGAGTTAACCTTTATCATAACGCTTATTTATACCCTTGAGATCTATCGCGATCTATAGAACCTAGCTTTATATTCAAGTAAAACAGAAAGGCTCTGTTAGTTTGTTTCAGCATGTCTGAACTCTTTACCAAACGACAAAATTTTAGACTAGTCCAAATTCAAAGCATTTGCAGACAACAAAATAAAACTGATGCAAAAATTATTTTTTGTTTTGGGAAGGGTAGAAAACATTGAGGGAAAAGGAGAAAATGCTGGTCACCAGCATTTTCTCCTTTTCCCACAATGTTTTCAAAAGGCTTCTTTCCCAGGGTCATTAAAAGGCGTCATTGTGCAGTAAAGGGTTAACTCTTTACCACACAACAAAAATGCGGACTTGTCCAAAATTAAAAGCATTTGCAGACGAAAATTTAAATGTGGCTAAAATAATGGAATTTGTCTTTGAAAGGAGAGAAAACGTTGAGGGAAAAGGAGAAAATGCTGGTTACCAGCACTTTCTCCTATTCTCAAAATGTTTTAATAAAGTTTCTTTCTCAGGGTTGTTAAAACTCAAAATTGTGTGCTAAATGGTTAACCCTTCACATGAAGACAAATTTCATATCCATACAATGGCGTCCTTATTGAAAGCATTTGCAGACGACAAATAAGATATGGCTAAATGGTAGAATTTGATTTCAAAATGATTAAAAAACATTATGGGAAAATGGGAAAATACAGGTTACCAGCATTTTTCTCCTTTTTTTCTTCTTTAAATTTGTTAACTCTTTGCCACACAATCCTGAGATTTAATGACCCTGATAAAGAGGCCTTTTGAAAAGATTGTGTGAGAAGGAGAAAATGCTGGTAACCTGCATTTTCTCCTTTTCCCAGAATGTTTTCTACCATTTTGAAAATCAAAATCCTTTTCCCACAATGTTTTCCCTATTTTCAAAAGCTAATCCCAAAATCTGATCCACACTTAATTGTCGTCTGCAACTGCTTTGAATTTGAAAAAATATAAAATTTTGTTTTTTGGTATAGAGTTAATATGTGGGTTTGTTTGGTAAGGGGTTAAATATTAACCTTTTGCCACACAGTCCTGACCTTTAACTACCCTGAGACAGAATACTTTTGAAAACATTGGGGAAAAAGAAGAAAATGCTGGTAACCAGCATTTTCTCCTTTTCCCACATCGTTTTCTAGCCTTCCATGAAAGAATCTCAAGTTTTAAGTCATATTCATTTTATCGTCTGCAAATGCTTTCAATTTGGACTTGTCAAGAATTTTATTGCTTGGTAAATGGTTAAAGAGTCCTATACCTCATTAGTAGAGTCATTACCACCTGTGGATGACTTTCTGTGTCATGCAGTAGAAAACTTTTGAAAACACTCTGGAACAAAGGCAGCCCTGCCTGTAATAAGCAACTTTTCCTCTTCTCACATGTTTTCATGTATTACTGTAGAACAAAATTTTAGACCTATCCATTCTGAAAGCTAAGCAGACGACAAATGAAATGTTTCTTGGATTTGTTTTCAAAAGGGGTAGAGGGCATTGTAGGTATTGGAGAAAAGACTGGTTACAATCTTTTTCTCCTTTTCCCACAATGTTTTCACATGAATTCTTCTTCAGGATTGTGACTAAGTGTGTTTCATGTCATTAGTACTTTACATGGATGTCGTCTAGGTCATCTGCTGCAACTCTGTTTAAGTCTTTAACACACAATCCCGATTTTTAACGACCCTGAGGAAGAAGTCTTTTGAAAACATTGTGGGAAAAGGAGAAAATGCTGGTGACCAGCCATTTTCTCCTTTTCCCACGATGTTTTCTACCCTTTCAAAGAGAAATTCCAGCAGTTGAGACACATTTAAATTGTCGTCTGCAAATGGTTTCAATTTGGACAAGTCACATTTTTGTCGTGTGGTACAGAGTTATGCATGTAATGAGTTACCAGTATTTTTTCCTTTTCCTACAATGTCTTCAAAGGCATTCTTTATATCAAGGTTGTAAAAACATATGATGGTTTGGTAATGGATTAACTCATATTTCATGTAAATGATACTCTACATGGCTGTTGCCAAAGTCAAGTTGCAAGCTTAACCCTTTCCCAAACAAGCCCTGGTTTTCACGTGTCTGCAGTACAAGTCTTTTGAAAACACTGTGGGAAAAGGAGAAATTGCTCGTAATGAGCAATTTCTCCTTTTCCCACAGTGTTTTCTACCCTTTTTGAGTTCTTTCTACCATTTTCATCAAATTTAATACTGTCATCTGCAAACTCTTTCAATTTGGACCAGTCCAAATTTTATCATTTGGGAAAGGGTTAAATGATCATACTTTACCTTTCATGTTTTCTACTTGAAAATCTGCAAACCTCATGAAGAAAAGAAATCTGACCTGAAATTTTTGAAAATATTTCTATAGATGAAATAAATCTTAGAGGAAAATAATTTCTGACTGAATCACATAGGTCTGGGAAGTGTTGTCTTCAAGGGGCTGCTTGCTTTTTTAGACCAAATTCTTTACTTTTAAACTTTATGTACAATATTTACATTATGAACCTTCTTGTAATTTATCTTACTCAAACATAACAGGATTTTAAAAAGATAACGTAACAATCTTATAAATCAGATCCTTTCTCTATGAAGAATTTCTTTTATCTTTCAACTAACCAGATATCCATGCAATAACACCAATGCAATGTTTATTTTTGATATGCCATGGATATTTATAGATTTTTTATATATCACAGATATTTATAGAACAGTATCTTACAGTAACTCCTTCCTCATTTACCATTTATGAATGATATGTATTTCAAATATGGTAACGATTACTACGGAAAGCCCTCGAAAAAAGAATGATGTCATAGCACGTGTTCTACCTTCCGATGATTTGCCTGCATAATTCCTTGCCTATGACGTCATTTGAATGCCTGTTTACTGTGTTTTTTCAAATAGAATAATCCAAAGCCATCTCAATTGCAATTTTCGGATGTTTGATTACTACCGTAAAGTACTATATGTGGGTAATGCCATTTTAAAATGGGTGTCCCGATAGAAATAAACTTTCAAGTTGTATTAATTTTGTCTGCCACATTTTTCACATCTTTTTCAAGTACAAATCAGACGTTAAAAGATAAACAGAATATGTACATAGTGATGTTGTATATTAAAAATACCTAACTCGGTTGTGAAAATTGATCATTGTCTTGCCAAGGCTAAAAAATTATCAATTCTCCTAACCTCGTTAGATATTTTTGATATACAACAACACTATGTACGTATTCTCTATAAGCAATCTTTTCAATTAACCCTTTACTAACAAAACATATTTGTGACTTGTCTAGATCGAAACCATTTTATACAACAAATTAAAACCAATTTTTTCAAGACAATGGGATAGAAAGATTTGAACACATTGTGAGAAAAGGAGAAAATGCTGGGAACCAGCATTTTCTCCTTTTCCCACAATATTTTCTTCCAATTCAAAGACTGATCAAATCATCTGAACCAAATCCAAATTTCCCACTGCAACTGCTAGCAATATGGACAAGTCTTAATTTTAGTTGCCTGATTAACCCTTTACCACACAACAAAATTTCACACTTGTCAAAATTGAAAGTATGTGTATTTTGCAGACAACAAATTAGATATGGCTCATGGTTAGATTTGTCTGTTAAAGGACAGAAAACATTGTGGGAAAAGGAGAAAATGCTGGTTACCAGCATTTTCTCCTTTTCTCATAATGTTTTCAAAAGGCCTTTCTGTCAGGGTCACTAAAACTCGGGGTTGTGTGGCAAAGGGTTAAAAGGGATTTGCATAGTACTATTCACCTGTATCATGTAAAGTTGTGTTGATCATAGATATATATGGCAACAGTTCTGTCTGTAATACTGTAGGAGGCATTCTCTGTGCTGTAAAATATAAAATGAAATTAATTTTCTATGACAATTATCCCAAAAAAAAAACAACTGAATCTATACCAGATGTCAACAAGAGCACCACATGTGTGTACCAGTTGGTAAGTGCACTTGGCTTAACCCTTTCCCAAGCGATAAAATTTAGACTGGTCCAAATTGAAAGAGTTTGCAGACAACAATTTTAAATTTGATGAAAATGACAGAAAGTTCTCCAAAAGGGTAGAAAACACTGTGGGAAAAGGAGAAATTGCTTGTTACGAGCAATTTCTCCTTTTCCCACAGTGTTTTCAAAAGACTTGAACTGCAGACACGTGAAAACCAGGGCTTGTTTGGGAAAGGGTTAAGACATAGATTGACTTTTGGTGATAATACGAAGTTGAAAAAGGGGCATAACTGTATTAAAGATATTTTGATGGTTACCTCCCATTGTTGTATGGGTTCCCCTTTTGATAATTAACAACTAGTCTAAGTCTGAAGTAAATATCTTCAATTACGACAGAGCTATTATAGAATTTTAAGTTTTTGCACACTGACACAGATTACTCAGACAACAGGGCTATGACAATAACCTGATGATTTTTTTTTTTGAAAAAAAGCCAAGCTAAAAATTTAAATCAGCCCAAACTGAAAGCATATGCAGACAACAAATTAACCCTTTGCCAGACGACAAAATTTTAGCCTTGTCCAAATTCAAAGCATTTGCAGATGACAATTCCAGTGTGGCTCAAATGGTGCAACTTTTGTTTGATAGGGTTGAAAACATTGTGGGAAAAGGAGAAAATGCTGGTTACCAGCATTTTCTCCTTTTTCCACAATGTTTTCAAAAGGCTTCTTTCCCAGGGGCGTCAAAAGGCGGCATTGTGCGGTAAAGGGTTAAACATGTCTCAAATAATGGGATGTGTCTATAAAGGAGTAGACAACATAGTTTTCAAAAGCCAAGAGCAATTCAAATGTGAACCATTCTTGTGTGTCAAATTGTCTCCCTTGACAGATAAAGACTAAACATAACCAAATACCAGGTTGGTCCTTTTACCTGCATTTCTTTGTTTTTATCCTTCATTCCGTTGGGAATGTTGTGATGAATATAATATGATTTATGATATATGTGTGAGGTCCCCATACAATTCAAATCAAATTCTGTTCTCATATATCAGAAACTACATATGTATCGATTGGTAAAACAATGTATCTAGATTTGGTTAAGATATTATCTCAAGAACATAGCTGAGTAGTGAAAGAAAATCAAGGATAAAAACAAAGCAATCCCCTTATCAGGACCAATGTTGTACTGGAGAGGAAATCAAGGGAAATAACTGAAAAATGGCCCTCATTCAAGGCTTCAAAAGCAACCTTCTCTTACAGCTACCTTAACCCTTTACCACACAATCCCAAATTTTAACAATCCTGAAGAAGAAGCCTTTTGAAAACATTGTGGGAAAAGGAGAAAATGCTGGAAACTAGCATTTTCTGCTTTTCCCACAATGTTTTCTATCCTTTCCAAACCAAAATTCAATTTATGAGCCACAGTTGATTTATCGTCTGCAAATACTTTCAATTTGGACCGGTCTAAAATTTTGTCATTGGTAAAGAGTTAAACCATTATCAGGACTGACACTGATAATGATATAAAATGTTTACATTTACATGTATTAAATTGCTTCATCTGTATAATGAAGATAAATGAAAAGCATAAAACTTATTCTTTACCACAAACGGTAAAGAACTATTAAAACTGCTTTAACTCTTTACCACACAACAAAATTTTACATATCCAAACTGAGAGCATTTGAAAACGACAAATTACATGTAGCTCAAATGATGATTGTTGTCTTTGAAATGGGAGAAAACATTGTGGAAAAGGAGAAAATGCTGGTTACCAGCATTTTCTCCTTTTCCTACAATGTTTTCAAAAGCTTTCTCCTTCAGGGTTATTGAAACTCGGGATTGTGTGGTAAAGGGTTCACTCATTCAGGAAAGATTGACTGATTGATTGTATGGTGTGTAACGCCGTTTTCAACATTATTTCAGTTATATCACGGCGGCCAGTGCACCTATCCATGCTTTCCAGGAATTTCTTTTACCAGTACTCCGCACAATATTCTTTCCAAGCCACTGGCTGCTTTCCCACATAGCCATTGTCGAAACAATGGTCAGCGGTGGGAGAGGAATGAATCCTGTCACAATGACTATCATCATTCAGGAAAGATGCAATTGAAAAGAAAAATTATCATGAATACACAAGAAACGGCTCCTTTTAAATACATTACACATACTTACATTTAAATAAATGTCTCGCAGTTTCACAATTTTGTCTTGCCTGAAACATAATGGTCGACTCAATATCAGCCATGCTCTGTGAAAAGGGGGCTTAATGCATCTCCGTCATGCATGATACCGTGCAAGTCATCACACAATTACAGATTCATACAATCCATTTAGTCTAACCATTGACAAAATCTGGAGGTAGAATGGTCCTTGAACATCCAGAAAATCTTAAGATACCAAAAAGTTTCGGCCCATGTCAGCCTGCACGGATTGCCCAGTGTGACATGTGTCAATAGCTTTTGCAGATGCCTTAAGTCCCCTTTTCACAGAGTATGGCTCATATCAATTTTACTCCTATCATGATGCTGTGTTCATTTGATGAATGTTCTTTTGTGGCATAAATGATAAAGTTAACAGAATTTCAAAACTTTTTACTTTTTCCCAAGAAAACATGATCACATTTTTCTGTCTGTTTCTTCAGGTTTAAGAATAAGTCATCATCTATCTTCCAGTTAGAGTCTTATGTTTAAGTTCTTTTAACAAAATCTTTTTTTTTTTTTCTAAATTTGATAAGGGTTGTAATTGTTGACATTTATACAGAAACAAGTAATCATGATTACTGGATTACTGATCAGCCATTTCCATTCTTTCCATTCTTCCCCCCCCCCCCCAAAAAAAAACAAAAAACACACAAAAAAAAAAAACCTTGGCAACTCTTGACCTAGTCTTAAACTTCATTTTTCTGCCAGCGACTAACACTTAGACCCACCATACCATAAAAGGTTATCATCTTCCCAATAATTTCCATACTTTTACATTGTATAATCTAAATGCATTTTTTACATCTGCATTGTTTACTTTTTGCTGCTACTGGGCCTTTAAAAATCTTTGAGCAATCATATTGATTTCAAATATAAGAGAAAAAACCCTTACAGTTTTGGATGCAGTATACCACTGGGGTTTATGTAAAGGTTTCCACCCTAGACCACTCCCAGCAGCATTATGACTGGCTCTAGATGTATTGGAGAACATCAGACCCCTGGCAGCTACCGAGGCTGCATACTGCTGTAACACTGACCTTGACTATGAATGAAAACAACAATCAATCAGTGACCTGAGTAAGGTAACCCTTCACCAAACAATCCCGAGTTTTAACGACCTTGGGGAAGAAGCCTTTTGAAAACATTGTGGGGAAAAAGGAGAAAATGCTGGCGACCAGCATTTTCTCCTTTTTCCAAAAATGTTTTCTCCCTATTAGAGTCAGGTTTCATCAAATGATCCACATTTAATATTTAATATTTTGTCTGCAACAGCTTTGATATTTGGATATGAGTAAAATTTTGTCGTTTGATAAAGAGTTAACTGCACTCATACAGAAAAGAACACATATGCTGCGCTCTGGCAAAAGGGCATTTAACTGTTTACCATGCATCAAAATTTTAGCCTTGTCCAAATTGAAAGCATCTGCAGATGACAATTTCAATGTAGCTCAAATGGCACAATTTTTCTTTGACAGGGTTAAAAACATTGTGGGAAAAGGAGAGCATTTTCTCCTTTTCCTACAATGTTTTCAAATGCCTTCTTTTTCAGGGTCGTTAAAAAGTGGCACTGTGCGGTAAAGGGTTAATACATCTTCATAATGCATTATATAAAACAAACTGTCCCATGCTATGGATCTGTTTGGTCTAAAACTGACTAGATCATGAAGTAAGAGTGGTCCTTTGACACGCAGAAAAATTTACAATAGCAACAAGTTGCAGCCCAGGTCAGCCTGGCACGAACTGTGCAGGCTGACCTGGGTCGATACTTTTTGCAAATACATTAAAATCCCTTTTCCCAGAGCATGACACATATAGTGATAGGCAAGAGTGATTTACAATAGACAAAGAACTCATAAGGTCCCAAATTGCTCTACTAGCCATAAAGCAATGAAGACATTCAAATAACACCGTTTAGTGACCTTTAACCCCTCCCCAAAGCTATCCTGTCTTTCAATAAGCGCGAGAAAGAGGGTTTTAGAAAACATTATGGGAAAAGGAGAGAATGCCGTTAACCAGTATTTTTCCATTTCCAAAAATGTTCTCAATTCTTTCAAAAGAAAAATCTGATCATTTGGGACTTTAATAGAGATGAAATCTTCAAGACTTTGAATTAAGAAGGAATAGCTTACATATATATATACATAAACAAATGAAAACTTTGTCCCTTTTGGGTATGGCCTCTTTTAACTAGATATCTGGAAATAAAATATTTGACTAGCAGTCTTCTATAATACAGATTGCTTCAGAACAATATACTGACTTAACCCTTTACCAGACAATCCTGACTTTTAACGACCCTTTTGAAAATTTTGTGTGAAAAGGAGCAAATGTTGGTATCCAGCATTTTCTCCTTTTCCAACAATGTTTTCTACCCTATCAAAGGCTTATTTGTAATTTTTAGTCATAATTATTTGGTCATCTGCAAAAGGTTCCAATTTAGGCATCTAAAATTTTGTTTTCTGGTAAAGGGTTAAGTTGTTTTGAAAATACATGTACATGTATTGTTACACTTTAATCTTTTAATTCAAATGGAATAATTTTTGTATTTTACATGAATTATTAAAGTTGTGTGTTACATATTTGTTTCAAAAGATAACAAGAGCACCGCATGTGGGTGACAACACTCGACTGCAGTTGCTTGACTTTCAGTAAAAATTTCTAAGTTGAAAAAGAGGCAAAACCCTGTCAAAAATACTTTGATGGTTACCTGGCTGTTGTAGAGGTTCCCCTTTTGATAGTTAAAAACTTGTCCAAGTTTAAAGCAAATATCTTCAGTAATAACAGAGATAAAACAAAATGTCAATTGATCCATTGATTGATTGTATGGTGTTTAATGCCGTTTTCAACATTATTTCAGTTATATCACGGCGGCCAGTGCACCTATCCATGCTTTCCTGGAGTTTCTTTTACCAGTACTCCGCACAATAGTCTTTCCAAGCCACTGGCTGCTTTCCCACATAACCATCGTCGAAACAATGGTCAGCGCTGAGAGAGGAATGAATCCTGTCACAATGACTATCATCAATCCTCGGAAAGAAATTGGCCAAGCCGGGGATCAAACCAGCGACCTCCTGTTCTCAAGTCCTGTATGCTACCAACTGAGCTACGGGGGCTTGGCACAAAATGTCAAAGTTTTCACCTGATGACACAGATGACGATGCAGAAGGGACCACGACACCAGGGATACAACAATATGTAAATGTTTTCTTCAAAAACAGCAGAGCTAATAAAAGAGAATGACTTTCATTATAATTCTGTATGTCTATCAATGTAAACAGTATACTCACTGCCCAGTCTATGGTCAAATAATCAGCATCACTAAGGTATTCACTGGATAAGACAACATCGTCAATAGACAAGAAAAAGTCCAGATAGTTTTGGTGTAAATAGGCACCAAAATAGTCCCCTGACAGATGAGACTTTTCAATCACCTCCTGTCAAAATGAAATAATAACAAATTACATGTACTTTGCTTGTTTGTATAGCAGTTTAACACCTTTTTTAACAGTTTCGGTCATATCATGGCGGTCAGTGCACCTCCGCATGTGTTTCCTTTCTTCCTCTCACAGGTACTGACACAACTTTCTTTCCAAGTCACTAACTACTTTTCTCACATGCATCAGAGGTGAGTCGCAAAAAAAAAGCCAGAAAAAAATTTGCCTCAACCAGGTATCAAAACTGCAACAAATTGATTGATTAATTGAATGGTGTTTAATGCCGCTTTCAACATTATTTCAGTCATATCACAGCAACAGCCCACATATCCATGTATTTCCTGGGTTTCACCAGTACTGGGCTTGGGCTCTGAAGTGTCTTGCCCAAGGACACTCCCATAAAAAGCCCAGTGCATCCAGTGAGGCTCAAACCTGGGACCTCCAGGTCACAAGTCCTACACTTTACCACTGGGCCAAGTAGGACCCCTCCGCAACAAATTACACATATCTCTCATAGGCAACTTTGCTGTCATGCACAAGACCATTTTTGAAAACTTTGTAACAAAAGGGCAAATTAGTCATAACTGCCACAATATTTACATTGTAATTTATCTGAATTAATGTTTTCTTTGGCTATATTGATTACCCACACATAACACTTTACCAGACAACAAAATTTAGACTTGTCCGAATTGAAAGCATTTGCTGAGGAAAGATTGAATTTGGCTCAAATTATAAAATATGTCTTTGATAGGTTAGAAGACATTATGGAAAAAGGACAAGATGTTGGTTACCATGATGTTTTTCAAAGTGGTCTCCCTCAGAGTCAATAAAAAATCCGGTTTGTTTGGTAAAGTGTTAAGACGCGTATTTTTAAAGTGGTCTGTTGCAACCCTTTACCACACAATCCCAACTTTTGACAACGTTGAGGAAGAAGCCTTTTGAAAACATTGTGAGAAAAGGAGAAATGCTGGTAACCAGCATTTTCTCCTTTTCCCACAATGTTTTCTACCCATCCCAATACAAAAATTTCAATTTTGAGTAACAAAGGGTTAATGTGTTTAACAAGTACTAGGTTAGGGCTCTGCAGTGCCTTGCCTATGGACAATTCTCGACGACTAGTGCAACAGGCATGGACCTAACTGCATTATTTTTGGATAAAAAAATTCAATGCCTTTCTTTAACTCACATAAGACCTCTCCTTTCTATACATCAGATACCACTTATGATGACTCATTTTGAAAGTTCTGCTGTTTCTCAATGTCAAAAGATGGGTTGAAATAAGGGTTCACCATTTACCAAACAATTTTGTGTTTTAATAAGCCCAAGAAAGAGGCTTTGCAAAAACACTGCAGGAAAAAGAAAAATTCTGGTGCCCAGCAATTTCTCGTTTCCCCATAATTTTTTCAACCCTTTAACAGAACTTAAGCTTATTTCTACCACTTCTGAATTTGCTGTCTGTAGATGTTTTAAAAAGAGGCTAAACTTTGTTCTCTAGGAAAGGTAAAACAGAAAAGCACTTACCTCTGGATTGATTGCTAAAGGATCTCTGTAACAGTGAGACAGATGGGACGGTAAGGATACAGGATTGTCTTGAGTAGGCTCTTCTCCTGTTGAAAATATGACTTGTTCAGTTTGTTATTTTCCTCTGTAACCTTTTACCACACAATCCCTAGTTTTAAAAAACCCTGAAAAAGAAGCTTTTGAAAACATTGTAGGAAAAAGAGAAAATGCTGATAACCTGCATTTTCTCCTCTTCCCACAATGTTTTCCTCTTTTTCACACCAAATCTCGTCTGCTAATGCTTTCAATTTAGATGACTCCAAAATTCTGTCGTTTGGTAAAGGGTTAATAAGATTTTAAACAGTAATCTGAGTAAGTGCCCCTATTCAGCATATCTAGAGTCTCCTAACCCTTAACCACACAATTCTGAGTTTCAACAACCTTAATCAAAAAGCTTTTGAAAACATTGTGTGAAAAGGAGAAAATGCTGGTCACCAGCATTTTCTCCCTTTCCCACAATGTTTTCCTCCGTTTCAGAGACAGACATATCCCTTCATTTTAGCCATATTCAATCTGTCATTTGCAATTGCTTTCAATTTGGACAAGTCTGAATTTTTGTCATCTGGTAAAGGGTGAAACCATTTCTATTAATAACGTTCTTTTTAATTCGCTGGCTTTTTTCCTGGTAAGATATGCTTAAACTAGCAGTTGGTTGCATTGATACAGGAAGGTATCTTGAATTTCATCCATTCGCAACTCAAGCAAACATTCTTTTCTGCTAAAAGGTGGGAACAATGGACGAAACAGTGATGTAATTGCTGGAGGTATTCCACTGAAGAGTACTATAAATACTCGAAAAGTTTGGCCAGGACTGAGACAAAGGTACAAAGTTTTCATGGATTCCAAGCTCTGGCAAAAGGGGGTTTCATGCATCTATATGATGCATTACAAAAAGCCAGTCATCACATAATTATGGATCCCAAAAGTCCACTTTGTCTCACAACAGACTGAATCATGAGGTAGACTGGTCCTTTGACATGCAGAAAATTTACCAGTAGCAACAGTTTGAACCAGGTCAGGCTGCACAGACTGCGCAGGCCAACCAGGTTTGATACCTTTTGCATATTCTTTAAACCCTCCTTTCTACGAATAGGGAGGCTTAATGCATCTGCAAAAAGAATCGACCCAGGTCAGCCTGTGCAGGCTGACCTGGGCCAAAACTTATCGCTATTGGCCAATTCTCTGTATGTCAAAGGACGATTCTACTTGATGATTAAGTTAATTATTAAAAAAAGTGGCTATTATGGATCCATAATTATGTTATGGCTTGATAGGTATAAGACATCACAGAGGACATTAAGCCCCCTTTTGCCAGAGCATGGCTTATATGTATTTGAGTGAGAGAGGTTCAATGATAAAAAAAGAGACTGAACTGTATCGCCAAAATCTTACTTTTGAATTTTTTAGATCAACTGGCTTTTTCAAATCAATCTGACCTGATTTGATTGTTTTAGATTATTCTGACTGCACTGGAGCAGCACGCTAAATCAAGTGAAATTGAGCAAATAGCGTACTCCCGAGATAAATCTAGTGAGAGGAAAAATTAAAGATGGCTGACAATGATTGCAATATTGTTGTTACAGCTCTATTTCAATTAATGACTTATAAATTACCAGTTTGCAATACACACGGATGTCCTCTGAAGACTTCCATTTCAAAAAACCATCCTTTGCAACCTTCTTGTCCAAAAATTGTTCTCCTTCCAGCCATTTTTTTAGGGGATTAGGTCACGTCACTGCTCTGCTCTCGACTGCACCACCTTAGACGATGGAGTACTCCAGAGCGCGCTGGTGCAGCTACTCCGTTACACTTGATTACGAATCTGCATGCTCTGAGTAAAAAGAGTGCTCAGATCAGCTAAATCAAGTCCACCCAAGTATTTGCCTAGAGATCACAATGGTAGCTAAAAAAGGTTGGGTCTTACTTACTTTTGCAATAGAGAATTTTGCCCAAAGCTCTGAACAAAAACAGGGAAGTGTCTCTGCCTCCTATTGATGCTAATTCTGCATCTGTCTCAAAGCTTTTACTTTTGCTAATACCACCTCTCTTACTGGACTTTTTGGTCATCTTACACCCTGATTTCTGTCTCCCTCCTTTACTTATAGATGTAACTGCTATATCACCAGTATCTGGTAAAAAAAAAAAAAAAAAAAAAAAAAAAATGAACCATGCTCTGTGCAAAGGGGGCTTAATGCATCTGTGACCCAAGTCAGCCTGCGCAGTCTGCCCAGGCTGACCTGGACTGAAACTTTTTGCAACTGGTCAATGTTCTGTATGTCAAAGGACTAGTCTACCTCATGATAAGCCAAGCCCCCATAGCTCAGTTGGTAGCGCACAGGACTTGAGAACAGGAGGTCGCTGGTTCGATCCCCTGCTTGGCCAATTTCTTTCCGAGGACTGATGATAGTCATTGCGACGGGTTTCATTCCTCTCTCACCGCTGACCATTGTTTCGACAATGGTTATGCGGGAAAGCAGCCAGTGGTTTGGAAAGAATATTGTGCGGAGTACTGGTAAAAGAAACATGGGTAGGTGCACTGGCCGCCGCGATATAACTGAAATAATGTCGAAAACGGAATTAAACACAATACAATCAATCAACTAACTCATGATAAGGTCAGTTTTAAAACAAGTGGCTATTGCAGATTCATAGTTATGTGATGGCTTGACTGGTATCACGGATGGCGGAGTTGCATCAAGCCCCCTTTTGCCAACATGTGGCTCATATATAAAAGTATTTGAGCCATGCTCTGTGAAAAGGGGAATTAATGCATCTGCAAAAAAGTATTGACCCATGTCCACCTGCATAGGCTGACATTGGCCAAACCTTTTTTGCTGTGAGTAAATTTCCTGCATGTCCAAGGACCATTCCACTTCATGATTCAGTATGTTGCTGTATAAAATGGATTTCATGGATCCATTATGTGATGAATTGCTAGCTGGTAACCAGCATTTTCCCCTTTTCCCACAATGTTTTCTACCCTATCAAAGAGAAGTTCCATCATTTGAGTAACATTTAAACTGTTATTTGCAAACACTTGCTTGGTAAAACCCTCTCCTATGCAATCCCGACTTTTAAGGACCCTAAGGAAGAAAGCTTTGAAAACATTGTGGAAAAAGGAGAAAATGCTGGAAACCAGCATTTTCTCCTTTTTCCCCACAATGTTTTCTGCCCTCTTCCAGAAAATCTTCATTATATGAGACACTTTTTATTTATCATGACATCTGCAAATATTTTCACTTTTGACCAGTACAAAAAGTTTGTTGCTTGGTAAAGGGATAATGCATCACAGAGATGCACCAAACCCCCTTTTGCCAGAGCATAGCTCATATCTCATACATGTAAAAGAAGGATGGACCACCAGAGTGATTCCAGCACTTGCTTTGTGTCTTTATAATCACTAACATTCTTACATACCTTTCAAACAGGCAAACTGTAGAGCATTAATGGCACCTCTAATATCCCCAGAGCTGGCCATGGCTATTGATTCTATCACAGTTTTTGAGGGCACAGTAAACTTATGTGTCCCTTTTATAGATTCTGTTGTTGCTATCTTGGTTAGGATTTTAGACATACTCGTCAATGCTACTGGATTAAAACTGGAATGAAAAGGAAAAATATGGATGCTTTAACCTTTTACCACACAATCCTGAGTTTTAACAACTCTGAGAAAGAGGCCCTTTGAAGGCATTGTGGGAAAACAACAAAATGCCGGTTAACAACATTTTCTCCTTTTCCCGCAATAATTTCTACTCCGAAAAATTCCATCATTTGCGCCACATTTAATCTGTTGTCTGCAGATGCTTTCAGTTTGTTTCTTGTTTTGTATGCTTTGGAGTTTAAAGACATTTTAACAGCTTAGGTCATGTCACAGCGACAGAGCACCCATGCATGTGTTTCCTGGCTTTCTCAAGCCAGTACTGATGCAACTTTCTTTCCAAGCCACTGGTTGGTGGACTTGGCCTCTGTTTTAATGCATGTCATTAAAGATAAATCCTTACAGCCAGAGAGAAAAAAACGCTGTTAAAACTTGAAAGCATGTACAATGGTTCAGAATTTAGTCAGCTGTGTAAACATAGATAAATTACTGATATATATGGTGTAAGGGATAAAGGAACTCAAGGGATTTGTCTTCGATTTAAAACCGGGAACAACAACAGTTATTTCTTTGATTGCTTCTAGAAAATTAAATGCATTTTCTCTCAGTTATAACTTGTGTAACCTTGCAACAGTCGAGGGGCAACATTTGGCATGAAGATACAAAAATGATTATACTTTCATAAAATGAAGATGCAATGGGTTAAAAAACCAGCTAAAAACAAGTGTAGATGCATCTTTAAAGATGCCATCAAAAAGTTTAGAAGAAAAAGAACACACCTGTAGAAAGGATAAAAATCTGGGGATTTCTTTATCTTCAGTCCCAGTTTTCATTTAATTTCTCTTTGAATATCAGGATTCAAAATTCCAGAATTCCTTATTGCATAAAACAAGGGTAACTGAAAAAAAAAAAAAAAAACCCTTTTGCCTCTTAAACTCCTTACTAACCTAATACTGTCTATTCTGAGTTCTTCTTGTAGATTTTTAGGGAACAATAATCGTTCACTGGATTCTCCACTGGTGCTGTCACTAACTATGAATATCAATGGGCTTCCCCCAACCTGCACATACTTCCTACAAGCAAGAAGAGTTGGTATGTTTTTATTACTTATACGACAAGACAAGACTTGCTGTACTTCACCCTTTGCCACGTAATCCCGACTTCTAATGACCCTGAGAATTAGGGCTTTTGAAAACATTGTGGGAAAAGGAGAAAATGCTGGTAACCAGCATTTTCTTCTTTTCCCATAATGGTTTCTATCCTTTCAAAGACAAAGTTCATCATTTGATCCAAAGGCCGGGGTTGTGTGGTAAAGGGTTATGCTACTACTTTTCAAGCTACATCTGTAGGAGATAGAAAGCAAAGTGACACTGTACGAGCATGACTGTTTGTATACTGATGCATCAACATATAAACCTATACACAACTCAGCCATGTTCTAGCAAAAAAAGTCTTAATGCATCTCTGTGATGCATTATACCAGGCAAGTCATCACATTATCAAGGATCCATAAAATACATTTTGTCTAACAACAGGCTGAATCCCGGAGTAGGTTGGTATTTCAACATGCAGAAAAATGGCCCATAGCAAAAAGTTTTGACTGACGTCAGCCTGCATTAACCCTTTCCCAAATGACAAATTTTGGACTGGTTAAAATTGAAAGAGTTTGCAGACAACAATTTTAAATTTGATGAAAACGGCAGAAAGGTCTCAAAAAGGGTAGAAAACACTGTGGGAAAAGGAGAAATTGCTCGTTACAAGCAATTTCTCCTTTTCCTACAGTGTTTTCAAAGGACTTGTACTGCAGACACTTGAAAACCAGGGCTTGTTTGGGAAAGGGTTAAGCCTTCTTTTCATAGAGCATAGTTCATTAATTTATACAGGTTAATTCTACAAACAAGAGGACCATGATGGTCCTATATCGCTCACCTGAGTACCAAGCAGTAAAGGTCTACAATGAAGATAAATACCAAATATCGAAGTGCAAGGCCAAAGCTCTAGGTCTTCTTGGTTTAGACAAGAAGATAATCTTTCTTAACCAAACCCGGTTATATAAATATTTGAGAAGTCTGAATGATATTTGTCAAATAGTTGTTGAAAAATAGGGAGAACAAGAAATTTCATCAAAGGAAAATAACTTGGTAAAAGTTCAATGAACCGTCACCAAAATATAATATGCACATTCTTGCTTGGCACCGAGTCTCTCTAAAGTTTGAATGAAATCTGTCCTGTAGTAGCTCTGACAAGAAAATGCTACAGAAAGACTGATGGATGGATGGCTGGATGGATGGACCGACAAGCTGACTCCTATATACCTCCAGAACAGAGTTTTGAAGGAATAATAACAAAGCCCTTGGCCTTTTGGTGTGTGGCAAAAAGTTGCCTGATTTGAACAAACTTAGTAGAGAATGTTTGCCGATTCAAGACTTTCTATACAAGTTAGTATTATAATGTGGTTAAATACACCAACAACTACAGTGGTTGTCAAGGGACATGTTCATGGGTAATTGCTATTGTAAACACATAAACAATGTATTTACACTTGCAATAGTCTTGCACCAACCTTTCAATGCGTCCAGCTTACAAAAATTTGACCTTCAAGTGTGACATTGACCTTGGCCCTACCTGAACAGATCTTTCAAATGGTACTTCAATTCATGGTGGCGTATATGCCCAAAATCTATCAGGGGGGGGTCATAAACTTATTTATAAATGAAGACAAACACCACAAACTGAAGAACAAAAATTATAATGACTTCTAAGATTTACAAGATAAAATCTGTACTACAGAGTTAAATGAATGAACAAAAATGAACTCAAAATACAATGAACACAATGTTCAAAGATACATCCTAACAGCCAGAGAGAAAAATGCTGTCAAAGCCTTTAACCCTTTACTACATGGCAAAATTTTAGATCTGTCCAAATTGAAAGCATTTGCAGACAACATTTTCATATTGGCTCAAGTGACACAATATTTCTTTGATAGGGTAGGAAACTTTGTGGGAAAAAGGAGAAAATGCTGGTTACCAGCATTTTTTCCTTTTCCAACAATGTTTTCAAAAGTTTTCACAGAATGTTTCTCATCATGTGACTTAGCGCATATTGTCAAGGTTCTGCAGTTTATAGCTGCATCATGAAAAAAGGGGTCTTCATGTTATATTTCATTTTTCACCAATATCTCTTTAATTACTGGACATATCTCAACAGATTTGGACGAAATTTTCACACATCAAGTGACCTAGCGCATATTGTCAGGGCTTTGGAATTTATTGCTGTGTCATGGAAAAAGGGGGCTTCATGTCAAATTTAAACTGCATCCGTCCGTCCTGAATAGATAAAAGGATAAAATGATCAGGTGGGAACCAATGCTAGGGGTACGCAAGACAGGACGTTTTATCAGACAGTGTAGATAAAGATCAGACTGCAGTTGGATCATGGATAATATGCCTTATACTCTGCAAGATAGCATTGCCTACAACACAGTCTTGAAATGCATATTACTTGGTCTATCTTTATCTCTTTACCAAACAAAAATTTTAGACTGGTCTATAATTCAAAGCATTTGCAGACAACAAAATAAATTTGTCTCAAAAAATGACCTTAGATTTGGGATGAGTAGAGAACATTGTGGAAAAAGTTAAAAAAATCCTGGTTACCTGAGTGCTTGGCCCAACTGAGATTTAAACTTGACATCCCTGCATAGCTAGCCCTGTAGGTAATGAGCTAACAGGCTTGGCTCAAATCATTCACAAACAACAAAATTTAATCCTTAAACCCAAAGGCCATTTTCATTCCAGAATGAGTCCAAGATGATAACAACTGCGTGGGTGCCTTTTGTCTGCAGTGTTTCAACAAAGCAGACAGTATAGATCAATGATCGGACTGCACATTTCGTGCAGTCTGATCTTGATCTACACTAGACACAAAGGCAACTATAGTAGTGAAAGGCGCTTAAAGGGTTAAGACTTGTCCAAATTCAAACCATTTGCTGACAACAAAATAAATGTGACTCAAAAATTTAAATTTGATTTTGGTTGGGTGGAAAACATTGTGGAAAAAGGAAAACATGCTGGTTACACGTATTTCCTCTTTTTCCCACAATATTTTCATGAGCCTTATTTCTCGCAGGCATTAAAACTTGGGATTGTGTGGTAAAGGGTTAAATAGAACAAGACTTTTAAAGTTCATTCTGTATACCTTTATGTCTTGTTTTGACACAGGGGCATCATTTGAACAAAATTGGTAGAAGTCCACAAGGAAATGCCACATACCAAATATCAAAGCTCTAGGCCTTCTAGTTTTAGACAAAAACATTTTTGAAGTTTGCTCTATATACAATTTTGCCCAAAATTGTGGCCCCTGGAGTTAAAGGGTTAATTCAATTCTTTTAACAACTTTAGTAGAACTTCACACAAGGAATATGCCTGTCAAGTTTCAATATGATTGGTTTAGGAGGAAAAGATGTTTAAAGGAATTGTGGAAAGACAGACGCTGGACACCGATGAATCACAATACCTCACCCAGCACTTCGTGCTCAGGTGAGCTAACAAATAGGCCTAACCATTGTCTGTTGCTTGTGATAAACAACATAAAGATGAAGTTTCATAACATTTTGTCCTGTAGTTAAAGAGATATTAATCCATAATGAAAATATATGTGAAGCTCCCTTTTTCCATGACACAACATTTAATCAAAAAAACTAAACTAATGATACTGGCGGACTATCATAAGGAACACATGTATGAAGTTTCACAAATTTTTGTCCAGGATTTTGAGTTGATGATACATCTTTATTGATCCTTAACAGAAATATACATGAAGTCCCTTTTTCCTATGAGACAGTATTTGATACCAAAAAGGAAAAAAAAACAATAAATATCAGCGGACATCATTAGGAACACCTGTATGAATTTCTATTAGTTTTTGTCAAGGATTTAAGAAGATATCTGTCCTGAAAGATGGACAAACATATGGTCATTGGTCCATGACGAAATTAAACATTTAGCCCCCTTTTTTCATGACATGGTGTTTCATGAAATAAAAACAAAAAATAACTATTGTCTGTGGCTTGCAATAAACAATAAAAAGATGAAGTTTCGTGACATTTTGTCCTGTAGTTAAAGAGCTATTGGTCCACAATGAAAATATACATCAAGCCCCCTTTTTCCATGACACAGCAATAACTGGTCCTATTACACCTACAATCAAACTCATTCGAGATCTTACGGTCGTATATATTTTGACCACGTTTGGTGCTGATTTGTTTAAATTTGTAGATGCTAGAGTGTAAACAAAGTCAAATGTAGCAATTTTTTTAATTCAAGGGCAAATAACTCCAGTCATTCTGGTCCGATTTCACCCATAATCGAACTCATCCAAGATCTTATGGTCATATACATTTTGGCCAAGTTTGGTGCTGATTGGTTATTATTTGTAGATGCTAGAGTGTAAACAAAGTCAAATATAGCAATTTTTCTAATTCAAGGGCAAATAACTCCAGTCGTTCTGGTCCGATTACACCCATAAACGAACTCATCCAAGATCTTATGGTCATATACATTTTGACCAAGTTTGGTGCTGATTGATTAATATTTGTAGATGCTAGAGTGTAAACAAAGTCAAATATAGCAATTTTTCTAATTCAAGGGCAAATAACTCCAGTCGTTCTGGTCCGATCAGACCCATAATCGAACTCATCCTAGATCTTATGGTCATATACATTTTGACCAAGTTTGGTGCTGATTGGTTACTATTTGTAGATGTTAGAGTGTAAACAAAAAAATGTGGACGGACGGACGATGGACGCTGACGGACGGCGAGTGATCACAATAGCTCATCCTGAGCACTTTGTGCTCAGATGAGCTAAAAATGAAGGTCAAAGGGGGAATAACTCAAAATTTGTTCTAGGAAGAGTTAAGGTTCTTGTGCACTGCACTCCGTAATTTTTCAACAATCATGCATACCAAATTTGAAGATGTTCAGGCTAGAGATGAGACATGTTCCGGACAAACAGGAAATTCTGTAAAATGATGATCAAAGGGAAATAACTCATAGACAGTATGAGGTAGAGTTACAATTCTTTCACACTCCACTCTGTACTATTGCAACACACACAAAAGCCAGGTGTCAAGTCAATCTGACTGGAGATGACAAAGTTATGCTCCAGACAAAGAACTATTTTAAAGAACTTTCTAATTCAAGGGCAAATAACTGCAGTCGTTCTGATCTGATTAGACCCATAATCAAACTCATCCCAGATCTTATGGTCATATATATTTCGACCAAGTTTGGTGCTGATTGGTTAATAATTGTAGATACTACAGTGTAAACAAAGTTAAATATAGCAATATTTCTAATTCAAGGGCAAATAACTCCACTTGTTCTGGTCCGATTACACCCATAATTAAACTCATCCGAGATCTTATGGTCGTAAGTATTTTGACCAAGTTTGGTGCTGATTGGTTGATATTTGTAGATGCTAGAGTGTAAACAAAGTCAAATATAGTAATCTTTCTAATTCAAGGGCAAATAACTCCAGTTGTTCTTTTCCGATTAGACCCATAATCAAACTCATCCGAGATCTCAAAAATTTAAATTTGATTCTGGTTGGGTGGCAAAACATTGTGGAAAAAGAAAAACATGCTGGTTACAAGTATTTCCTCTTTTTCCCACAATATTTTCAAGAGCCTTATTTCTCACAGGCATTAAAACTTGGGATTGTGTGGTAAAGGGTTAAATAGAACAAGACTTTTAAAAGTTCATGCTGTATACCTTTATGTCCTGTTTTGACCCAGGGGCATCATTTGAACAAAATTGGTAGAAGTCCACAAGGAAATGCCACATACCAAATATCAAAGCTCTAGGCCTTCTAGTTTCAGACAAAGACATTTTTAAAGTTTGCTCTATATACAATTTTGCCCAAAATTGTGACCCCTGGAGTTAAAGGGTTAATTCAATTCTTTTAACAACTTTGGTAGAACTTCACACAAGGTATATGCCTGTCAAGTTTCAACATGATTGGTTTAGGAGGAAAAGATGTTTAAAGGAATTGTGGAAAGACAGACGCTGGACAACGACGAATCACAATACCTCACCCAGCACTTCATGCTCAGGTGAGCTAACAAATAGGCCTAACCATTGTCTGTGGCTTGTGATAAACAACATAAAGATGAAGTTTCATAACATTTTGTCCTGTAGTTAAAGAGATATTAATCCATAATGAAAATATATGTGAAGCCCCCTTTTTCCATGACATGACATTTAATCAAAAAAGCTAAACTAATGATATTGGCGGACTATCATAAGGAACACATGTATGAAGTTTCACAAATTTTTGTCCGGGATTTTGAGTTGAAGATACATGTATATTGATCCTTAACAGAAATATACATGAAGCCCCTTTTTCCTATGAGACAGTATTTGATATCAAAAAGATAAAAAAAAAAAAACAATAAATATCAGCAGACATCATTAGGAACACCTGCATGAATTTCTATTAATTTTTGTCAAGGATTTTAGAAGATATCTGTCCTGAAAGATGGACAAACATATGGTCATTGGTCCATGACGAAATTAAACATTTAGCCCCCTTTTTTCATGACATGGTGTTTCATGAAATAAAAACAAATAACTATTGTCTGTGGCTTGCAATAAACAATAAGAAGATGAAGTTTCGTGACATTTTGTCCTGTAGTTAAAGAGCTATTGGTCCACAATGAAAATATACATCAAGCCCCATTTTTCCATGACACAGCAATAACTGGTCCTATTAGACCTACAATCAAACTCATTCGAGATCTTACGGTCATATATATTTAGACCAAGTTTGGTGCTGATTGGTTATTATTTGTAGATGCTAGAGTGTAAACAAAGTCAAAAATAGCAATTTTTCTAATTCAAGGGCAAATAACTCCAGTCATTCTGGTCCGATTACACCCATAATCGAACTCATCCGAGATCTTATGGTCATATACATTTTGACCAAGTTTGGTGCTGATTGGTTATTATTTGTAGATGCTAGAGTGTAAACAAAGTCAAACATAGCAATTTTTCTAATTCAAGGGCAAATAACTCCAGTCGTTCTGGTCCGATTAAACCCATAATCGAACTCATCCCAGATCTTATGGTCATATACATTTTGACCAAGTTTGGTGCTGATTGGTTAATATTTGTAGATGCTAGAGTGTAAACAAAGTCAAATATAGCAATTTTTCTAATTCAAGGGCAAATAACTCCAGTCGTTCTGGTCTGATTACACCCATAATCGATCTCATCCGAGATCTTATGGTCATATACTTTTTGACCACGTTTGGTGCTGATTGGTTAATATTTGTAGATGCTAGAGCGTAAACAAAAAAATGTGGATGGACGGACGACAGACGAACGACGGATGGATGACGGACGGACGCCGGACGCCAACAGACGGTGAGTGATCACAATAGCTCATCCTGAGCAGTTTGTGCTCAGGTGAGCTAAAAAACAAGAGGGCCATGATGGCCCTGTATCGCTCCACTGGCTTATAAACCATGAAGAGAAGTCTTCACTATATAAGCCCTTATAAAACTTTGACCCCAGGGCTACAGTCGGACTAAATGGGGAATATGTGTATTAGAAGAATAACATGCCAAATTTGGGAGTTCTTGGCCTTATGGCTAGTAACAAGACGGTTTCTGAAGTTTTCACTCCATAAACCCATGTAAAAACTTGTGACCCCTGGTGCACGGCCAAACTTGATCCTAGGGCTGTAACTTGGGCCCTCTTTGTAGTTGTCCACTAGATAATGCTATATTTATGCAAAATTTGGTAGCCTAAGCCTTATGGCTATGTACACCAAGATTTATAAGTTTTCCCTATGTAAGCCTATGTAAATCTTGTGAACCCCCCCACCCCCCCCCCGCCCAGCATGAGGCCAAATTGACCCCAGGACTATAATTTGGGCACTTTTGTTAGACCCCAAATAGATCAAGCTAAATGCAAAATTTGGTAGCTCTGGGCCTTATGGCTAGGTACAGGAAGATTTTTAAAGTTTTCTCTATATAAGCCTATGTAAAACTTGTGACCCCTGGGGCAGAGTCAATTTTGACCCCAGGACTATAATTTCAAGAAACATGATAGAGGTCTACTACATAAAGCTACATGCCAAATTTGGTAGCCCTATGCCTTATGGTTTCAGACAAGAAGATTTTTAAAGATTTCCAATATTTTTCAGTTTTGTTGCCATGGCAACCAGAGTTTTTGATGGAATCAAATTCTTTCAAGAAATTCTGAAGAGGACCATGGCAGGATCATTTCTGTGAAGTTTCATGAAAATTGGATGGGTAGTTTCAGAGAAGAAGATGTTTGAAATAAAAGTTAATGCACGGACAGACGGACGCACGGACGGACGCACGACGGACACCGGGCCATGACATAAGCCCGCTGGCCTTTGGCCAGTGGAGCTAAAAAACTAAAAATATGTACTTGTTTATTAGGAATATGTACTTGTTTACTTCCAACTTCTTCACTGAAAATGTACAGCTTACTTTGATAAAATTTCAGCGATTGACACCTTATGACCTACAAAACCACTTATTAGACCAATGTTGAAAACAATGTATAAAAACGCAGAAAAAGCTAAATGTTAACAAATTTTACAAGGAAGTTTTCAAAGGCATCCGCTGCAAGTTTGTGTCAGGGGATTTAGTGTTTATTGCATAGACAATATGACCTCTCTTGTTTTAAGATAATGAACTGGATAAATATGTACATGTACAATAATTGATTGATTGATTGATTGATTGATTGCCTGACTGATTGACCAATTGATTGATTGGTGTTTACCCCACTTTCAACATTATTTCAGTCATATCACACCACAGCTCACATATTCATGTTTACTGGGTCTTACCAGTACTAGGTTAGGGCTCTGAAGTGTCTAGCCCAAGTACACTCCCATGAAAAACTCAAGTGGATCCAGTGAGACTCCAACCCAGGCCCTCCAGATCACCAGTCCTACACTTTACCAATGAGCCACACAGGACCCCTCTATGTGCACTAAAACTTTTGTTGAATAAAAATAGAGAAATGAAAAGACAATACCTTAATATGTCATGAAAAGGTGCAGCATCTCTGTAAAATGTGTTTGGAAAATCCTGAAATGGTGAAGAAAATTAGTAAAATGTTTGGTGTGATCCATTCAAATGACTGACAGATAGAGAAGTTATTCCAATTTTGTAAGATTGCTTCTTGTAGTAGATCCTTGACTTCACTTATTAGTTTAATTAGCTAAATTTCAGCTTTACACAGTTTTGATTTAGCCAGTCATATGTTACTCTGTAAGGATAAAACTAAGAATGCCATTTAGAGAGGTTGGCAGACATAAGTCATGGGTACATGACTGGCTTATGGTAGCTGTGCTTGAATGATCAGAATTTTTATAGGATGTAGATGTATTTTAAAAAAAAAAAAAAAAAAAGAATCATCCACATCTTCATTCAATAATCAAACATTGAAAATTAATTCTTGAAATTCATTTTTGCTATTTCCAACAAATAAATATTGGACATCAGTTCTTAAATACCATTTTTGCTATTTTTGAACAATTCAATATTGAACACTAATTTTTCAATACCACATTTCTTATCTCAGATGCAATTGTTCATACTGAGCAAATAATAGATGAAAAAAAGTACTTATACTTAACATTGTATCATCTAACAGACCTCCAGATAAAAGGGAGTGATAGTATTTTAAATCCATTATTTCTCTTCCAAACCCTATGTTGTGGGTACTCATTAGAATCGTCTCAATGAGACGATTCTAATGAGTACCCATAACATAGGGTTTAGTGGACAGTGATTAATATTTTCAATTTTGAAATCAGAATCACTCCCTCTATCTGGAGCTCTGATCTAATATTGTATCATCACTGAACAATAGAAATTTTTTTACATGGCAGACCAAATACATGTATACTTACTTCTACACAAATCATTTTTCTAGTCATCACCCCACTGCCAAATATATCCAATGTATTATATTTGTTTGCTCGCAATAAAAAATCTCTAAACAGTGACAACTGTGAACTGGATGTAGCCACGTCAAGTCTAGATCCTTTGCGAAAAAACAAGATAACAATGCATACAATAAATTGTTTAAATTCTATCTGAAACACAAAATTTAGAGCAATGAAAAACTTATGTGTACCTCATACCTTCCCCCCCCCCTCCCACGCCACACACACACACACACACACACACACACACACATCCTCACAAAAAATGAATTCACAGCAGACACCTTCTAAAACAAGCTCATGAATTATGGATGATCAAATAAATAAGGGCTGCAGTTACAAGCATTTTCCACAGAGTTTTCAAAATCGGTCAGTGTTTTCAAAATTTTCCGCAGGAGATCAGATACACAAAATTGATTATCTATGATGGTGATTTAACCCTTTCCCAAACGACAAATTTTGGACTGGTCCAAATTGAAAGAGTTTGCAGACGACAATTTAAAATTCGATGAAAATGGCAGAAAGTTATCAAAAAGGGTAGAAAACACAGTGGGAAAAGGAGAAATTGCTCGTAACGAGCAATTTCTCCTTTTCCCACAGTGTTTTCACAAGACTTGTACTGCAGACACGTGAAAACCAGGGCTTGTTTGGGAAAGGGTTAAGAAAACCGATTTCTTTTTATTTTTTACCCATGAAGCACCACATGTTGTTGACACATAATTGTACTTGGTCACTTTTGGAAGTTCTACATTGAAAATCAAAAAGGCAAAAAAAAAAAGAATAACAATCTGGATAAAAATTCATTGCAATCCTTGTGCATTATCTCTTTACCACACAATACCAATTTTTAACAACCCTGAGGAAGAAGCCTTTTGAAAACTTTGTGGGAAAAGGAGAAAATGCATTTTCTCCTTTTCCCACAATGTTTTCTGGTGTATGAAAGATGAATTTCATGTTTTGAGATACATGTACATTTAATTTGTCATCTGCAATTGCTTACAATTTAGATGAGGCCAACATTTTGCCGTTTGGTAATGAGTCAATGTACAAATACCCTATGGCTTTTTACAGCACAGCAGTAGACAGCTCTGGAAAACAATGTGGGAAAAAGGAGCAATTGCTTGTTGTTACAAGCAATATCTCCTTTTCCTACAACATTTTTTATATACATACATAATAAGTTTTCATTTAAAATAGCTTTTGGTAGATATAAAAAGCCTGTAAAAAAATAGGTTAAAATGAAAATAAAAACTCCTTATTTCATGCTTTTTGGTAGTTTATCGGGAAATAATAATGAAGTATAGTTTGGTAATTTCACTGTTCAGAACTGTGAATTTACAAACTGATAAAATCACTGGTATGGAAATACCGAGAGCTCCCCTGTACTTTGCAAGTGCCAACAAAAAAGGGTTAGAAGCATGAATTAAATAGAATATTTGTTTTTCTGCAGTGAAAGATCAAAATTTATTTCATTTCGTGAACATCATTGATATTTTCATGATTGGCTGCCACTCATGAAAATATTAATGTTGATGTTCACTCAATGAAATAATATGAGCTTATTTAACATGAGATAAAATAAATTTTGATCTTTCACCGAAAAAAACAAATATCCTCTATTTACTAGATCTCCAGTCCTCCTGTGCAGAGACATCATAGGATTCTGTCAATGGATTGGACCACTCATGAAGTTCACAACCCAGTTCTTTAGCGAGCACTTTTACCGTTGCTGTCTTTCCCACACCAGCTGGTCCGGTCAGTAACAAAATGGGAGGTAACTGAGAAAACCAAGAAAGAAAAAGGAAAGTGAAAAAATCTTTCATATTGAGACTGAATTCAGTGATTGATTGCCTTTGTTTCTCCATCGATAATGCTAAAGATCTAAACCCAAGCTAATTCTTTACCAAACGACAAATTTTTGAACTGGACCAAATTCAAAGCATTAGCAGACAACAAATTAAATGTTGCTAAATATATGGTTTCTGTCTTTGATAGGGAAAAAAAACATTGTGGAAAAAGGAGAAAATGCTGGTTACCAGCATTTTCTCCTTTTCCCACAATGTTTTCAAAAGCCTTATCCTTCAGGGTTGTTAAAAGTCCGGACTGTAAGGTAAAGGTTTAATCTTACTAGATATGTTACCAAAACCATATACAAAGGAAGTGCATTTCAGTTTGTACCAACTAAAGAATTAGGAATATGAAAACTAATATGCATTTTAGGATGAAACGGGCATGATTTGCAGTATGCTTGTGGAAACTTCACTATTGTTTGGCTTACACGATCACTGTGAATTAACCCTCATAGCGCCAGCGGCCAAATAAATCCATCCACATTTTTGGTGCACATTTTGTGCAATTCGATCTTCATCTACACTGGCTGCCAATAAAATCCATGATGTGAAATGTGTTTTTACAAATAAATATATCTACAAGGGTAATAGTTAGATTCACTGCTCTCTGAAATGAATTTGCAGCAGCAGAAATTTCCATAATACTTTCAAAGGCAGCCTGCAGTAAGTTTAACCCTCTACCAGATGACAAAACTTTAGACTGGCCCAAATTCAAAGCATTTGCAGACGACAAATTAAATGTGGCTCAAATGATAGGATTTGTTTCTGAAAGGTTAGAAAACATCATGGGAAGAGGAGAAATTGCGGGTTACCAGCATTCTCTCCCTTTCCCATTATGTTTTCAAAAGTCTAATTTCTAAGAGGTGTTAAACCTTGTCATTGTGCAGTAAAGAGTTAACAAAGATGTCTAAAGGAGGTGAAAATTAGAAAAAAAATATACACCTACCCCTTTTTTACTGAGATGAATGTTAATCCAATGTTCCACATCACTAATTTTCTTCTTGTGAACAGCGAGATCAGCCTATGTGTAGAATGTAATCAATGAAATATTTTCACTCTCAAAATGCAGTTTCATGTGTCAAATACCATAACACAAATAACATACTTTAAAGTTTAACTCTTTACCAAATGACAATATTTTAGACTTATCCAAAATGAAAGCATTTGCAGAAGATAAATTAAATGTGGCTCCAATGAAGAAATTTGTCGTTGATAGGATAGAAAACATTGTGGGAAAAATAGAAAATGCTGGTTACCAGCATTTTCTCCTTTTCCCACATTTTTTCAAAAGCCTTCCACCTCACAATTGTTAAAAGTCGGGATTGTGTGGTAAAGGGTGAACCTTTGCAACACTGTTCAAATGACAAAATTTTGGATTTGTTCAAATCGAGAGCACTTGCAGATGACAATCAAATGTGGCTCAAATGGTGGGATTTGTCTTTGAGAGCGCAGAAAACATTGTGGGACAAGAAGAAAATGATGGTGACCAGCATTTCCCTCTTTTCCGACAAGGTTTCAAAAACCTTGCTTTGATTTGTTGACCTTGACAGCATGGTATAGGATGAAAACTCACAACAATAATTATGTTGAAGCAGGAATGCTTCATAACTTTTACCAAAGATTCATCTTCTATAATTACAAAAGTATCTTTTTTTCAGCCTACCTCATTTTAACTTACTACTTCTTGCAAGATAACTTTTTTTGTTTTACAGCAGGCCACTAAGTCTTTTGAAAACATTGTTGCAAAAGTGTAAATTCCTGGTAAAAATTATTATACATACTTCTCTAGAAGTTTTCAAATCACCTGGCAGTCCTGCTAAAACTCTGTCCTACGAGGTAGTAAATTCACTTCAAGATTATTTAACTCTTTACCACACAATCCTGAGTTTTAACGACCCTGAGGAAAAAATCTTTTGAAAACATTGTGGGAAAAGGAGAAAATGCTGTTAACCAGGATTTTCTCCTTTTCCCACAATGTTTTCTACCCTTTCAAAGACAAATTTCATAATTTATGCAGCATTCAATTTGTCGTCTGCAAATGCTTTCAATTTGGATCAGTCTAAAATTTTGTCGTTTGGTAAAGAGTTAAACAAATTTTCAATAAGTGATATAATAACGTATGTAAGGAAAACACATATGAAGTTTAGGAGACTGTTTGACCTACAGTCTTGAAGCCCTCTCAAATGATTGTCAACGTATATGTATTTCATAAATTGGTTTTGTTGTTGTATGGAATCCATGACTACATGTATGAAAAGATCAAAGAACATGAAGCAAAGAATGTAGCAACATGATTGAAAGCATGCCATTACTTTCGTATTTTTTAAGTTTTCTGTTCAGCTCCATTTTTAACGTGATTTCAGATGTTTCATGGTGGCCAGTACACCTACCCATGCTTTCCCAAGTTTCTTTCACTGTTATTTGCACCACATTCTTTCCATGGTACTGGCTTCTTTTCCCCATCAACATTTTCAAGTCAATGTTCAGTGGTGAGAGAGGAATGAATAATGTCAAAAAATGACTATCAGCAATTCTCTGAAAAAATTTGGCAGGGCTGGGGTATCAAATCTGTGACCCCAGCCCAGTGTGTTACTTTTTCACCATTGGAGTTTAAAGACTGATGACAAACCTGTGTTTTAGGAGCATGTTTATCTGACCAGAGACTAGCTTCCGGCTGTTTGTTGGCCCTACGTGAAACTGATTTTTCAAAATTGACTGACACTTTCACATTTTCTGACAGTTTTCTTTTAACAGGCAAAGATCTTTGAGACTGTAGACTAGATTTCAACGTTGGCTGAACTGATCTAGTTTTCTTCGGTTCTCCTTTTGTGGCATAAGTATCATCAAAGTCAAGCTCATCAAATGAAGAGGACACCCACTGACCACCTTTCTGTATAAAATAAAAGGAATTTGTTGCTTATTAACCCTTTCCCAAGTGAAAAATATTAGATCCCTCCAAAGTGAGAGCATCTGCAGACGACAAATTTAAAAGTGGTACAAATGAACTGAAGTTTTTTGACAGGGTAGAAAACATTGTGGGAAAAGGAGAAAATACTGGTTATCAGCATTTTCTCTGTTTCCCACAATGTTTTCAAAAGGCTTCTAGCTCAGAGTCGTGAAAACATGGGATTGTGTGGTAAAGGGTTAACCCTTTACAACACAATCCTGTGTTTAAACGACCTCGAGAAAGAAAGCTCCTGAAAACATTGTAAGAAAAGGAGGAAATGCTGGTAACTAGCATTCTTTCCTTTTCCTGCAAAGGTTTTTACCCTTTCCAAATAAAATTTCGATTGTTTAGTAACAGTTGTCGTCTGCAAATGCTTTCAATTTCAATAAGTCTAAAATGTTGTCGTTTGGTAAAGAGTTAACAGCAAAGCCTGTGTAAGTGGTAAACTGTATTAACCCTTGACAGAACAATCCCAAGTTTTAACCTCCCTGAGAAATAAAACTTTTGAAAACATTGTGGCTACATGACAAAATGCTGGAAATGAGCATTCTATGCTTTTCCCCACAATGTTTTCTACCTTTTCCAAGATAAAACATTTGTCATCTGCAAATGTCGTCAATTTCAACGAGTCTAAAATTTGTCACCTGGTAATGGTTTAACTCTTTACCACACAATCCTGACTTTTAACGACCCTGGGGGGGAGAAGCCTTTTGGAAAACATTGTGGGAAAAAGAGAAAATGCTGGTAACCAGTATTTTCTCCTTTTCCCACAATGTTTTCTATACTATGAAAGACAAATTTCATGTTTTGAGTAACTTTTGATTTTCTGTCTGCAAATGCTTTCAATTTAGACAAGGCCAAAATTTTGTTGTTTGGTAAAGGGTTCACTCTTTCCCACACGACAAAATTTCTGACTGGTCAAAATTGAAAGCAATAGCAGACGACAGATTTAGTGTTGCTTGGATGATGGAATTTTTTCTTTGAAAGGGGAAAAAACTTTGTGGGTAAAGGAGAAAATGCTGGTTACCAGCATTTTCTCTTTTTCCCACAAGGTTTTCAAAAGATTCCTTTTAAATTATTTCTTCCTCAGGGTCGTTAAAAGTCAGGATTGTGTGGTAAAGGTTTAAGTTCCCAAACCTGAGTCAAATGTAATGGTCTCTGTGTTTAGAAGACGAGACGATTCTAATGAGTACCCACAACATAGGGTTTGGAAGAGAAATAATGGATTTAGAATACAATCACTTCCTTTTATCTGGAGGTCTAAACTTTATACCATTTCTGCTGTTTGAAAGGATTTGAAGAGCACTGCTTTCTGGCACTACTTCTTCTTTGTTGAGATCACTATCTAGGGTGTTATAGCTCTAAAATATATTTTCTTGAATATATTTTGACTAGAAGTGCCTCAAAAACTTGCATTTTTAACCTTACATCAAGGATTTAGGAGTACAATAATTATTTGTATGCTAATACATACTTTTTTCACATTACACAGGACTTTAGTCAGACCCGTAAACCCAGGTTTTGATGCACAAAATCTTCGAATACCTTTTTTTGACACACAGAACATTCCGATCAAGGGGTCATTTTGACCCCCCCAAAACTTTCAAGAGATGCATCAAAAAATATATATATAACAACAATCATATCAAAATATAATCATTTTACATCGTACCTTTGAACTGTTTACTTTGACAATAGGTATATCTTTCTTTCTTGAGGAACAGCTTGCTGGCGGATGGTCAAGTATTATACAGTCTTCGTCACTATCAGACCACAGACTCTCTGATGCATTTTTACTCTGTTGTAAACAATAACAACAGAAAAAACAAAATATAACATACATAATGTTCATTTATCTTTAACTCTTTATGAAACAATAACATTTCAGACTGGTCCAAACTGAAAGCATTTGCAGACGACAAATGAAAAACGACTCAAAAATTGAAATTTGCCTTTGGGAGGGAAGAAAACATTGTGGGAAAGGAAGAAAATGCTGGTTACCAACACCAACAACTCAGACATTAAAAGATAGATAAAATATGTACATAGTGTTATCGCATATAAAAAAAATGTAAATCGGTTGAGAGAATTTATAATTGCCTCACCAAGGCTTGACAATTAGTCATTCTCCCAACCCTGTTGCATATTTTTGATAAACGACAACACTGTGTACTTGTTATATATCAGCCATGTTAGACTTGAAAAAATTGAAAGCATTTTCTGATGACAGATTTAACCCTTTACCAAACAATCCCATGTTTTCATGTCCCTGAGGAAGAGGCCTTTTGAAAACATTGTGGGAAAAGGTGAAAATGCTGGTAACCAGCATTTTCTCCTTTTACTACAATGTTTTCTACCCTGTCAAAAAAGCTTAAGTTCATTTGTACCACTTTCAAATTTGTCGTCTGCAGATGCTTTCAATTTTAGAGGGGCTAAGATTTGTCATTGTGGAAAGGGTTAAATGTGGTTTGAATGGTAGGATTTTTGCCTTTGATGGAGCAGAAGACATTGTGGGTAAAAGAGACAAAGCTGACTACCAGCACTGACTTTCTCTTTGTCAAAAGCCTTTTCATAAGAGCCGTTAAATCTTTACCACATAATCCTGAGTTCTAATGACTCTGGTCACCTGAAGTTTCTCCTTTTCACACATTGTTTTCTACTCTTGCAGAGATAAATATCAACATTAAGGCTACACTTGTTGTCTGCAAAGGCTTTGAATTTGGACAAGCACTACTTTGTGTCATTTGGTAAAGAGTTAACCCTTTACCACACAATCCCAAGTTTTAATGACCATGTTAAAAAAGGCTTTTGAAAACATTTTGCAAAAGGGAGAAAATGCTGGTAGCAAAGTTTTCTACCCTTCCCAAAACAAATTTCAGTTTTTGAGTCACAATTATTTTGTCGTCTGCAAATGCTTTCAATTTGGACAAGTCTCAAATTTTGTCATTTGGTAAAGGCTTAAACAATGAATTGATAATAATCATTGTCACTAAATGAATATTTTGTCCAGAAATAAAAATGATTTTGTAAAAATTCCGTTAAGCCCTTACGGTCTCTGTCTGCTACATGCCGGCACAACATGCAAAAATTTTGCATATCGTGCAAATCAATTTGTGCCCGACTCATTCACTGTTCAACGGGCTTGTTTATTTATTTTTTCCTCACTTGCAAACATAAGCTCAAAAAGTCTTTCGGTTACAGTACCAACACAACTCTGACACATTAAAAGTGAATTTTAGGTAGAACTTGAACAATTTTTAAACCCACCATAATTTTGACGGGGAAACCTCAACTTTTAGCAACCACTGGTACTCTCGTGCTTCTGAAGGCAAATGTAAACAAAGATGGACGAGATGGACCGAAATCGGGGCCTAATCAATTCGCTAAATGTTGAGATGAGTGAATCTGTGTTCCCATCAACTTCTAATTCCAATAACAACGACTCATCGAATCCATTTCAAAACCTAGAAGATGCAATCGACTCGGAACAATTGCAAACATGGCATCAGATGAATGAAAGGGTAAGGTGAACACGAAAACACATGATTCTACGAATTCGCTACCACGAAGGTTCGTACCATGTATTTCGCTCTTGCCATACATGAATCAAATATCATGTAACCACATTTAATTTGTCGTCTGCCATTGCTTTCAATTTGGTGAAGTCAAAAATTTTGTCATTTGGTAAAGAGTTAACTCTTTTGTTGCAATACAACTTCCATCTGTTGTCTGCACTATACACATTGCTGCAATGCATTTTATGTTTTAGTTTTTTTTTTTTTTTTCATCTGACTGTCATCATCATATAGGACCTAATGCCCCATAACTGTGATATTCCTGTTCATAGCGTCACTGTCCGTGTCAAATATTCTGAACTCTTGATCATTTTATGATTTTGATTTGCAGGTCCGTGCCTTCATTCAAATGTCGGATGATGATGATAATGATATTGATGATGATGAAGTTGCAGACTCAGACATTGAGAACATTGTAGACCTATTAATTGATGATTCATTAATGGTTCAGTCGGATATGGTACCTGAAGACTCCAGTGGTAATCGACAATCAACTAGTCACACTGCAATTAAGAAAAAAACAGAATCTGCCATAGACACATCGAAAATCTTGTCCAAAGTGCCGAGCAATATGGAACTGACACTGCAGTATCTTACAGGTAATTATGCCTATTTATAGAAAGCTTTGACTTTTCAAGAGCATCCATTTTACTCTTTACCAAACGACAAAATTTTAGACCAATCCAAATTGAAAGCTTTTGCAGACGACAAAATAAATGTTTCTCAAAAATTGAAATTTGTTTTGGGAAGAGAAAAAACATTGTGGGAAAAGGAGAAAATGCTGGTTATTAGCAGTTTCTCCGTTTTCCACATTTTCAAAAGGCTTTTTCCTCAGGGTCGTTAAATGTTGGGATTGTGTGGTAAAAGGTTAAATGAGTCCATTTAACTCTTTACCAGTTGACAAAATTTTAGACTGGTCCATATTGAAAACATTTGCCGACAACAGATTAAATGTGACTAATTGTGATTAAATATGACTCAGATGATGGCATTTGTGTTTGAAAAGGTAGAAAAAACATTCTTGGAAAAGGAGAAAATGCTAATAACCAGCATTTTCTCTTTTTCCTACAGTGTTTGCAAAAGCCCTCTTTTAAAGCAAGGGTTAATACTCTTGAACAAATTTGCAGCAGACATCTCCAACACTATCCTTGTGGAATACTGACTTTTAGCACAAAGCTCTGTGATTGATTAACCTTTTCCCAAACAATAAATTTTAGACTGGTCCAAATTGAAAGAGTTTGCAGACGACAATTTTAAATTTGATGAAAATGACAGAAAGTTCTCCAAAAGGGTAGAAAACACTGTGGGAAAAGGAGAAATTGCTCGTAACGAGCAATTTCTCCTTTTCCCACAGTGTTTTCAAAAGACTTGTACTGCAGACACGTGAAAACCAGGGCTTGTTTGGGAAAGGGTTAAATGATTGATGACATTAGTGAATACCAGGCTGTATTCACCAACTCCTCTAAAACCTGTTCTGATGCTGTATCCTAAGACTAGCATTCTGATTAGCTGAGACATTTTGTCTCAGCAAGTGAGATGATTGGTGTTGAAATTTAGGAACATTTGTTAGTGTTTTAGGATTTAATTTATATAGGTTGGTGTATACAGCAGCAGGTAACCAAAGTTATAATGGAAATGTTTCATGCTATGGCAAAAAGGGGGCTTAATGCATCTCCATGATGTATTATACCCAGCAATTCATCACATAATTATGGATCCATAAAATCCATTTTGTCTAACAATCAACTGGATCTGGATGTAGAATGGTCCTTTGCCAAAGTTTACAAAGAGCAAAAAGTTTCGACCTAAGTCAGCCAGCGTGGACTGCGCAGGCTGACTTGGATCAATACTTTTTGCAGATCCATTAAACCCTTTTTACAGAACATTGCCCCAATGGTTACAATATCGTTTTCATTTTCAGGAAAGATAACATTTCTGGAGTTTAGTGAAATGATGGAAATGGCGGAAGAGCAAGAGCAGCTGGAAGAGACCAAAGGACTGATAACTGGAGAGACTGACAAAGAGACTCCTACAGAGGAAGACCAAAGTACTGTTTTTATAACCCCCCCCCACCTACTAAGTACACTGGTTTCACCATATCTGTCTGTCTGTCCGTCTGTCCATCCATCTGTCCGTCTTGTTTTCATTTCCGTGCTCAAACTCAAAAGCTATTTGACCTAGGACCCTGAAACTTTATACAAGTGTTGCTTATGACCCAAAGAGTTGCCCTAATGTTTTGGGGTCACATGGATCAAAGGTCAAGGTCACAGGTGATTTGTTTGGAAATCATTTCCATGCTCTAATTTTAATAGCTGTTTGACCTAGGACCCTTTAACTTTACACAAGTGTTTCTCATGACCCATGGAGGTGCCCTATTGTGTTTTGGTCACATGGGTCAAAGTTCAAGGTCACTGATGGTCTTTGTTTTAAAAATCATTTCCATTCTCTGATTGTGCCGCTTCAGTGATAAGGTGCTGGTGGGGAGTATTTGTCCGCTTTACGACAATTGTGATTATAGCTGGTCTTACTCTTTACTAGATGACAAAATTTTAGACTTGTCTAAATTGAAGTCAAGTGCAGATGACAGATTTAACGCTTTACAACGTATACTCAAATTTTAACGACCCTGAGGTAGGGGCCTTTTGAAAAAACTGAGAAAAGTAGAAAAAAGGACCAGCATTTTCTGCTTTTCCCATATCTTTTCTACCCACTAACTCTTGACTACTGTAGCAAATGACAAATTTTTGGACTTGTCTAAATTGAAGTCATTTGCAAAAGACAAATTGTTATCCTTTACGACACATTCCTGAGTTTTTAACGACCCTGAGGTCGGGGCCTTTTGAAGACGTGGGAAATGTAAAAAATGCTGGTAACCAGCATTTTCTACTCTTCCCTTGATGTTTTCTACCATACCAAAGAAATTCAATTCTTTTATACTATTGTCAGATTAATCATCTGCAGATACTTTCAATATGGTAGAGTCGAATATTTGTTGTTTTCAGAAGGGGTTAATATGATAGGATCATAGGATTTGTCTTTGAAAAAAAAACATTGTGGGATTAGGAGAAATGCTGGTTACTTACCAGCATTTACTCCTTTACCTACACTGTTTTAAAATGATTCTTTATTAGGATTGTTAAACACTGAATTATGTGATGCATGTATTAGACCAAACTGTAAAAATATGTTGGCGTATGGATGAAAAATCAGTTTGACAGCTATTTCAGCTGATTCATCATAATTATTATGCAGACTTAATTTGGACATTTCATTCCATTTCAGGTATAAAAGTGCCAACTTCAAAGTCAAAGAAGGTAAACTGAGTTTAAAGATCCATTACCTCTTAACTCTCTACCAAAGGACAAAATTTTGGACTGGTCCAAATTAAAAGCATCTGCAGACGACAAATTAAATGTGGCTCAAAAATTGAGGTTAGTTTTGGGAAGGGTAAAAATGTTGCTGGTTACCAGCATTTTCTCCTTTTCCCACAATGTTTTCAAAAGGCTTTTTCTTCAGGGTCTTTAAAAGTCGGGATTGTGTGGTAAAGGGTTAACTCTTTACCAAACGACAAAATATTGGCCTTGTCTAAATTCAAGGCAATTGGAGACGACAAATTAAATGTAATTCCTGATGTGAAATTTGTCTTTAATAGGCCAGAAAACATCATGGGAAAAGGAGAAAATGCTGGATACCAGCATTTTCTCCTTTTCCCACAGTGTTTTCAAAAGGCCTCTTTCTCAGGGTTGTTAAAAGTCAGGAATGTGTGGTAAAGGGTTAAATGAATTGATCTGTCTGTGAAAGAGTAATGAATATTGTGGGAAAAGGAGAAAATGCTTTTAAGCATCATAATTATTCTCCTTTTCCCACAATACTTTCAAGCATCTTTTTCAGGGTTGTTAAAATCCATTATCTCTTTACCAGCCAACAAAATACTAGAATTAAATGTGACTTAAATGAATGGATCTATGAAAGATTAGAAAACATTTTCGGAAAAGTAGAAAATGCTGATAAGCAGCATGTTGTCTTTTTCTCCACGACATTTTCAAATGCCTTCTTCTTCAGGATTGTTAAAACACTGGATCATGGTGAAGGGTTAATTGCAGTTTGTGTAACGATTTAACTCTTTACAACACAATCACTGGTTTTAACCACCCTGAAGAAAAAGCCTTTTGAAAACATTGTAGGAAAAGGAGAAAATGCTGGTAACCAGCATTTTCTCCTTTTCCCACAATGTTTTCTAACCCTTCCGAAACAAATTTCAATTTCTGAGTCACATTTATTTTGTTATCTGCAAATGCTTTCAATTTGGACAAGTCTAAAATTTTGTCATTTGTTAAAGGGTTAACACACAGGACACCAGTTATAACTTCAGGTGCTTTTTTTATGGACAGTATAAATCAAGATCAGATTACAGAGAGTATGAAGCTCACTCTAAATCTGTTTATTGTGCATCAGTTGTGAAATAAGTTTAACAGCTTCTATTATTCTTCCTAGGTGACAGTTTCCTGAACTCTTTACCACACAATCCTTCGTTTTAACCACGTTGAACAAGAAAGTTTTCGATCTTTGTCTACACTTTCTGCAAAGTTCATCAATAGTTGCGTACAGTCGCATCAAATTTTTTTTTTTTAAATTCTTCTAGCCGAGGATGAAAAGAAGAAGAAAATATGAAATGCCAAAGAAACTAGAAAATGATATGGGAGAAGTATTCATGACATTTGCACAGGGGAACCATGAGCTTGCTATCCAACAGTGTCTGGAAGTGATTCGCCAAGGTTTGTGTCTAAAACACTCTATTTTAGCTCGGCTGTTTTCGAGGAAACCATTGAGTTATTAGGGTATCCCTGTCATCATCTGCATCATCTCTTGCCAAAAAATGTTGACATTTTACAGTATCTTTGTTATTATTGAAGATAATTATTTACTTCCAACTTGGATACATTGTTAACCCTTTCCCAAACGACAAATTTTGGACTGGTCCAAATTGAAAGAGTTTGCAGACGACAATTTTAAATGAAAATGGCAGAAAGTTCTCAAAAAAGGTAGAAAACACTGTGGGAAAAGGAGAATTGCTTGTTACGAGTAATTTCTCCTTTTCCCACAGTGTTTTCTAAAGACTTGTACTGCAGACATGTGAAAACCAGGGCTTGTTTGGGAAAGGGTTAACCATCAAAAGAGGAACCATTATAACAAGGGCAGGTAAGTATCAAAAATTATTTTGACATAGTTATGTCCCTTTTTCAACTTAGAATTTTTACTGAAAATTAAGCAATTGCAGCTGAGCGTTGGCACCTGCATGTGGTGCTCTTGTCTCATAATTCTGGTACCTACATTTTCCTATAACAGACAAACTTGTTTTTTAGGACCATAAAAAAAAAAAAAGGCAACTGAAAAAAATTTAGGAAAAAGAGGAAATGCTATTCTTGACTGGAAAATCTCAGAGTGTTAGCAAGTGTAGATTCTTTATCAGATTTATTGCTGTGCATGCAGCCTTATCTTAATCTACTTTGTCTGCAAAATCTTTTGTTTTCAGCAGTTGTATGCAAAATCTTCTGTTTTCACCTGTAGCCTGTAGCATACTAGGAACTACTTTTGGGTTGATAGTTGAATTTTTTATCATTGCTGTTGTTTAAAATTAATTTCAGCTCCAAATGCCAGTAAACCTTTCCATGCGCTTGGTTCAATTTATGAGGATTTGGGCGACATGCAAAAATGCTTACAGGTAGGTTATTTTCGTTCTTTAGACCAAATTCGTACCTCAGTTATATTACAAAAGCTTAATATGACTTCATTTCTTGCTGTACTGGAGCAGGAGTTGATGGTTGTATTCAGGTTGCAAGACTTGGATGAAAGTAGGAAACAAAAAACAACATTGCTGGAAAAGACTGGAAGCACATTTGTTTTTCTTTTCTTTCTTCAATGTTTTCTTAACTGAGAACTATACTTTTTCATGCCTCTGCAGTCGGCAGCTTTGGAAAACATTGTTGGATAAGGAGGAAAAGCCTTAAGCAAGCATTTTCTCACAGTCTCAAGGATAGAAAACATTGTGGAAAAAGGAGAAAATACTGGTAAGCAGCATTTTCTCATTTTCCAACAGTGCTTTCAAAGGCTTTCCTCTTAGGTGTCATGAAAACTGGATTGCTCAGTAAAGGGTTAGATGTTTTCCTTCAGAGCTCCAGATAAGAGGGAGTGAAGGTATTCTAAATCCATTATTTCTCTTTCAAACCCTATATTGTGGGTACTCATTAGAATTGTCTCAACGAGACGATTCTAATGAGTACCCATTACATAGGGTTTGGTGGAGAATGATTAATGTTTTTATTTCTTCAATGAAAATTATTCCCTCTATCTGGAGCTCTGCCCCATGATGAATTTACAATGATGAAATTTAATGATGATGACATTACACAATAATTGGGCAAAGAGTTTGCAGTGCTACAAAACTTTAGAAGTGCCCTAATTGAAAGCATTTGCAGATGACAAATGTGGTTCAAATAACAGGGTAGAGAACATTCTGAGACAAGGAGATAATGGTTACTGGCATTTTCTTTTTTTCCCACAATGTTTCAAAAAGCCTTTTTTCGTCAGGTTGATTAAAACTCAGGACACAGTTTCATGATAATACTTACGTTTCCTATTTTGCTCAAATCTGGTAACAGACCTAGGTTCTGACTTAACTCTATACCAAATGACAAAATTTTGGACACATCCAAATTGAAAGCATTGGCAGATGACAAATCATAATTTGGTTCAAATGATGAAAATTGTCTTCAAAAGAATAGAAAACATTGTGGGAAAAGAAGAAAATGCTGGTTACCAACATTTCTTTCTTTTCCCAGGATGTTTTCAAAAGTCTTCTTCCTCAAGGTCGTTGGAAATCCGGATTGTCTGGTAAAAAGTTAAGGTGAGCTCGTTATTTGAGACGCATTTCACCAGAATTAAGAGATTTTAGTAACATTCTCAGGTCCTGAGCTGACACGTTTCAGACCCCAATCAGTAAAATAAACAGACTAAACTCAGTTGACAGACTTAAATTCATTATTTTGCTTAGATGAGGTTGAACATTGTGTCAGCTCAGATTTGAGAATGTTACTGTTAACCCTTTACCGCACAATGTCACCTTTTGATGCCCCTGAGAGAGAAACCTTTTGAAAACATTGTGGGAAAAGGAGAAAATGCTGGTAACCAGCATTTTCTCCTTTTCCCACAATGTTTTCTACTCTATCAAAGAAAAATTGTACAATTTGAGCCACAAAGAAATTGTCGTCTGCAAATGCTATCAATTTGGACAAGGCCAAAATTTTGTCGTCTTGTAAAGGGTTAATGTCATTGAAATGCATCTTTAAATAACCCACTGAATTCAGAAAATGAGTCTGTTGGCAGATTTGAGCAAAATAAGAGACATAACTCTTTTACCCCACAATGAAATTTTAGACCAGTTGAAATTGAAAGCGTTTGCAGACAAAAAATAAAATGGGGCACAAACGACAGTATCTGTCTTTGAAATCATTGAAAACATTGTGAGAAAAGAAGAAAATGCTGGTTACCAGCATTTTCTTCTTTTCCCACAATCTTTTCAAAAGCCATCTTCTTCAGGGTTGTTAAAACTCGGGATTGTGTGGTAAAGACTTCAGTATTTTAGTGAAACCCTTCCATGGTCCATATTCACCAACCATTCTTATGAACATTTTTAGTCTTATTCTCCAAGATTTTCCAAATTTGAAAGTAACACACCTTCTGATTGGCTAAGCCATTTGGTTTAGCCACTTAGAATGTTTGTTACTTTCAATTTTCAAAAATCTTGGAGATAAAGACAAAGAAAATTCTTAAGAATGGTTGGTGAATATGGACCCAGGTCTGTTTGGTAAAGAGTTCAACTTTGAATCTAATTCATAATAGGACAGTTATTGTGTGTAACATATTCTGTAGCCGTGGAAATGAAGATAGTCCTTTGTTTCCATTACCTGCCTCTTGCTCTTGGTTTCAGTATTGGTTGATTGCTGCTTACCTGGAGGGAAAAAATTCAGAAGAATGGACAAAATTAGCAGAGATGTGTGTAGAACAAAATGATATTCAACAGGCTATCAAGTGTTATACAAATGGTAAACATGAAACTTTGTGTATCTTATACAAACCTGAATAAAGGAATTGTCAGTGGATCTAGTTTGGTTAAAGGAAATGTTAAGAAAAGCTGTTTTTAATGAAGAAATTAGGGTCTGAGTATAAAACTTCATTTTTTTCAAAGGATGTACCTTGGTTTAGATGTTCTTAATTTGAGTCAGACAGTCAACTTTTAAATCAAAGAATTACATGTAGATTTGAATTAATTCTTTACCAGATGACAAAATTTTAGACTGGCCCAAGCTCAAAACATTTACAGACAACAACTTAAATGTGACTCGAGTGACTAGATTTTTTTCTGAAAGGTTAGAAAACATTGTGGGAGAAGGAGAAAATGCTGGTTACTACTATATTTTCCAAAGTCCTTTTCCTTGGGTACGTTAAAACTTGGGATTGTGTGGCAAAGGGGTTAAGATGAAATATGATTGAAAAATACTGATGTTGTGTAAATATAAAAATTTGAAACAAAAGTATTTCCAATTTCAAGGGACTACTTTCAACAGTAACTCTGAAAACTGCCCCTAATTGTGAAGTCCATGACCAGCCATCTCTTTGGCTGAGAAGTTCTGTCTCAACAAATTACTGTAAAAGAGGAAATGTTCAGGTCGTTGAAATCTTCCCAATTCTCCCGTTATTCAAAAAAAATCACAAGATATATGCTGGCGTAAATTTAAGCTAAATTATGGTATATTTTACCAAGAAACTGGGTCATGTGGGGATGATTGACTGGGACCCTTGTTGACATCAATGAGTTCCTTTTTTCATCAAAGTCGACCAGAATACCAGTCTAGTGGCAGTTCATACTGCCAATTAAACATGTTCCATCAGAGTAAAAATGGAGGTGCAAGATCATCTGTTTTTGTGAAAATTAAAACATTAAGGTCAGTTTTTGGTAATTTGGGAAATTTTAGACCTACAATAATACCCATGTTTTCTGTATATGGCTAGTATGAAATTTAGAATTAAAGTCTAAGTTTTTCATAAATATGGACCCAGGAAACATGAGAAAATGAACTATCAACATGAAATATGACACAGAATGTTGATATACTGTGGAATATAAAACGAAAAAAGAAAGAAAGAGAAACGAAAATATGGTTTGAAATCAAAATTTTAATTTTTCCTTTACTTAAAGCTGCCCATACATCTGATGACAGAGTACATTGTTACATGGAGCGGGCCAAGCTGTATGAGAGTTTAAAGGAATACAAGAGAGCAATGGAAAGTTACCAACTTGTACTCTCTTTCTTGGCACCGGATGATTCGGAACAATACTTTAAACTAGCTTGGGCTATCACGAGAGTGAGATTTTCTTGATGATTTTTTTTTTAATCCTTTACCACACAATACCACCTTTTAACAAGCATGTGGAAATAGACTTTTTAAAACATTGTGAGAAAAGGAGAAAATGCTGGTACCCAGCATTTTCTCCTTTTCTCACAATGTTTTCTACCCTATTGAAGATAGAAATAATCACTTGAGGTATATTTCATTTGTCATCTCCAAATGCTTTCAATATGGTCCGGTTCAAAATTTTGTTGTTTGGTAAAGGGCTAAAAACTTCTCTGGCAGTTTTTCTTTCTTCCATTTTCTTTCTTCTTTCATCTATTTAGATTGGGTTTTCAGTTCTTACAGAGTTCTTGTTCTAAAAACAAGTTTTTGTTAACTGTTACTAGATGACAAAATTTTTGACCTGTCTAAATTGACAGCTTTGGCAGACATCCATTCATTGTGGCTCCAATGAGGGAATTTATCTCTAAAAGGATTTAAAAAATGGTGGAAAAAAGAACAAAATATGTTTTTTCCACAATGTTTTCAAAAGCCTTTAATTCATTAAAATTTGGGATTGTGTGGTAAAGGATTAACAACATCTCTGACAGTTCTTTTTTCTGTGTAATCTTTTTCATTCATCTTTTTTGAATTGGGTTTTGGATGCTGTGTCCAGATATGTTGAAGTATTCTTGCTGTAAAACCTTTTTTGTTCTTAACATTTTGACTTGCCCGTATTTAAAGCATTTGCAGACGACAAATTCAGAGTGGCTCCAATGATAGTATTTGTCTCTGAAAAGGTAGAAAACATTTTGTCTTTAAAGTGTAGAAAACTGTGTAGGGAAAGGAGAAAATGTTGATAACCAGCATTTTCTCCTTTCCTCACAATGTTTTCAAAAGCCTTTTTTCTCAGTGTCATGTTAACGCAAGGTCTTTTACACTGCCACATAAATCTTTCATGACATATTTTTGCATGTATAGTATTTTTTCCACTGACAGATTTTTTGTCATGTACAGTTTCCTTTCCACTCACATTTTTACGTATATCAATATACATATATACCTTTGACCACAATAACACAGTTTTAATTCAGCTATTTTCGAAGGAAACATCAAGGTATTGTCATAGCCCTGTAAATGTCTGTCATCGTCTGTGTCACTGTGCAAAAACTTTGACATTTTTTAATATCTCTTTCATTATTTAAGATATCCATGTAGGTTAGTTTTTAACTGTAAAAAGGGGAACCCATACAACAAGGGCAGGTAACCATCAAAATATTTTTGAGTTATGCCCCTTTTTCACCTTACAATTTTAACTCTTTACCAAATGACAAAATCTTAGACAATTCCAAATTGAAAGCACATGCAGACAACAAAATAAATGTGACTCAAAAATTGAAATTTGTTTTGGAAAGGGTAGAAAACATTGTGGGAAAAGGAGAAAATGCTGGTTACCAGCATTTTCTCCTTTTCCCACAATGTTTTCCAAAGCTTCCTTTCTCAGGATCATTAAAAGTCGGGATTGTTTTGCAAAGGTTTAACTGAAATTCAATCCTTTTGTAAAAGCAACTGCAGCCGAGTGTTGGCACCTGGATGTGGTGCTCTTGATTTCCTGTACCTTTTACTCACACTATTACATTTTTTTTTTATGTATTTTTCCATGCTCTTTTCACTCACACTTGTCTGTTTTTCATAATACTTTTCACTGACACCTTTTTACCATGTAACTTTACACTACTACTTCCACTTTATTTTTCTGTATACTTGACAGAGCTACTACGAATCAGGACAGAAGCAAAAAGCCATTGACACCATCAGCAAGGCATTCCAGGATCATCCCAATCAAATTTCCTCAGAAGGTGAATAGTTTAATCTATACCAGACATACGAAACTTTAGACTCATCCATTTTGAAACATTATCTCCCGCGAGATGGCATTCTACAAATACACATCTATCTAATTTGGGCATCCTGGGTAGAGAAGCGGAGTAATTTTTCAAAACAACAACCTTGACTTTGAATTTCAAATAAAATAAACATTTTACTCAATAAAACGCTACCTGGTGCCATTCATTCAGCTATGATCGGCTAGCATGTAACCTATGCACCGACCATTTATTAAAACAGCCCCTACATGCTTTGGTAATAGGCTAATAGCTTCGATATAAGCCCTACTTTTCCCAGGTATAGGGGGATGGGTGATGCATCATAGCAGACAGGTCAAATCTTCAAAGAATATGACATGTGCAGACAACAATTGGAAAGCATTTGAGCCATGTGCTGTGAAAAGGGGGCTTAACACTTTACCACACAATCCCGACTTTTAACGACTTTGAGAAAGAAGTCTTTTGAAAAACATCGTGGGAAAAGGAGAAAATGCTTGTAACCAGCATTTTCTCCTTTTCACACAATGTTTTCTACCCTACCAAAGAAAAACTGCACCATTCAAGCTACATTGAAATCGTCAGATATATGGGTCAACGAACATTCTGTAAGTTGACAACTGCTCCTGGTTATTGAACTTGGGACATTATGATAACGAGGCCGATACTCTATCTCACAACCACAGACACCACACAAATGAAAGCATTTGCATACGACTAGCATTTTCTCTTTTTCAACAATGTTTTCAAAACCGCATTCCTCGTTGTTTTTAAACTGCAGGGTTGTTGTGTAAAGAGTAAAGTTACTTGCAGACTTAACCTGAAATAGTTGAATGAGGTTCATTCTCTAGATTTCAGGGTCTGTATTCACTAATCATTTGTAAGAATATTCTTAGTCTTATTCTCAAGAATTTTCTAGATTTGAAAGCAACACAATTTCTGATTGGCTGAACCAGGACTAGCTAGCCGATTACTTGTGACATTCTGCCTATGCCAATACAGTAGCTAGTCTTAGAATTGAGAATGTAATATTTTACTAGACTACAAAATGTTAGACTAGTCCAGTTTGATTGCATTTACAGATGACAGAATTTAGTATGGATCATATGATAGAATTTGTCTTTGAAAACATATTTAAAAATATGTGGGAAAGGAGGTAATGCTGGTTACCAACATTTTCTTATTTTCCCACAATGTTTTCCTAAACTTTCTTCTTCATGGTCGTTAAAACATGGGATTTTGTGTTCGGTTAATACTGTCTCTGATTTATGATCTATATGCTGTGATATTTTAAGAGATTTTCTGGCTAAAACAGCCCCTAAATTTCAACACAAGGGATAAAATAAAATGATGAAAAATTTGAACTATTTGTTACAGTGCTTACAAGCATGTGCAAAGATGACTATTTTTGAAGATGAAAAAGATCTACAAATCTGTCGTCAAGAGACACACACACATAATACTTTTTTATATAAGCCATGCTCTGTGAAAAGGGGGTTTAATGCATTTGCAAAAATGTATTGACCCAGGTCAGCCTGCACAATCCGCGCAGGCTGACCTGGACCGAAACTTTTTGCTATTGGTTAATTTTCTGCATGTCAACTGACCAGTCTGCCTCATGATTCTGGTTGGTTGTTGGACAAAATGGATTTTATGAATCCATAAATATATGATAACTTGCTTGGTACATATATTTTATGGAGATTCATTAAACTTCTTTTTGCCAGAGAATGGTTCATATACTACTTATTGTAGATAGTTAGAAGACAATGTGACAAAACAAGCTTTTGCCTCTTGCAATTTCTTAGTTTCTATACTTGAAATAGAATCTGCTTCTCAGAATTAGTTTAATTTCTGCTTTTGCTACAATGTTATAAAGAATTCCATGCTGCAAGAGAAATAATACTGACTGTAGTTAGTAATGTGATAACATATGAGATATGCTCTGTGAATAGGGAGCTTAATACACCTGCAAAAAGTAACGACCCATGTCAGCCTGCACCTGGCTGACATGGATGGAAACTTTTTTTATTATTCAATTTTCTTCATGTCAAAGGACCATTCTACCTCCACAATCACTTGATTGTCTGAAAAAAACATACTTCATTGATTTTATGTGATGACTTTCTTGGGATAATGCATTACTGAGATGCACTAAGCCCTTTTTTGCCATAGCCCTTTAACACAAGGAATTGTTGACTCATCCAAACTGAAAGTAACTGCAGACTCCAATTTTGAAATTGATACAAATGAGCTGAAGTTCTCTGATAGGGTAGAAAACATAGTGGGAAATGGAGAAAATGTTGGTTACCATCATTTTCTCTTGTTCTCACAAAGTGGTCAAAGGGTTTCTTCCTGAGGATTGTTAAAACACAGGATTGTTTGGTAAAGGGTTAATGCATATTCAAATTACAGATATTTCATTAAAAATTGACTCCTTTTTACCCAATCTTTCAGATGTCAATTTATTACTGGAGTTGCTGATTCCTGAAAAAGAATTCTTCAAATGTATTGAAGTATGTAATTTTCTTTTTGGAGTGTATTTTTCATCCTTTTTCCATCTTCCATTCTCAATCCAAATCCTATAATAATGCTGTAAGGGCTGCCTTCCCAAAACTCTGCCTTGGGATAAGTAACGTGATGCTGATGCTTCATTTTCCATCAGTGTTTTGGTAAGGTGAAGGTCACAGAAATATTGGAATTGGTAAAAACTTCAATCATTCTTGAACTAGGTTTATGAAACTTTGCATGCTATTGTTTCATAGCTAAGGAAAATGTCCAGTTCATTATTATTGAAAAACAGAAAAGTAAAATCCAAACTCGTATGTTGTATGACTTTTCTTTTACGATAAAACAGTCCAGGGTCTACATTCACCAACTGTTCTTAAGAAACTTCTTAGTCTTATTCTCAGCCGATCCGTGGTAGCTCAGTCTGTAGGGTAAAGGACTTGAAAACAGGGGTCACTGGTTCGATCCCCGGCTGAGCCAATTTCTTTCCGAGGATTGATGGTAGTCATTGCAACAGGATTCATTCCTGTCTTCACTGCTGACCATTATTTTGACGATGGTTATGTGGGAAAGGGGCCAGTGGCTAGGAAAGAATATTGTGCATAGTACTAGTAAAAGAAACTCCAGGAAAGCATGGATATGTGCACTGGCTGCTGCCATATATCTAAAATGATGTTTAAAATGGTGTTAAACACCATACAATCAATCAATCAATCAATAGTCTCCTTCTCAAGAATTTTCTAAATTTGAAAGTAACACGGCTTCTGATTGAGTGAACCATTTGGTTAAGCCAATCAGAAGTCATGTTACTTTCTAAATGTAGAGTAAGACTAAGAACGAAACAAAGAATGGTTGGTGAATAAATGCTCTGCTCCTTTTACTTTATTTCATCACCATTTCAGTTACATCCTTTTCCGTCTTTGTGACTGATAAATGTTAAGAGATTGGAGGTTAATTATAAACTGTTTACATTTTTTTCTCCTTCAGGTATTGGTTAAACACTGTGGTGTCATCTTTTCCTTCGCTGATAATCTTGTTTGGTCAAGCAGCATGTTACAAGACACACAACAGCTGAAGGACAAAGTACCAATCAGGTGGTTGTTTAACTCCTTACCTGACAACGACATGTCCAGATTGAAAGCATTTGCAGACGAAAAAATAACTGTTACTTAAGACATTAAATTTGTCTTTCATAGGGTAGAAAACAATGTGGGAAAAGGAGAAAATACTTGTTACGAGCATTTTCTCCTTTTCCCACAATGTTTTCAGTAGCCTTCTTCCTTAGGGTTGTTAAAAGTGTCGATTGTGAGGCAAAAGTTTTAACCCATTACTGGACAACAGAATTTTAGCCTTGTCCAAATTGAAAGCATTTGCAGACAACAAATTAAATGTGACACAAACAATCATATTTATCTTTGAAAGGGTAGAAAATTTCTTGGAAATAGGGGAAAATACTGTTCATTAGCATTTTCTTCTCTACCTGCCCACAACATTTTCAAACATTTTTTTTCCTCATGGTAGTTAAAACACAGGATCGTATGGTAATGGGTCGATCCATTTCCTTCTGAAAAAATTTTGCAGCTTCTAAAATATCCTTGTAGAATATGGTTAACTAACATAAATGAAGGTTTGATACATGAATAGATGTCAATAAAATGGAGATGTCAATGCTTAACCCTTTCCCAACCAACAAAGTGTTGACTTTTCCAACTGGAAATAAACTGCAGATGACAAATTTGAAATTGTCACAGATGAGCTGTAGTTTTCTGGCAGGGTAGAAAATATTGTGGGAAAATGAGAAAATGCTGGTTACCAGCATTTTCTCCTTTCCCCACAATGTTTCAAAAGCCTTATTGTTCAGAGTTGTTACCACTCAGGATTGCGTAGTACAGGGTTAAGCCTTTACCAAACAATCCTGTGTTTAAACCGCCCTGAAGTCCCTTTTGAAAACAATATGGGTAAAGGGGAATAATCTGTTTCTCCTTTTCTCTCAATGTATTCTACGCTCGAACTACATTTAACCCTTTACCGCACAGTGACGCATTTTCACGCCCCTGGGAAAAGAGGCTTTTTGAAAACATTGTGGGAAAAGGAGAAAATGCTGGTAAACAACATTTTCTCCTTTTCCCACAATGTTGTCTATCCTATCAAAGAAAAATTGCACCATTTGAACTACATTGAAATTGTCGTCTGCAAATGCTTTCAATTTGGACAAGGCTAAAATTTTTTCGTCTGGCAAAGAGTTAATTTGTCATCTGCAAATGCTTTGGATTTAGCCAAGTCCAAAATTATGTTGAGTGTTAAAAACTAGACACATTTTCTTGAAGACTTGAAAATCTTGTGGGAAAAGGAGAAAATGTTTGTAACCACGTTTTCACCTCTTCCTACAATGTTTTCAACCCTATTAACCCATTACCACACAGTCCCAAGTTTTAAAAACCCTGTAAGAGAAGCTTTTGAAAACATTGTGGGAAAAGGAGAAAATGCTGGTAACCAGCATTTTCTCCTTGTCCCACATTTTTTTTTACCCTATCCAAAACATAAACCATCATTTGAGCTACATTTCATTTATTGTCTGCAATTCCTTTGAATTTGGACCAGTCTAAAATTTTGTCATTTGGTAAAGACTTAAAAACAACTTTCAGAATTTGAGCCACGTTTGAATTGCCTTCTGCAAATGCTTTGGGTCTAGACAAGTCGAAAATTTTGTTGTGTGGTAAAGATTTAAAAATTAATAAATGTACTTGATATTAACCCTTGTGTTGCTTAACCCTTTACCACACATTGCCGCCTTTTAACAACCCTGGGAAAGAAGCCTTTTGAAAACATTGTGGGAGAAGGAGAAAATGCTGGTAACCAGCATTTTCTCCTTTTCCCACAATGTTATCCATCCTATCAAAGAAAAATTGCACCGTTTGAGCCACATTGAAATTGTTGTCTGCAAATGTTTTCAATTTGGGCAAGGCTAAAATTTTGTCGTCTGGTAAAGGGTAAATAAATAATATGAAACTTTCAAGCTGATGGTCAAAACCCGAATTTTGTCATTTCAAAGGTAATTTTGGGGGAAAGATATCTCCTTACTGGACAGTGCAGATCAAAGATTAGACCTACTTGATCTGCACTGTGCGCAAAAGGTCCTTGAGTCGCACTTAGCAGCCTAAGGGTTAATGAAATTCATGGAACAAAAAAGTAAGTAAAATGAATATTTGATAACTTCTTACATTAACTCTTTGCCAAACGATCTCGACTTTTAATGACCCTGGGAAAGAAGCCTTTTGAAAACATTGTGGGAAAAGGAGAAAATGCTGGTAACCAGCATTTTCTCCTTTTCCCAGAATATTTTCTACCCTTTCAAAAACAAATTTCAATTCTTAAGTGGCATTTAATTGTCTGCGAATGCTTTCAATTTGGACTGATCTAAAATTTTGTCATGTGGTAAAGAGTTAAGCACATTTTTGTATATATTTCAGCTGTGAAATTCCAGATATTTTACCTATAGATTTGCGAATTAAACTGAGTGTGTGCATGATTAACTTGAAATACATCAAAATACTCAAGGTGAGTCAGAGTTTATTTTTCTAATTCCTTGTGAAGACAGATGGCTGCTTTTCCCTTAAACCACTTATTACATTTTACACATGTGCAATTTTTTGCTTTTTAACTCTTTACCATACAACAAAATTTTAGACTAGACCAAATTGAAAGCATTTTCAGACAACAACATACATGTCTGAAAAAATGAAATTTGTTTTGGAAATGGTAGAAAACATTGTGGGAAAAGGAGAAAATGCTGGTAACCAGCATTTTCTCCTTTTCCCACAATGTTTTTGTTAGGCTTTTTTCTCAGGGTAGTTAGTAGTGGGGACTATGTGGTAAAGAGTTAAAAGGAGAAATCATTTGTCCGCACAAATACCTTCCATATCCAAATTCATCAGATTTCTCTTTCATTGTTTTCTGTTGTGCTTTTAAGCCTATACCTTACAGTTCTGAATTTTAAGTTTCAAGGTCCAAAGTTTAAAGTTTTAACAACCCAGAGAAAGAAGGCTTTTGAAAACATTGTGGAAAAAGGAGAAAATGCTGGTAACCAGCATTTTATCATTTTCCCACAATGTTTTCAAAAGGCTTCTTCCTCAGGGTCATTAAAAGTTGGGATTGTGTGGTAAAAGGTTAAGTATGAAATGCACTGACATTTATTCAGCATATAACTTTTTACCAAATGACAGAATTTTAGACTCGACCATTTTAAAAGCATTTGCAGATGAAAAAATAGGTTTTGCTCAAAAGTTGCTTATTGTCTGTGTGAAAGGATAGGAAACATTGTAGGAAAAGAAGAAAATCTACCAGCATTTGCTCCTTTTCCTACATTCTTTTTATAAACATGTAAAAAGGTGGTTAAGTTTGTTTGGTAAAGGATAAATGCATTTTAGTTCTTTACCAAACAAAAAGAAATAGCATTTGCAGACGGCAAATGAAATGTGACCTGAAAACCAAAATTCCTCATTGGAAATGCAGTAAACATTGTCAGAAAAGGAGAAAATGCTGGTTACCAGCATTTTCTCTTTTTCCCACAATGTTTTCAAAAGCCTTCTTCCTTCGGGTTGTTCAAAATTGGGATTTTGTGGTAAAGGTTTACATAGGAAATGTAATTATGATATTTAAAGATTGATTTGATTCTTATTTCAGAAAGTATTGGAACCTTTATTTGAGGAGAATATAGAAGACACAGGTGACCTCTATCTGGATATTGCGGAAGCTTACATGGAGAATGGGTACAAAAAACAAGCTGAACCTATCCTAAAACAGCTTGTCAAGTCAAAGAATTATCATTTGGTAAGTGTTTTTTCTTGCCAGTAAGGTAGGCCAAAAACAAAATGTTTTCCAAAAGAAAAAGTAGAACGTGTTAAGTTTAATCTTTACCAAACAACCAGGAGTATTAGCCCTTTTCAACAAAATTTCGACCTTTAACCCTTTACCACACAGTCCCAACTTTTAACGACCCTGAGAACACAAGCTTTTGAAAACATTGTGGGAAAAGGAAAAAATTCTGGTATCCAGCATTTTCTCCTTTTCCTACAATGTTTTGTACCCTTTCCAAAACATTTTTCAATTTTTGAATCAAATTCATTTTGTCATCAGCAAAGGCTTTCAATTTGGAGAATTGTGAAATTTTGTTGTGTGGTAAAGAGTTAACCACCCTGACAGAGTAGTCTCTGACATTATTAAGGGAAAAAGAAGATAATATTGGTGACCAGCATTTTCTCCTTTTCCCACAGTGTTTTCTATCCTGTCACCAACAAATTCCATTAGATGTATAATGTTTTCAATCCTATTAGTGACCAGTTTTGCCAATTGAGCCCTACTTTAATTGTCTGCAAATGCTTTCAAACTGAAACCAGTCTAAGGATTTGTCGTTTGGTAAAGAGTTATTGGCCCTGAATAGGATTTTTTATTTTTAAATAGTGTGGAAAAAGGAAAAATGTTGGTACTGAAAATGGGCTTCTTATGGTAAAAAACTAGGATACTGTGTTGTATCTTCGAAAAAAACTGCTAACAGTCTGGAGGGAACATTTTTACCATATTCTTCATGAAACTTTTATATTTGCCCTTCCTAGGAACACTTAATATGAGTCATCCAGAGTCATTGCCGTTTACCAAACGACAAAAATTTAGACTAGACCAAATTGAAAGCATTTGCAAATGACAAAGTAAATAAAGTAAATGTTGCTAAAATGATGATATCTGTCTTTGATAGGTAGGTTACCAGCATTTTCTCCTTTTCCCACAATGATTTCTAAAGCATTTCCTGTGAGGGTCATTAAAACTTGGCATGATGTGATAAAAGGTTAACCTTTAAAGCACTGAACTGATGATTGGACCTTTTTAATTTGGAAAAACAGCACAGATATTGCTTTTTTTAAGTTGTTTCCACTAAAATACAGTACAAAGTAGTGGGCGGTGTAGATCTAAGTTCAGACTGCATGTTTTGTGCAGTCTGATCTTGATCTACACTGTCTGCCAAGGGGACTTTAATCAGTTGCAGTACTTACAACTCTTTACCACACAACAAAAATGTAGATTTGTCCAACTGAAGGCATTTGCAGACGACAATTTAAATGTAGGTCAAAAGTCAAATGATGGAATTTGTCATTGATATGGTAGAAGACATTGTGGGAAAAGGAGAAAATGCTGGTTACCAGCATTTTCTCCTTTTCCTACAATGTTTTTAAAAGGTTTCTTCCTGAGGGTCGTTAAAACACGGGATTGTTTGGTAAAGGGTTAATATGCAGACTGCAAAAGCTATTAAAAAAGGTAGATTATCAGTCTGGACATACATACATGAGCCATGCTCTGGCAAAAGGGGGCTTAAAGCATCTCCGTGATGATCATGGATCTATAAAATCCATTTTGTCTTACAACCTACTAATCAGCAGCAAAAATGGTCCTTTAAAAGACAGAAAATTTACAGATAACAAAAGATTTTTGACTCCGATCAACCTGTTGGGACTGTACAGGCTGACCTGCTGGGTTGATGCTTTCTACAAATGCATTAAACCCCATTTTCACAGTAAATGGCATGTTTGTTTTCAGGCAGCAGTGTGGCTGCGTTACGGTGAATGTTTGAAATCTCTTGGGGACATTCAAGGAGCAGTGAAAGCATACACGAGAGTAGTTGAAATGGCCCCTTCCCATATAGGGGCTAGAATGTCCCTTTCCGCTTTACAGCAGCAACTAGGAAAGCATGAAGAAGCATTAGAGCTTCTGCAACAAGGTAATTACAAAGTTTGGCGTTCGTAAACTGTCATTACCTCTTTATTACACGACAATAATTCAATATTAGTTGTTCTCATGAATACTTGTGAGTTTCGATCGGCTGAATTTTTTTTTTAACCCTTTCCCAAACGACAAAATTTGGACTGGTCCAAATTGAAAGAGTTTGCAGACAACAATATTAAATTTGATGAAAATGGTAGAAAGTCCTCAATAAGGGTAGAAAACACTGTGCAAAAAGGAGAAATTGCTCGTTACGAGCAATTTCTCCTTTTCCCACAGTGTTTTCTAAAGACTTGTGCTACATACACGTGAAAACCAGGGCTTGTATGAACGAGCTGTTTTCCTACGCTATGAAATACCAATGAAATGGGCATATGAAACTGCAATATTGGATTTACAAAAAAAAAAAAAATTGAAGTTAGATCTAGTATTATATTTGTTGTCCGATATTTCGGTTTCATACAGTGTGCTTTGTGGTTTCATACAGCGTGCTTTGTGGTTTCATACAGTGTGCTTTGTGGTTTCATACAGTGTGATAAGGTTTTTTGTTTTTGTACCTGCAAGAACGCAAAAAATTTCTCTTCATTTCTTGAAAAATGTAGACTTTTCCAAATTGAAAGCATTTGCAGACGACAATTTAAACCTTTACCAAATGACAAAGTTTTAGATGTGTCAAACTTGAAAATATTTGCAGATGGTAAAATAGATGTGATGAAAAAATTTGATCTGTTTTTTTCCCACAATGATTTCCAAAGCCTTTTTTGTCATGGTTGTTAAAACTCAGAATGTGTAGTAAAGGGTTATATATGGCTCAATTGATGGAATAGGGTAGGGATTTGACAGGGTAGAAAACGTGGGAAAAGGAGAAAATGCTGGCAACCAGCATTTTCTCCTTTTTCTACAATGTTTTCAAGACAGCTTAAATGATGGGATTTGTCTTTGAAAGGATTGAAATCACTAGGTGATAAGGAGAAAATGCTGATCATCAGCATTTTCTTCTTTTCTCACAATATTTTCAAAAGGCTTTTTTCGGAGAGTTGTCAAAGCATTGGATTTGGTGAAGGGCTAGGTTATGTGTAAGCAATGGGTTTCAAGGCTTGCTTTGCCACTTAAATATTTTTCCCCGTTACTGCAAACAGTCTTTAGAAAATGTTGTGACAGAAAAGGAAGTTCAAGTAAAATCTTCTTTAGCTACATTGTTGTCACACGAATCACTGAATCAAAGCATTATTCGTGTTGGTTTCCATATTATAATAGTATATTATATTATTTCTCATTTTCAGATGAGTTTGAAGAACGGAGGTTAAGCAAAGAGGTGTGTTGATCTTGTTTCCATTTATTGTTTACCTCTGAACAGTGATATTTATGTAGTAATGGAAAAGTATTTTTAATTCTGCTGGCTTGAACTCTTTACCAAATAATTCTAACTTTTATCAACCCTAAGGAAAAAGCCTTTTGCTGATAACCAGCATTTTCTCCCTTACCCACAATGTCTTCTTCACTTCTGAATATAAATCCTATCAAATAAATTACATGTAATTTGTTGTCTGGAAATGCTGTCAAGTTTGGTAAGTCTAAAATTTTTTTGTCTTATAAAGAATGAAGTATGGTGTCTAATTGATGGAAAAGTTAATCATGTCCATGCACTTACCTTACTCTATTTGGCATGCAGGTCATTTTCGGAAGCATTTGGAGGAATCACAGATTAAGTTGTCATGTGATTTAGAATGTGTGCCCAGTAAGATAGTTCAGTGGTTAGTATATCTGACTTGTGACCTGGTGGTTGCGAGTTTGATACCTAAATGAGGCAAATTTTCTTTGCTGCGATTTTTTGCCTGTTACGTCTGCTGTATGTGAGAAAGATAGTCAGTGGCTTGGAAAGAAAGTTATGTCAGTACTGGTGTGAGATAGCCAGAAAACATATGTGTAGGTCTACTGACCATTGGATATGACCTGAGCTGTTAAAAATGGCATTAAAAATGTACAAAATTTGGTTTATATCCTTAAAAAGTGTATAGCCTCAATATTAACCCTTTACCAGACGACAAAATTTTAGCCTTGTCCAAATTGAAATCATTTGCAGACGACGGTTTCAGTGTGGCTCAAATGTTGCAACTTTTCTTTGATAGGGTAGAAAACATTGTGGGAAATGGAGGAAATGCTGGTTACCAGCATTTTCTCCTTTTCCCACAGTTTTCAAAACGCTTCTTTTCCAGGGGCGTCAAAAGGCGGCATTGTGGGGTAAAGGGTTAAAGGCTGCTCTCTAACAAGAAATCATCAAAGTGGGATGATATGCACTAGCATTTGATAATCAGTTAACTCTTTACCAGGGGACAAAATTTGAGACCTTATCAAACTGACAGCATTTGCAGATGACAAATCAAATGTGGCTTCAGTGGTGAAATTTGTCTTTGAAAGTGTAAAATGTATTGTGGGAATAGGAGAAAATGCTGGTCACCAGCAAAGCCCTCCTCCCTGGGGTCGTTAAAACTTGGTTACCAGCATTTTTACCTTCTTCCACAATGTTTTCACCCTCTTTCTGAGGGTGGTTGAAAATCAAGATTGTGTGGTAAAAGGTATATATTCTTTCCCAGGAACAACAGATGCTGTTGCAGAAGTGCTATTTACTGAATGCGCAAGGAAAAATAGAGGAATTTTATCAGAATGCAAAAAACTTGTTATTTCAAGAATGGAGGGAAGTTGAAGCAGAAAATAGTGAGTGAAGTTTGAATCATTACATCAGTAAAAAGTTGGGATTAAAGGTCGAACTTATTTCCTCCTGCAAGGGCTGTCTGTCGTCAGACAGCTTATGAAAACCTTGTGACAAAAGGATAAATCACACTGAATATGTTGCAGTATTTAGATGCAGAAGCTGGAAATGAAAGACTCCAGATGTGGGATTTTGTCATATTTCGCCAGCATCTTTCTTCAGATGTGCATTTGATGCAGCAGCAGGCATTTTCATTGGCTGACAGGTTTTTCAACCAATCGAAATGGGAATTGAATTTAGCATGGTTGAGTATGACACCAGGTGACCCACAGCATGCCAAAGGCATACCAATTTCATGTTGTTTGTCTTTCTTTACTCTTTACCAAACAACAAAATTTTACACTCGCCAAAATTCAAAGCATTTGCACTCAACAAAAAAATGTAACTCAATACTTAAAATGGGTTTCTGAAAAGGGTAGAAAAAATTGTGGGAAAAGGAGGAAAAGATGGTTACCAGCATTTTCTCTTTTTCCCATAATGTTTTCAAAAACCCTCTGTCTTCAAGGTCATTAGAATTTGGGATTGTGTGGTACAGGGTAAAAATAAATTGAGCCATGCTCTGGCAAAAGGGGGCTTAATGCATCTCTGTGATCCATGATACCAAGCAAGTCATCACATAATTATGGATCCATAAAATCCATTTTATCTAGAAACCTGAATCATGAGGTACACTGGTCCTTTGACATGTAGAAAATTGACCAAAAGGAAAAAGTATCAGCCCAGGTCTGGGTTGATACTTTTTGCAAATGCATTAAGCCTTCTTTTGCTAGAGCATGGCTCAGTTATAGATGAAGATTCAACAGAATGACAGAAAGCAGTCCAATATTGAATCTACATTGTAAGATATTCTGACTAGAACAACCTTGACCTTGTCTAGGGATGCTAGTTATATAATCAATTGTTTTGCAAACAGTGTAGGGAAGGATGAAATTGTACAAAGTATGCACCCTGATTGTAGATCAACATTGTCTGATATTTATGAGCTCATCAGACATTAAAATTCTAGGCTTGTCGTAATTGAAAGAATTTGCAAACGACGAAGTATGTCTTGCTAACATGATGGAATATTTGTTTGAAAGGATTGAAAACATTTTTGGGAAAGATTAAATTCTGGTTCCCAGCATTTTCTCCTTTTCTCATGATGTTTTGTATACTTTTAAAGACAAATTTCACCATTTGAGCCACATTTTATTTGTCCTTTGCAAAGGCTTTCAATTTGAATTGCATCTTGTTTATTTTCAGTGGAATATGTACAAGCTATCAGATCCTATAGATATAGGAAAGAGATAGTGCTGACTTACTTTGAAACTAAAGGGAAGGAATCAATGAAAATGGGTATGTTGTACATAAGTTATTAAGTGTTTTTTCTACTTGTGTTTTCTTAACCCTCTTTCCCTCATCAAAATTAGTTTTGCAGATAGCATAGATTAAGATCAGACTGCACAGAATTGTGCTGCCTGATCTATGATCTACACTACCTTCTACTTGAATGTAAGCTATGACTTGCTAGAATTATATTTTTAACAAATGGTAAAAAAAAAATACTTGCTATATCACTGTGGCCTGTGTACTTATCCTTGCTTTCCTGGAGTTTAAATAACCCTTCCAAAAAAGATGATGAACTTTTTTGGAAAAGAACAAAATGCTAGTAACCAGCATTTCTCCTTTTCCTGTAATGTTTTCTATCCTTTGAAAGGCAGATTCCATCAAATGAGCCACATTTAACCCTTTCCCAAACGATAAAATTTAGACTGGTCCAAATTGAAAGAGTTTGAAGACGACAATTTTAAATTTGATGAAAATGACAGAAAGTTCTCCAAAAGGGTAGAAAACACTGTGGGAAAAGGAGAAATTGCTCATTACGAGCAATTTCTCCTTTTCCAGAGTGTTTTCAAAAGACTTGTACTGCAGACACGTGAAAACCAGGGCTTGTTTGGGAAAGGGTTAATTTGTCGTCTGCACATGCTTTCAATTTGGACCAGTCAAAATATTCATGTATGGTAAAGGGCTTACAGACAAAATGATTTTCATATGTAATGAATGAGTAGATAATGAGTATATTATAATGGATTTCATAATTTTATTTCATTTTTTTTTTTTTTATTGATTTGTATTTCAGTCTGTGTGTCATGTATTAGAAATAGATTACCTCTGTAATCCATTTGTGTGCTTGCTAATTTAACTCTTCACCACACTAAGAAATTCTTAAGTCATCTGCATTGAAAGCACATGCAGACAATAATCAACTGTGATAAAATTGTTCTGTGATAGGGTAGAAAACATTGTGGGAAAAGGAGAAAATTCTGGTTGCCAGCTCTGTGCACAGAGCTGTGCCCATGGACACTCCAAGGTAATTAGTGCTGCCAGCAAGGATCAGACCCAAATTTCTCGGTCCGTAACAACTAGGCAGCAAATGACCCCTCAACTTTGATCAGCCAACACAATCTACTTAAGCTAGGGCAAATTTTATGAGAGAAAATGCAAAAAGATTGTTGACTGTCACCAGGACAATATAATCTTAGACATATACATTTGGAAAGCAGTTGCAGGAAATTGAATAGATGTTGCTCAAATGACAAAATTCATCTTTGAAATGGTTGATAACACTGTGGGAAAAGAAGAAAATGCTGGTAACCAGCATTTTCTTCTTTTCCCACAATGTTTTCAAACACCATCTTTCTCAGAGTGATTGAAACTTGAGATTGTGTGGTAAAGAGTTCAAAGTCTTGTGAAGACAATTTATGTTGAAATAGTTTAACCCTTTCCCAAACAAGCCCTGGTTTTCACATGTCTGCAGTACAAGTCTTTTGAAAACACTGTGGCAAAAGGAGAAATTGCTCGTAACGAGCAATTTCTCCTTTTCCCACAGTGTTTTCTACCCTTTTGGAGAACTTTCTGTCATTTTCATCAAATTTAAAATTGTCGTCTACAAGCTCTTTCAATTTGGACCAGTCTAAAATTTATCGTTTGGGAAAGGGTTAATACAAAAAACAGTGTCAAACAGATACAAAAATATTTTTTCCATCTGTCTCTAATTTCAGCAAGTACTTTCAAGATCAACAAAAACAAAACTCATATGATTGAATATGAAGACCTGTGGGACATGTTCAAATTGGTTGGTATTACCAATTTTTTTATTATTATACAGCTGAAAGAACATAACTTTTTTATGCTCAAGGTTGTTCCTTTGTCCATCTTTCTGTCACTAAGCAATTTTGCGTCGGTCCATCTTTCTGTCACTAGGCAATTTTGTGTCCGCTCAGTATCTTTTGAACATCTTGTCAGATTTTGAAAATATTTTACTTATGTGTGCATCTTGATTAGAGGGCATGCAGAGCAAAGGTAATTTTAGACTTGTTGAGATTGAAAGCATTTGCAGACGACAAATTAAATCTTATTCAAAACATGCATTTTGTCTTTCATAGGGTAGAAAACAATGTGGAAAAAAGGAGAAAATGCTGGTTACCAGCATTTTCTCCTTTTCCTACAAGTTTCCAAAAGCTCTTTTTTCTCAGGGTCATCAATAGTTGGGATTATGTGGTAAAGGGTTACAACGCCAGACTCCCAAGAGGAAAGTCACAGCAGGAGGTCAAAGGTCACATGCTCTTGAATTATGTCTGCTCCATATGCCCTTTTAACCTTTTCCCAAACAAGCCCTGGTTTTCACATGTTTGCAGAACAAGTCTTTTGAAACCACTGGGAAAAGGAGAAATTGCTTGTAACGAGCAACTTCTGGTTTTCCCACAGTGTTTTCTACTCTTTTCGAGACCTTTCTGCCATTTTCATCAAATTTAAAATTGTCGTCTGCAACTCTTTCAATTTGGACCAGTCCAAAATTTGCTGTTTGGGAAAGGGTTAAACCTCTGGTCTGACTTTTATAATATTTCACACATGCAAGCACCTTAACGAGACAACATGCAAAGCAGAGGTTTTCAGGCATCAGGGGCCGAGCCCCCGTAGCTCAGTCGGTAGTGTACAGGACTTGAGAACAGGAGGTAGCTGGTTCGATCCCTGGCTCGGCCAATTTCTTTCCAAGGATTTAATGATAGTCATTGTGACAGGATTCATTCCTCTCTCACCGCTGACCATTGTTTCGACGATGGTTATGTGGGAAAGTAGCCAATGGCTTGGAAAGAATATGGTGCGTAGTACTGGCAAAGGAAACTCCAGGAGAGCTTGGATAGGTGCACTGGCTGCCGCAATATAACTGAAGTAATGTTGAAAACAGTGTTAAACACCATGCAATCAATTAGGCTCCAGGGTCAAAGGTCAAGGTCACAGCAGAGGGTCAAATGTGACATGCTCTTGATAGCTACTGTAGGATATATATTTAACTGCTTGCAGAGCTCTCAATCACTGTCTGGGTTGCTGATTGGCTTAGTGCATAATCCTTTACCACACAATCCCAAGTTTCAGCAACCCTGAGGTAGAGGACTTTTGAAAACATTGTGGGAAAAGGAGAAAATGCTGGTAACCAGCATTTTCACCTTTTTCCACAATGTTTTTCGTTTTTACTTTTTCTAAAACAAATCTCATTGTTTGAGTCATGTTTAGCTTTTCCTCTACAAATGCTTTCAATCTTCATGAGCTTAACATTTTTGTTGTGGCATTGGGTTAATGTGGGTTACTTAGTACCGTTGTAATGTAGCTGCCATCCCTGCAAATAATAAATGATTGGTTGATTGATTGTATGGTGTTTAATGTTGTTTTTAACATTATTTCAGTTATATCGCGGTGGCCAGTGCATCTATCCATGCTTACCTGGAGTTTCATTTACAGGTACTAGGCATAAAATTCTTTCCAAGCCATTGGCTGCTTTCCCACATAACCATCATCAAAAGAGTGGTCAGCGGTGAGAGAGGAATGAATGCTGTCACAATGACTGTCATCAGTTCTCGGAAAGAAATTGTCCGAGCTGGGGATCGAACCAGTAACCTCTTGTTCTCAAGTCCTGTATGCTAACGACCGAGCTACCGGGGCTTGGCAAAATAATTAAGATAAGAAATCAATCAATAAGAGCAATTTCACATGTATAGGGATGGATTTATTCAAATCATGTAAAATTTTTTAAAAAATGAGCCATGCTATGGCAAAAGGGAGCTTAACTCTTTACCGCACGACAAAATTTTAGACTTGTCCAAATTGGAAGTTTTTGCAGATGACAAATTAAATGTGACCCAAATGATGGAATTTGCCTGTGATAAGGTAGAACACATTGTGAAAAAAGGAGAAGATACTGGTTACCAGCATTTTCTTCTTTTCCCACAGTGTTTTCAAATGGCCTCTTTCTCAGTGTCGTTAAAACTCGGGATTGTGTAGTAAAGGGTTTACACATCTCCATGATCCATGTCACCAGGCAAGTCATCACATAATTAGGGATCCATAGATTCCATTTTGTTTAACAACCGGCTGGATCATGAGGTAGAATGGTCCCTTGATATGCAGAAAATTTTGCAAATATCAAAAAGTTTCGGCCCAGGTCAGCCTGCGCAGACTGCGCAGGCTGACCTGGGTTGATACTTTTTGCAGATGCATTAAGCCCCCTTTTCACAGAGCATGGCTCAAATACATGCAACTGTATCATGAGGTAGACTGAACATGCAGAAATTTACAAATATCAAAAACTTTCAGCCCAGTTCAGCCAGGGTTGATACTTTTTGCAAATGCATTAAGCCCCCTTTTAACAGAGCATGGCTTAAATACATGCGAATGACTGTATAAGCTGCAACACCTACTATTTAAATACTTACCAGAAAGAGGTAGACGGCATAAATTTTTCAACATATAGATAGGGGCCATCGAAATAAACATGTCTACATTTTTTTACCAATCACAAATTTCTATCTATTCATTTGTTATCAGTACCGAAAAGTAGGTCAAAAGCCAGCACATTCAGCTGTGCCGAAAAAAATAAATTTGAAAGGTTATGACTTTTTTCAGAAATGATAGAAAAGATTTTTGAAGGGCAAAAATGCTAATGACCGAGCTACCGGGGCTTGGCAAAATAATTAAGTTAAGAAATAGATCAATAAGAGCAATTTCACATGTATAGAAATTGATTTATTCAAACCATGTAAAATTTTTTTCCACATAACGATTTTCAAAAGCTGTAAGCCACTCAGTTGTAAAAACACATGACTGATAGGTAAAGAACTTATCACAATTTCTGTTTGCTCAAATTCCGCCTTTTTTCTACCCAGTTATGTCAAGCCTTGCTACGTAAGAAGATGTATGATGAACTTGAAGACATATGTATGCTTGGTATGCTGTGTCCGGTCTTCCAAAAGTCTGAAGCCACCATTGCTGTAAGTATTGCATGTATATGTCATTATCACACCTTCTTTGTATTAGAGTTCAATGCTATTTTAATAGCTTAGGTCATATCATGGCGGTCAGTACACCTCCGCATGTGTTTCCTGGCTCTGTCACACCAGTATTGATACAACTTTCTTTCCAAGTCACTGTTTACTTTTCTCACATGCATCAGAGGTGAGAGGTGAAAAATCGCCTGAAAGAAAGTTTGCCTCAACCGGGTATTGAACCCGCAACCACCCAGTCACAAGTCAGATATGCTAACTACTAAGCTACCTGGACGGGCACACACCTACTTTAACCTGTTTTGTAATAACTCCAGTCAGTGTTTAAACTACCCCTGGGGAAAAATGTGTTTGAAAATGTTGAGAGATAAGAAGAAAATGCTGATAACCAGCATTTTCTTCTTTTTCCCTTAACATTTTCTATCCTTTCTAAGACAAATTCCATCATTTGAGCCACACTTAATTTCTTGTCTGTAAATGCTTTCAATTCTGACAAATTTTGTTTGGTGCTAAAGGCTCAACAGCAACTAAAAGTGAGCACTTGGGGTGTTAAAATGTATTTAAATGTAATCAAACCATTTGAAAGTATGGAATTATTGTGAAGATGACAATTTGCTGTTTTAAGGTTAGTCCAAGTGTTAGTTGCTGGCAGAGAAATTAATTTCAAAACTAGGGCAAAAGTTGCCTAATTTTAAAATTCATGGGCAATGTAACTAACAGTCTTCAAGGGGGGGGGGGGGGTGCTGCCCATATGGGCAACTGGTTGCAACAATACAATAAATGCAAATTCAATTAAATTTTAAATATACCTGGAAAATACATTATGAACTAGATCTAGATGTCCTTGCTTTGTGCGTGCACTGGCTTTAGTAGGATAACCATGTACATAATGTGCGAGACTATTCAATAAATTCGTGGAATTTAATTGTAAAAATAAAAACTAAGGAACAAATTAAGATCTTTTTTAGCATACCTATCAAACAATCTATACCTGAAACATCCTCCAAATTTCATACAAATTCATAGAGAAATGCATTTGCAACAGAGAATTACAAAACATATGTAAACATACACTGCCGGGTGCTAGATTAGAAAAAATAACATCAGCATCATTCCAAGTCAGGAGATCTGTGTACTTTTTTTTATATTACCCCCTCCAAAACCCAGTGTTTGCTCAGTTTAGACATTTCTAGGTCCTGTGTAAGGAAATACTTGTACTGTGGAACAAGACACACCTAAGTCATTTGATATGACACGCCCTGTAACAGGCTGGTCATTATTCAGATTGTAATGTGCAGTTGCCAAAATTGAGGCCGTTCAGCTTATCCGCTGTCCTTCATGAGGATCATCTGTAAGCGATGTTCTGAATCATTCTTTTATGGTCATGCCACTTTAGACAAATAAAATACTACAGGAGCTTTAAAACTCATTTCTATGGTCTGTTTTGGTATTTTGCCAAGTCCAACACAAAATTTTACTGATGCGTGAAATTCAGTATCCAATGAAGAAGTTTCTGTGTCAAAAATTACCCTGCACTGACAAAACTAAAACTAAGTTATTAAACTAACCTGAAGTGCCACATCTATAAAGTTTTACAGAAATGCAGTTACGATGCTATTATACCGTTTGCACAGTTGGCGGCATTTTCCTGATTGTTCATTTTACACAAAATTACATGTTTTGGAATCGGGAGAAAATGTGAGCCCAGCAATGCGCATTACATGGATTACTATGGTTACAAATATTTTGAGTTTGAAATATTTTAAAACTGCAAAATTTCCACATTCTTTTCAAATGCTGTCTATCTAAGGATCGTTAAAACTCGGGATTGTGTGGTAAAGGGTTAAGTACTGGACTATCATTGGTTTTTGTATTTTTCTTGAACATTTCCCCTTTTTGTATTATTTGTACATGGGAGTAATAAAGAATAAAATAGTTTCATAAACCTTTTGTTGGGTTTCCTGGTCATTTTATTGGTAACAGTTTGAAACACTATCTCTTAAGCCTTTACCACACAATGCCACCTTTTAATGACCCTGGGATAGAAACCTTTTGAAAACATTGTGGGAAAAGGAGAAAATGCTGGTAACCAGCATTTTCTCCTCATCCCACAATGTTTTCTACCCTATCAAAGAAGAATTGCACCATTTGAGCCACATTAAAATTGTCGTCTGCAAATGCTTTCAGTTTGGACAAGGCTAAAATCTTGTCATCTGGTAAAGGGTTAATCAAAGGTAATTCTTCATGTTCAGTATCAGTTGAAATATTAGCAGTTATGTTTCTTTTAATTACAGTAATAAATTGCAGCCTTTTCCATAGAGCAGCAAGTTAATCAAAATCCTAGTCGCTTTTCTTTTGTAATGCCACTTGCTCATAGTTTCAACGCTAGTTATGTGGAAAAGCAGCCAGTGGCTTGGAAAGAATATAATGCAAAGTACTGGTAATAGAAACCCAATGAAAGCATGGATAGGTGCACTGACTGTTGCAATATAACTGAAATAATTTTGATAATGCCGTTTAAATACCATAAAACCAGAGTTGTGAAATGCCAGATAAAGAATACCTTGTTCAAGTACCATTGTATCATTTTTGAAACAACAACAACAAAAGTGTAAGAATGCCACTCAAGACATGTATATATAGAGAACACGTACACAGTGCTGTCGTATATCAAAAATATCTAACTCGGTTGGGAGAATTGATAATTGTCAAGCCTTGATGAGACAATTATCAATTCTCACAACCGAGTTAGATATTTTTGATATACGACAACACTATGTATGTATTCCATTTATCTTTTAACGTCCGATTTGTACTCATTGTGAAAAAGATATGAAAAATGTGGCTGACAAATTCATGTTGAAAGTTCATTTATATCAGAACTCCCATTTTAAAATTGCATTACCCACATATATAGTACTTTATTGTAGTAATTAAACGTCCGAAAATTGCGATTGAGATCGCTTTGGATTATTCTATTTGAGAAGATGCGGTAAACAAGCATTCAAATGACGTCATGGGAAGGAATTACGTAGGCAAATCATTGGAAAGTAGCATGCATGCTATGACAATGTTCTTTTTTTGCGGGTTTCTGTAGTAATCGTTACTATTTTTGGAATGCATTTCATTCATAAATGGTGATAAGGTGCAGAGTGACTGGAAATTACTGTTCTATAAATATCCGTGGTATATCAAAAATCTATAAATATCTGTGGTATATCAAAAAGAAATATCGCATGGGTGTCATTGCATGGATATCCGGTTAGTTAAATGATAATTTTTTTTCTTCTTTTTTCAATGTGATATAACTGTTACAATGACAACATTGCTTTTTGACACAGAGGCCAACTCTGTATAAGTAGAACTATCATATTTCATGTCAGAAATACAGTATTCATAGAATGTAAATAGTTTTGATAAACATAGATAAATAACCAACATATATGGTGTTAGGGATTAAGAAACTCAAGAATTAAAACTCTTAGAATTAAAACCGGAAACGACAACAGTGATGTCTTTGATGGCCTCCAGACAATGAAATGCATTTTGTATTGGTCATAATCTGTGCAACCTTTCAACTGTCAGGGACAATATTTGGCATGAAGATACGAGAATGATTATAGTTTGATAAAATAAAGATGAAATGGGCTAAAAACTGGCTGAAAACGAATATAGATGTATCGTTAACATGAAATTTTTTGGTAAAGGAATAATGAGTTTAGTTTTGTTTCTGGCTTTTCAGGACTTTGAATTTTTCATCTTGAATGCAGCTTTACTTACAAAGAATTCCATAAAAGCCTATTCTATTGCCAAGGATCTTGTTCTAAAGGTAACGTTGTTGCTATTAACCCTTTCCCAAACGACAAATTTTGGACTGGTCCAAATTGAAAGAGTTTGCAGACGACAATTTCAAATTTGATGAAAATGGCAGAAAGTTATCCAAAAGGGTAGAAAACACTGTGGGAAAAGGAGAAATTGCTCGTTACGAGCAATTTCTCCTTTTCCCACAGTTTTCAAAAGACTTGTACTGTAGACACATGAAAACCAGGGCTTGTTTGGGAAAGGGTTAACCTTTAACTCATTAACTTACAATCCTGCGTTTTAACAACCCAGGGAAATTAGACTTTTGAAAACATTGTGGGAAAACAAGAAAATGCTGGTAACCAGCATTTTCTCCTTTTCCCACAATGTTTTCTACCCTACCAAAGACAAATTCCTTGGTTTGAACCACATTTAAATTGTCGTCTGCAAATGCTTTGAATTTGGACAAGTCTGCATCTTTAACAGGTGGTACAGAGTTAATCTTTCAATCTCAGTCAGCACTCACTCTGTAAAATGATTCCTGGGTCCCTGAACGTTCTTTGTCTTATTCTCCAGAATTTTCTAGAGTTGAAAGTAACACAACTTCTGACTGGCTAAACCATTTGTCAAGTTATCTATTCTTAAGAATGGTTTGTGAATATGGACCATGACCTACCTCAGTTGACTTTTCAAGTCTTGCAGATGACTAATTTTGAAAACATTGTACCAAAAGGAGAGAACTGCTCATCACAAGCTGTTTTCACATGTAATCATTCAATAGAACCCTTTTCATTTTAGTGGAGAGGAACAGATCCATTTTTAACTCGGTTGTTTTTAGCTCTACTGGCTGAAAGCCAGCAGAGCTTATGTCATGGCGGGGTTTCCGTCGTCCGTCCATCTGTCCGTCTGTCTGTCCGTCCGTCCGTCCGTCTGTCCGTCCGTTAGTCTTTTTCTTGTTTACGCGATAAAGTCTGCATTTGTTGCCGGATTTTCATGAAACTTGCACAGTTTGTTTATCTCATCAATAGCTTCAACCCTATTGAATTTGAAAAAAATCCAACAAACAGTATGGGAAAAGTAGCCATTTCAAGTTGAAAATTTCTAGTTCTTGTTTACGCGATAAAGTCTGCAAATAACTTCAGATTTTCGTGAAACTTGCACAGTTTGTTTATTTCATCAATAGCTTCAACCCTATTGACTTTGAAAAAAATCCAACAAATAGTATGGGAAAAGTAGCCATTTAAAGTTGAAAATTTAAATTTTCTGTTCTTGTTTACGCAATAAAGTCTGTATTTCTGGTCAGATTTTCATGAAAATCACACAGTTTGTTTATCTCATCAGTAGCTTCAACCCTATTGATTTTGAAAAAAAAATTGAAGAAACAATGTGGGAAAAGTAGCCATTTCATGTTGAAAATTTCCAATTCTTGTTTACATGATAAAGTCTGCATTTGTAATCAGATTTTTGTGAAATGCACCCAGTTGTTTTGTCTCATCAACAGCTTGAATCCTATTGATTTTGAAAAAAAATCCAAGAAACAATGTGGGAAAAGTAGCCATTTTTTGTTGTTGAAAATTTGTCTTTTTGCATCATGAATTCATAATGTATGCTAGCATAAAAGCAAGATTTAATTCCCTGCCAGTAGAGCATATTCAGGCCCTTCAGGGTCTTCTAGTTGGAAAAAAAAGTTGAGGTATTGTAATTGTCCTAGCATCGTGGTAGTCGTCTGCATCGTGGAAAAACTTTGACATTTTATGTCTCTGTCATTACTGAAGATATTTACTTCAACTTGGACTTGTTGTTAACTATCAAAAGGGGAACCCATTCAACAGGGGCAGGTAACTATCAAAATATATTTGACACAGTTATGCCCCTTTTTTGACTAAAAATTTCACTAAAAGCAATTGCAACCAAGTGTTGGCACCTGCATCTGTTGCTCTTGTTACTTTTTCACAGCAGACTTTGCAAAATTGACCTCTTTTGATGTCTGGAATTACAATCCACTGAAACTCATATAGAGTTTTATCACATAGGCTTGACTAAACAGCAGATGTATAGACCCAAGATCAGACTGTACATTGAGTGCAGTCTAATCTTGGTATGTAGTGTCAGCAAAAGCCTGAGGCTGTTTATATTTGGTTTCATGATAGAATTTAAACTATTGTGATATTGTGATTTTGGAAAATATCCGCCATTGTTATCTGGTAATTGGTGGCTATTCTAAGCCACCATACATTATGTATGTAAGAGCATTTATCAAATCCATGAGGTTTATATTTAATGATTTTGAAAAATAATTAACCCTTTCCCAAACAAGCCCTGGTTTCCACGTGTCTGCAGTACAAGTCTTTTGAAAACACTGTGGGAAAAGGAGAAATTGCTCGTAACAAGCAATTTCTCCTTTTCCCACGGTGTTTTCTACCCTTTTTGAGAACTTTCTGCAATTTTCATCCAATATAAAATCGTCGTCTGCAAACTCTTTCAATTTGGACCAGTCTAAATTTATTGTTTGGGAAAGGATTAACAGGAATTATAAGGGAATTTATTATTATATACATCAAAGTTGGACAAGGTTTGAACAAACATGAAAAAAAAAATATCAATCACAATAATAAAATTTAAGTCTTTACCAAACAACAAAATTTTAGACTGGTTCAAAAAGTCTTCATCCTCAGGGTTGTTAAAAGTACCAAACAATAAAATTTTAGACCAGTCCAAATTGAAAGCATTTGCAGTTGACATGTACAAGGAGTGTTCAAATATGAATGCATCTAAGCACCTAAAATTTGATTCTTTATAGGTTTCACTGAAATGTTTATTTTGTTCCCTCAAAGTATTCACCTTCAATAGAAACTTTGTATATCTGTTGGAGGTGAATACTTTGAGGGAATAAAATAAAAACTTTAGTGAAACCTATGAAGAATCAAATTTTAGGTGCTTAGATGCATTCATATTTGAACACTCCTTGTAAAATGTATTTCAAAAATTGAAACTTGTTGTCGGAAGGACACCAAACATTGTTAAAAAAGAAGAAACCACTAGTTACCAGCAACAGTGTTAGAAAAGAAGAAAACACTAGTTACCAGCAACATTGTTAGAAAAGAAGAAAACACTAGTTACTAGCATTTTCTCCTTTTACAACAATCTTTACAAAAGCCTTCATCCACAGGGTCGTTAAAAGTCTGGACTGTTTGGTAAAGGGTTAAGAAAACTTATCATGAACTTATCATTACTTACATGGTTCCTGTAAATGATAACAGTTTTCAGCCATTTTGTGAAGATATGAACCTTTTCAGCTCAAAAGAAGAGCTTTTGCAGATGGCATGTTTCAGTATCAAAAAGCTTGTGTGTGACTTGCAATCTGATCTTCGATTTATTCTGTCCGCTTGTTTGGTCAAACCCAACAAGCTGAAACCTTTCTGAGTTTTACCTCCTTACCACATAACCCCGACTTTTATCGACCCTGAAACAGAAGCCTTTTGAAAACATTGTGGGAAAAGGAGAAAATGCTGGTAACTAGCATTTTCTCCTTTTTCCACAATGTTTTGTACTCTTCTGAAAACAAATTTCAATTTTTCAGTCACATTTATTTTGTCGTCTGCAAATGCTTTCAATTTGGACTAGTCTAAAATTCTGTCGTTTGGTAAAGAGTTAATGAATTGTATTTTCTGTAGTCCAAAGGGGTAAAGTTTATATAGTAGTTGCTAAAAGAGTGAACCCTTTACCAACAGGAGGACAAACTCTGTACCAAACAAAAAAAATTTGAACTGGACCAAATGGAAAGCATTTGCAGAAGACAAATTCATTATTGCTCAATTGATGTTTTCTGTCTTTGATAAGGTAGAAAATATTGTTGGAAAAGGAGAAAATTCTGGTTACCAGCATTTTCTCCTTTTCCCACAAGGCTTTCAAAAGCCTTTTCTTTCAGTGTCATTAAAAAGTCGTGAATGTATCATGATGGCTTGAAATGTTAATGAAAAACATTATGTGCTCACCACTTTTACCGTATTTACACTTTTGTTTTGTAAGTGTTATATTTCACATTCTCTTGAGAAGTAGCATCTAAAGTGTAATGTGTTTTAATGTTTGAAAAAAAAAAAGATGGCTTTGAACAGGAATTTTGTCCCATGTTGAGATTGTCTTTGATCTGAAAAATAAGTAAAGGTGTTGAATTATCTTAACTATTTGCTGAAATAGTTAAAGATTGTCTTTGGAAAGGTACAAAACATTATGGAACAGGGAGAAAATGCTGGTTACCAGCATTTTTCTTTTTTCCGCAGTGTTTTCAAAAATTTTCTTTCTCTAGTTTGTTTAACCCTTTACCGCACAATGCCGCCTTTTGACGCCCCTAAGAAAGAAGCCTTTTGAAAACATTGTGGGAAAAGGACAAAATGCTGGTAACCAGCATTTTCTCCTTTTCCCACAATGTTTTCTACCCATTCATAGAAAAATTGCACTATATGAGCCACATTGAAATTTTCGTCTGCAAATGCTTTCAATTTGAACCAGACTAAAATTTTGTCGTCTGGTAAAGGGTTAAAACAGGGATCGTGTTGTGAATGGTTAAATCAGGATAGGTCAGTTTCTTCAAGTTCTAGAGAAAGTTTCACTGTAGGAAAGATTGGGCTTCATCATCATCCCATTTAACCCTTAAAGCACTGGAACCAACTTAAGTTGTTTTTGCTGACAGCGTAGATCAAGATCAGACTGCACAGAACGTGCAGTCTGATCTTTGATCTACACTGTCAGCTACTTCATTACGTCTTCTGGCTAAAACAACTGTCAAAATGACAATATTTCAGATGTTTTTCTTCATTGAAAAGGTCCATTTCATAAATTCATCACTCTAAGGGTTAATCTTTTACCAAACCACCTGCTAATCATTGTTTTGATGGTGGTTATGTGGGGAAAGCAGCCTGTGGCTTGGGAAGAATATTGTGCAAAGACCTTGTAAAAGAAACTCCAGAAAAGCATTGATAGGTGCACTGGCCCCAGCAATATAAATGTTGTAATGTTGAAAATGGGCTTAAACACCATATAATCAACCAACCAAACCATCCCATGTCTAAACAGACCTTTACAAATATGTTCTTTGAAAACATTGCAGGAAAGGGAGAAAATGCTGATTAGCATCTTTTTCTTCTTTCACCCCGCACTGTTATTTGCCGTTTCAAAGACAAATCCTCTCATTTAACCAACATCAGATTTATTGTCTGCAAGTGCTTTCACAATGAACTTGTGTAAAATTTCTTTGCTAACATGCATAAGTTAGCTGTTGTTGTGATATGACTGAAATGACCTCAACCCTTTACCACTCAGTCCCAACTTTTAACGACCTCGAAGAAAAAGGCTTTTGAAAACATGGTGGGAAAAGGAGAAAATGCTGGTAACCAGCATTTTCTCCTGTTAGCACAATGTTATGTTTTCTATCCTATTAAAGACAGAAAAATAATTTGCACAACATTTTATTTGTCGTCTGCAAATGCTTTCAATTTGGTCGAGTTCCAAACTTTGTCATTTGGTAAAGAGTTAAAGTGGCCTAAAATACTATCCAGTCAATCCATTTTTCTCAGATAATCAGTTAATGGATTGTCTTAATACATGTATTTAGTATATGAATTAGAATAAAATTCAGAAAAGTTTACTCTTCACCAAATGATAATGTTTTAGTCCAGATTGAAAGCAATTGCAGACGACAAACCCAATGCACTAAAATGATGGGATTTGTCTTTGAAAGGCTAGAAAATATTGTGGGAAAAGGAGAAAATGCAGGTAAATAGCATTTTCTCTTCTTCCCACAATATTTTCAAAGGTTTTGTTCTTCAGGGTCGTTAAAACGGGGGATTATACGGTAAAATGGTTAACCCTGTACCGTACAATGCCACCTTTTGATGCCCATGGGAAAGAAGCCTTTTGAAAACATTGTGCAAAAAGGAGAAAATGCTGGTAATCAGCATTTTCTCCTTTTCCCACAATGTTTTCTACCCTATCTAAGAAAAGTTGCACCATTTGAGCCACATCGAAATTGTCGTCTGCAAATGCTTTCAATTTGGACAAGGCTAAAATTTTATCATCTGGTAAAGGGTTAAAGAAAACCACTCAAAATTTACCAAACATACCTTATTTTCTGCAGAACAACATGGCATAAAACTTCTTAAGCTCTTGTCTGTAGTGCCTGTCACAGACTGTGTAGATAAATGAATTCACAACATTGTTGATGTAAAGAGTACCAAGTGCAGTGTGGAATGTGATCAGACCTGGTAGACTCAGACCAAGGTACCAGTCCATGTTGAGAATCTGATAGAGACGGAGAATGGGATACGGCATGTAGCTGAATAGATAAAACAAAGTTATCAGAAAGAACATGTAGGTTGTTCTCTTTGCTTGGTCCGATTTATCTCTGATCGTGGACTTCTGACGTGATAATTTGTGTCCAGGTTTGCCTCCCTTTTTCGTTGATTTTTGTTGAAGTCCATTCTGTTTACTTGTAGAACCAGTCTGGTCGCTTGCAGAACCAGTCTGTATGCTTGATCCATTCAGTTTTCCTTCCTTTGGTTCTGTCTCTTTTGAAACTGTTGGAATATCTTGTTTTGGTCTAGTTCCTTGTTCCAGAGATTCAGGGGTTTCAGGAATATCTATACTGGAACTGTGATGACCGGAGTCCTGGCTATCCGATACAGCGATAGAAGATATTTCTGTTTGTTTGGCAGGCTGAATATTTGTGCTTGTATACTTTTTGGACTTGCTTTTATTCATCTTTTGCTCTTGTCTCCAGAGGTGAATCCCGATTAAAGTGTACAGGATGACCATGATAGTACAGAGACTGAAAGTGATCAGTAAAATGCCACCATTATATATTGTAGGATAGTTTGTAGCCCGCAATTCATAGTGTATGAAACATTCGTAGCCATAAAAATCCGGATGAATTGTTGGAATTCTGGTACTTCCATATAAGAATGGAATCGGTATGTTGAAAATACAGGTCACTATGACAACCAGTACACATGAGAGCTTGGCATACTTTATGGTTACTTGTGGTTTGAAAGGCATGCAAATTTTTCTGTATCGCTCAATGGTGATGACCAGGAGTGAAACTGCAGATCCGAGAGTCACAAAACCATTGAAGAAAATGCCAAGTATGCATGCAAGGTTGTTGTAGAACATGTAAGGTAGAAGACAGTTAGCAATCGAAAACGGCATAGAAGCTCCACAGGAGAGCAGATCTATGATAGCCAGAAAGCAGACGTACACTCTCGTGTTACTCGCAGGTTTTTTAAAGATGTAAATTTGCAGAACATGTATGTTACCGATAACTCCCGGTAAGATCAGTATTCCGAAGAAAATGTCTGCTCCGTAGTAAATTTTTGCCACTTCATCATTTAGGTCTTTCAAGGTGATGTCAGATGAAAGATCTGTGGTTTGGTTGTCTTTTAGCCCGTCACTCTTGTTTAATGACATATTGTTGGATTTTACTGAAATAGGAAAAGAGTGGATGACAATTCTTCTCTGAAAAAGTTAGCCCTCCAGACAACCTCGCTTTTAAAGGGTCCTGATGATGTAGGCTTTTGAAAACATTTTTCGAAAAGGAGAAAATGCTGGTAACCAGCATTTTCTCCTGTTCCCACAATGTTTTCTCTCGTTACAGAGTCCATCCTTTGAGACACGCCTTTTTGTCTACAAGTACTTTAACTCTTTACCAAATGACAATACTTCAGATTAGTCCAAATTGAAAGCGTTTGCAGATGACAAAATAAATGCAACTGAAAATTTGAAATTTGTTTCGAGATGGGTAGAAAGCATTTTCTCCTTTTCCCACAATGTTTTCAAAAGGCTTCTTTCTCCGCGTCGTTAAAAGTCGGATTTTTTGGTAAAGAGTTACATTGGCACTACCCTAAAATGTTGTTGTAGGTAAATACTGAATTGGCACACTCACTTAAAAAGAAGAATAAAGATTTTTTCACAAAAATAGGATTAGAAAAAAACAACTAGGTGATTGAGATGCCTATCTGCTATTTGGTAATACTCAGAGAAGCTACATATAATACTTAGCCCTTTCCCAAACGACAAGTTTTGGACTGGTCCAAATTGAGAAGGTTTGCAGACAACATTTTTAAATTTGATGAAAATGGCAGAAAGTTCTCAAATAGGGTTGAAAATACTGTGGGAAAAGGAGAAATTGCTCGTTACGAGCAATTTCTCCTTTCCCCACAGTGTTTTCAAAAGACTTGTACTGCAGACACGTGAAAACCAGGGCTTGTTTGGGAAAGAGTTAATGTTTCTTTAACATAGAACAGATAAAAGAAAATCAACTTTCATGTATCCTTGCTACAGATAAATAGTAAATAATTCTGTTGACTTTACATAAATCAAATTCCTTTTTATGTACATGTATTTCAATGGACAAATTGCTATTCTTAGATATTGTAGATGGAGATTATGCTACAAACATTTCAGTGTTAGCAAAATAAAAAAGAGTTAATATTTGCCCATAAAAAATGTCTTTCATGCAATAATTATTTAGAAAGTACCTAAAATATATGTAGCTATTTCCCACAGCTTTTCCTGAAGAATCACACAGAACTAGTGACATCCATGTATTTATACATGGACGATTGGGGAATTTTTTTTTAGCTCACCTGAGCAAAGAATATTCAAGGTCAGCTTCTGTTAAAGAACTGTTTTCCTACTCTAGTTGTCTATGATGAATTGTCAACAAGGAACCTATTAATACTTTACCAAACAACATACTTTTAGACTTAACCAAATTGAAAGCATTTGCAGGAGAGAAATTTAAATGTGGCTCAAAAGATTAAATTTGTCTTAGGTAGGGTAGAAAACATTAAGGGAAAAGGAGAAACTGCTGGTTACCAACATTTTCACCTTTTCACCTTTTCCCACAATGTTTGCGAAAGGCTTCTTCTTCAGGGTCGTTAAAACGCGGCATTGGGTGGTAAAAGGTTGACCCATTTCCAAACAGTTCAGTGTTTTAACTCTTTCCCAAACTACAAAATTTGGACTGGTCCAAATTGAAAGAGTTTGCAGACAACAATATTAAATTTGATGAAAATGGTAGAAAGTTCTCAATAAGGGTAGAAAACACTGAGGGAAAAGGAGAAATTGCTCGTAACCAGCAATTTCTCCTTTTCCCACAGTGTTTTCAAAAGACTTATGCTGCAGACACGTGAAAGCCAGGGCTTGTTTGGGAAAGGGTTGAGGACCCTTTGGAAGAAGGCTTTTGAAAACACTGTGGGAAAGGAAAAATACTGGTAACCAGCATTTTATCCTTTTCTCACAATGTTTTTTCTCTTTTCAAACACAAATTCCACCATTTGAACCTTGTTTGTTTGTTGTCTTTAAATGCTTTCATTTTGGACAAGTATGAAATTTTGTTTTCTCTAAAGTATTTAAACTCTAGTGCCCATTTTTTACCAAATGACAAAAAATACAGGACTCAACCAAAATGAAAGCATTTGCAGACAACAAATTCATTGTAGTGCAAATTATGATTTCTATTGTTCATGAGATTGAAAACATTGTGGGAAAAGGAGCGAATGCTGGTTACCAGCATTACCAGCATTTTCTCCTTTTCCCATAATGTTTCCAAAAGGCGTCTTCCCTAGGGTAGTGGTCAGGATAATTTGATAAAATGTCTAGACAAATTTTAAAAACAATGATGTATGAGGACAAACAAAAGGTCGCCTGATCAAATTGACCTTTCGCCAAATGATACCATGTAATGATGACCCCAAAAAGGAAGGCTTTTATGCGTAGGGAAAGGGAGGAAATGCTGGTATCCAGCATTTACTCTCTTTTCCAAGATGTTTTCTGCCCAGTTAGCACTCAAAGGGACCTTTTTAGAAAGCTGCAAATTTATATTTTTGTTAAACACTTATGAATACTATAAAATGTACTTTTCTCTACAATATTAAAAATACTATATGCTCACATGTGGTAAAAATGTGCAAATTTGGCAGTCGACTAACAGGTGGTCACCTTGCGATCCCATGCTAATTTGAATACAGTCTTACATAATCAATGCATGTTATTGATAACACAGCATTTTTCATTTCTCATATGGCATTATTTATTTCATGGCATTTTTCAAACCTTTATGAAACGTAGGCCTGAAACCCTTTACCAAACAATCTCGGGTTTTAACAACCTTGAGAAAGAGGCATTTGTGGAAAAAGAAGAAAATGGTGGTTAATAGTATTTTCTCCTTTTCCACAGTGTTTTCTACCCTTTCAAAGACAACAATGAATTTTGAGGTTACATTGGATCTGTCATCTTCAAACACTTTCAATTGGTCAAATCTAAGATTTTGTTGTCTTTTAAAGAGTTAAGGAAATATAGTAAAATACTTTTTTCTTACTTTGGCCTTTCTTCTTCACTGCCAGCTTGCCAGCTATCGTCTTACTTTATTCAATGATGAATAATTCTTGAAGTTTTGTGGGATTAAAAAAATCTGAATAGCCCCCTTTAACTCTTTACCACACTATAAAAGTGTAGACTTGTCCTAAATTGAGAGCATTTTCAGACTACAGTTTAGACATGGCTAAAATGATAGAATTTGTCATTGTTGGGATAGAATACATTGTTTGAAATGAAGAAAATGCTGGTTACTAGGATTTTCTCCTTTTTCCACAATATTTCCAAAAGGCTTTTTCTTCAAAATTGTTAAGACTCGGGTTTGTGTGGTAGCGGGTTAAAATAAAAAAATTGTCTCATATTATAGTATTCTCTTTTTCCTTTAACCCTTTACCAGACGACAAAATTTTAGCCTTGTCTAAATTGAAAGCATTTGCAGACGACAATTTCAGTGTGGCTCAAATGGTGCAATTTTTCTTTGATAGGGTAGAAAACTTTGTGGGAAAAGTTGAAAATGCTGGTTACCAGCATTTTCTCCTTTTCCCACAATGTTTTCAAAAGGCTTCTTTCCCAGGGGCGTCAAAAGGCGGCATTGTGCGGTAAAGGGTTAATCTATATGGGCAAGATGGGTTTAATAAAAATTATTAAAGAGAAGGCCTTCTTTGCTAGCTTGAAGCTAGTTGTCTGTTGGATATCTCCATCAAAGAATGAATAAAACAAACAACAATTATCATTATTTAATTTTATTACATTTTATGTTATCCATTTGGGGATATTGGTATTATGGTATGAGGCAATGAGCAATGGCAATGAAAGCTCTTTGATCTTTGAAGTTGATAAAAGGTTATTTTGCTTTTTCTTATTTTTTTTTTCATTTATCTATGCCTGAGCTCATTACTTCTTGGAAAAATTGTTTTTAGCTTGGCTGTTTTTGAAGAAAACATCGAGGTATTGCCGTACTACTGGCATCGTCGTCATCGCTGTCTGTGTCATCATGATGCGAAAGCTTTGACATTTTGTAATGTCTGTTATTACTGAAGATATTTGCTTCAAACTTGGGCAAGTTGTTAATTATTAAAAGGGAAACCTATACAACAAGGGCAGGTAACTGTCAAAGTATTTTGACAGAGTTATGCCCCCTTTTAACAGTATTTTCACTGAAAGTCAAGCAACTGCAGCCGAGCGTTGGCACCCGCATGCCGTGCTCATGTTCCTCATGCAGTAAAGGACTTACGAGAAAAAAGAGGGAGAAAAAGAAGAAAATGCTATTAACAAGCAATTTCTCATTTTGCTATGAAATTACCACAAAATTTTAGATTTATCCACTTTGAAAGCATGTGCTGATAATGGATGAAATGCAGCTCAAACCAAGGGGTCTTTGACATGGTACAAAATGTTGAAGGACAATGAGAAAACATTACAGTAGCTACTAGCATTTTTTCCTTTCCCAGAATGTTTTGAAATACCTTTTTCCTCAGGGTTGTTAAAACATCAAATTGTTTTTTAACCCTTTCCCATGCAAAAAAGTTTCCACAAAGTTGTAAATCACAATATTATATACATGTATTGATTTTTTTTTTAGATCGGCACACCTTTATCAAACAAAAAAAACAGGAGTCGTAGGTGGCTCAATGGTAAAGTGTAGGACTCATAATCTGGAGGCCCTGGGTTCAAGCCTCACTGGATCCAGTGGGTTTTTCATGGGAGTCCTATCCTAGTACTGGTGAAACCCAAGAAATACATGAATATGCAAGCTGTTGCCGTGATATGACTGGAATGATATTGAAAGCGGCATAAAATACTATTCAATCATTCAAACTAAAAAGATGGGTTATTGGTGCACTGATGACTTTGGAATTCCTCTATGCTTTACGATAAATAGTGACATTTTATGTGACATTATGCCATTGAGCAAAAGTTATCATACTGCTACAATGCTCAGTCAAGTGCCTCACTGCGTGTATAAATATTTCAATCCTGGCTACACCAAAGCAGGGTCTTGTATGTTGGGGATATAAATAAAATCTCTTCTCTGTTGGGGTCAGTCATTGATCAGTCTTTCAGTTGGTTAACAGTTTTACCTCACATTTTATGGAACAAATTTCTTTAATTAACCTTCACCACACTATACCAACTTTTAACTACTCTGAGAAGGAAGCCTTTTGAAAACATCATGGGAAAAGGAGAAAATACTGGTAACCAGAATTTGCTCCTTCTCCCATAATGTGTTCTACCCTATCGAAGATAAATTCCATCATTTTAGCTGTGTATAAATTGTTGTCTGCAGATACTTTCAATTTGACCAAGTCGGCATTTTTGTCGTGTGGTAAAGAGATTACAAGTTCCTTCTGATCATATTGAACTCTTTAACTGTCAACAAAATTTAACCCTTTACCACACGACAAAATTATAGCCTTGTCCAAATTGAAAGCATTTGCAGACGACAATTTCAGTGTGGCTCAAATGGTACAACATTTCGTTGATAGGGTAGAAAACATTGTGGGAAAAGGAGAAAATGCTGGTTACCAGCATTTTCTCCTTTTCCCACAATGTTTTCAAAAGGCTTCTTTCCCAGGACCGTCAAAAGGCGTCATTGTACAGTAAAGGGTTAAGACAGTCATGTTCAGTTTGAAATAAATTGTGGCCACAATGATGCAATCTGTCTTTGAAAGAATAGAAAGTATTGAAGGAAAAGAAGAAAAAGCTGGTTAACAGTCCAAATTGAAAGCAACGGTTTTGCAGATGCCAAATTCGTTGTGGAGCAAATGATGGGATTTGTTCTTAAAAGGTGTAGAAAACATGACTGGAAGAGGAGAAAATGCAGGTGACCAGCATTTTCTCCTTTTTCCACAATGTTTTCAAAAGACTTTTTTCTCAAGGTCATTAAAGCATCTGATGCTGTGGTAAAGTTTTACCAGAAAAAAAAATTGCCTGAAACCATAAAGCCTGAAATGTGGATATTTGGTTTGTAACTTCATATTATTCTTTTATCAAAGTTGTGTAACTCAATCACAGGTTTTAACAACCCTGAACAAAAAGCCTTTTGAAAACATTGTGGAAAAAGGAGAAAATGCTGGTAACCAGCATTTTCTCCATTACCAACAATGTTTTCAACCCTTCCCAACACAAATTTCAATTTTTGAGTCACATTTATTTTGTCGTCTACAGATGCTTTCAATTTGGACAAGTTTAAAATTTTGTTGTGTGGTAAAGAGTTAAATTATGTCACTGGGGTCAGATGTTTTATAACAAAATACAGGTCTGGGGGAAAAAACCTAACATTTTCGAATTATAAGGTCTAGAGTCTAGATTTTCGTGGGTACAATCAGAATGATTCTTGTGTGGCTAAAGGTGAAGGTCACTGTTACTAAATATAGAGATAAGTGGAATCAGCAATAACTTTATAAATGTATGAATTATGTTTATGAAGTTGTGCATGGTAAGCATGCGCAAATCTTACTTATACAGCAAAGTAAAGGCCAAGGTCACTGTTTCTATAGATAGAAAAAAAAAATGTGATAGATCCTGAAATACAGATAGTGCCTTATGCCTTTATTTCACCCTTGCAGTGAAGGTTAAGGTCAGTAACTATAATTAGAACGATAAAGGAATCTGCTGTAAATGTATATTTCACATGTTGATAGATCTTATCTGCAGATTATGCACATACATGTACAATCGATTTACTGTTCGGGTTTAAGGTCACTTTTACTAAATACAGGAAAGTCAGACCCACGCATTGGTTGGGAATTCATCATTTACGGTGCACAATTGCAGCTCTTGTTTACGGAGGTGAGCATCATAGGACCATTGAAGTCCTCATGTTTTTCTGATTAGGTGCGTAGAGCCGAAGGTTTTTTGATAAAAGTTAATGACATTTTTTAGATTAAAAATTTTCTGGTCTGACTTGTTTTTAATGAGAGATTGATTAATGCCCTAGGGGAGTTGAATAACATCAGATGATTTCTTTCATTGATAATTATTCTATAATTGAGCCATGCTCTGGCAGAAGGGTGCTTAATGCCTCTCCGTGATACATGATGCCAATCAAGCCATCACATGATTATGGATCCGTAATAGCCACGTTTTTTTTTTTTTTTAATCATGAGGGGTCCTTTGGCATACAGAAAATTGATCAATAGCGAAAAGTTTCAGCCTGCACAGACTGCGCAACCTGACCTGAGTTGATACTTTTTGCAGATGCATTAAGCCACCTTTTCTCATATATTTCAATGATACTTTACCCTGAACTCTCTACCGAACAATTCCAAGGTTTAGCAGCGCTGTGAAAAGAGGATTTTTAAATCATTGTTGAAAAAGGAGAAGTGCTGGTGACCAGTAATTCCCTCTTTTCTTACAATTTTTTCTACCCAAGCACAGAGACATATACCATCATTTCATCCACATTTAACTCTTTACCAAATGACTAAATTTTAGACTTGTCCAGATTGAAAGTGTTTGCAAACGACTAGATAAATGTGACTTAAAACTTGAAATTTGTTTTGGGAAGGGTAGAAAACATTGTGGGAAAAGGAGAAAATGCTGGTTACCAGCATTTTCTCCTTTTCCCACAATGTTTTCTAAAGGCTTCATCTTCAGGGTCGTTAAAACCTGTGATTGTGTGGTAAAGAGTTAATTTGTTACCTGCAAATGCTTTCAATTTTAACAAACTTGAAGTATTGTTGTGTGGTAGTGAGTTAACTCTTTACCAAACAACAAAATTCTAGATAAGTCCAAATTGAAACCATTTACAGACGACAAATCGAATGGAATTTTGTCTGTGAAAGGGTGGAAAACATTGTGGGAAAAGGAGAAAATGCTGGTTACCAGCTTTTTCTCCTTTTCCCATAATGTTTTCAAAAGGCTTCTTTCTAAGGATCATTAAAAGTTGGGACTACATGGTAAAGGGTTAAAGTGCCTTTTGCAGCTTTTGTTACCATTATGGCAGATATGGATTAAGATCAGACTGCACAAAAAGGTGCTGTGTGGTCTTTGAACTACATTGTCGGCTTTGCTGAAACACTGCCGTGCAAAAGCAACCTTGATGTTGCAATTGTTTGAGTCTAATTTCTGGACTCAATATGTCTCAAGGGATTCTTCAGTGCTAATAGGGTGAACTCTTTACCAAAAAAGTCCAATTTAACCCTTATCCAGACGACGAAATTTTAGCCTTGCCCAAATTGAAAGCATTTGCAGACGACAATTTCAGTATGGCTGAAGTGGTGCAATATTTCTTTTATAGGGTAGAAAACATTGTGGGAAAAGGAGAAAATGCTGGTTACCAGCATTTTCTCCTTTTCCCACTGTGTTTTCAAAAGGCTTTTTACCTAGGGTGGTATAAAAGGCGGCATTGTGCGGTAAAGGGTGAAAGGCATGTGCAGATGATAAATTAACTGTTGCTCAAATGATAAAATTTGTTTTAAAAAAGTTAGAAAACATTGCAGGAAGAGGAGAAAATACTGGTTACCAGAATTTTTTCCTTTTCCCTGAATCTTCTCAAAAGCTTTCTTCTTCATGGTCATGAAAACACAGGTGCTTGCTTAGTACGAGATTAATTTTGTAAAGGATTAACCCTTTACCATATAATCCCGACTTTTAATGACCCTGAGAAAGAAGCCTTTTGAAAAACATTGTGGGAAAAGAAGAAAATACTGGTAACCAGCATTTTCTTCTTTTCCCTTAATGTTTTCTACCCTCCCCAAAAACTAAATTCAGTTTTTCAGTCACATTTATTCTGTCGTCTGCAATTTTTTTCAGTTTGGACTGATCTAAAATTTTGTTTTTTGGTAAAAGATTAATTATAATCTTGCCTCAAAATAATTATTGTACTCGAGGTCAGATACTGTGATAGGCTTGTTTTTGTTTTCTCCGAACATTGACCTCGTGCCTATCAATCCTGGGTTTTGGTGATCCCGGGGAAGAAGTTTAGTTTTCTCTGAACATTGACCTCGTACCTATCAGTCCTTGGTCTTGGTGACCCTGGGGAGGAAGGCTTTTGAAGACATTCTTAGAAAAAGAGAAAATGTTGGTAACCAGCATTTACTTCTACTTCCACAAAGTTTTATATCCTGAGAAGGACAAGTCCGATCTTTAAACCTGAATCAAGCAATTATGTGTTTTTAACAACAATGAGGAAAAAGTCTTTTGAAAAAATTGTTGGAAAAAAGGAGAAAGCAGCTTTTTCTGTTTTTTCCTTATACATGTATTTTTTTTTTTCCTTTTAAAAGATAAATTCCATCATTTGAGCCATATTTTATTTGTAATCTGCAAGCGCTTTGAATTTAGACCAGTCTAAAATTCTGTTGTCATGTGAAAAGTTAAGCCACACACAGTGTGTCACCTAAGAATGCTTTGAGTATGGATTAATCTATACTCTAATATGACACGTGAATTAAGCTCTCTAACCACAGTGCAATGGAAGTGTGGTAATATCGACGTCACTTTATATTCTATGTAAAGTAAGAATTAATCCGCATCCACTATAAACTTGTTTTCCTTGAATCAAGAGTTGGTCATGTTAGAATCAAAATGATCTTCTTTCTATCGTGGTTTATCATTCAATAAACCACAGTTCTGAGTAATGAGGTGCAATGAATAAACTTATGGCCCTCGTATATTATTAATTGTGCCTCATAACTCACAACCATGGCTTATTGGACGATAAACCACAATAGAAAGAAGATTACAGTATTTCATAAATCTCGTTGTCTGGTTCCATACTCACCAACCATTGTATAGAAAATTCTTAATCTAATTCTCAAACATTTTCAAAGTTTGAAAGTAACATAATTTCTGATTGGCTAAAACCATTTGGTTTATCCAACCAGAAATTATGTTCCCTTCTAGATCTAGATTTAGACAAAGAATACAATTTAGAATAGTTGGTGAATAGGTCTACATGATATTCCACAAGTACCAGCTACCAAAAGTAAACAAATGTGAATCACAAGGCACTGACTGTCTGACGTTTTGTGAAAAAAAGTGCCAAAATACTCTAGAAACTGCAATACTTTGGTCCATTTCATTTCACCCTTTACCAAACAACCTAGAGTTTTAACGACCTGAAGAAAAAAGGTTTTTGAAAACATTGTGGGAAAACACACAATTGGTCCTGAGAATGAAGCCCTTTGAAAACATTGAGAGAAAAGGAGAAAATGCTGGTAACCTGCATTTTCTTCTTTTCCCACAATGTTTTCTACCCTGTTGGAGTCAGGTTCCATTGAATGAGCCACATTTTAATTTGTCGTCTTTGATTTGGGATGAGTGTAAAATTTTGTTTTCTTGTAAAATGTGTACCCTTTACCAGAACCAGAAGACAAAATTTTAGCCTTGTCCAAATCGAAAGCATTTGCAGACAACAATATCAGTGTGGCTCAAATGGTGCAATTTTTCTTTCATAAGGCAGAAAACATTATTGGAAAAGGAGAAAATGCTGGTTACCAGCATTTTCTCCTTTTCCTACAATGATTTAAAAGGCTTCTTTCCCAGGGTTGTTAAAAGGCAGTATTGTGTGGTAAAGAGTTAATAGTGATACTTTGCTCATTAGTTTCCTCTCTCCATTGTTACAGTATTTGGACCATCCAGCTGCCTGGAACCTCTTTATGCAAGTAATCATGATATGCAGAGATGCACGACACAACCGTTTCTGTCTTAGGAGGGTGATACAGGTTTGTGACGTACTGTAAAAGTGGATATTGTTGCGTGTCTAAAATTTCATGAATTACCAAGTACTGACCTTACGCGTGTTTTAATTTCCGCAAAACCTGCAACAGATGATCATGCATGTGAAATACACACTGTAAGATTCACTCAACTTCTGATCTTGTATGTGTAATACACGTCGGTTTTCACACAAATTAACAAACAATTTGATAATTATTGTATCAATTTAAAAACATTCACGTACAGGTGTGATGATCTGTCCATCAATCACCTTTTTTCTGTCACACATTTTCAGCAGCTTGTACATTTAACGGGTTTTTTATCTCAAAACAGCATTACATCTGCTATGTTACAATCAGGATTTTCACTCAAATTTACAAACATTTTGATAATTATTGTATCAGGTGGTGTGATGATCTATCCATCAATCACCTCTTTTCTGTTACATGTTTTCAGCAGACGATTTTATTTTTAAAAAAAAAAAATGTGGTAAAAGGAGAAAGGTTGACAAATTTTTTCCAAATTGCATTTATGTAGGTTAAATTTACGTTGGCGGATATCTTCGCGATTTTTATCAATACAAATAAATCGCAAAGATTTCCACAGCGCAAACATTTACAGTTTTACAGTAGCTAAGAATTTTTTCTGTCAGTGATGGCTGCAGGTTTGTGTGCAGCTAAATTTTTTTTCTGTCAATAATGGCTGCAGGTTTGTGATGCAGCTAAGATTTTCTGTCTGAATACCGCAGGTTTGTTATGTAGCTAACAATTTTTTCTGTCAGTGATGGCAGCATATACATGTACATGTCTCAGTTTATACCTACCACATGATACTCTTACACTGTAATTGTTGATTTCATTTGCATAGTTTATACTTTATGTACATACTGGAGGAAAAATTATTTTCTTAATCTGAATGGGTAATAAAAGTCTTTAAGATTAATACTTTACCACATAATCCTGAGTTTTAACAACCCTGTGGAAATTGCCTTTTGAAAACCTTGTGGGAAAAGGAGAAAATGCTGGTAACCAGCATTTTCTCCTTTTCCCACAAGGTTTTCTCCATTTTCAGAGACAGTTACCATCATTTTAGCTACATTTAATTAATTTATCGTCTGCAATGCATTCAGTTTCGAAAAGTCTAAAATTTTTTATTATAATTATTATAATTTATTTTTGCAGGAACCATCTAACATAGCGCTGGGTGTGTTGAATGGGCATAACTCAATGGCTTCAGGGTCCTACAAACATTCACTGGGTAACTTTTTCGAGGATATGTTTTCATCGTATTTCTAATGCAGTGTCTCTGGGTTTAATCCTTAACCACACAATCCTGACTTTTAACGACCTTGAAAGAGAAGATTTATGAAAACAATGTGGGAAAAAGTTAAATGCTGATACCAAGCCTTTTCTCTTTTTCCACAATGTTTTCTACCCTATTAAGGACAAATTCTGTTAATTGAGTGACTTTTCATTTTTCACCTGCAAATGCTTTCAATTTGGACAATTGTAAAATTTTGCTTTTTTTGTAAAGAGTTAAGCCTTAGAATGCTCATTTAACAAGATAGATTTTTTTTTTAGCCTGGAATACAAAACAAAGTTTTGCAATTTCAAGGCCTTACATGTCAGGTGGTTTCACCGGATAGATGACTTATTGTTCCGCCATGTCTTGAACTTTGTTATTTGAGCCATGCTCTGTGAAAAGGGGGCTTAATGCATCTTCCTGATGCACGATAGCAAGCAAGTCATCACATCATTGTGGATCTGTAAAATTCCTTTTGTATAGCAATCGACTGAATCATAAGGTAAACTGGCCCTTTGACGTGGAGAAAAATGACCAATAGCGAAAACTTTCACCCTAGGTCAGCCTGCGTAGACTGACCTGGGTTGATACTTATCGCAGATGCATGAAGCTCCCTTTTCGAAGAGCATGGCTCATATAATAAAGTTCAAGGTATGGCTGAACAATAAGTCATTTATTTGGTGAAACCATCCAACACAAAAGGCCTTGAAATTGCAAAATTTTGTTTTTCATTCCAGGCTAAAAAATATCTTATTTGTTAACTCTGTACTACACAATCCCGAGTTTTAATGACCCTGAAGAAGAAGGCCTTTTGAAAACATTATGAGAAAGGGAGAAAATGCTAGTAACCAGCATTTTCTCCTTTTCCCACAATGTTTTTTCTACTCTTTCGAAGATAATTTTCTCCATTTGAGCAACATCAAAATTGTCGTCTGCAACTGCTTTGAATTTGAGCCAGTCTAACATTTAGTTGTTTGGTAAAGGGTTAAATGAGCACTCTAGGGCTTAACTCTTTACCACACAGTGAAATTTTACACTCGTCCATGGCTCATCTATAAAAGCCACTGAAATTGTACTAAGTACTGAAAGAGTTCATGCTGGATGGAGTCAAACTAACAAACACAAGAAATACACCCATTTATTTCACACTTTTCGGTAGTTTACTGGGAAATAATGGTGGATTATGGTTTAATAATTCACCGTTTTGACCAGTGAATTTACCGATTGATAAACTCATTGGTACAGAAATACTGAGAGCTCCCCTGTACTTTGCAAGTCCCAACCAAAAGGGAGTTAGAAGTATGAAATAAGTAGAATATTTTTTTTTTTTTCGGTAAAAGATCGATATTGATTTCATCTCGTGAACATCATACAGTAATATTTTCACTCAATGAAATATATTTTGATCTTTCACAAACAGAAAAAATAAATAAAATATCGTCTATTTATTTTGTTGTAAGGACTTCCTTCCTTGATGAGTTGATTAAATCTTTACCAAACAAGAAAATGAAAGTATTTGCAGACAACAATTTAAGTGTGACTCACAGGATAGAAAACATTTGGGAAATGGAGAAAATGCTTTACCAGCATTTTCTCCTTTTCCCATAATGTTTTCAAAAGGCTTCTTCCTCAAAGTCTTTATAACTCGGAATTGTTTGGTAAAGTGTTAAACTCTAATGGTTTACCATGTAAATATACATGAAAACATTGCTGCAGAAGGAAACATTGCCAGTTACTGCCAATACTGGACCAAACAGTCTTTTTAAGCCTGACAATGCTTTTTCATGTAAACTTTTTATCATGTGGTAGAGTTTTGAACTTGTTCGAATTGGAATCCTTAAACTTTTTGCTGATGACATGATGGGACAAGTCTTTTATATCATTACCAAGTGACAATTTTTAGACTTGTCCAGATTGAAAGCATTTGCAGACGACAAAATAAATTGGACTCAAAAGTTACAAAAATTTGTCCAGGGAAGGATAGAAAACACTGTGGGAAAAGGAGAAAATGCTGGTAACCAGCATTTTCTCCTTTTCCCAAGTTGTTTTCAAAAGCTTTCTTCCTTATGGTTGTTAAAAGTAGGGACTGTGTGGTAAAGTTTAGAAAATTTTGTGGGAAGGGAAAATGCTTGTTACCGGCATTTTCTCCTTTTCCCACAATATTTTCAAAGTCTCCTTCTTCAAGGTCGTTAAAACTTGGATTTTTTTTTTTTTTTTTTGTAAAGGCTTAATTGAAAGTGTTTTCAGCTATAAGAGATAGGAATTATTTCTTTTGCAATGAAGAGTTTTTGGCTGAGCCAAGATTCAAACATGCAACCCCTTGATTGAACTACTAAGCTACAGGGGTTTTGGTGAACATAACGCATATCACAGACTTCTTCATGTTACAGGTGAATATGCCAATGTATTTAGAAGATCCCCCACAGATCCATTACTGAGTTTATGCATGGGGTTAGATTTTATTCACTGTGCTTCACAGCGGTTTGCTGCAAAAAGGCATTACCTAGTCACACAGGTTTGTAGTTTACTTTTACATCTTAACTCTTTACTACTTGAAAAAATTTCAGACGGCTCCAAATTGAAAGCATTTGCAGACGACAAATTCAGTGTGGCTCAAATGATGGAATATGTCTGATAGAGTGGAAAACATTGTAGAAAAAGGAGAAAATGCTGGTTACCAGCATTTTTTCCCTTTTCCACAATGTTTTCAAAAGGTTTCTTTTTCAGGGTCGTTAAAACTCGGGATTGTGTGGTAAAGAGTTAAATGACCCTGAAGAGGCAAATCAAATGTTACTCAAAACATAAAAATGGTCTGTCATAGGGAAGAAAACTTTATGGGAAAAGGAGCAAATGCTGGTAACCAGCATTTTCTCCTTTTCCCAAAAAGTTTTAGAAAGCCTTCTGTCTCAGGGTCTTTCAAAGTTAGCATTGTGCGGTGAAGGGTAAAACAGAGTTTCTGGTATTGAATAAAGTGGAAAATTCTTGTCCATGGCTAACAGTATTTATTTTCTGATCAGTCCTTTTAAAACTTAGGTGTGCTTGTATCGTCATGTGGGTGAATCATATCAAAATACTAAAAATAAAAAAGGAGGAGTTTGGTGTCTTTACAGGGTATTGCATTCCTAAATAACTACATTGAACTGCGAGGGGAGTGCCAGGAGACGTTTTATAATTTAGCCAGAGCTCTTCACCAGATCAGTGAGTAAAACAAAATTCACTTGAACTCTTTACCGCACGACAAAATTTTAGACTGGTCCAAAATGAAAGCATTTGCAGGCAACAAATTGAATGTAGCTCAAATGATGATTTCTGTCTTTTGGTAGAAAACATAGTGGGGAAAAGGAGAAAATGCTGGTCACCACCATTTTCTCCTTTTCCCACAATGTTTTTAAAAGCCTTTTTTCTCATGGTTGGTAAAACACTAGATTGTGTGGCAAAGGGATAACTCTTTGCCGAACTAAGAAACTTTAGATTTGTTCAAATTGAAAAGGTTTGTAAATTGCCAAGTAAATTTTGCTCAAATTATGCCTGTGTCTTTGAAATATCTGAAATGGTAAGATATACGGGGGGATACGAGAAAAAGCTAATTACCAGCATTACCAATCTTTTGGATCAGGAGACTTGTTGCATAACAAGCTCGGAATAGGGATTCCAATATTTAGGTCATTTCTTACTGCCTGAAAATACCCATACCTGTTAGCATGTGGATTAAGACACAACAGGAAATAAATTTTGCTAGGAAATAAATTGCTTATTGAAAATAAGTTTTATGCTTGCCAGTTGTTCTGTTTCAAACTTTTTTTTAACCGTTAATTCTTTACTACATAGTCATGAGTTTTAACGACCTTAGGGAGGAGAGTTTTTGAAAACATTCTTAACAACCTTGAAAAAGGAGACTTTTAGAAACATTTTGGGAAAAGAAGAAAATGCTGGTAACCTGCATTTTCACCTTTTCCGTTGATGTTTTCTAAAATTTCAAAGACAGGAATCCTCTTTTTGAGCTACATTTAATTTTTCCTTCACAAATGCTTTCAATTTCTTCATTTCTACAATTTTATTATTTGATAAAGAGTTAAATAATCTTTGATAAATATTTTTTCTCCCTTTATTCTAGATATTCAGTATGCGGCAGCACATTACTATGACAAAGTCCTAAAACTGCCACCATGTATAAAAGGAGAGGTATATTATTTAGTTTTTATTCGCTCAACTGTTTTCAAAGAAGACATTGAGTTATTGCCCTATCATCGTCTTTGTCAGCATCATTGTCATGCAAAAACTTTGGAATTTTACAATATCTCTATTATTAATGGAGATAATTACTTCAAACTTAGACAAGTTGTTAACTATCAAAAGAGAAACCCATGCAAAAAGGGCAGTTAACAAAGTATTTTAGACACAGTTATGTCCCTTTTTCGACTTCACCTAAAAATCAAATACAGCAGGTACCTACACGAGGTGCTCATGTTCAATGCACTCTTTACCAGACAACAAAATTTTAGACTCCTCCATATTGAAAGCATTTGTAGATGACAAATGAAGATTGCTCTAGTGATGGGGATTGTCTAGAGAAAGGGAAGAAAACATTGTGGGAAAAGGAGAAAATCCTGGTTACCAGCAATTACTCCTTTTCACAAAATGTTTTAAAAAAAGCCTTCTTCCTCAGGGTCCTTAAAACACGGGATTGTAAGGTAAAGAGTTATTGTGCCTTTCTGTTTCGTTTTTGACTTGAATACTACTCTCTTCCTTTGACCTCTTTTCCAAAATCACATTTTTTTTTTTCAACTTTTTCGGTCAAAGGCAGTTTCAGATGACAAATGCAGCTCAAATGATAGGATTTGTCTTTGGAAAGGTAGAAATATTGTGAGAAAAGCAGAAAATGCTGGTTACAAGGATTTTCTTCTTTTCCCACAATGTTTTCAGAGGCCTTCTTTCTTTGGGGTCATTAACATGCAGGATTGTTTTGTAAAGGACTATCACTACCATACATTTTTCCAAAATTTTTTCATGAATATTTTCAAAGTTTGCCCTAAATTTGCTTTAGAAATAATCCTTTGCCACTCTATCCTGATTTTTAATGATCCTAAGAAAGAAGTCTTTTGAAAACATTTGGGAAAAGAAGAAAATGCTGGTAACCAAACCAGCATTTTCTCCTTTTCCCACAATGTTTTTTTGACTTGACCAAATCAAAAGCATTTGCAGACAACAAATTAGATGTACATGTAGCTGCGATGATGATTTCTGTCTTAGAGACAGAGGGAGAAAATGCTTGTTACCAGCATTTTCCCCCTTTTCCACAATGTTTTCAAAAGCATTCTCTTTCAAGGTCGTTAAAAGTTGGGATTGTGTGGTAAAGAGTTTAAGAATTTCAACTCATTTGTACAGAAATTTAGTTTGACGTCTGCAGATGTTTTGGAACTGCTATGTGGTAAGGGGTCAATGAATGAATGAAACTGCCATTTTACATCACTGATGTTTTCATGAATTTTGAAGGAAGTCTGAGGAAGGAATTCTTTCCACAATGTCTGTGGTTTACTTTTTTTTAGAGCACAGAAAAAGTCCAGAAACAATCTAGAAATGAGACCCAAGTAATGCAAGTTCATGGTTGTTTTTGTCTGTAGTGATACAGTAAAGTGCACAGTGCACATTCTGATCTTGATCTACTCTGCTCGCAAAGGCAGCTATAGCTGTGAAAGGCTCAACTCTTTACCAAACGATAAAATTGGTGACCAGTCCAAATTCAAAGCATTTGCAGACGACAAAATAAATCACATAAAAATTAAATTATTTTTAGGGAAAGGTAGAAAACATTGTGGGAAAAGGAGAAAATGCTGGTTACCAGCATTTTCTCCTTTTCCTACAGTGTTTTCAAAAGTTTTTTTTTTGCTGAGGGTTGTTAAAAGTCAGGATTGTGAGGTAAAGCGTTAAACCGTAGAAAGGCAGAGCAAGAAACCAGTTGATAGTCCAAGCAGACTTTCCATTATTGTATTTCTGTATTTTCAGACCAACCACAAACTTAAACAAATTACACATTATACAAAATTTTGATTAACTGAAAATGTTTTTTCCTAACAATATGGAAAACTTAAAGGGAAAACATGTACATGTATTTGTAATTAACTGTCGCTCTTTTTCCACAATATTTTCTAAGGCAGCCAGAGGCAGGGGCATAAACTTGAGCCATACTGCATGAAAATGGGGCTTAACCCTTTCCCAAACAAGCCCTGGTTTTCACATGTCTGCAGTACAAGTCTATTGAAAACACCTTGGGAAGAGGAGAAATTGCTCGTAACTAGCAATTTCTCCTTTTCCCACGGTGTTTTCTACCCTTTTTGATAATTTTCTGCCATTTTCATCAAATTTAAAATTGTCATCTGCAAACTCTTTTAATTTGGACCAGTCCAAAATTTGTCGTTTGGGAAAGGGTTAATGCATCTGCAAAAAGTATTGACCCATGTCAGCCTGCACATGCTGACATGGTTCAAAACTCTTTGCTATTTGTAAATTTCTTGCATGTCCAAGGACCAGCCTACCTCCAGATCCAGTTGGTTGTTAGACAAAAAAGGATCTTTTGGATCCAGAATTATTCAATGACTTGCTTGGTATGCTTCATGGAGATGCTTTAACCCTTTACCAAACAACAACATTTTAGACTGATCCAAATTGAAAGCATTTGCAGACAACAAAATAAATGTGGCTGAAAAATTGAATTTTTTTTTTTCGGAAAGGGTAGAAAACATTGTGGGAAAAGGAGAAAATGCTGGTTACCAGCATTTTCTCCTTTTCCCACAATGTTTTCAAAAGGCCATTCTCTCAGGGTTGTTAAAAGTCGGGATTGTGTGGTAAAGGGTTAAATGCCCTTTTCCCACCAGAGCATTTCTCAATTATATTTGCGCTGTAATAGATTTTAAAAGAATATACAAAGACAACCTTTTGACTGGTTTTCATGATTTTTCGTTCAGGGAATGTTTGATCTTAGGATGGAAGCTGCCTACAATTTAGCCCTGATATACCAGTCCAGCGGATCTCACCAATATGCTCGCTATCTTCTCCTGAAGTATTGCACAATTTGAACCTTTAAATGGTGATGTGGGATCTCGATCCAAGACAACTGATGAAATGGATGTTCACTTCCATTTGCACAGGTTCTCCCATCAGATGGCGTAAGCGGTTACCTTGGAACCAAATTTACAGCAGACAACTTCGAAATCGCAACAGACATTGAAAATGTCCTTGTAAAATATGAATGATAAAACTGAAATAAGACTTTCATGAATAAATGTGAAAACATTGTGGCCAACAGACACAATGTTCTTAACCAGAATGTTTGCTTTTGCCACTTTAAGAAGACAATCATGGACAAAGGAAGGTGCTGAAGCAAGGCATCTTGAGGTTTTATGTTGCCAGGGCTGTGAGGGAAAGATCTGTTAACAGGTTGTTGTCATGTTGTCAACCCCTAGAGTACCAGATAAACCGAACAGGTATTTTCAGTCTGGAAATACCACCCTAATTTGAAATTGAAATTTGAAGGTTGCCCTGGTCTAAAATGTCTCAGCAAAGCTGACAGTGTACAAGTTTTGTGCAGTCTGATCTTGATGTACACTGGCCGCAAAGGCAGCAAAAATAGTAAAAGGGCCTTGTACCCTTTACCACACAATCCCGACTTTTAAAGACCCTGAAGAAAAAGCCTTCTGAAAACATTGTGGGAAAAGGAGAAAATGCTGGTAACCAGCATTTTCTCCTTTTCCCATAATGTTTTCTACCCTTCCCAAATCAATTTTCAAGCCACAGTTGATTTGTTGTTTGCAAATACTTTCATTTTGGACCAGTCTAAAATTTTGTCGGGTGGTAAAGGGTTAAAGGTTGATATTATTATTTGTTGAAAAGGAAGAGAGAAGCAAATAAAGCAAACACTGAAGTTTTAATGTCTGTATTCTTGTTTATTTTAACACTGTATGTACAGATAAATATTGTATGTACAGATAAATATACACCATGCTCTGTGAAAAGGAGGCTTGATGCATCTGCCAAAAGTATCGACTCTGGTCAGCCTGCGCAGTCTGTGCAGGCTGACCTGGGCCGAAACTTTTTGCTACTGGTCAATTTTCTGCATGTCAAAGGACCAGTGTGTCTCATGATTCAGTTGGTTGCTTGACAAAATAGATTTTAAGGATCCATAGATATGTGATGACTCACTCGGTGTAATGTATCATGGAGATGCATTAAATGCCCTTTTCCCAGAGCAAGGCTCAATTATTATTGTATGGACAGTTCTTTACTATTCTATTTCTTCATTATCATACTTTTATAATGACCTTTATGATTTATCTGTTTGTAACTTCACATGCTATCCTAAAGCCTCTAGTTTGAAAAAAAAAAACCACCTTTTAAAAAAAGATTATTTTAGATAGAGTGAACCAAGAAATAGTGTGATAGATGGAGAAAACCTAGTGAAGTTGAAGTTTGTATCAAGACAAATGACCCATGCTCTGGCAAAAGAGGGCTTAATGCACCTCCCTGATTACATAATCATGGATCCTAAAAATCCATTGTGCCTAACAACTGACTGAATCATGAGGGAACCTGGTCCTTGGACTTGCAGAAAATTGACCAACGGCAAAAGTTTCGGCCCAGGCATGCAGGCTGACCTTGGTCGATAACCCCCCCCCCCCCCCCCCCCGTGCATTAAGCCCCTTTTTCAAAGAGCATAGTGCAAATATAAGTGCATGAATGCTTCAGAATGATTAGGTTTTTTTTCTTGCTCCATTTGCACTTCCAAAACTTGCTGTTTCAACTGTTTTTATTTTGACCTCGGATGAAGTCAAACAGTAAATACAGTAGGTTTTTTGTGACTTAAAGCAATTTTGGTATCATCCAGGATTATGGTATGTGAGTGTGAATAAAAGACAGTTTGTTTCAATTGAGTTTAATGCTGTTTTAACAGCTTAGGTCATATCATGGCATTCAGTGCACCAAAGCATGTGTATCCTGGCTTTCTCACACCTGTACTGACACAAATATCTTTTCAAGCCACTAACTTTTTTCTGACATGCATCAGAGGTGAGACATGGAAAATTGCCAGTAAGAAAGTTTGCCTCAACTGGGTATCAAACCTGCAACCAACAGGTCACGAGTCAGATACTCTAACCACTGAGCTACCCACCTGGGCTCCAATAAAAGACAGGTTAGTACTTTTACTGCACTGCTTCTGATAAATAACCTCCCAAGCCAGGGATTGAACTCAGGACCTCTAGGTCCCAAGGCAAACACTCTACCACGTCGCTACAAAAGTAAGTTCTATAGCAAGGCAGTATAAGTGTCCCCTTATACAAATACAGGCTATATATTTATATACCGGGATAGACCAGTATACGACATAATTTGGTAGAAAACATGGTGTGAAAAGGATAAAATGCTGGTTATCTGCATTTTGTTCATTTCCCACTATGTTTTTCAAAACCTTCTAGCTCAAGATCATTAAAACATGGGATTGTTTGACAGAGTTAAACTTTATAGCAGTTTTTATGCATAGATACTGAAGACAATGTAATTAACCTTTTACCACAATGTTATACAAAGTTTTAACGACCCTGAGGAAGGAGCCTTTTGAAAACATTGTGAGAAAGGAGAAAATGCTGGTAACCAGTATTTTCCCCTTTTCCCACAACATTTTCCACTCTTTCAGACACAAATTCCATTATTTGAGCCAAATTTAATACAAATTTTACTTTTTTCGCTGCAAATTGCAGATACGATTGGGTTATATTGAAGCGTTGGACCAGTCTGAAATTTTGTTGTTTGGTAAAGTGTTAATCAAAGGTGATTCAAAGCATTTGCAGAAGACAAATTAAGGTTGCTGTAATGGCAGAATTTGTCCTTAACAGAATAGAAAACACTGCGGGAAAAGGAGAAAATGCTGGACACCAGCATTTTCTCCTTTTCCCACAATGTTTTCAAAAGGGTTCTTTTCCAGGGCCATTAAAACCTGGGATTGTTTGGAAAAGAAATAAAGAGAGCACAGAATTAACAAAACTACAAATAAAATCCCTTCCCTGTAAAAGTGAGATCATATGAAAACTGCATTCTGGTTATAGTCTATCCTTTCCAACCTACTCCAGAAAAAAAATAAAGCAAAGAACTATTCACAATGTTGTTCATAGTGGAAAGACTTAAAGGTCTGTGCATAACTGATAACTAGGCCTTGCTGTTACTAATGTGTCCCAAAACTAGCCTCGGCTTTGTCTGAGTATTGTCTGAAAAAAGAAAGAAAACTGAACCTCAGCAAAAGGCAAAACATTTACCACAATAATGTATTAGTTTGACCTAAAAGAGAACTTCATTTATAAAACACAAACTACACTATATATCTGTTTTTATTTTTTTTTATTTTTTTTGAAAAAAGACAGACAGACAGACAAGAGGGACAGGGGACAAATGGGTCAAAAGACAGAATCTAGAGAGAGGGAGAGAGGAGAATAAGCACATCTGACAGACAGATTGAATGAATAGTGTTTAAAGCTGCCTTCAACTTAACATGTATTTCAGTCCCATCACAGCGACAGCTCACTTATTCATTTAACCCTTTACCACACAATCTCGGGTTTTAACGACCCTGAGGTAGAGGGCTTTTGAAAACACTGTGGGAAAAGAAGAAAATGCTCCTCCTTTTCCAACATTGTTTTCTACCATTTACAATACAAATTTACAAATTTTAGCCACATCTAATTTGTCTACTGCAAATGCTTTTCAATTGGTTAAGTGTAAAATTTTGTTTGGTAAAGAGTTGGGTCCTAGGTTACAATAGTACTAGGCTGGGGCTCTGAAGTGTTTTGCCCAAGGTCACTCTCACGAAAATCCCAGAATTAGGTAGCATTTCTAGTTTATAGGCAAAAGGAATTTTGGTTTTAAATTACAATATCATTCATTAGTCTGTGAAAATCTTAACTCTGTACTACACACCCTAAGTTTAAATGACCCTGAGGAAGGAGCCTTTTAAAAACACTGTAGGAAAGGGAAAAAAGGTTGGTTACCAGCATTTTCTCCTTTCCAACAATGTTTTCTACCCTACCGAAAACAAATTCCACCATTTGAGCCACATGTAAATTGTCATCTGCAAATGCCTTTAACTTAGGCATGTCTGCATTTTTGTCGTGTGGTAAAGAGTTAACTAACCAAAATAATTTCATTTTAAGTTGACCACCTAGGAGATTCCTACACTTTTAAAGCCAAAAAAAGGTGATAGAACAGTAGTTTTAGCCAGTATAAAAACTGGAGTAACTGAGACTTTTGTTTTCAATGTGATATAGTTTGCAAGTACAAAATTACTCTCTTTCATTCCCTTCTGTGTCAAATGTAACTGGCAGAGAAAAATTTAGAGGCCAGACTGAGACTTGATCCCTGCACCTCTTGTTTAAACCTTTACCAAACAATCCCGACTTTTAACAACCCTGAAAGAGAAGGACTTTGAACACACTGTTGGAAAAGGAGAAAATGCTGGTATCCAGCATTTTCTCCTTTTCCCAAAATGTTTTCTTCCTCATCACTGACAATTTTTGTTATTTACTTTGTCATCTGCAAATGCTTTCAACCTGGACAAGTCTCATATTTCATTGTGTGGTAAAGAGTTAATATGCCATTATTCTACCAGTTGAGCTATGAGGCAATTTTTGGCTACACTGTGCTTTAATCCTTCACCAAACAACAACAAGAGCGGCAAATTGTCGCAAGATACGCCCGTCTTACCCCAAGTTGTAAAGTTGGGGCATAATAATGATAAAGGGGAGGTATAGAAAAATAGTAGTGCAGAATATTTTTTTTACTGTTGATTGAAGATAATGGCAGTGTATTTGTGTTGACAGAACTCTTGTTTATTATTGTATTACTATTAACTCTTTACCACACAGCAAAAGTTTGGACTAGTCCAAATTGAAATCATTTGCAGTTGACAAACTAAATGTAACTCAAAAATTGAAATTTGGTTTGGAAAGGGTAGAAAACATTGTGGGAAAAGGAGAAAATGCTGGTGCATAAAAAATAAGCAATTTATATTTCACGTGCACTGCACTACCCCTTGATGAGATGTATCCAGCCCTAAAATTTCATAACCCGAGGTAGTATAGTTTGAGAGATATGCATCATACAAAATTCAAGTTCGAAAAAAAAAACAAGAAAGGGCAATAACTGAAAAATTAAGCAAGCAAGAGTTGAAATTTATATGCACAGCACTTCCCGTTGATGGAATGTATCCACGCATGAAATTTCATATCCTTAGCTAGTATAGTTCTGAAGATATGCACTGGACAAAATTAAAGTTTCAAAATAAAGAAAGAGCAATAAGTCAAAAGTTAAGCAAGAGTTATGGTTCATGTGCACTGCACTCCCAGTTGATGAGATCTATCTACGCATGAAATTTCATAGCCATAGGTAGTATAGTTTTGGAGATATGCTCGAGACAAAATTCAAGTATGAAAATAAGTCAAAAATTAAGGAAGAAAGAGTTATGATTCCTGTGCACTGCACTCCCCCTTAATGAGATGTATGCAGGCATGAAATTTCATAACCCTAGGTAGTATAGTTTTGGAGATATTCACCGGAGAAAATGCAAGTATGAAAAAGAAGAGAGGGCAATAACTGAAAAATTGAGGAAGCAAGAGTTATGATTCCTGTGCACTACACCCCCTTAATGAGATGTATGCAGACATGAAATTTCATAACTGTAGGTAGTATAGTATTGGAGATATTCACCGGACAAAATTCAAGTATGAAAAACAAGAAAGGGCAATAATTGAAAAATTAAGGAAGCAAGAGTTATGATTCCTGTGCACTGCACTCCCCCTTGATGAGATCTATCCATGCATGAAATTTCATAACCGTAGGTAGTATAGTTTTGGAGATATGCTCCGGACAAAATTCAAGTATGAAAAACAACAAAGGGCAATAAGTCAAAAATTAAGGAAGCAAGAGTTATGATTCCTGTGCACTGCACTCCCCCTTGATGAGATCTATCCACTCATGAAATTTCATAACCCTAGGTAGTATAGTATTGGAGATATTCACCGGACAAAATTCAAGTATGAAAAACAAGAAAGGGCAATAACTGAAAAATTAAGGAAGCAAGAGTTATGATTCCTGTGCACTGCACTCCCCTTGATGAGATCTATCCACGCATGAAATTTCATAACCGTAGGTAGTATAGTTTTGGAGATATGCTCCGGACAAAGAACTGGACGCCGCCTGCCCATCCGCCCGCCCGCCACGGGTGATCCCATAATACGTCCCGTCTTCGACGGGCGTATAAAAATCCAGCCATGTCCAAATTCAAAGCATTTACAGACGACATATTTAGCGTTGCTCAAAACATTAACTTTCTTTTTCAAAGAGTAGAAAACACTGTGTTATCAGCATTTTCTCCCTTCCCCACATTGTTTTCAAAAGGCTTCTTCCTTTAGATCGTTAAAAGTCTGGATTGTTTGGTAAAAAGTTAAATCTCTAAAAAGAATACTGGTACATAAACCACTACGTGTTTCTGGTCGTAAGATGTTTTCTTGTCCACATTTAAACATAAAAAAAATCATGAAGACCTCCTAAACCTTTTACCAAATGATACTATGTTTTTACAACCCTGATACAGAAAGCTGTTGTAACACCATGGTAAAAGGAGTAAATATTGGTAACCAGCATTTTCCCCTTTACCACAATGTTGTGGAACATTTCAAAGACAATAATCATGGTTTGAGCCAAATTTTATTTGTTCAAATTGTTGTTTACAAATGCTTTCAATTTGGAAGAGTCGAAATATTTGTCATCTGGTGAGTTATATATAATCTTACAGTTGCTGCTGCATGCACATGGTGTTGTCTGATCACTGTTGACTTGTCCTCGCTGGCTTTTTCAGCAGCAAGTTTAGCAAGCCTCTTCAGAAAGAGCTGGTAGTTTAGCCAAATCTGCAACAAAAGTAAACCAAGTTTGAGTGGTTAATTGAATGTTCTCTTACGCCATTTTCAAGGGTTTTCAGGTAAAAAGCTACTAAAGTTCACTCGTTTGCGTGTTTCCTGGGTTTCTCCAAAATAAAGCTATTAGACTAGGGCTCTGTTGTATCATGCTAAATGGAACTTCAGTAGGACCAGTATCACCAGTGAGATTGAACTCATAATCTCTGGATGACAGCTCAACCACCCCAACCCTTTACCAAACAATCCCACTTCTTAACCCTTTACCAATTGACAAAATTTTAGACTAGTCCAGTTCGAAAGCATCTGCAGATGGCAGAATGAATGTGATTATAGTTCTAAACTGAAATTTCTCCTTTGAAGGGTAGAAAACACTGTGGGAAAAGGGGAAAATGCTGGGTCCCGTTTTCAAAAGCCTTCTCTGTCTGGGTCATTAAAACTTGTGATTCTTTGATAAAGGGTTAACAACCCTGATTAAAAAAAAAAAACTTTTGAAAACTGTAAAAAGCAGAATTGGCTGGTAACCAATTTTTTTCATTTCCCACAATGTTTTCTCTGTTCCAAAGAAAAATCTTGTGTGACCCCATAGATTTTGCCTTCTGTACAATGCTTTAAGTTTAGACAAATCTTAAACGTTGCTGTATCGTTAAGAGTTAAGGATGTCTGGAAATACAGTGTTAGGGAGTCCTATAATTTAATGATGTTACTGATATGACCTATTTGATACCTTGTACTGATCAGTTTATTGCTGTGTACTTGGTACTTGTGCCGTCACTTAACCCTTTACCACACAATCCTGCGTTTTAATGACTCGGAGAAAGAAGACTTGACAACATTGTGGGAAAAGGAAAAAAATGCTGGTTACCAGCATTTTTTTCCTTTTCCCACAATGTTTTCTACTTTTCCAGACAAATTCTGTCATTTTAGCCAACTTTTAATTCTCATCTCCAAATGCTTCAATGTGGACATGTCTAAAGTTGTCTTGAATGGTTGTTTCTGCTCCTCAAATATGCTTTAGTCATATATATGACATTTGGTAGGTCAACAGAATTTGTGAAAAAAAAAAAGACAAGCTTTTACTGTAAATTTACAGGTTTCATTGTTGGTAACTCGAAGTTTACCTGCTTTATTGGGACACAAATAATCTTAGGTGTCATGCATAAAATTGAAGACCATCTATAGACCCTACTGGCTTATGTACTCCGATAAACTAAGATTTTCATGTATGTCCATGTTTGCATTCTCATCATACCGCTTTTAAAATGAAGAAAACGAAAGGCCGCGGTGAGAGAAAAAGTGTATCAGAAAACGAGTGTGTGTTCTTTTCATTATTAAAGTAAAAACTATCGCATTGTACCATCGGGTGTACTTTTGCTAAAGATGATTTATCCCGTCTGGCCTTTAGAATAGGCTTTACTTTGGAGATTGGAAGTTTTTCTATCATTGTCATTTTTTTTTTTTCCGAAGTCAAAAGAACCGCTTTTAAATCAGCGTCGTCAGACGCTCTGACATTTTCGGCTACTAAATATTAGAAATCCTAGTTGAAAAACAGTCATACTGTTTTAGGCAATTATATCAGAATATCGAACGGCTAGGGAGTCTTTTATATCTGGGACTATTTATTTAAATTTTCTTTACATGATGTGTGATATCATAGACAATTTAGCGTGTGATCGCATCAATATTACAAAAACGGGCTGCCAGTTCGAAAAGGATCACACGACAACTCGCCCAAAGTAACTTCGCTCCAAGACAATACGCTCCAATGGAATTTCGTCGTACATTAAAAAACTCAATGAAGAAAATGCTCCCAAAATCCAAAATATTACCGAAAAGAATCTATTTGCTCATTGTTGTAATGTATTGATATCCTGTTTAATAGGTTTTTTTTTTACGGCAAATTGATGATGAAGGGACTATCTTGTTGCATAAGCAACATGTTAATCAATATCAATGAGACATATGATACTAGATCTTCATCTATCCTGTTTTTGGCGCTCTTCGACGCTTCCTATAGGTCGAACAAGTTAAACTTTATTTCGTGTTTTTATAATATGGAACCTATCATAGAATTTATTTATTAAGAATACTTTTATGCGATACACGTTTACAGTTGACTGGTCAACTGCTGAAATAAATGTCATTGATAGAATGAATGTCATTGATACATTCGTGCGGGCTTATACTATGATCGTATGCCAGAATTCGTTTTTTGGGCAATCTGGCCGAGGAACCATTGGACGATATAGTTAAATCACTGAAATCACCAGATAAATTGGCGAAATCGCAGTTGATGTTGGAAAAAAAAAAAAAACAACAACAACAACAACAAAGTACATTAATTATGACTAATGCTGTGTTTTATAAATAAGTTTTAGAATAAATGCTGGCAGAAAAAAAGACCAAAAATTCACTTGAGTATATATTTATGTCAACAAAATGACCTCTTAGATTAGTTAAATCACTATTTAACTTGATTTAAAAACAAAGTGTAAAATAGTATTTAATGTAGGGATTGAATTGTTTATTTTTGTATTAAATATAAGAAGAACAATTCATTTATTATCTCTGTTTCGTTTATTTTTGTTATCAGTGAAATCACTAGCTGTTGAGGCTCAAAATAAAGGAAATCATTTATTAACTGATCGTAAAGGTTAGAAAAACCAGTGATGCCCAAACGTTATTTAAAGAAAAAAGAAACGTCGATAAGTTAAGTAAATCTCCCCTAAAAAGATTTTACTCGATTTTCAAATACACGCCATGCTTGACATTCATTTCGGTACATAAAGTAGCGTGCAATAATGTGGGACAAACAAGCCCCGGCGAAAATCCTAGGGACAAACAAGCCCAGGGACGAACTGGTTTTTCGGACGACAAGCCTGGAACCATTCGCACGTGAATCTTTTTCAGCTTCCGGTCAGCGTGGAAGCCAACGAAAGTTATCGAAATATTCATCGTATCAGAAGTCTTAAAAGACTGTAAGCATGGGGAAAGCTCGTGTAGCAAAGAAGAAGAAGGTTCGAGAGGGAATCAATAAGTCTGGCAGCAGCATGAACATGGGTAACTACATGTGTCGTGTGTTTTCGCGTCCGATTTCCTCAGCATAGACCACTCAAAGAATTTACCTTAACCCTTTACCTCACAACCCCGACCTTTAACGACCCTGATGAAGACAGCTTTTGGAAACATTGTGGGAAAATGACAAAATTCTTGTCCAGCATTTTTGTCGTTCCCATAATGTTTTCCACGCTTACGAAATTTTCAATGACTGAGCCACCTTTTCTTGTGTGTGTTTGTCGTCTGCACATGTTTTCAGTTTAGAAAAGTCGAAAATTACGTCGTTTAGTAAAGGGTTTACCTTTCCTTGATTATATTTTAACCGTCCATAATGAAATGGCTTGTGGATTTTTATTTATTTATTTTTTTTCGGGGGGGGGGGGGGGCAGAAAAGATGAAATGCTAGAAAACATAATTTTCTGCTTTTCCAACATTTTCTGTACTTGTTATTCAAAATCCCATCATTCTAGCAGGTGAGATGGCCTTTTTTTTGTTGTAATGGGATTAGGTCAAAACTACCCTCTTCCAAAACAGCCCAGTCCAAAAGGACCACTTACCAAAAATGGCCTTCCTATATGGTTACAAGAAACACCCACTTCTCAAATATGACTTGCTGCTAATTCAAACACTTTTATTAAAATAGATAGTTTACTTTCTCATATTTATTTTCAAAAAAATAAATTTAATTGCTAGAGCTTGGACCTTGACTACTCCATACTTGTGTGGGTTGTATACTCTGCATTCCTGTCCACACAATATAAGTATCATGTGTGTGCATTCATCCCCCTTCTCCTTTTTCTTTTCTCATGATAAATTGGCATTCTTGAAACATACGCATATGCTTGTTTTTGCTAGCTAATGAATTTTGGGGATCTTATGTGACCCCCTGATTATGGAATTTTGGGAGTCATTCAGAAAATTTACATGTCATAGTCTTTAGCTTTTATATTTTTTTTTTTCACAAGTTGTTCGCCTTTGCCCCTTTGTCAATGTGTCATAATGCTAAAAGTTTTATATGACATGATATGGTATTAAAAGTTGAAAACTATGACCTCGCAGGAACTGTGTAATCTGTCACCCAGGAAACTCCAGCAAATCGGTGACCATGACTGAATGGGGTCTAAGACACGGACAAAAAGTTTAAAGCACAGATTCCATACAGTTATACAGTCGAGACAACAGCGATGTCACACAGGATAATGACGCATTGTAGACCGCTATAGTGTAAACGGAAACTAGTAATTCAGTGGTAGATTGTGGATTTGATGTGATTATGCAGTTATAGACTTGAAAAATTAATAAAATCAGTTAATTTTGATTAATGTTGTGTCAAGGAAGATGCAATGTATTAATCATGTTGCATCAGCCTTTCATTTTGCGTGTCAAAAAAACCAAAACACGGACTTTCTGAAACGCTGCTTGTTTGTGTGTATTTGGGCTTGTTTTCTGAAAGTCTGATCATCTTCTCAATGTGCACAAATTACAATTGTGGAAAAGGACAAACATTCTGGAAAGGATTACAGGAATGACTCCATGAAATTGTAAAAAGAAGACATCTGTCTTGATTTACATGATCAAAGTTCATGTTATTAGCAAAATGTACAAAAACTAATTTTGTGATCAAAATGATAGTAAAGAAATTCAATGGTTTTTAACCCTTTACCACACAATCCGGACTTTTAACGACCCTGAGGAAAAAGCTTTTTGAAAACATTGTGGGAAAAGGAGAAAATGCTGGTAACCAGCATTTTCTCCTTTTCCCACAATGTTTTCTACCCTTCCCAAATCAAATTTAAATGTTTGAGCCGCAGTTGATTTATCGCCTGCAAATACTATCAGTTTTGGACCAGTCGAAAAATTTTGTCATTTGGTAAACAGTTAAGTATAAAAATATATAAAGCCAAAAGTATATTTAATACTACAGATAGACCCAAGAGTAAAGACACCAACATGAGGGACAAAGCAACTATAAAGAGGCTTAAGATGTACAAAAATTTCAAGCCCATCAGGTAATTAAAATTAAAGTATTACACCCTTGTTGATTGCTTGATTGTCTGGTGTTTAACGTCGTTTTCAACATTATTTCAGCTATATCACGGTGGCCAGTGCACCTATCCGTGCTTTCCTGGAGTTTCATTTACGAGTACACCACACAATATTCTTTCCAAGCCACTGGCTGCTTTCCCACATAACTATTGTCGAAACAATTGTCGGCGGTGAGAGAGGAATGAATCCTGTCGCGATGACTATCATCAATCCTCGGAAAGAAATTGGCCAAGCCGGGGATCGAACCAGCGACCTCCCGTTCTCAAGTCCTGTATGCTATCGACTGAGCTACATTACACCCATGTATTTGATGGTGAACATTGCTGAAGTTGATGGGGGGGGCTTTTTTAATTCTTTACCACACAGTCCCTTCTTTTAACGACCCTGAGGAAGAAGGCTTGAGAAAACATTGTGAGAAAAGGAGAAAATGCTGATTACCAGCATTTTCTCCTTTACCCACAATGTTTTCTACCCTATGTAAAGACAAATTTCATGTTTTGAGTTACATTTACTTTGTTGTCTGCAAATGCTTTTCAATTTGGACAAGCTATCATTTTGTTGTCTGGTAAAGGCCAAAATAGCAAGCACTTTTACTACAACTTTGCTGGTGAGAATTAAACAGACTTTGCAAGTGTAGATCTAAATGAAATGCTTGCAGACATTAAATTATTATCTTTTTATAAGAAATCTGTATATTAATCCCTCACCAAACAATCTTATATTTTAACATCTGTGAGGTACATATAGCAGTTTTTGTTAAAACATTTTGGGAAAAGGAGAAAATGCTGGTGACCAACATTTTCTCCCTTTTAAAAAATGATTTCTTCCCTTTCAGAGACTTTAGCTGCATTTGCTTTATTGCCTGTAATTGCTTTGAATTTGGACGAGTCTTGAGCTTTACCAAATGACAAAATTTTGGATTGAACCAAATTGTAAACATTTGCAGATGACAAATTATATGCTGCTAAAGTGATAATTTCTGTCATTGATAGGATAGAAAAGCATCGTGGAAAAAGGAGAAAATGCTGGTTACCAGCATTTTCTCCTTTTCTGACAATGTTTTCAGAAGGCTTCTCTGTCAGAGTGAATGGTCTTTTATGCCACTTTCAACATTATTTCAGTCATATCAGGGCTACAGCTTACATGTTCATGTACATTGTATTTCCTGGGTTTCACCAGTACTGGGCTAGGGCTCTGAAGTGTCTTGACCAAGGACACTTCCATAAAAAACCCAGTAGATCCAGTGAGACTCGAAGCCGGGGCTTTCCGGTAATGAGTTTTTAACACTTTACCACTGGGCTACACAGGACCCCACATTTAGAAGAAAGAGATATGACGAGTCAAATAGGTTGGTTGGAATTGTTTTTGTGTTTTTGATTTTGCTGTCCCTGTCTGGCAGATGTTGTGGGATTGTCCTTAGGCAAGGAACTGCATATCTCCAGGCCATCACTGGATAACTCGAGAAACATGTTAATTAGTAAGCAGAATGCTATGGTACAACTCGAATGCAATTGAAGGGGATGAGAGACAGCTAAGAATCAAATTATTTAAAATTAAATACTTTCCTCTGTTTGTAAATAGGAAATGTTATTAACCCTCTACCACACAATTCAGACTTTTAATGACCCTGAGAAAGAAGCCTTTTGAAAACACTGTGGGAAAAGGAGAAAATGCTGATAACCAGCATTTTCTACTTTTCCCACAATGTTTTCTACCCCATCAAGTGCATGTTCCATCACTTGAGCCAAGTTCAAAATGCTTTCAATTTTGACAAGTCTACCCTTTTAGCTCACCTTAGCACAAAGTGCTAAAGGTGAGCTTTTGTGATCGTGCTGTGTCCGGCGTCCGTCAGCCATCGTGTCGTCGTCAACATTTACCTTGTGTGCACTCTAGAGGCCTTGAACAAGTTTCGAGAATCACTCCTTTTCAAATTCATTTTCAGGGACAAAGCTGGAAAAATCAAACAGCCGGCACCTTTTCAATCCTGGTTGATGTCTGGGACTGTTGCCAGAGTTGCTCCAAACAGAAAATGGTTTGGTGAGTCCATTGGTGCTTTTCTATTAACCCTTTACCTAACAGCAAAATTGAAGACTTGTCCAAATTGAAAGAATTTGCAGATGACAAAATAAATGTGGCTCAAAAAATGGAATTTATCTTTAATCCTTTCCCAAACAAGCCCTGGTTTTCACGTGTCTGCAGTACGAGTCTTTTGAAAACATTGTGGGAAAAGGAGAAATTGCTCGAAACGAGCGATTTCTCCTTTTCCCACAGTGTTTTCTACCCTTTTTGATTACTTTCTGCAATTTTCATCAAATTTAAAATTGTCGTCTGCAAACTTTTTGAATTTGGACCAGTCCAAAATTTGTCGTTTGGGAAAGGGTTAACAGAATAGAAAACTCTGTGGGAAAAAGGAGAAATTGTGTTGGAAAAAGGAGAAATTACTGGTTAACAGCATTTTCTTCTTTTTTTCCAGTATATTTCCAAAAACCTTCTTACCCTTTCCCAAACGATGAATTTTAGACTGGTCCAAATTGAAAGAGTTTGCAGACGACAATTTTAAATTTGATGAAAATGACAGAAAGTTCTCCAAAAGGGTAGAAAACACTGTGGGAAAAGGAGAAATTGCTCGTCACGAGCAATTTCTCCTTTTCCCATAGTGTTTTCAAAAGACTTGTACTGCAGACACGTGAAAACCAGGGATTGTTTGGGAAAGGGTTAATTTGTGTTACTTATGATCTAACTTGCCCATAAACAAGTCAAACTTGAACATCTATTTACCCAGGAACTGTTTTGTACAAGCTCTGGACAGGTTTTAGCCATGGGAAAGCTAGTTTTTTAGCTCACCTTAGCACAACGTGCTAAAGGTGAGCTATTGTGATCGCCCTATGTCCGGCGTCTGTTGTCTGTCGTCCGTCGTCCATCGTCCGTCAACAATTTCTTTAAACATCTTCTTCTCCTAAACCACTGGGCCAATCTTGATGAAACTTGGCAGGGATGTTCTTTGGGTGAAGCTCTACCAAAATTGTTCAAAGAATTAAATTCCACCCACAACTCTGGTTGCCATGGCAACAAAAAGGAAAAAAAAGCAAAATCTTTGAAAATCTTCTTCTCTGAAACTAGAAGGCGCAGAGCTTTGATATTTGGTATGTAGCATCTCCTAGTGGACCTCTACCAAGTTTGTTCATTTGATGCCCCTGGGGTCAAAACTGGCCCCGCCCCAGTGGTCACAAGTTTGAGCATAGTAACAAAGACGGAAAACTGAGAAAATCTTCTTCTCTGAAACTAGATGGTGCAGAGCTTTGATATTTGGTATGTAGCATCTCCTAGTGGACCTCTACCAAGTTTGTTCATTTGATGCCCCTGAGGTCAAAACTGGCCCCGCCCCAGGGGTCACAAGTTTGAGCATAGTAACAAAGAAGGAAAACTTTAAAAATCTTCTTCTCTGAAACTAGAAGGCATACAGCTTTCATATTTGGCATGAAGCATCTCCTAGTGGACCTCTACCAAGTTTGTTCATATGATGCCCTTGGGGTCAAAACTGGCCCTGCCCCGGGGGTCACAAGTTCGAACATAGGAACAAAGAGGGGAAACTTTAAAAATCATCTTCTCTGAAACTGGAAGGCGTAGAGCTTTGATATTTGGTATGTAGCATTGCCTAGTGGACCTCTACAAAGTTTGTTCATATGATGCCCCTGGGATCAAAACTGGCCCCGCCCCGGGGGGTCACAAGTTTGAGCATAGTAACAAAGAAGAAAAACTTTAAAAATCTTCTTCTCTGAAACTTGAAGGCATAGAGCTTTGATATTTGGCATGTAGCATCTCCTAGTGGACCTGTACCAAGTTTGTTCATATGATGCCCCTGGGGTCAAAACTGCCCCACCCCGGGGGTCACAATTTCCAACATAGGAACAAAGAAGGAAAACTTTAAAAATCTTCTTCTGTAAAACTAGAAGGCATAGAGCTTTGATATTTGGCATGAAGCATCTCCTAGTGGACCTCTACCAAGTTGTTCATATGATGCCCTTGGGGTCAAAACTGGCCTTGCCCCGTGGGTCACAAGTTCGAACATAGGAACAAAGAAGGAAAACTTTAATTTTTTTTTTCTCTGAAACTGGAAGGCATAAAGCTTTGATATTTGGTATGTAGCATCTCCTAGTGGACTTCTACCAAGTTTGTTCCAAGGATGCTGCTTGGGTCAAAACTGGCCCAGCCCCTGGGGTCACAAGTTCGAACATAGGAACAAAGAAGGAAAACTTTAAAATTCTTCTTTTCTGAAACTGAAAGGTGTGGCGCTTTGATATTTGGTATGTTGCATTTCCTAGTGGACCTCTACCAAGTTTGTTCATCTGATGTCCCTGGGTCAAAACTGCCCCAGCCCCGGGGGTCACAAGTTCGAACATAGGAACAAAGAAGGAAAACTTTAAAATTCTTCTTTAAAACTGGAAGGCGTAGAGCTTTGATATTTGGTATGTAGTGATTCTCTTCTAAGTTTGTTTGCCCATCTAAGCGCAACAAGTTCATTGAGTTCAAAATTGGGTCATCTTGGGTCATAGACAAGGTCACTAGGTCAAATTAAAGAAATACCTTGTTGGCACTCTCGAGGCCACATTATTTGCTCAATTGCCTTGAAAATTTGTTAGAAAGTTTGTCTTTATAAAGTCTCACATAAGATTAATTTGGGTCAACTTGGGTCATAAACTAGTTCACTGGGTCAAATTAAAGAAATACCTTGTTTGCACTCTGGAGGCCACATTTATTGCTCAAATGACCTGAAATTTGGCCAGAATGTTTGTCTTGATGAAATACCAGATGAGTTTGGATTTGGGTCACCTGGAACCATAAACTAGGTCACTAGGTCAAAATAAAGAAATACCTTGTGGGCACTCTAGAGGCCACATTCTTTGCTTAATTGCCTTGAAAATTGGTCAGAATGTTTGTCTTTGTAAAATCTCACATGAGTCTGAATTTGGGTCAACTGGGTTCATAAACTAGGTCACTTGGTCAAATTAAAGAAATAGCTAGTGGGCACTCTAGAGGCCACATTTATTATTCATATGATTTGAAAATTGGTTAAAATGTTCCTTTTGATATAGTCAAAGACCAGTTCAAATTTGGGTCACCTGGGGTCATAATCTAGGTCACTAGGTCAAATTAAAGAAATATCTTTAGGGCACTCGAGGCCACATTTTTTGCTCAATTGACTTGAAAATTTGTCAGAATGTTTGTCTTCATGAAATCCGAGTTTGAAATTGGGTCACCTGCGGTCAAAAACTAGGTCACATGGTCAAATTAAAGAAAAACCTTAAAGGCACTCTACTAAGGTGAGCGACCCAGGGCCATCATGGCCCTCTTGTTTTAACAATTGATGACGTTTATAATATAGAATTACTCTTTACTAGACAAAAAAATGTTTGACTGGTCCAAATTGAGAGCATTTGCAGACATAAAATTTAATGTGGCTGAAATGGTGGGATTTGTCTTTAAAAGGGTAGAAAACATTGTGGGAAAAGGAGAAAATGCTGGTTACCAGCATTTTCTCCTTTCCTCACAATGTTTTCAAAAGCCTTCATCTTCAGGGTTGTTAGAACTCCGGATTGTTTTGTAAAGGGTTGGTAAAACACACATGTTTGTATATCCTACAGGGAACACAAGGGTGATTACTCAAGATGCTCTACAGAATTTTCAAGATGAAATGACTAAAGTAAAGAAGGACCCCTATAAAGTTGTCATGAGACAGACAAAGCTACCGATATCTCTTCTGAATGAAAGGGCAAAGGTGAGAACTTGGAGTATCAGTCATGCAGTATTAACTCATTTCCAAACAACAAAATATTTGATTGGTCCAAATCGAAAGCATTTGCAGACGACAAAATGAATTTGGCTGAAAAATAGATTTTTGTTTTGGGGAGGGCAGAAAACATTTTGCGAAAAGGAGAAAATGCTGTTAACCCGAGAAAATGCTGGTTACCAGCATTTTCTCCTTTTCCCACAATGTTTTCCAAAGGCTTCTTTCACTAGCAATCAAAAGTAAACAATTAGGGAATCAAAATGCAGGCAAATTCAAATTATACCATTTAAAAGTAGGGATATTATTATCAGCCTGACAGTGTGCTAAAGTAAGGTCTGTCAAAGTTTTAGTTGCTGGTTGAAAAATTAACCGTAAAACTTGAACAAAATTTGCCAACCTTGATTCTAATTTTAGAATTAGAATTCAATTTTCTGTCAGCCACCTATGGTTAACTTCTTTGCCTGAAGCAGATCACATTAAGAACCATTGTGGCCAAGAGAAATTATACATAACAGGCAATTTCTACTCTTGATACAATGTTCTGATGTATGTTCAGTTTATGATTCCTTTATATATTTTATGATATTTACCAATATTGTTTTAGAATGCCAGAGTACATGTTTTGGATACAGAGCCATTTGAAGCCACATTTGGAAAGAAGAAAACCAGAAAAAGACCAAACCTGAAAATTTCAGACATGCAGGTAACTAACGGTTATACTGTTTGACAATTTGTTTACCATTACATGTCTGTAGGCAAAAATTCAGTTTAGTTTAAACCTATTTTGTCTAATTTTAGTGTGAAACAAGTTTCTATAGCCTATATTAATTGCTCTTAACACTTCCAGGAAACCTTAACAATACTTGCGACACAATATGGGTAGTTCTAAAAGGTTGATGCAGAGCACTATAACTTGATTAGTAACATACAAGAGTCGAAACCAAGGGTTTGTTGGTTCCAGTTCCCAGCTTGACAAATTTTTTGCTCGGATGCGTAGCTCAGTGGGTAGCATATCTGACTTGTAACCAAGAAGTTGCAGGTTTGATAACCAGTTGAGGTAGACTTTCTTTCTGGCTATTTTTTGCATCTTACCTGATGCATGTTAGAAAAGTAGTAAGTGGCTTGGAAAGAAAGTTGTGTCAGCACTGGTGTGAGAAAGACAGGAAACACATGCATAGATGGGCTGGCAGCCCTGATATGACCTAAGCTGTAAAAATGGCATTAGACTCCAATACAAACAAATCAAAAGGTTGACAGACAAGTTTGATGTACATATACATGTATTTTACAAAACTTGAGTTCATGCTCACCTGAGTTTGTGCTCAACTTAAAATTTCAGCAGTGCTTTAGACAGTGAGAAAGTTTGAAAAATAAACCTTAATCTAAGGAGAAGAAGGAAGGAATTGCTGTTAAATGTTTCTTCTTGTTCAAAGACAAATGCCAAGCCCCCGTAGCTCAGTCGGTAGCATACAGGGCTTGAGAACAGGAGGTCGCTGGTTCGATCCCCAGCTTGGCCAATTTCTTTCCGAGGATTGATGATAGTCATCGCGACAGGATTCATTCCTCTCTCACCACTGACCGTTGTTTCGATGATGGTTATGTGGGAAAGCAGCCACTGGCTTGGAAAGAATATTGTGCGGAGTACTGGTAAAAAAAACTCCAGGAAAGCATGGATAGGTGCACTGGCCGCCGTGATATAACTGAAATAATGTTGAAAATGGCATTAAACACCATACAATCAACAATACAATCAATCAAAGACAAATTTTATCATTGGAGCCAGATTTGAATTGTCGTCTGCAAATGCTTTCAATTTGGTCATGTCTATAAGTTTAACATTTGATAAAGGATTAACAGAAAGAGATCTAGAAGTAGTTGCAGGTACATCTCGGGATGTTAAGAAATTGTATGAAGAAGAACTGAATGACATACCTGTGCACATACTTCTGATTACCTTAATTACAGGCATTGATAGACCAAGCAGAGGAAGCAGGAGACAAGTATAGTGCAGAAAATGACCGTGACCTTGACACAGGGTTACCAGATGTAAGACCAGAAGCACAAGAAATGATTTTTAAAGCCGGCCAGTCAAAGAGGATCTGGAATGAATTACACAAGGTAATGTGAATTGCTGGAGTAGCTTTGGTGCTCTGATGGTGTGACTGTAGATAGTTCAAAAGAATTAAGTAGTTTTTATCTAATTTATTAAGATACTTTTTTGTAGAATATACTAACCCTTAACCCTTTCCCAAATGACAAATTTTGGACTGGTCCAAATTGAAAGAGTTTGCAGACGACAATTTTAAATTTGATGAAAATAGCAGAAAGGTCTCAAAAAGGGTAGAAAACACTGTGGGAAAAGGAGAAATTGCTCGTTACGAGCAATTTCTCCTTTTCCCACAGTGTTTTCAAAAGACTTGTACTGCAGACACGTGAAAACCAGGGCTTGTTTGGGAAAGGGTTAAAGCGCCGAATATACTCAGTGGACATTTTCATTCTAGAATGACACCCAGATGATTGCAAATTCATGGCTTCCATTTGTCTGTAGTGTTTGAGCAAAACGGACAGTGTAGATTAAAGATCAGACTGCACATTTTGTGCAGTCTGATCTTGATCTACACTGGCTGCAAAAGCAACTATATTAGTGAAAGGCACTTTAAGGGAGTGAAGGTGAAATCTGAAAATCTACCTACCAGGGTACTTTCCCAAACAACAAAATTTTAAACTTGTCCAAATTGAAAGCATTTACCGGTTACAAACCAGATGTGGTTCATATGTTAGGTTGTTTCTTTGAAAGGGAAATGAACAATATGGGAAAAGGAGAAAATGCTGGTTACAAGCATTTTCTCCTTTTTCCACAGTGTTTTCAAAAGCCTTCTTCCTCAGGGTTGTTAAAACTTGGGATTGTGTGGTAAAGGGGTAAGCATGTTAAGACAAGAATAGAAATTTCATATCCCTGGGTATCTGAGAGATTTATATTTCAAGCTCTAATTTAGACCAAACAAGCAGCATAAATATGGCAGTAGGTTTCATCTTTGTTGACACACTCTTCCCCCATAAATAAATAAATGGATGGATCGATTGATGGGATGGGATGGGATGGAAAAGTTTGCCTGTTTTTGCCAGTGCTCCAAGTTGAGATTTAGAACAAGAATTTATCATACATGTACTTTTATCTTGAAGATTTCCAAAGTATACACAATAGTCAAGTTGAGAAACAATAAGATGAGCCATGATCTTTGAAAAGGGGGCTTAATGCATCTGCAAAAAGCATCAACCCAGGTCAACCTGCACACTCCATGCCGGCTAACCTGGGTCGAAACTTTTTGCTATTGGTCGATTTTTTGCATTTCCATGTACCGGTTTATCTTAGATTCAGTCGGTTGTTATACAAAATGAACTCTATGGATCCATGATCATGTGATGATCTGCTTGGTTTCATGCATCACGGGGATACAATAAGCCCCCTTTTGCCAGAACATGGCTCAAATGAATTTGTCATACTTTCGTCTTGAAGATTTACTATTTATACATTATATAGGTAATAGATTCTTCAGACATCCTGGTTAATGTGTTGGATGCCAGAGATCCGATGGGAACAAGATGTTATCAAGTGGAGGAATTTTTGAAGAAAGAGAAACCACACAAAAACATCATTTTTGTCATCAATAAAGTGGACCTTGTCCCAGTCTGGGTCACTGTAAGTGGTTTTTTTTTTTTTCGTAACAGTATAGATCCCTGCAAATAGAATTTGTCATGGGGCATACTGGAATTACCTGAATAATTGGTCTAATCAGGCAGTCTGTTGGTCATCCTATAGATGCAGCTCTCTTCTTTCCACATTATTACCATTTAACCCTTTACCAGACGACAAAACTTTAGCCTTGTCCAAATTGAAAGCACTTACAGACAACAATTTCAGTGTGGCTCAAATGGTGTAACTTTCCTTTGATAGGGTAGAAAACACTGTGGGAAAAGGAGAAAATGCTGGTTACCAGCATTTTCTCCTTTTCCCACAATGTTTTCAAAAGGCCTCTTTCCCAGGGGCGTCAAAAGGCATCATTGTGCAGTAAAGGGTTAAAGAAATGTAGAAATTCTGTAAACATCCTGAAGAAGGCATAAGCTGAAACATTAAGAAAGTATGTCATTTTCAGTGAAAACTTATACTTGTTGTAATAGATTTTTTTTCCATTCACATTATTACCAGCCTGGCTGAGTAGCTCAGTGGTAAGCATTTTCGACTTGTGACTTGCGGACTCGATACCAGGTTGCTGTAAACTTTCTTTCCGGCAGTATTTTGCCCCTCACCTCTGATGCATGAAGAGTAGTCAGTGGTTTGTAAAGAAAGTTATGACAGTACTGGTGTGAGAGAGCCAGAAAACACATGTGTAGGTGCACTGGCTGCCGTGATATGTCCTTCGCTGTTGAAACAACATTAGACTCCAAGACAAAAACAACATTACTACCACTTATCTGTATTATGTAGGAAAAGATTCTTCTCCACTTTTCTTGGCTCTTAGCAGACCTAGGGCAACATAAGTTGCCATTGAGATAAGGTTAGATTAAGAATGTGTAGTCATATAATTGATCTACACTGTTTGATATTTGAAGAATTTCCTGGATAAAATACTTTTGAAACTCCCCCGTCTTACTTTTGCAAACTGACAGATAAAATGTTTGATCTATTTACAAGCTAAAGAGTTACATATGAGTGATGCTCTGTGAAAAGGGGGCTTAATGCATCGGCAATAAGTGTCGACCCATGTCAGCCTGCGGGGAATGCGCAGGCTGACACGGGTTGAAACTTTTTGCTATATGTAGATTTTCTGCATGTCAAAGGACCATTCTACCCCGCTGATCCAGTCAGTCATTAGACTTCAATGGATTTCATGGATCCATAATTGTGTGTTGACTTGCTTGGTAAAACGCATGAAGGAAATGCGTGAAATTCCCTTCTGCCAGAGCATGGCACATATGTATCGGGTCAGTATGATGACGATGGCAAGGAATAACTTCTTACTAATGACATACTTTTGAGGCATGTATAACAAAGTATATGGAGTCATCATCTATTGAAATTGGCAAATTGGACATTTCAGCTTATCTTAACTCGTTCCCTTACAAACTCAACTTTTAACAACCCTGTGAAAGAAGGCTTTTGAAAACAAGGAGGGAAAAGGAGAAAATGCTGGTAACCAGCATTTTCTCCTTTTCCCACAATGTTTTCTACCCTTTCAAAAACAAATTTCAATTTTTTGGTCACATTTATTTTGTCATCTGCAAATGCTTTCGATTTGGACAAGTCTAAAATTTTATCGTATAGTAAAGAGCTTATTGTTCCTCTAATTTTGATTAAGAATCTAACTTCTGTTCCAGTAGTATATTTTGTTTCTTACAAATAATGACGAGAATTTCATTGTGAAAATTTTATTCTTCAGCAAAAGTGGGTAGCAATTTTGTCAGCTGTACACCCTGCAATGGCTTTTCACTCCAGCATTACAAACCCCTTTGGCAAAGGTGCTCTGATCAATCTGCTTAGACAGTTTTCTAAGGTTTGTATTTCTTTCCCAGGCATGACTGTGAACATGTTTGCTTTTTTATAGTGTACCACACATCCTGAGTCTCAACGAGCTTGAGGAAGAAGGCTTCTGAAAACATTGGAAAAAACGAAAGTGCTGGTAACCAGCAATTTCTCTTTTTCCAACAATGTTTCCTGCCATTTCGAGAACAAATTCCACCATTTAAACAATATTTGTCTTCTGCACATGCTGTGGATTTGGAGAAGTCCGAAATTTTGTCATTTAGTAAAGAATTAACTTATTACCACCCACAGATGAATATTTACATCTTCTAGAAGATAGTTTTTGAAAAGAAAGAGGTAGTTGCTTGCAACAACATGTAGCATTTTAGTTATAGAATAGCATCTGTTATATTGAAAATGAGTTGTGCTTTTGGCAAAAGGGGGTTTTATGCATCATCAGTGATGCATTATACCAAGCAAGTCATCATTTTGTCTAACAACTGACTAAATCATGAGGTAGACTGGTCCTTTGACATACAGAAAATTCACCAATAGCGAAAAGTTGTGACCTAGGTCAGCCTGCGCTGCACAGGCTGCCCTGGTCCCCACTCTTTGCAGATGCATTAAACCCCCTTCTCACAGAGCATGGCTCCAATATAAGCACCTGAACTGTGGAATGATTTGAACAGTATTTGCAATAAATGGAACACTGATAGAAATATGAGTTCTGTAGAATACTGTAGAGTCTGTTATGCTTTTTGTCTCCTGACTTCAGTTACACATGGACAAGAGGCAGATAAGTGTTGGGTTTATAGGCTATCCGAACGTCGGGAAAAGTTCCATTATAAATACCCTGAAGGCCAAGAAAGTTTGTAAAGTGGCTCCAATCGCTGGAGAAACAAAAGTAAGTGGATTTAGATTTTTTCTCAACTCCTAGGCTACCAAATGCCAAACAATCTGGAGTGGGAAAGTAGCCAGTGGCTTTTGAAGAATATTGTGTCAAGGTCTGCCGGAAAAAAAAAAAAACACCAGGAAAGCATAGATAGGTGCACTGGCTGCCATGACATAACCAAAACAAAGTTAAGAATGTGTTTAACACAACAGTAAAGGCATTCAAAGAAATAAAGAGCTTCCATGATACTTTGGCTGCAAGTTTTGTTTTATTTACATGTCTCCCCAAAGAGTTTGTTGTATTTTAACTTCAATATTTAAGGTATGGCAGTACATCACATTGATGAAGAGAATTTACCTGGTCGACTGTCCTGGCGTTGTATACCCCACTGGTTCTACCCCAACAGAATGTGTGCTCAAAAATGTGGTAAGTGTATACATAAATGTACATACATACTTTTACCACACAAGTATTCAAAATTCTCTGTTGGCATTCTGCTGTTCAAAAAAAAAAAACATTTAATCGGAATTAACTTTTTCTCCAAATGATACAATTTCAGATGCAACTAAATTTAAAGCATTTGCAGACTACAAATTAAATATAGCTCAAATGGTTATTCCTGTCTTTGATAGGGTAGAAAACATTGTGTTAAAAGGAGAAAATGCTGGTTACCAGCAATTTCTCCTTTTAGCACAATGTTTTCAAAAGCCTTATCTTTCAGGGTTGTTAGAAACTGGGATTGTGTGGTAAAGAGTCAAATAAAGGTTTATGTGCAATACCTGACTATCAGACTTTTTCCTTAATTTTCCAAGATGAAATAGTGGGTTAATTGCATCACACGCATTTTGAAATAGCGCTAGACAGAGCCTTATGGTAATGGGCAGGGCTAATTAACAAGGAGTGCTTAGTTTGAATCCACTGCTGAAATGACAAAATTTTAGGATTATTTAACCCTTTACCACACAATCCCAAGTTTTATCAACCCCGATGAAAAGGACTTTTGAAAAGATTTTGGGAAAAGGAGAAAATGCTGGTAACCAGCATTTTCTCCTTTTCCCCAAAATGTTTTCTACCCTTCCAAAGATACATTTCATAATTTGTGCTGCATCTAATTTTTTGTCAATTTTAGGCGTTTTCAATTTTGGCCAGTATAAAATATTGTTGATTGATAAGAAGTTAAATTGCAGATGACGATACGGCTCAAATGATAGGAATTGCCTTTGAAGGGATAGAATTCACTGTGGGTTTCCAGCATTTTCTCCTTTTCCCATGACTTTTTGGAAGGCCTTCTTGCTCAGCTTTGCTAGACCAGGGTATTGTTTGGTGAAGGACTAACTAGTCATCACAACAGGAGTAGCTCCCCTCACACCAGGGCCACTGTTTTAAAAGTTTGTATGCAAGAGAATGGCCATTGGCTTGGAAAGTCTTGTGTGTTGCGCTGGTTGAAAAAGACGAGGAATGCTTGAATAGGTGCCCTGGTTTTTGTGATGTAGCTGAAATACAGTTGAAAATTATGCAACCCATGAGACTAACAATTAACTCCTTGCTAAACAGTAAAATTTAGCCTTGTCCAGATTTAAAGCATTTACAAATGAAAAATCAAATGTAACTCAAAAAAAATAAAATATTCCTTTCAAAGGGTAAAAACATTGCAGGAAAAGGAGAAAATGCTGGTTATCAGCATTTTCTCCTTTACCCACAATGTTTTTTAAAAGTTTTTTCCAAAGGGGGTCAGCCCAGCCAGGTAGCTCACTGGTTAGCAAATCTGACTCTTGATCTGGTGGTTGTGAGTTTGATACCCGTTTGAAACAAACTGGCGATTTTTTTGCCTCTAACCTCTGATGCATGTGAGCAAAGTAGTCAGGAAGAAAGTTGTGTCAGTACTGGTATGAGAAAGCCAGGAAACACAGGTTTAGGTGCACTGACCGGCATGATATGACTTAGGCTGTTAAAACGGCGTTTAATTCCAATTACATCAATCAATCCAAAGGGGATCATTAAAAATCTGTATTGTGTGGTAAAGGGTTAACTGTTAAAATACTCTTCTGTTTTTTTCCCTGATAGGTTAGAGTTGAACTTGTAAAGGACCCTGAAGATTATGTACAACCTATGCTGGAACGGGTGAAAAAAGAATACATACAGAAAACATATGGAATAATGGAGTGGGCTGACCACGAAGATTTCCTTACACAGTTTGCAAAGAGATCCGGAAAATTGTCAAAGGTATCCAAGTCTCGGAGAGACCTTACTCATCACATTATCTTAACTCTTGACCATACAATCCAAACTTTTAACGACCCTGATTTGAAAACATTGTGGGACAAGGAGAAAATGCTGGTAACCAGCATTTTCTCCTTGTCCCAAAGTGTTTTCTACCCTTTCTGATACAAATCCTATCATTTGAGAATATAATATATGTTGTCTGCGAATTTTATCATTTTTAACAAGTTTCAAATTATGTTGTTTGGTAAAGGGTTAAGTAAAATGTATTTGGCTGTCTCTAAAGCTTTAAATTGCTGTTGAAAGTAGAAGTGTTATCACTGGCTGTTATCTTAAACAGCTAAATGTCTCTTACTCAAAATGTCCTTAGGTCAGAGGTCACCACATATTTAAGTCCCATTTTTGGCTTGGCTTTTTTTCAAATAAAACGTCGAGGTAATGTCATAGCTCTGGCATTATAGTCATGATGGTGCAAAAACTTTGACATCTTGTAATATATTTGTTATTACTGAAGATATTTGCTTCAAATTAGAACAAGTTGTTAACTATCAAAAGGGGAACCAATACAACAAGGGCAAGTAAAAAATCAAATTATATTTGACACAGTTATGCCTCTTTTTTAGACACAAAATTTTCAAGAAAACTTTGACATTGTATGATATCTCTGATATTACTGAAGATATTTGCTTCAAACTCGGACAAGTTGTTAACTATCGAAAGGGGAACCTATACAACAAGGGCAGGTAAACATCAAAGTATTTTTGACACAGTTATGCCCCTTTTTAGACTTAAAATTTTCAAGAAAACTTTGACATTGTATGATATCTCTGATATTACTGAAGATATTTGCTTCAAACTCAGACAAGTTCTTAACTATCAAAAGGGGAGTCCATACAACAAGGACAGGTAAACATCAAAGTATTTTTGACACAGTTATGCCCCTTTTTAGACTTAAAATTTTCAAGAAAACTTTGACATTGTATGATATCTCTGATATTACTGAAGATATTTGCTTCAAACTCGGACAAGTTGTTAACTATCAAAAGGGGAGTCCATACAACAAGGGCAGGTAAACATCAAAGTATTTTTGACAGTTATGCCCCTTTTTCAACTTGGAATTCTGACTGAAAGTCAAGCAGCCCCACCGAGCGTAAAAAAAAAAAATTCTGATATACCTGACCATAACATTCGTTGTAAATCTAAAATAAATTGAGGTTCAAAGAAAATTAAGGCATGTCTCAACTGACAGTTTTGAGTACTCTTCATTTAAATCTTTTACCAAACGACAAAATTTTAGAGTTGTCTAAATTGAAAGCAGTTGCAGACAACAAATTAAATGTGACTCAAAAATTGAAATTTGTTTTGGGAAAGGTAGGAAACATTGTGGGAAAAGGAGAAAATGCTGGAAACCAGCATTTTCTCCCTTTTCCCACAATGTTTTCAAAAGGCTCCTTTCTTGGGGTCATTAAAATTCGGAAATTTTGTGGTAAAGGGTTAACTCTCTACCACACAGTCCCAATTTTTAACAACACTAAGAAAAAAAGCCTTTATAAACATTGTTTTCTACCCTTTCAACGACAAATTTCAATTTTTGAGTCTTGTCTGCAAAGGCTTTCAGTTTGGACTAGTCTAAAATTTTGTCGTTTGGTAAAAGTGGATCAGAATTGTTCCAAGGAAACAATACAACAGCTATTCTAGTTGCTCGTACTCTCAATCAAAATTCTGATTGAGCCATTCAAGCTATATAGTTCATCTGATTTATTATCTTGTTCTAGGTATGAATAATCATATTTGTAAAATGAGGATTTTACTGTGCTTTCAGATCAGAATGACATGAGTATGGAGTATTATTGCATTGTAAACATTTCTCAGTGGTGTAGAGAATTGAGTGAAGTGTAAATATAATACTTAACCCTTTCAGTGCCATAGGCGAAAACAGGGACTTTTGCAGACGGCATAGATCAAGATCAGACTGCACAGAAGATGCAGTCTGATCTTTGATCTATCCCCTCCGCTTGTTTGGTCATGCCTATATGATAAAAAGTCTTCAGGAGACTGAGTGGATTGTATGTACATCCATCAAAAGAAGCAAAGTTTGTTTATTTGGCGCCGAAAGAGTTAAGCCAACATATATAAATATGAGCCATGCTCTGTGAAAAGGGGCCCTAATACGTTCCCATGATGCATTGTACTGAGCAAGTCATCACATAATTATGGATCTATAAAATCCATTTTGTGTAACAATCGACTACATCTGGAAGTAGAATGGTCCTTGGATATGCAGAAAATTGACCAATTGCAAAGTGTTTTGACCCATGTCAGCCTGTGCGGACTGCGCAGGCTGACCTGGGTCAGTACTTTTCGCATACATTAAGCCCCTTTTTCACAGAGCATGGTTTATATACTATTGTATTTTTGACTAGGGAGGTGAGGCAGATTTAAACACTGCTGCTAAAATGGTGCTAAATGATTGGCAGAGAGGAAAAATACCTTACTTTGTACCTCCACCTGGTTCAGAGGTAGGTATGTTGTAGAAATATCTTTCATTCTTGCACCTGGGACTTAATTCACTAGTTCACCAGCCATACTAACTCAGTTCTAATGTTAAATTCCAAGATTAGCCATCTGATTGGCTTAGACAAAAAGTGTCAGCGAATCATATGGCTAGCCTTGGAAATATTTAAACAGTGATGATTTATTGCAAACTTACACCTCTACTTGTATAAATTGTAGAAATTTCACCAGTAAAAGTCATTTTGAATGAAAAGCTTTTTTAGAAACTTTCAATTTAATACATTGGATATTTAATGGCCTTTAAATATGAGCAGCACCCTGGCAAAAGGGGTTTTAATGCACCTCCATGATGGCATTATAGCAAGCAATACATCACAGAATTAGGGATCCATGAAATCCATTTAGTCTGACAGAGGTAGAATGTTCCTTAGACTTGCATAAACTTTACAATTAGCAAAAGATTTTGACCCATGTCGTCCTGCACAGGCAGCCATGAGTCGATACATTTTGAGGATGCATTAACCCTATACCACACAGTCCCGACTTTTAATGACCCTGATTGGGAAGCCTTTTGAAAACATTGTGGGAAAAGGAGAAAATGCTGGTAACCAGCATTTTCTCCCTTTCCCACAATGTTTTCTACCCAATCAGTGACAGAAATAATCATTTTAGCAACATTTAATTTGTCGTCTGCAAATGCTTTCAATTTGGTTCAGTCCAAAATTTTGTCATTTGGTTAAGGGTTGAGCCTCCTTTTCACAGAGCGTGACTCATATTTAAGATAGTCTTGAAACAGAGCTGGAAAAGTGCAATGTGATCTATCTTGGGTTTTTTTCCTCATTAACAGAATCGAGAAAATTGTGTGGGAGATTTCAAGAAAGACAGCCAAGTCAATACAACAGATTTAACTAATTCAGCCTCATCAAGTGAGATAGCTAAAGACATTCCTGTAGTGCATCAGGACTTGAGAAAGATTCAGGTGGAACCAGAGTTCAGTGGTGAAGACTTGAAGGAAATCACTCTAGACAGTATCAAGGATGATTCTGATGAAGAAGGGGAGGAAGAGGGAGAAGGAGAAGATGATGAAGAAGAAGAAGAAAAAGAAGAAGAAAGCAATATAACTGACAAATTCAGTCATGCAAGTAATAATGTTGGAAAAGAGGATAATGTTGGTTCCAAAGTTAGTGTTAGTGATGAAAACAATGACAATGATGATGATACAGATGATGATGATGAAATGATTGTTAATGTGAAAGAGGTTGTTGATGATGCAAATACCTTTTCAACAGATAACAATGTCTTTGAGAAACAAAAATCCGCGAAATTAACAGATATGAATGTTATAAAAATAAGTGATTCAAGTAGCGACAGTGAAGATGATGTTGAAACAATAAGCAGTGATTCTGATGGAGAGTGTGACTCTGCAGTGAAACCAGTTAAAGATTCTACCTCTAGCCAAGAGAAGGAAGTGTGCACTGTTGAAATAAACACAAACAAGAAACATCGGACACAGAAAAAGAGTTTGCCAAAGTCACTGAAACTACCTGCATCAAGAAAACTGGACAGTAGTTATAGTAGTGAATCTACAAGTAAAAGTTCAGGGGAGAGAATAAATTTAAATCAACCTTTGACTGGCAAGAAAAGTAATAAGTATAAAAAGGGAACAGCTATAGCCTCTACAGGTAGGAACTTTGTACAGGTTTTGATGCCCAACAATTTTATAAGACACAGCTATCCCCGTGGTATCGTTTTTATTGAAGGCAATGAGTTTACAGAAATAATTTGAAATCTTTTATATATATAGATGCGAAGCTTAATATGCACATAACTAGGGCTCATGCCGGAAAAAAATGAAATATTATGTTTTATTTCATGCTTTTTGGTAGTTTATCGAGAAATAATGGTGGATTATGGTTTGATATTTCATGGTTATGACCAGTGAAAATACCGATTTTATCTTTCTAACTCTTCAATTTAAGGCAGAAACAGTAGTTCCCACGCACTACATGTAGTTACCTAGGTAATCAGCACATGCCATTCAAATGGAGGAAAACATGATGTAATTTACGTTACATTTCTCGTGCTTTACATAATATTGTAGTGTGTTGTTATGTGAGGGGGGTACGCCATGGGGAATTACCGAAAACAACTGTCCTGGATTTAGATTAAAGTTCCGACAAAATAGGGGTAAGAAGCATGAAATAAATAGAATATTTGTTTGTTTGTTTTTTTCGGTGAAAGATCGAAATTTATTTCATCAAGTGAACGTCATTGGTAATATTTTCACGAGTGGCACAGCCACTCATGAAAATATTACCGACGATGTTCACTCAGCGAAATAAATTTCAATCTTTCACCAAAAAAAACCAAATATCCTCTATCAGTATATTGTTTTATTGCAGGGATGACAGTATATTCTGTCCAAGAAACAGAGAATGTGTTTTGTGTTGAAGTAGAACCTAAACCCGAGTCTACCTCTGTGATGAAGACAACCAGTGGTCCTAAACAAAAGAAACAGTCCACAGAAAAGACAAGTCAGAGTACAGGAAAGGTACAGATAAAGAAAGGAAAGAAGAGGCGACATGAAGAAGAGGAAGAAATCAGTGCCGAGCCTAAACTTACTAGTAAACAGGTACTGTTCTTGAAATATAGCATCTTAAAAATCAAAGGAATCAAAGTTCTGAAAAGATAGGTGGGACAGTATAGAGTATTGATATGGAGGAATTAAACGTACGCTTTTCATTGCATGTAAAACTTTCTATTTAATTACTTGAAAAGAAAATTCGGGGGCAAGGAAAGTTAGAAGAGGTCTGCCAATCAGGGTAATTGTAATTTTATTTCTTGTGGGTGGTCATTTAATCCAGTAGGCCAGCACATTTATCTGGCATGGTCTTCTGCTGGTATCAGAATGATGTAGGGCTGTAAACAAGCAATATTAGCATAATCTCACAGCAGAGTGAGCGTAGAGTGCATATCCAAAGTATTTGGTTCCTGTCAAAATGATTATGGTAAGCAGCTTAGCAAATCTGCTATATATGTATTTATTTGGAAGACAGTTTCTTGAAAACATGCCATTGATTGTAAGCCTGTAACTCAGTACCTTCTGAAACTGATATGAATTACATGTAGACGACTTCAAAAAACATTGTAAAATATGGACAATCATCATGAATTAAGGCTTAATAAATGAATACATGTAAAGGCATTGTAAAGGATGGCTTTTTAAACGTAACTGTATGTGAAACATAAAGAATATTATATTGTAGTAACTTTCCGGGTTCTTTTGATTGAAGCAGCATTAGAAAACTTGATATCACGCGACACCAAAGGTCGAGCTTAGATGTCAAAATTTTCATACACAGCGAGAAGTAAATACAAACACCAGGAAAGTTACTACAACATAATATTCCTTTTATTATTACTTACAACTTCCGACGACAAAATTTTGCTATTATTGACATTTTATTTGAAAATAATAAACAAAATTATAACAAATAATTGTGTAGTGAGTAGTAACTTTGTTTTTTTATGAATAGTGGATGAATTATAGCTTAACATTTTGACCAATCAAATCGCAAATCAATATGTACATATTCGTTCATGAGTTACGTTATAATACCATATTTGGAATCGTATTTGACACTGTAAAGATACAGTTTTTTTTCTGTCATGTGTGATTAGCTCCACTGGCCGAAGGCTTATGTCATGGCCTGGTGTCCGTCGTACGTCCGTCTGTCTATCTGTCTGTCCGTGCGTTAACTTTTATTTCAAACATCTTCTTCTCTGAAACTACCCATCCAATTTTCATGAAACTTCACAGAAATGATCCTGCCATGGTCCTCTTCAGAATTTCTTGAAAGAATTTGATTCCTTCAAAAACTCTGGTTGCTATGGCAACAAAACTGAAAAATATTGGAAATCTTTAAAAATCTTCTTGTCTGAAACCATAAGGCATAGGGCTACCAAATTTGGCATGTAGCTTTATGTAGTAGACCTCTATCAAGTTTCTTCAAATTATAGCCCTGGGGTCAAAATTGGCTCTGCCCCCAGGGTCACAAGTTTTACATAGGCTTATATAGAGAAAACTTTAAAAATCTTCCTGTACCTAGCCATAAGGCCTAGAGCTACCAAATTTTGCATGTAGCTATATCTAGTGGGCCTCTACCAAGCAGGCCAAAAGTTAAGCCCTGGGGTCAAAATTGGCCCGGCCACAGGGGTCACAAGTTTTAAATGGGCTTACATAGTGACAACTTAAGAAATCTTCCTGTTTTGATTTTTTTTTTTTTTTTTAAATTAGCCTTTCATCAGGGGTCTTATGTTTTACAGAGGCTTCATATGGACAAAACTTGAAAATCACCTTATTTATAACCATACAGCATAGACTTGTATTATTTTTGGCATGTGGCTTTGTCTTGTGGACCTCTACCAGGGGCCAAGTAATTATAGCTCTGGGATCAAAAATGGCTTTGCCCTGTGGGTCTCAACTTTCACATGGGCTTTTACAGAGAGAACTTTGTAAGTCTTCATTTTGAAACCATTTGGCTCAAATTGAAATGTTTAGTAGTTATGGTTTATATTTATAAGCCAGTGGAGCGATACAGGGCCATCATGGCCCTCTTGTATTTTATCCGCATGGGACTAGTGTATTTTAGCTGGAAAATTTTCAGGTATAATACATGTATATTTATTGATGACTAGATATTCATGTATTTTGAATTTCTGAATTATCTAATGATCATTAAACACTGGTACATGTAGCTACTTACTTTTTGGCCCCAATTCCTCATCAAAATTTTACTGAATAGATCTACTTGTTCTGGATTTTCACTCGCTGAGAGTGTTCGGAATTTTCAGTTGGGAATTGATGTCTTCTGATTTTTCTTGGAACATCTACTTCATTTCTCTTTTTCATTTGTTTTCAGAGAAGGAAATTGGAGAGGGAACAAAGAAATAAGAAAATTGGTGACCACTTCTATTCCTACACCAATGTGAAAAATAGGAGCTACAGGAAGTAGACTTTGTGCTATGGTTGTTATCTTTTTTTACTGTCAATATCCGAGTATGAAAAACTTGATATCCATCAGAGTCTTATTCTCTGAATGATAGTAGGAATCAAATTTATTTTGTAAACAATTCTTCGCCAAGCATATTAACGACCAGTCAACTCTTTACTACTCAACAAAAATGCAGACTTGTCCAGATTGAAAGCTTTTGCAGACGAAAATTTGAGTATGGCTCATATAATTGAATTTGTCCTTGATAGGGCAGAAAACATTGTGTGAAAAGGAGAAAATGCTGGTTACCAGCATTTTCTCTTTTTCCCACATTGTTTTCAAAGGGCTCTTTCCTCAAGGGCATTAAAAGTTGAGATTGTTTAATACAGGATTATGGTGCTTTATAGAAAGTCACGTTGTTCATCAAGATCAGACTGACCACAGGCACTTGTGTTTTGACAGTTTTGCCATCTGTTGCCTTATACATAAGGCTATCTAAAGAAATGGTTGTCAAAACACTCAAGAGTCTTGGATAATTGACCCTAGCAAGACTAAAATAGCTTTTGACACATAGCTTTTGTCATGTGGAATTTACTCATAGAAAAAAGACTGGAAACAAATTGGATTACATTGCGTTTAATTTAAAATTTTACACAGCAATAAAATACCTCCCTTTTAGGCTGCTTTGGCAAGAATTTCTTGCATGTATTAAGCTGCAATACAAAAAACTTTGAGTTGAGGTAGATGACAATTGATTCTAGTAATTCATGTTTCCTTCTGTATAATTCGAGCTGTGGTCTGGTAAAAGAGGGCTTAATGCTTCTCTGATGCATTATACCAAGCAAGCTATCATATAATTATGGATCCATAAAAGCCCACTTTTTTTTAATAATTCACTTAACCATGAGGTAAACTGGTCCTTGAAGATACAGAAAATTGACCAATAGTAGAAAGTTTTGAGCCAGGTCAGCCTGCACAGGCTGACCTGGGTGGAAACTTTTTGCATATGTATTAAGCCCCCTTTTAACAGAGCATGACTCATTTCATTTTTTTGTATTCATGATACATTTTTTTTTTTTTTTTTGGAATTATAAAATACAGATTAAATTTTCTGTTAGGTTGTTACAGTTACAGAAAAAATAAATCTTCAGTTGATGTTCCTTATTGTTGTCATTCAATCCTTTACCAAACAACAAAATTTTAAACTCGTCTAAATTGGAAGCATTTGCAGACGACAAATTAAATATGTCTAAAATGATGAAAGTTTTCTCTGAAAGGTTAGAAAACATTTGGGGAAAAGGAGAAAATGCTGGTTGCCAGCATTTTCTCCTTTTTCCACAATGTTTTCTAAAGCCTCTACCATCAGGATTGTTTAAACTTGAGGTTGTGTGGTAAAGGGTTAATCAACTGTAGCCCTAATCATCTGTGTCATACAGGCTTTGATTCACACCCTAGGCTCTGGTTTTATTTTGTGGGACTTTCCATGTCTAAGACTCCCCAGCTTAATAAAAGTGAAACCCAGGACACACATGAATAAATAGACTATTGATGTGATATGAAAGATACACTATTGAAAGTGGCGTAGAACACCATACAATCAATCAATTCTCCCAACTTGAACTGCCTGGCTGGGTAGCTCAGTGGTTAGCGTATCCAAGTCGTGACCTGGTGGTTGCAGACTCCATATCCGGTTGACTCAAACTTTCTTTGTGGCGATTTTTCACCTCTCATCTCTCATGCATGTGAGAAAAGTAGTCATTGGCTTGGAAAGAAAGTTGTGTTAGTACTGGTCTGAGAAAGCCTTAAAACACATGCAGAGGTGCACTGACTGTCGTGATATGACCTAAGCTGTTAAAACAGCATTCAACTCCAATACACACAAACCAACTTCTAACTCTTTACCTTACAATCCCAAGTTTTAACGACCCTGACCAAAAGGCCTTTTGAAAACATTGTGGGAAATGGAGAAAATGCTGGTAACTAGCATTTTCTCCATTTCCCACAATGTTTTCAACCCTATCAAATACAAATTCCATCATTTGAGCCCAATTTAAATTGTCATCTGCAAATGCTTTCAATTTGGACAAGTCTAAATTTTTGTCATGTGGTAGAGTAAACTTGATCACTATGTGACCTGCCCAATGCAGGTAGCTCTAGCACCTGAAACATGCAAGCCTATGGTCAAGTTGCAGAGTTTGACTGCATCATTTGTTGTTGGATATCTTTGGCAGCTTTGATTTGGTCTGGGGTGCAGTAATCCTGAAAAGAGATTGAAAATTTGCATGGTAGTATTGCTCGAACAAATTGACCTGAAATTGACCTTTATTTAATGAATAATTACACAGTGAATATTTTTATCATCGTGTATGATTGGACGGTACAGAAATACTACTAACGGTAAATGTCGATTTGGCCCTTTCAGTGCCATAGTCAAAAAAAATTTGCGGATGACATGGATCAAGATCGGACTGCACAGAAAGTGCATCTTAAGTAGATCAATGTCATCCACCACATATTAAAATTTACATCATCAAAATCATGTTTATTTCAGGTATTTTAAGAATTCTCTAGAGACAGAATAGATCTTTCTTTGGTTGGGCAGAAAACACTGTGGGAAAAGGAGAAAATGCTGGTTACCAACATTTTCTCCTTTTCCTACAATGCTTTCAAAATGCTTCTTTCCCAGGGGCTTTAAAAGGTGGCATTGTGCGGTAAAAGGTTAAGCTGTCAACTGAAATATTAGAAAAAGTATTGAACATCATTTTATTGCATGAACACTCACCTCTAAGAACACTCTGGCTAAGTTACTAAGTCGCCTGTTCTTGGACTGGGAAAATCTCAGAACACATTCAACTACAGGTACACTGGTTATATCTGTGGATGACATGAAAGTGTTTCTCAGATGGAATGGGTGTTTTTTTTTTTATCAGTAATTAATTATATACAAATACAGATTTATATGCAACCATTAAAGGGGCCTATATGGAGGATCTTACTTGAATGTTCATGTATTATCATTTTTATGAAACGAGTTGACTAAAATTATACATGGATGATGCAAGCCTTGGCGAGTCAATGAGTCTGAAAAAAAATGATAATACAAAAATACAAATGTGAGATTCTATTTATCATATAAAACGAATAACAGGCAAACAATTACCCTGCATCATTACCTTAGCCTATATATCATTCATGAGTCCATGTTTACAGATGTAGTTCAGCTTGAAATGTGTACATACACAAGAAGATAGTCATCGAAAGTAGAACAAAACAGTTTTTAGAGGGAGTAAATCGAAATCTTTCCTCAATTTGTTTCCTTTAAATAACTTGTGCTACATTTCTTGTTGTTCTTAAACATGAAAACCATAACATTTTCCGAATTTGTGTATCTTTGTAACAACAACATCATTTTCCCGCAACGTGGCAAAGTTGTACATAATCCGGCACATGCTATGGTTGGTTTCACCAGCTTCACGCGCTCATGACTACAAACATAACCTAAAACGCGACCCAAAAAACGAAATACACTCGTGTATTATCAAAAATAAGTCGTGGGTTTAATGCACTGCTGGAGGAGGTTTTATGAGATAAATTGTTTTATGCCATAAATCACAATTTCTTGTAAAACCCAGCTTCACACACTTATGACTACGAACATAACCAAAAACGCGACCCAAAAAACGAAATACACTTGTGTATTATCAAAAATAAGTCATGGGTTTAATACACTGCTGGAGGAGGTTTTATGAGATAAATTGTTTTATGCTATAAATCACAATTTCTTGTAAAACCCAGCTTCATGTACTCATGACTACAAACATAACCAATACCGCGACCCAAAAAACGAAATACACTCCTGTATTATCAAAAATGAGTCATGGGTTTAATACACTGCTGGAGGAGGTTCTATGAGATAAATTGTTTTATGCCATAAATCACAATTTCTTGTAAAACCCAGCTTCATGCATTCATGACTACAAACATAACCAAAAACGCGACCCAACAAACGAAATACACTCGTGTATTATCAAAAATAAGTCATGGGTTTAATATACTGCTGGAGGAGGTTTTATGAGATAAATTGTTTTATGCCATAAATCACAATTTCTTGTAACACACAGATAAATACAACTAGATACATGTATATTTATACCCCCCCAAAACTCTGTTTGGGGGGTATATAGGAGTCAGCTTGTCGGTCGGTCCGTCGGTCCGTCCGTCCGTCCGTCGGTCGGTCTGTAGCTTTTTGTCCGCTCTATTTCTCATAAACTACTGGACGAATTTTATTCAAACTTCACAGGTAGACTCAGTATCAAGCAGAGATGTGCATATGAAATGTTGCTTATGGTTCATTGATTTTTCACTGAGTTATGGCCCTTTCATGAAATTTCTTGTCCGCTCTTTTTCTCATCAACTATTGGACAGATTTGGTTCAAACTACACAAGTAGACTCAGTATCAAGCAGAGATGTGCATATCCTATTTTGGTTATGGTTTATTTAGGTTTCATGGACTTATGGCCCTTTGATGATTCTGGACACCGTCGGTCGGTCTGTAGCTTTTTGTCCGCTCTATTTCTCATAAACTATTGGACGAATCTTATTCAAACTTCACAGGTAGACTCAGTATCAAGCAGAGATGTGCATATGAAATGTTGCTTATGGTTCATTGATTTTTCACTGAGTTATGGCCCTTTCATGAAATTTCTTGTCCGCTCTTTTTCTCATCAACTATTGGACAGATTTGGTTCAAACTACACAAGTAGACTCAGTATCAAGCAGAGATGTGCATATCCTATTTTGGTTATGGTTTATTTAGGTTTCATGGACTTATGGCCCTTTGATGATTCTGGACAAATTTCTTTCGAACTTCATGGATAGACTTTGCACTCAGCAAAGATGTGCATATCATAAATTGTTCTTAGTTAATTAAATAAAATTTCCAAGAGCTAAGCCCTTTTTTGTCGTTCTCTTATGATAGATTCCTACACCTGTAGATAGTTAACAGTAGACTTACCATCACTAACCATCACTAGTAAGTTTTCATGTCACTTCCATCTTTTCATCGGAAGTTTACTCAAATATAAGACAGATTAATCTTTCAGATATGTTTGGAAAAGGAGAAAATGCTGATTACCAGCACTTACTACTTTCTACACAAAATTGGAAAGATTAATCTTTGCAGTTACTTGGGAAAAAAATGAAATGATGATTACAAGCATTTACTACGTTCTCCACAACTATTCCAAGTCTTCAACTTGTGATGTGTTAAAATAGATACCAATACCGTACGGAAACTAACGAAAGCAACATTTTTTTCGGTTCCGCTTCGGCTTCGCTGCGGTTTCTGTGCATTCCGTATTATATGACTAAAAAGGAAAACATTGTAAACATCGTGAGCAATGGCTTCTGTATTTACAATGTTTTCTTAAGTTTATTACTTTCGGTTCAGTTCAGTTACTATTACGGTTCCGATTCGGTTCGGAGGTTGCTTTCGTTAGTTTCCGTACTGTATAAGTAAGATGTAGAGTCTGGTCAAAAACATTGCATGAAAAGACATTTGTTGTCTGCAAAACCTTTTCATTTAAACCAATCTCAATTTGTCCAGCTGGTAAAAAAAAATGTATCAAGTAAGTTTTATTCTCTCCAAGTCTTTAGTCTGTAACAAAGAGTAATTCTTTGGCAAGAAGCCATTGCAGGATATTCATCACCTTCAGTGATAGTTCTGGTATAATTGACTCTCCAGTCACTTATTTTGCATTCCTGTGACATTAATCTGTTTTGTGACAAGGAGCTGTTGGGGGGTATGATCACGTTTAGTGATAGCTCTAGTTTTCTTTGTAATCGTGTAGAAAATGTACATTTTCATTCTACAAAAGAGTACAGATTTGGCATTTAAATAACAGGAAGGTGAAATTTTGATTGTTCTGTTTTGGATTTAATTTATTGCGATTAAATTGTTGTGGTCATTTCTTTTGGCATTTAGTATATTTGTATGGTTGGCCACATCATGACATCTATGGTCATGTATAGAAATAACTACTCACCAGCTTTGGAGGAAGGGGTTGTTAGGTACATCAGTGTAGTCAGAGCTGAAAGCACAGTTTCCTCTGTTGGTCTATAGGCAAAAGAAAAAGTTTGACCCTTTTTAAATGTTTAACCCTTTCCCGAACAAGACCTGGTTTTCACGTGTCTGCAGTACAAGTCTTTTGAAAACACTGTGGGAAAAGGAGAAATTGCTCGTAACGAGCAATTTCTCCTTTTCCCACAGTGTTTTCTACCCTTTTTGAGACCTTTCTGCCATTTTCGTCAAATTTATAATTGTCGTCTGCAAACTCTTTCAATTTGGACCAGTCCAAAATTTGTCGTTTGGGAAAGGGTTAATATGCTGCAAAATTTTAGACTTGCCCAGATCCAAAGAATAGGCAGATGCCAAATTAAATGTGGCTTTGATTGTGAAAGTTGTCTTTGATAGGGTAGAAGACATTGTGGGAAAAAGAGAAAATGCTGGTCACCAGCATTTTCTCTTTTTCAACGATGTTTTCAAAAGGCTTCTTTCTCAAAGTCATTCTTTCTCAAGTTGGCATTGTGTGGTAGAAGGTAAACAAACAATCCTTAGTTTTGACGACCCTAATAAAAAAAGCTTTGGAAAACAGTGGGAAAAGGAGAAAATGCTGGTAACCAGCATTTTTTTTCTTTTCCCAGTATGTTTTGTATCCCATCAACAACAAATTCCTTCATTTGAGCTACATTTAAATTGTCGCCTGCAAATATTTTGAATTTGGACTAGCCCAAAATGTTACTGTTTGGTGAAGACTTAAATTAGTAGCAACTTTGTATACATGCATACTTTTCTTTTTTCTTAAACCAAACCATTTAGCAAATCAGATTGATTGACTGTATGGTGTTTAATGCTGTTTTCAACATTTCAGTTATATCACGGCGGCCAGTGCAACTATCCATGCTTTCCTGGAGTTTCTTTTACCAGTACTATGCACAATATTCTTTCCAAGCCACTGGCTGCTTTCCCATATAACCATCGTCGAAACAATGGTCACCATTGAGAGAGCAAATCAGAAGTTGAGTTAATTTCAAATTTGGAAAATCCTCGAGAATAAAACAAAGAATGTTCTTACGAATGGTTGGTGAATACACACCCTGATCTTGTTTGTTTTAGTTTGAACCATACCTTGATAGGCATTTTATCACCAGTCTTACTCCATCATTTGATAGAATATGCTCTTTGTTTCCTTTGTCTGTAAACAAGAAAACATAACAGTTCATGAATATTTTCGCCCTTTATCAAACAAATCTGTATGTTTCTGACACTGAAACTTTTGTGGGTAATGGCATTTTTTGTTTCGTTTACTCTTTACCACTCAACACAATGTTGACTTGTCTAAATTTAAAGTATTTGAAGACGACAAGTCAATCATGGCTCAAATGATATAATCTGTTGTTGATAGGGTAGAAAATATTGTAGGAAAAGGAGAAAATGCTGGTTACCAGCATTTCCTCCTTTTCCCACAATGTTTTCAAAAGGCTTTTTTTTCAGGGTCGTTAAAACTTGGGATTGTGTGGTAAAGGGTTACAGTATTTTCTACTATTCTGAGGACAAATTTCATCATCTCTGTCAAATTTAATTGCCATCTGCGAAGGCCTTCAATATGCGAAATTGTAAAACCTTGCATAGTAAAAGTTTTAAGCCTTAGTCTGCTAAGTGCGAGTCAATGACCTTTTGTGGACAACGTAGATCAAGATCACACTGCACAGAACGTGCAGTCTGATCTTGTTACTACTCTTTCCAATAAGGAGATATCTTCCCTTCAGAAGTACCTTTGAAATAGGAAAATTTGGGTTTTTACTATGGGCTTGAAAGTTTTATTTCTCTTATTCAACAGGGTAAGGGTTAAGTTTAGAGCCTGTTTATCTCATCCATATAAATGTGGTTGCTTTACAATCTTAATTTACAAATTTGGCACATTGTAACTACTAGTGGCATCACATACATACCGGTAGCATCATGCACCCTGCAAAACAGGGAGACAGCATTTTCTCCTTTTAACACAATGTTTTTTTACCCTTTGAGACACAAACCCCGTGGTTTGAAACAAATTCAATTTGTCGACAGCAAACGCTTTTAGGTAAGTCCAAAATGTTTTCATTTGGTCAATACAACTGTTTAACCCTTTCCCAAACAACAAAATTTGGACTGGTCCAAATTGAAAGAGTTTGCAGACGACAATTTTAAATTTGATGAAAATGGCAGAAAGTTCTCAAAAAGGGTAGAAAACACTGTGGGAAAAGGAGAAATTGCTCGTTACGAGCAATTTCTCCTTTTCCCACAGTGTTTTCAAAAGACTTGTACTGCAGACACGTGAAAACCAGGGCCTGTTTGGGAAAGAGTTAAATTCTACACAGTATTTGCACTTGTATCTTTGATGTGTGACCAAGGCATAACTACATAAAAGTTTAAACCATGCTCTCTGGAAAGGGGCCTTAATGCATCCGCAAAAGAAAGTTAAACCCATGTCAGCCTGCCTCATCCGCAAAGGACCATTCTTCCTCCAGATTCTGTCAATTGTTGAACTAAATGGATTTTTGTAAATCCTTAATTATATAATGACTTGCTTGATATAATGTATCAAGTAGATGCATTAAGCCCCCTTTTGCCTTATCATGGCTCATATTTACCTGGTCATTTACACTTCAAATTGAGGTAAAATATATGTATATTTTTTTTACAAAACTGGGGAAGACATGGTACTTCTGCATGTCATTTGAAGCCATTAGAACTGCAGCTACATCAGTTACTTACACCATGCAAATTAACTTTCTACCAAACAACAAAATTTTAGACTGGTCCAAATTGAAAGCATTTGCAGACGACATAATAAATGTGACTGAAAAATTGAAATTTGTTTTGGAAAGGTTAGAAAACAATGTGGGAAAAGGAGAAAATGCTGGTTACCAGCATTTTCTCCTTTTCCCACAGTGTTTTCAAAAGGCCTTTTTCTCAGGGTTGTTAAAAGTCAGGATTGTGTGGTAAAGGGTAAATCTAGCTGAAATGATGGTAGTTGTTTGTGAAAGTATAGAAAATCTCACCAGCATTTTCTCCTTCTCCCACAAGGTTTGCAAAAGGCTTTTTCCACAGGATAAGTAAAAGTCTAGAATATGTGGTAAAGAGTTAACCCTTTACGAGATGACAAAAAAAATTTGGACTTGTCCAAATTGAAAGCCCGTGCAGATGACAAATGTGGTTCCAATGACATGATCTGTTTTGAAAGAACAGAAAACTTTGTGGGGAAAGGGAAAATTCTGGTTACCAGCATTTTCTCCTTTTCCCACAATGTTTTCAAAAGGCTTTTTTTCTTAGGGTCATTAAAACTCCAGACTATGTGATAAAAGAGTAAAATAAAAATACTAGTACTTGGACACACCGAGGCAAGCATTGCATATTCCACCAATCGCATACTCCACAATTCGTTCGTCATTCTCCTCTAGTCCATCTGAAAATATCAAAGCAGTTCTCTAGAGTTTGAGGCACAGATTATCCCTTTTGCCAAGCCCTGGTAGCTCAGTCGGTAGCGTACAGGACTTGAGAACAGGGGTTCGCCGGTTTAATCCCTGGCTTGGCCAATTTCTTTCCCAGGGTTGACAATAGTCATTGCGACATGATTCATTCCTTTCTCACTGCTGACCATTGTTTCAACAACCGTTATGTTGAAAAGCAGCCACTGGCTTGGAAAGAACATTGTGCAGAATACTAGTAAAGGGAAATTCAAGAAAGCATGGATATGTTCACTGGCCGCCGCGATATAACTGAAATAATGTTGAAACCAGCGTTAAACACCATTCAATAAAAAAAACGTTCACCACTTTAACACACAATCCCGAGTTTTAACGGTCCTGGACAAGAAGACTTGTGAAAACATTGTGAGAAAAGGAGAAAATGCTGGTGACCAGCATTTTCTCCTGTTGCCACAATGTTTTTTAATGCTTACCTCATGAGGGTTGTTAAAACGCAAGTGTTTTGTGGTAAAGAGTTAATACTTTACAAAACAACAAAATTTTAGACTTGTCCAAATGGAAAGCATTTGCAGACGAAAAATTCGAAGTGGTCTGAATGATAAGATTGCTCCTTAACCCAGTACCACAAAAAAAGTCATGATCCCAATTTTCAACCATCCTGAGGCAAGCCTTTTGAAAACATTGTGGGAAAAAGGGTAAATGCTGGTAACCAGCATTTTCTCCTTTTCCCAGTGTTTTCTTCCCTATCAAAGCCAAACCCCATCATTTGAGTCACATTTGAATTGTTGTCTGCTAATGCTTTCTATTTGGACTAGGCAAAAATTTTGTCATCTAGTAAAGGACTCAGCTCTAAGGTCTTAGATAAGTAAAAATTAATGTTGGCACATGCCCTCTTACAGTCTCTTTACTAAACCAAAAATTTGTTGTCTTGTCCAATTTGAAAGCATTTGCAAGTTACAAAATACATTGTAAATGAGAATCAAATGATTGAATTTTCATAGGGTAGAAAACATTGTGGGAAAAGGAGAAAATGCTTGGTACCAGCATTCATTCTTTTCCTGCAATGCTTTTAAAAGGCTCTTTCTTCAGGGTCTTTAAACTTGGGATTGATTGTATGGTAAAGTGCCAGGGGCAAGATATTTATACAGTCCATTACAAAATCAGAATAATAAGAATGCCATGGACAACAGTTACTGGCTTTAATGATGGTGTATGTTGAAAAATGGTGGCAACAAGGACAAATTGGCAATTGTGAGTAATTTCACTTTTTACCATAATGTTTTCAAAACATGTTTGCTGCAAGACCCGAAAATAAAAATCTACAAAAGATAATCAGTTAACTCTTTACAAACGGCAAAATTTAAGACCCAAACAAATTAAGAGTATTTGCAGACGACAAATTACATGTAGGCAAATGATGATTTCTGTCTTTCATATGGTGGAAAACATGCTGTGAAAAGGAGAAAATGCTCGTTACTAGCATTTTCTTCTTTTCTCGCAATGTTTGAAAAAGCCTTCCTCTTTAGGGTCGTTGAAAGTCTCGATTGTGTGGTAAAGGGTTAAACAGTCTAGGGATTTATTCTTTACCAAACGACAAAATTTCAGACTTGTTCAAATTGAATGCATTTGCAGACAACAAATTAAATTTGACTCAAATGACTGGATATGGCTTTAATACAAAGAAAACATTGTGGGAAAAGGAGAAAATACTAATTACCAGCATTTTCTCCTTTTTCCACAATGTTTTTAAAAGCCTTCTCTGTTGGGGTGGTTAAAATTTGGGATTGTGTCGCCATGGGTTAAGTTTATTACTTACCTAGAAACAAATCAAGCACATTAAGTTGTCTGAAGAATTCATAGTTGATGGGATCATAAGCAAAATTGGCTAGATTCGCAATGACTTGTTGCTTACTCTCTGTAAACAGAAAAATATCAGTATTTAACCCTTTACTGCACAATGACGCCTTTTGACACCCCTGGGAAAGAAGCCTTTTGAAAACATTGTGGGAAAAGGAGAAAATGCTAGTAATCAGCATTTTCTCCTTTTCCCACAATGTTTTCTACCCTATCAACGAAAAATTGCACCATTTTAGCCAAATTGAAATTGTCGTCTGCAAATGCTTTCAATTTGGAGAAGGCTAAAATTCTGTCGTCTGGTAAAGGGTTAACTTTACCAAACATTAAAATTTTGGACTCGACCAAATCAAAAGCATTTGCAGAACACACATTAACTCTTTCCTACACAAAAATTTTTTAGACTGGTCCAAATTGAAAGCATTTGCAGATGACAAGATGAATTTGACTTGAAAATTGAAATTTGTTTAGGGAAGGTTAGAAAACATTGTGGGAAAAGGAGAAAATGCTGGTTACCAGCATTTTCTCCTTTTCCCACAATGTTTTCCAAAGGCTTTTTCTTCAGGGTCGTTAAAACCCGTGATTGTGTGGTGAAGGGTTAAATGTTGCTCAAATGTTAATTTCTGTCTGAAGCATTGTGGGAAAAGGAGAAAATGCTGGTAACCATCATTTTCTCCTCTCCTTTTCCAAATATTTTCGAAAGCTTTCTCTCTCAGTGTTGTTAAAACTTGGGATGTGTGATAAAGGGTTAAGTTGCCATACTTGACAAAATTTTAGACTTCTCCAAACTGGAAGTATTGAAGTGATGTTGAGTGGTCTGGGTAGCTTGTTGGTCAGAGCACTAGCCCAGTCTGGGAGGGGTACCTGGTTCTAATCCCCCACAGGCCCAACCTTAGAGCATTCACCCTGGTAGTGAGGGATCAAGAGTTTGAACACGATATTGGCTGCACTTTCTCTCAAAGGGATTTACTTTAGAATAGTATTTTCAGAGAAAACATTCAATGTCATAATGAGACTCAATATACTGTTGCCCAAGCCACAGGTGAACGGCAAGCGACAGTGTAAATCCTGTATTACACAGTAATATATATTAGTATGTAATATAGGATTTACATTGTCGTCGCCGTTCACCTGTGGCCCAAGCTGGATTCTTCACAAAAATGCTAAGTGAAGAAGTAACAAAAGAACTTCCGCCGTCCCTTTGTGGAGACTTGTATGATGTATTCTTCCCCCCCCCCCCCCCCCCCCATATCATTATGTTACTTTAATAGTTTGAAATTGCCTGGCCATGAATTATAATACTTACAGTACTTTCATTCCGAAACGCGAAATCTAGTGACGAAAAAATATGTCTCTGATATTAAACCCATGTTTACCGACATCGTCCGAGTCCTGATATTCAGTGACAAGTGACTGCAGGTAGCTCAGTCTTCCTATACCATATGGACCTGTCTTTCGTTCCAAATATTCTTTTGAGCTAAACATTTCGTTTTGTAACTCTGAGTGGATGGACGCAGTGTGTCATTGTAAAGCTTCTGAAAGACACAGAGAGAATTATACTCACTTCAAAGTCTTGATGGAAACATGGCTTCAAAACTGCCTGACAAAGCCTTTGATTTGATAAAGAAAATGCCAAGGGTGGCATTGAACAGCCTCAGAATGCTACCTGGAGAGGAATATTGTATGAAAGCCGTAAGTGCTGTTTGTTACACCCCAAAGCAAATTGGCTGTCCTGTAGGAATGCATGTGGTAATGCCTACTTGCACAAGGTCAGACGCGGAGGAAATTGTCCAGTTTGTTGTGCTACTTGTGCAGCGCTTCATTTAAGCCTACTGGAAAGAATGGGGCTTTGAAATCAGCACTGTAGAATAAAGCTTGATTGACATGACCTTAATTTCATTACAATATAATTATCAACACAAGTAAAAACATATGGACAAAAATTGAAATTGCCGGGAGCAACTTCTCCTTTTGGCACAAAGCTATCAAGATGCTCAGTAAGCCTTTCCAAAATCAAGAGATATTATAAGTATCAGACAATTGTGGAAAGGCTTTACACAGCATGGCAAAAGGAAACAATGCTGGTTACCAACATTTTCTTGTTTTCCACAATGTTTTCAAAATCTTTCTTTTTCAGGGTCATTAATAGTTTTCATTGTGCTATAAAGGGTTATATCTTTGTTTTCCCAGAGTAAAATCAGAAGAGGCAGAAAGAAAGGTCTGAAATGTGGGCGAGGAGACAAAGGTCAAGGACAGAGAATGACATTGCCAAGAATTGGCTTTGATGGTCAAAAAACTCCATATTATATCAAAATACCAAAGGAGCCTTACTACAAAGGACACCAGTGAGAACCCTATATTCCTACATACATTTGTTTGTTTGTGTTTAACTCTTTACCACACAATGATGAATTTTAACACATCTGGGAAATTAGACTTTTGAAAACATTGTGGGAAAAGGAGAAAATGCTGCTCCTTTCCCCAGAATTTTTTCTAATCTCAGAAACTAATCCAATCATTTGAGCCTTAATTTGTCATCTGCAAATGCTTTGAATTCAGGCCAGTCTAAATTTTGTCATGTGGTAAAGATTTAATCCTTTACCAAGCGATAAAAGTTTTGACTTTACCAAAGTTACAGCATTTGGAGAGGACAAACTACCTGTGGTTTAAATCATGAGACTTGTCTTCGGAAGGATAGAAAACATTGTGAAAAAAGGAGAAAATGCTGGTTACCAGCATTTTCTCCTTTTCCCACAATGTTTTCGAAAGCTGTCTCTGTCAGGATTGTTAACTCTTTACCACATGACAACATTATAGACTAGTCCAATTTCAAAGCATTTGCAGATGCCAAAGTCAACTTTTGGTACAAACAGGAATAAGCTCTCTGATAGAGCAGAAAACATTGTGGGAGAAGGAGAAAATGCTGGTTACCAGCATTTTCTCCTTTTCCCACAATGTTTTCAAAAGCCTTCTTTCCTAGGGTCGTGAAAACCCGGGATTGTTTGGTAAAGGGTTGAAACTCAGGATTGTATGATGAAGGGTTAACACACAGTCTTGAGTTTTAACACCCTTGAGTCCTGCATGGCACAGTTGTGAAATGTAGGGCTCGTAACCTAGAGTCCTTGGGTTTGAGCCTCATCTGAAGTACTACATTTTCTGTTGGAGTGTCCTTTGACAAGACATTTCAGAGCCCTAGCTTAGTACTAGTGAACCTAGGACATACATGAATATTTGAGCTAGTCCTGTGTTATGACTTAACCCTTTCCCAAACAAGCCCTGGTTTTCACGTGTCTGCATTACAAGTCTTTTAAAAAAACACTGTGGGAAAATGAGAAATTGCTCGTAACAAGCAATTTCTCCTTTTCCCACAGTGTTTTCTACCCTTTTGGAGAACTTTCTGTCACTGTCATCAAATTTAAAATTGTTGTCTGCAAACTCTTTGAATTTGGACCAGTCTAAAGTTCATCGTTTGGGAAAGGGTTAAGTAATGTTGAAGGAAGAAAGCATTAAAACCATTGTGGGAAAAAGAGAAAATGCATTTTCTACTTTTCCCACAATGTTTTTCATCCAATAATTTGAGGCACATTAAGTCTTTTGTCTGCAAATGCTTTTGATATGGATTAGTCAAAAAGTTTTGTTTTTTTGGTGAAGAAATGACTCTTGACAACACGGCAAAATTTTACCTTGGCATTTTAACTCTTTACCACACAATAAAATTTTAGACCAGTCCAAATTGAAAGCGTTTGCAGACAACAAATAAAATGCAGCAAAAATGACAGTATCTGTCTTTGAGATTGTTGGAAACATTGTGGGAAAAGAAGAAAATGCTGGTTACCAGCATTTTCTCCTTTTCCCACAATGTTTTCAAAAGCCTTCTTCTTCAGGGTCGTTAAAACTCGGGATTGTGTAGTAAAGAGTTAAGTATTTTCAGATATAAAGTTAAATATACCTTATATGACAGAATTTGACAGATTGAAAAGCATCATGGGGCAAAGAAAAAATGCAGCATTTTCTCCTTTTCTTGCAATTATGTTTTCAAAAGTCCTTTTCGTCCTGGGTCTTTAACTCTTTACCAAATGACAAAATTCTAGACTTGACCAAATTGAAAGCATGTGCAGATGACAAAATAAATATAGCTCAAATGATAATTTCTGTCTTTGATAGACTAGAAAACATTGTGGGAAGTTGAGCAAATTTTCTCCCTTTCCCACATTTTTTAAAAAAAATCTTCTTTCTTAGGGTCATTAAAACTCGGGATGGTTGGGAAGCAGTTGCATGTGCAAAATTAAAGGTGTCTGCAGTACTGGAAATCATCTTGGAAAGGGTAGAAAACATTGTGGAAAAAGGAAAAAATGCTGGTAACCAGCAATTCTCCTTTTATTACTTTGCCAGTTTCTTTCCGAGGATTGATGATAGTCATTGCGACAGGATTCATTCCTCTCTCACTGCCATTGTTTCGACGTTGTTTATGTGGGAAAGCAGCCAGTGGCTTGGAAAGAATACTGTGCAGAATACTGGAAACTCCAGGAAAGCATGGATAGGTGCACTGGCCACCGTGATATAACTGAGATAATGTTGAAAACAGCATTAAACACCATACAATCAATATCCACTTCTGCCCTTTAATTTTTTGCAGTGTTAGAAGGGAATATCTTCCCATCTCCTTACTACAGCTGCAGAGAATGATAGATCTAGGCCGAGTGGATCCAGATCAGCCCATTGATCTTAACTCTATTTGCAACACAGGGCTTTTCCATCTGAATCCAATGCACAAACAGTATGGTTTCCACTTGACAGATGAAGTAAGTCTTTTTTAACCCTTAACCCTTTACCACACAATTCTGAGTTTTAACAACCCTGAGAAAGAAAGCTTTTGAAAACAATGTGGGAAAAGGAGAAAATGCTGGTAACCAGCATTTTCTCCTTTTCCCACAATGTTTTCTAACCTTTCATGATCATTTATTTGAACCACATTTAGTTTTACTTGTGAATATGCTTTCAGTTTGGTAAAGTCTAAACTTTTGTAATCTGGTAAAGTGTTAAAGATTCTGTGTTTTAAGGACAATCTTTCAGTGTTTTAAGGACTTTTAACAACCCTGGAAATGAAGACTTTTCCCACAATATTTTCTACCCATCCCTAAACATATTTTAATTTTCAAATCACAGTCAACTTGTCTTCTGCAGATGCTATCAATTTTGACTTGTCTAAAATTTTGTTGTTTGGTAAGGAGTTAAGTGAAAATCATAGATATCTAATCTTTGAATGCTGACATATTCACCTTACAAATTGCTTTATACCCATATGCAGAGCTCCAGATAAGAAGGAGTGATGGCATTCTAAATCCATTATTTCTCCTCCAAACCCTATGTGGTTGGTACTCATTAGAATCGTCTCGATGAGACAATTCTAATGAGTACCCATAACATAAGGTTTAATGGGGAATAATTGATATTTTCAATTTTGAAATCAAACTCACTCCCTCAATCTGGAGCTCTGCCCATATGTAGTATTTACAGTTAATGGATCATCCCTGTCATATTTTGAACTTTAGCTGTTCACCCGAATTTTACTGGCCCTAATGAAATATGCCTTCGGCATTGTTGGAAAACAGGCAAATACTGGTAACCTTTTTCCACATTATTTTCTACCCCTCAAAATAGTAGGAATTCAACTGGCCCTGCTTTCATTTTGTCATCTGCAAATGCTTTCATTTTGGACAAGTCTAAATCTTTTTTTTTTTTCGGGTAAAGGGCTAAGGGTTTTCCTTATTTTGATTTTCTTTCTTTTACAGGGTATGGAGAAGTTTGTAGCTCAGATAAACATCGAGGTACAGGCTGCTTCGGAACCTACCATAGCAGCCGTAGAGAGAGCTGGTGGTGTTATAACAACCCGGTTCTACGACATGGAATGTGTCCGAGCCATGAGTGAACCTTTACATTTCTTCAAAAAGGGACTGCCTATACCTCGGTGTTCACTGCCAATGAGAGAAGCATTTGAGTATTACAGTGACCCCAGAAACAGGGGATATTTGGCAGATCCAGAAAAAGTAGCCGAGGCTAGATTTGAATTGGCACAAAAATATGGCTATGAACTACAAGACTTGTCTGAAAGTCCAAAATTTGAAATGCTGAAAATGCGCAAAGATCCTCGACAGATTTTCTATGGATTGGCGCCAGGTTGGTTCGTCAGTCTCAAGGACGAAGTTATTATTAAGCCTGCACCAAAGAAGTATCAAGAGTATTACGAAAGTTGATTGAGTGACATTGTTAGAGTGCAGTATACGGTACTTCAAAATTTCTGACAATGGTGTGAATCAAGTGTTGTATAAATTTCAGATTAAAGAGTAATATTACCGTTTTTTGTTTTGGTTTAAACTTAATTTTGTGGACTCTCATTTTGGTCTGTATTCACCAACCATTCTTACAAACATTCCTTTACATATTGTAAAGAATTTTCTAAATTTGAAAGGAACACAATATCTCATGGCAAAACCATTTGGTTTAGCCAATCAGAAGTTGTGTTACTTTTCAAATCTAATAATATGGAGCTGATGCTTGGTATTTTTAGGGGATCTTTTGAAAGGGTTGATCATTCACCCTGCACAAATAAAAAGTAGCAATTGTAGAATCAAACTGAGTGCATGAGATGTTGGATATGTAGTATAAAAAATATAATATAAGTTGCTTTAACCCTTTACCACACAATCCCGAGTTTTAACGACCCTGAGAGAAAGGCCTTTTGAAAACATTGCGGGAAAAGGAGAAAATGCTGGTAACCAGCATTTTCTCCTTTTCCCACAATGTTTTCTACCCTGTCAAGGACAGAAATCATCATTTGAGCTAGATTTAATTTGTCATTTGTAAATGCTTTGAATTTAGTCAAGTCCAAAATCTTGTTACTTGGTAAAGGGTTAATCCTTTGCCATGAAATCCTGTGATTTAATGACCAAGATGAAAAGGCTTTTTCACTCTTTACCCGACAACAAAATTCTAGACTAGTCCAGTTTGAAAGCATTTGCAGACTAGAAATTAGAAGTAGCCCAAGTGATGATTTCTATCTTTGAAAGGATAGAAAACATTGTAGGAAAAGGAGAAAATGCTGGTGTTGTCTGTAAATTTGGATTAAATTAGATTTTCGTTGCATGGTACAGAGTTCAAGAGTACAGTGTATTATCCTAGTTTTTTTTTTTTTGTTTGTGTGGTGTTAAGAGCCATTTCAACATTATTCAAGTTATATCATGGCAACGAGTGTGACTATCTGTGCTTTCTGAAGTTTCTTTTACCAGTACCTCTCATAATTTCTTCTAAAGCCACTGACTGCTTTCCCACATAACCAACCAGGTAGCTAAGTGGTTAGCTTATCTCACTCATGACGTGATGGTTGCGAGTTCAATACCAGGTTGAGGTAAACTTTCTTTCAGGCGATTTTTCGCCTCTCACCTCTGTTGGATGTGAGAAAGTAGTCAGTGGCATGGAAAGAAAGTTGTGTCAGTACTGTTGTGAGAAAGCCAGGAAACACATGCGTAGGTGCACTGACTGCCGTGATATAACTCCAATACATACAAACAGAAAACCCAACATCGAAATAATGATAAGCAATGAGAGGGGAATAAATCCTGTTGTGATGACAATTCTCTGAAAGATATTGGGCAAGCTAGGGATTTGAACATGCAAACCCCTGGTTTTAAGCCCTGTATATTACTGAAGGGCTAGGCTAGTTTTATTGTATCTCTCATTGTGCTAAACAAGTTAATATTTCTAGTAAACAGTAAATACTCAAATACTGTTTCTTGAATCAAATTGAATTTTTGTGCTGCAAAAATATAGTATAAATACAAATAACCATAAAACTTTCATGTGTTGCCGTTTTTTTTCCCCAAAACTATAAACAAACTAATGCTTTTTAACTCTGTACAAGATGACGAAACTTTAGACTAGTCCAAATCGAAAACATATGCAGACACTAATTTAAATGTGGCTCAAATGATGGATTTTGTCTTTGATAGGGTAGAAAACATGGTGGGAATAGGAGAAAATGCTGGTAACCAGCATTTTCTCCTTTTCCCACCATGTTTTCAAAAGGCCTCTTTCTCAGGGTCGTTAAAACTTGGGATGGTGTTGGTAAAGGTTTAACTCTGTACAAGACGACAAAACTTTGTAGACTTTCCCAAATTGAATGCATTTGCAGAATACCAATTTAATATGTTTTGAAAGGGTAGGAAATGTAAAATGGGAAAGAATTCGATCCTTTTTCCACAATATTTTCAAAAGCCGTCTTTATAATTGTTTGGATTTCTTTCCGGTGTGATTTGGGTGCTAAGACTATCTAGTAGGTGTGCTTACAAAACCGGGTGTAAGATAGGTAACTCTGGTAAAAGCGGGTACAAAACTATTACAAGTTACCTCCCTTTAAGTTCGGCGCAATATTTTCAGTTAAATAAACGGCTAATGTACAAAATATATACATGTATAACATGGCAGACAGTGGATTGATTCATTCACTGATTTCAAAGTCCCTTTTGACGCAAAAATCTTACGGTGTCAGAGAGAGTAGACCAAGATCAGATCATACCTTCCATACAGCCTGATCTTGATCTACATTCGATGACTTAAGAAGCAATGAGTCGTGCTCAGCAGATAAAGTGTTGTATTTGAATTATCACCATTTGAAAAATCGATTGACTGATTGATTGATTGGATGGTGTTTTACCCCGCTTTCAACATTTTTTTCAGTCATATCACGGCGACAGCTCACATATTCATGTCTTTCCTGGGCTTCATCACAAGTTCTAGGCTTGGGCTCTAAAGTGTCTTGCCCACGGACACTCCCACGAAAAACCCAGTGGATCCAGTGAGGCTCGATCCTAGGGCCTCCAGCCACGAGTCCTACACTGAGCGACGCAGGACCCCTTGAAAAATCGAGATCCCATTGTGCCTTCAAAAAAACGAATGGAAGAACGAATAAACTGTTCTGTTGTCTAGCGTATTCTGTCTGTAACTACGTTTATGTTATTGACATAAAGGCGACATCCTTAGCCTTTGTGGCTAACATAGCCCAAGATTAGTGAGTACAAGAAGTGCAGACTGATCTTGAACGGCTTAATTTTTGGTGAAAAAATATCGCCTTATCAGACAGTGTAGATCCAAAATCAGACTGCACGTTCTGTGCAGTCTGATCTTGATCTACTCTGTCCGCAAATGATCGGAAAGCTGCGCTTTGTAGCTAAAGGGCTAAGATAAGAATAATTCATGTGAAGTAAAGCTCGATAAAGCAGGAACATCGAAGCAAAAGGTGAAATTGTACGTTTCGCCATTCGTCACTGTCTACTTTTAACAAGGAAAGCATATTTATTGATCAGAGAGGAATGATATCCTTTCACAATGACTTCAGTCCTCGGAAAGAATTTTTGCCTCAGTCGGGATTCGCACCCACCAGCAACCTTTATTATGCTTGCCCTGGGCTTTACCACTGAAGTGTAAGATTTTTAATCCGGAGGTCACGGATTCGATCCTTACAAGAAGCGCTGGTTATTTTATTTTCTTTTCTTTTTTTTTTCGTGAGGGTGTCCATGGGCAAGACAATACAGAGCCCCGGCTTAGAACTGGTGAAACCAAGGATACACATGGCGATGTGAGCCGTCGGCGTGAAAAGGTGGAAATAACACTGAAAGCGACATAAGACATCATTCAAACAGTAAACCAGCCTTACCACTGAGCTACCGAGATAGCAGTGGTGTACATGGAAAAGTTCACCCTGCTCTTCTACATTAAGTCACAAGGGGTCCTGCGTGGCTCAGTGGTAAAGTGCAGGACTCGTAACCTGGAGGCCCCGGGTTCGAGCCTCACTGGATCCACTGGGTTTTTCGTGGGAGTGTCCTTGGGCAAGACACGTCAGAGCCCTAGTCTAGTACTGGTGAAACCCAGGAAATATATGACTATGTGAGCTGTCGCCGTGATATGACTGAAATATTGTTGAAAGCGGCGTAAAACACCATTAAATCAATAAATGAAGTCACAAGGCAAAATGATGAGATTACGGAGTTGTAACTGAGCCGAGAACGCATCTGGGGGTCGCCCGGCCGAGTAACTAGGTGGTTACAGTATCTGACTCGTGACCTGGTGGTTGCGGGTTTGATACCCGGTTGAAGCAAACCTTTCCAGCAGTTTTTCGCCTGTCATCTCTGATGCATGTGAGATAAGTAGTCAGTGGCTTGGAAAGAAAACTGTGTCAGGACTGGTGCAAGAAAGCCAGGAAACGCATGCGTAGGTGCACTAACTGCCGTGATATAACACAAATTGTTGAAACGGCATTAAGTCCAATACAAAGAAACAAACAAGCTCCTAGGGGTCACAGAATGCGTGAGAAACATTCTCGACGTGTTCGCAGGAAAACTCATTTTTCATTGATTCCCAGGGACCCTCCTGTACACGATTGGGTTTATATTTAGTAGCTACTCCACGTTTGAAACTCATTCCTTATTTTACGACACACACAGAGCAAATAGGATTGTTTTACAGATCATGTTTAATTCTTTACCAAAGGACCCCGAGTTTTGATCACCCTGTGGAGGACGTCTTTTGAAAACATTGTGGAAATGGGAGAAAATGCTGGTAAACAGCATTTTCTCCTTTTTTCCCACAATGTTTTCTGCCCTTTTAAGAACATGGCCCGTATTCATCAACCATTCTCAAGAACCCTCTTTGTCTTATTCTCCAGAATTTATCTAAATTTGAAAGTAACACAACTTCTGGATGGCTAAACCATGTGGTTCAGCCAATCAGAAGTTGTGTTACTTTCAAATCTAGAAAATCTTGAAGAATATGGCCAAGAATGCTCTTAAGAATGGTTGGTGAATGCGGACCCTGGGTCTGTATTCACCAACCATTCTTAAGAACATTCTTGGTCTTGTTCTTCAAAATTTTCCAAAGTTGAAAGTAACACACCTTCTGATTGGCTAAACCGTATGGTTTAGCCAATCAGAAGGTGTGTTACTTTCAAACTTGGAAAATCTTGAAGAATAAGTCTAAGAACGTTCTTAAGAATGGTTGGTGAATACGGAGCCTGATCTTCCCATTTGGGCCACATCTAATTGGCCGTCTGCAAATGCTTTCAGTTTGGACAAGTCTAAAATTTTCTCGTCTGTTAGCGTTAATCCGTGACAACACGTGCTCATTCGGTTTGTGTCAGCGGCCCTGTGACAAAAGGGGGTTTAATGCATCTCCGTGATGCATTATACCAAGCAAGTCATCATACAATTATGGATCCATAAAATCCAGTTTGTCTAACAACCGACTAAATAATGAGGTAGAATGGTCTTTGGATATGTAGGAAATTGACCAGTAGCAAAAAGTTTCGACCCATCTCAGTCTGCGCAGGCTGACATGGGTCGATACTTTTTGTAGATTCATTAAATCCCCTTTTCACAGAGCTATATACCTCAAGGTAAATCGGTTCCCGACTCTTTGATATGAGGCAAGACGGTCTTGGGCAAGTTTTTTTTTTCGAGAACCTTTCGGTGATTGTTTACAGAGAGCGGTGGCTAGCCCTCGATCTATTTCTCAGGTGGATAAAGTTTCAAAAAGAGTAACTTCGTGGCTTTTTTTTTGTGTGTGTGTGTATCTGCGTTTAATGTTTTCCACATTCTTACATTACAAAGCTCAAGCAGGTCATGAAATAGCTATCATGTTTCTCTTAGTTTACTCCTAAGTCAGTTTTGTTTGTTCGACTCTAACGGTGTTTAACGCCTTTTTGAACATTTTAACAGTTTTATCGCGGCGGCCAGGGAACCTTTCCATGCTTCCAGTGAGTTTTTTTTAAACCAATATTTCGCACAATATTCTGTCCAAGCTACTGGCTGCTTTTCAACATAACCATCGTCGATATGATGATCAGTCGTGATAGAGGAATGAATTTTATCGCGATGGATATCATTAATTCTCTGATAAAAATTGGCGGAGCTTATTACTCGAACCAGCAACCCCATGGTTTCAAGCCCTTTATGGTAGCGAGTGCGCCACAGGGCTCCGCTCATAAGTCAAGTACCACCCAAAACTCTGTGAAAAAAATGGGCGTAATGCATCTTAAAAAAAAAAATCGGCCCAGAGCAGCCTGCGCAGTCCACACAGGCTGAGAAGGGCCGAACTTTTTTTGCTATTTGTCAAATTTCTGCTTGTGTAAGGACCATTTTACCTCATAATTCAGTCGGTTGTAATACAAAATATATTTTATGGATCCCTAATTATGTGATGACTTGCTTGGTTTCATGCATTAACGGGATCAATCAAGTCTCCTTTTGCCAGAACATGGTTCATATTTTATTGAAGACAACCCATTAACATCCATGTACAACAGGCCGGAAAAATCACCATGAATTAGCGCTTTATACATGTGAAAACATTTGGGATCAAAGCGTTAAAAGCACTGATGTGGCATTTGTCAAGGGAGCCGTTGTGTGGAATTAGTAATTTTAAAAATAAACAATAGAAATAGTTTCAAAATATTCGCTTAAAGTCAATCTACTATACTATCAATCACCATCCGATAGAGTAGCGTACAATCTTTTGGGACGAACAACTCCGGGCGAATAAGCCTAGAGACGAAATAAGCCCAGGAACGAACTAGTTTTGGGACGAACAAGCACGGAATCGGGCGGTCAGGGTCTGTATTCACCAACCATTCTTAAGAATGTTCTTAAACTTATTTTCAAGATTTTCCAAGTTTGAAAGTAACACAATCAGAAGGTGTGTTACTTTCAAACTTGGAAAATTTTGGAGAACAAGACCAAGAATATTCTGAAGAATGGTTGGTGAATACGGACCCAGGGGACAAAGATTGTGTGTATCATTACGCCAATAAAAGGCCATATCGGATCACGCTATTTTCGATAAAAAAGAAGTATTTCCACGATCGATAGCCTAATCCAATTTATTTGAATATGCGATTTTCAATTTCATATCTTGGGTGCAGTCGAAACACTTACTTGTCTTAGAAAAAAATTGAGTTTACTTCCTTCGGTTATGCACAAACTACGTGACATGATTTTCAAAATGCCGTATTGAACTCATAGTGGCATTGTCTTCGACAAATGTCACAAAAAAGCGAGCCTGAATTTATATTTCCTTGTATAGAATATGCCACGGAAATTTACTTATCTGACCTTTCTCATATAAGGGGCTTCCTCAACCCTTTCCACGCGTTCCAGTGTTTTAACGACCATATGGAAAAGGGGGCTGTAGAAAACATTGTTGGAAAAGGAGAAAAATGCTGGTAACCAGCATTTTTTCTTTTTTCCCCACAGTGTTTTCTTTTTAATCCTTTCAAGGACAAACCCATGAATTGAGACGTATGTATTATATTGCTACAAATGCTTTCAATATGGACTAAAATTTTGTCGTCTGGTTGTGTTAATCTTTCACTGCCAATGTCGGCTTGGATAGCTTTTGCGGACGGCGAAGATCAAGATTAGACTGCACAGAACGTGCAGTCTGATCTTAGATCTACACCGTCCGCTACTAGATGCTAATCTTTCACCAAAATCAGCTTGGAACCAAACGAATATATACATGTACAAACAGACCAAGAAAAAGTTTAATCCCTGTAGTGTGCAGCGAAGGTATTAAACATTTACCACACAATCCCGACTTTTAACGACCCTGAAGAAAATGCCTTTTGAAAACATTTTAGGAAAAGGAGAAAATGCTGGTAACCAGCATTTTCTCCTTTTCCAACAATGTTTTCTACCCATCCCAAATCAAATTTCAATTTTTGAGCAACATGCCATTTTGTCGTCTGCAAATGCTTTCAATTTGGACCAGTCTAAAGTTTTGTCGTTTGGTGAAGAGTTAAACAGTACATATTTTTCGCTGATCACGGCAACATTACGATTGCGGTCCAAGGGCCAAGACCTGTGGATACTAGAGATGGTGTGAATGGAATCGTATTTCAGAGATCAAAAGTATCACGTGATACGTAAAACACAAGTCCCTGCACTGTTATTAAATACAGAAGGGAACACAAAAGATTTCGTACAATTGTATACACGTGAGAATACGGACGATAGCCTGTATTCACCAACCATTCTCAAGACCATTCTTAGTCTTACTCTCCAAGATTTTCTAAATTTGAAAGTAACACAACTTCTGATTGGCTAAACCAGTTGGTTTAGCCAATCAGAACTTGTGTTACTTTCAAATTTATGACAATTCTGGAGAATGAGACGAAGAACGCTCCTAAGAACGAGGAACTATGGATCTGCAACTTTATATACGAGCCCTGCTCTGGCAAAAGGGGGCTTTATGCATCTCCTTGACACATGATGTTCCGCAAGTCATCGCTTGATCATGGATCCATAAAGTCCCATTTTGTCTAACAACCGACTAAATCGTGAGGTAGACTGGTCCTTTGAAATACAGAAAATTGACCAATAGCGAAAAGTTTCGGCCCAGGTCAGCCTGTGCGAACTGCGCAGGCTGACCTGGGTCGATACTTTTCGCAGATGCACTGAGCCCCCTTTTTCACAGAGCATTGCTCATTTTACAAGTACTTTACTCTTTGACAAATACTCCTACATTTAACGACCCTAAAGATTAACGCTTTTGAAAACAATGTGGGAAAAGGAGAAAATGCTGGTAACCAGCATTTTCTCCTTTTCCCACATTGTTTTCAACCCTTTCAAAGACAAAAATTCCATCGTTTGAGCCACATTTTGTTTTTCGTCTGCAAATGCTTCCAATTAAGTCGATTCTAAAATAGCGTCGTTTGATAGAGTTAAGTAAGGATGTACGTGTATGTATTTTCGTCAATACTTTGATTTGCATTTCTTTTTTTAATTTGAGCCATGCTCAGTGAAAAGGGGGCTTAATGCATCTGCGAAACGTATCGACACAGGTCAACAGGCTGACCTGGGCCGAAACTTTTCGCTATTGGTCAATTTTCTGTATGTCAAAGGACCAGTCTACCTCATGATTAAGTCGGTTGTTAAAAAACTTGAGTGGCTATTATGGATCCATAATTATGTGATGGCTTGATTGGTACCATGCATATCGGAGATGCATTAAGCCCTCTTCTTCCAGAGCATTGCACGGAGATGCATTAAGTCTTCTTTTTCCAGAGCATGGCTCAAATGTTTCTGTCATTTTTCCAAGCACGAAGTCCATATGACAATGTTTCTTTCATTAATCACTCTTTAATTATTATTATTTTTTTTTTTCTAACAGAGAATATTTTTAACTACATTGTAGTTTTAAGATAATAATTTCAGAATTTTATAATGTACCTAAAACTTTGAGAAAAATGGCAAAGATGACCAACAGAAATAAAAGATAATAGATCTACAAACACCTCCAAAGATTTCCGAAAAACACACACTCCTATATGGAGGCAAGGTAAAGAAAGCGTTGCGCCATATAGGAACAAGAAAATTCTTCTGAAAAAGACAGACTGACTTAGACTGTGCTGAAATATGCTCTGTGAAAAGGGGGCTTAATGCATCTGCGGGAAAAGTATCGATCCCCGTCAGCCTGCGCAGTCCGCCCAGGCTGACCTGGGCCGAAACTTTTCGCTATTGGTCAATTTTCTACGTGTCAAAGGACCATTCTATCTCATAATTTAGTCGGTTGTTAAAAAAAGTGGCTGTCATGGATCTATAAGTGTGTAATTGCTTACTTGGTACCATGCATCACGGAGATGCATTAATCCCCCTTTTTACAGAACATGGCTCAAATTTTGAAAATAATGGAAAGTAACCCTACCAGTAATTGTTTCTTTTTTTTTCCCCTCATCGTTTTGCATACTGTTGAAAAAAATAAATTTTCAGTTTGGTATATTTTTTAATAACAAATTTTATTCCAAATTATCTTTGGAAATAGCGGAGTTGCTGCTTAACTCTTTATCACACAACAGAATTTAAGATTGGTCCAAATTCAAAGCATTTGCAGACGACAAATTAAATATGGCTCAAGTGATTGCATTTGTTTCTGAAAGATTACAAAACATTGCGGGGAAAAGGAGAAAATGCTGGTTACCAGCATTTTCTCCTTTTCCCACAATGTTTTCAAATGTCCAATTGCCTTTGGGCGTTAAATCTCGACATTGTGTGGTAAAGGGTTAAAGTGATGCGTCTGAAAATATATTTAGATTATACATGTACATGTACATGTAATGGGTTATAGGGTAACTCTTACAAACTATCAGAATTACAAAAAAATGCAAAAAAAAAGGATTAACCCTTATTATGTTCTTTCATGAATATTCATTTTCTATGGTCTCAATGAACTCCCGTGGAACAGATTAGCAGTAGCAACACTTGTCTATTGCAGTCATAAATGGGCCTGCAAGTTGGCCTGCAAAGGCACGCAGAATAAACATTTCTACATTTTTGACCAATCGCAAATTGCTATTTATTAATTCAGGGATATCATTACCAAGAAGTAGGTCAAACGCCAACTTGAATAGCTACACAGAAAAAAGAAACCTTTGAATTACTGCTAGTAAAGCCGTAGGCGTTTGCACAATAGCGATGCTACGCATTTGTACGTTAGATTTGGCCGATTCAATAAAACCATTTCGAAGTCGAGTCGAGACGGTTTTGTACATATAATATGAAATAAATTGAGTTTTTTTTTTTATTAAATCAAGCTGAAAAAATATATCACCTGCCGGTGTCATCAAACGGAGCCAGGCGTCAAGGCGGCACGCGCCACCAGTATGTAAATGTACATTTATACCTCCCGAATTAAAGAGGTTTTTTTTTTATACATCCACGCATTACCTCCCGTAGTAAATAGCAGCAGACGGCTTTAAACAGACATTGAATGTTATTTATGGTATGGATTCTAGCTTAACCCAAGAATACATGTGAAAGCATTGTTGCAAAAAGGAGAAATTGCTAGATCCGAGCAATTTCTCCTTTTTCAACAATGTTTTCAATAGTCAACTGCTGCTAGACGGCAAAAAGTTGTCTGCGTAGTGTGAAGTGTTAAAATTGAGATTGATTGTATCTCTGTTGAACTTTAATAATAACTGACATATTTTTCTCTTAACTCTTCACCAAACGACAAAAATCTTAGAGTTGTCCGAAATTGAAAGCATTTTGCAGACGATAAATCAAGTGTGGCTGAAACGATGGGATTTGTTTTTGATATGGTAAAAAGCATTGTGGGAAAAGGAGAAAATGCTGTTTACCTGCGTTTTCTTCTTTTCCCATAATGTTTCCAAAGGCGTTTTTCTTCGGGGTCGTCCGAACTCGGAATTGTGTGGTAAAAGGTTAACTCTTTTCCAGATGACAGAACTTGGTTCAAGTTAAAAATTGATTTGAGCAATGCTCTGGCAAAAAGGGGGATTAATGCATTTCCGTAATGCAGTATACCAAGCGTGTAATCACATCAGTTTTGACCCCTCAAAATCCCTCAAAGTCAATTCTTTTTAACATCCGACTAAATCATGAGGTAGACTGGTCCTTTATAATGCAAAAAATTTAAAGTTAGCAAAAATTTTCGGCCCATGTCAGCCTGCGCGGACTGCGCGGTCTGCGCAGGCTAATCCGAGACGACACTTTACGACTACATAAGATTTTTTCATATAGTAGACTTTCGTGACACAGAAAATCGCACAAAACGGGAAGTGTCGTCTCGGATTAGTCACAAGCTGCACATGCTGATCTTGGAAGACACACTTTTACGCGTATGTCCGAAGGCCCCTTTTCGTGTGTTGCGTGCCATATGATTTATGCAACAAAGCATTTGTCAAGGTTTCTCTCTCCGTTTCTTCCTCTCCCCCCCCCTCTCTCTCTCTCTCTCTCTCTCTCTCTCTCTCTCTCTCTCTCTCTCTTAAACTGGAAACAATAATCATAAGAAGGATCTACGACAAATTTTAAACCTGTTAAATTTCAAAGCTTTTGTCGAAGATCAATTAGAATTAATGTTGTTGAAATGATATAATTCGTCTTTGAAAGGACAGAAAACGTGGTGGGAAAAAGGTGAGAAAGCAGGTTACCAGCATATCCTCCTTTTCCCGCAGTGTTTTCAAGCCCCTCTACATCATGGTCTTGGGATTGTTGAGTAAAGTATTAAATCTTAGCGAAAGACCTCCTTGAACACTAACCCTTATGCTGCTAAGCGCGACTCGAGGAGCTTTTGCGGACAGTGTAGATCAAGATCAGACTGCACAGAACGTGCAGTCTGATCTTGGATCTACGCTGTCCGATAAGGAGATATTTCTCCCCCAAAAATACCTTACAAATAGCAAAATCTTGGTTTTTACTGCCGGTTTGGACGTTTCATTACATTTATTCAGCTCGTTAAATGGTTTCTTTTCCGCCTTGCCGGCTGTTCATACAACTTGAGATAATTTTGATAGCAGTTTCACAAGTACGCCATTTCATTATAGTATTTCCTTATTTGCCCTTTACCGAGCCTCTGTATAGCGCAGTCGGTAGTGTACAGAACTCGACAAACTGAGGGGGTTGCTGATTCGAATGCCCAGCTCAGCAAATTTCTCTCTTGCTGATATTCATTGCATCTGGACTTATTCATCTCTCATCGCTGATCATTTGTTTGGGCCATTGATAGATGGGAAAGCAGCCAGTGGCTTGGGAAGAATATTGTGCGAAGTGCTGCTGTCAGAAACTCTTAGAAAGCATGCGTATGTGCACTGGTCGCAGTGATATAACTGAAATAATGTTGAAAACAGTGTTAAACACCGTACAATCAATCCTTATATGCCCTTTACAAAACAATTCCTCTTTTTGAATGATTCCGAAGAAAAAGGACGTTAACTTGGAAAACATTGTGGGTGGAAGACAAAACGCCAGTGACCTGCATTTTTTTTTCTTTCTCCCACAATATCTTTCTCATTTCAAGAAAATCTCACCATTTGAGCCACATCTAATAAAGTCGTCTGCAATCAGTTTCAAACTGGGAGAAGTCTAGAAATTTTGTCGTCTGGTAATGACTTAACTCATTTATCACATAATCTCGAGTTTTAACGAGCTCAAAGAAAAGGCCTTTAGGAAACATTATGGGAAAAGAATTAAATGCTGGTAACCAGCATTTTCTCCTTTTCCCACAATGTTTTCTAACCTTCCAAACTGTGAATTTCTGTTTTTAAGTCACAGTTATTTTGTCGTCTGCAAGGCTTTCAATTTGGGCAATTCTGAAGCTCTGTCGTTTGGTAAAGGGTTAAATAAATTTGCTGCAGATGGTTTTAATCACTTACTGAGCAATCTTATGTTTTAACGACCTCGAGGAAGAGGCCTTTTGAAAACATCGTGGGAAAAGGAGAAAATGCTGGTAACCAGCATTTTCTCCTTTCCCCCACAATGTTTTCTACCCTATGTAATACATGCATGTAAATCACCATTTCACCTGCATTTAATTTATCGTCTGCAAATGCTTTCAATTTGGTCCAATCCAAAATTTTGTCGCTTGATAAAGAGTTAAATTCTTCGACAAAATTGAATCTAATCCAAATTCAGAGCACGTGCAGACCAAAAAATAAATGTAACTCAAAAACTGAAACTTGTTTTTGAAAGATAGAACAGAAAGCATTGTGGAAAAAGGAGAAAATGCTGGTAACCAACATTTTCTCATTTTCCCACAATGTTTTCAAAAGCTTGCTTCCTCCTGATTGTTGCCGAGCCCCGTAGCTCAGTCGGTAGCGTACAGGACTTGAGAAAAGGAGGTCGCTGGTTCGATCCCCGGCTCGGCCAATTTCTTTCCGAGGATTGATGATAGTCATTGCGACAGGATTCATTCCTCTCTCACCACTGACCATTGTTTCGACGATGGTTATGTGGGAAAGCAGCCAGTGGCTTGGAAAGAATATTGTGCGGAGTACTGGTAAAAGAAATTCCAGGAAAGCATGGATAGGTGCACTGGCCGCCACGATATAACTGAAATAATGTTGAAAACGGCGTTAAACACCATACAATCAATCAATCCTCCTGATCGTCAGAACTCGGAATTCTTTGATAAAGGGTTAAATATGGCCGCAATGAGTTAAACTGCTCCACAAGGCACCAAGGGAAACATTGTGCCAAAAGGAAAATTTGCTCGTCACTTTACATCTTTCCCTTTCGATACAATGTTTTGCAATGATGGCTTGCTGCGAGACAAACAAATGAGCCATGCTCTGGCAAAAGGGGGCTTGTCGCATCACCGTGGTGCACAATACCAAGCAAGTTATCAGAGTACTACGGATCCATAAAATCCAATTTAGCAACCCAATGAATAATAAGGTAAACTTTTGACATGTAGAAAATTGATCATTGGCATAAACTTTCTGGCCAGGTAAACCTTCGCGGACTGCACAGGCTGACCCCAGTCGATACTTTTTTGGAGATGCATTAAGCTTTCTTTTCACGGAGTATGATTCAAACGTAATCGTCTGCAAAATAATTGTACACTATAATTACTGTTAGACTTAGAAAATGTTTGTATTCAAGTGGGAAATGGAGGCCATTTGTCTAGTTTTGTGGTTGACAGGAGAAAGAATGGTTACTCTAATATTCAAATACAGGTGACCCGTGCTCTATGAAAAGGGGATTTGGCGGGCAAACTATTGCATCTGCAAAACGTATCGATCTATGTCAGCCCGTGCAGTCCGCGCAGGCTTACCTATGTCGAAACTGTTTTTTCCTTCTGGTCAATTTTCTGTGTGTCCGACGACCGTTTTTATCTCAGGATTCAGTCGGTTGTTAGATAAAATAGATTTTATATACATAGTAAAATTAGTGTTGCACCCCCTGTTTTTAACGTGTTTAATTTTCTGGCGTGAATGATATGAAATGGGTTGGAAATTAGAATCTGGCTGCTGTATACAAGAACAAACAAGTCTGTTGTCTCTGAAATGGAATGAACTGAGGTATCCCTTAACCTCATGGCAGCAGCGACTGATCGAGCTGTTTCAACCTCTCGTGAGAGGTGTGAGACAAAGACTGCAAGCTGTTTTGCATGCCCCGGGCGGAAGTACGCAATATTGCCTGATTTTGTGTGTCCATTCTCTGCAGGTCACTTTCAACCTGTCGTAAGTTTTGTTTCGACATTAAATTCCCTGTTTTAACCAAACTTAAACGCTTCTCGTTTTTCTTAAATTTGAAAGCAACATCTAGGCAAAAGATTCCCACTTACCATGAGGTCAAGGGATACCTCAGTTCAGTTCATTTTATGGGCAAAAGACGAGTCTGTTGGTGTATGCAGCAGCCGAATTCTAATTTCGACCCAATTTTATCTCATTCACGTCAGAAAATCAAACCCGGTAAAAAACACAGGGGGTGCAACACTAATTTTACTATGTATATATCCATAATTATGACAACTTGCTTGGTAGTAGTGCATTACGGAGATGCATTACCATTAAACTCCTTTTTGCCAGAGCATGGCTAAAGAAGATTTGCCCTTCCTCTCTATGCAAAGAAAAAGATTTTTCTATGAGTTTACCAGTAATAAAAAAAAGAAATGAGCCGTGCTCTGTGAAAAGGGGGCTTAATGCATCTGCGAAAAGTATCGACCCAGGTCAGCCTGCGCAGTCCGCGCAGGCTGACCTGGGCCGAAACTTTTCGCTATTGGTCTTTTTCCTGTATGTTCATGGAACAGTCTACCTCATGATTAAGTCCGTCGCTAAAAAAATTGGCTATTATGGATCCATAATTATGTGATGGCTTGATTGCTACCATGGATCACGGAGATGCATTAAGCCCCCTTTTGCTAGAGCGTGGCTCAAACCATTTTTAAATTCAGGTGCTTCAAAAAAATCCCTAAGTATGCTTGAATCACTTTCCTGCAGTCTACTCTAACCCTTTACCACACAATCCCGAGTTTTAGCGACCCTCACGAAAATAGCTCTTGAAAACATTGTGGGAAAAGGAGAAAAGTGCTGGTTACCGGCATTTTCCCTTTTTTCCCACAATCTTTCCTACCATTTCAACCAAAAATTGTATTATTTGCATCGCTTTTGATTTGTCGTCTGCAAATGCTTTCAATTTGGACGCGTCTAAAAATTTTGTCGTCTCGTAAAGAGTTTAATCTTTACACGAAGACGAATTTTAGATTCGTCTAACGTGAAAGCGATTGCAACAAAGTACAATTAAAATAATGTAGCTCAAATGACTGGTTTTCTCTTCGAAATTGTTTAAAATATCGTTCGAAAAGGAGACAATGCTGGTAATCAGCATTTTCTCCTTTTTTCCCCAAATGTTTTCAAAAGTTCATTTTCTTCGGGGTCGTTAAAGCATGGAGTTGTTTTGTAAAGGGTTAAAGGGGCTAAAAGTCGTCCCAGCAAATTAGCTACATAAAGTAGGGTTGACTGGTAATCAATTTCATATCTTTTGTTGTGATATTTACATCTGTCAAATTTGCCTCAGCTTGTATCACACGTGCCGGGCACGCGCCCTCTTTATATGTAAATAGACTAAATCATAATAATAATAATAAAAGTTCGTTTAATCGTCCCCAGGTGAATTCGACCCCCAGGTGTAGTTTGGCACAACCGAACTAGTTGGGATTTAAAAAGTGATTTACGCTACTTTCAAAGATTTTTATACATATACCGAAGGAAACTGACTATCCTAGGTTTCACCAGTACACGGCTGAGGCCCTGTAGTGCCTTGCTCAAAGACACTAACACGTGACTAGCTCCGCGGCAGCTGAGATCGAACCAGGATTTCCTGGTTTCAACTCAAAAACTAATCCACAGATAATCCGAACAGAAAGAGAATTCGGCGGACACTCGTCACAACTCGGGCGATTCCGTAACTACATCAACGGATCACCCGAGGTTTGCCGACTGTTTGACCGAGCGTATTGCTTATACTTTCTGAATAAAAATGTTGCTTTACTGCCGAAGGCTAAATTAAGTTGTAAGGCAGATCGGCGCTAACATAGGCTATAACCTATCTTGCCCGACCTCTATGGCTCAGTAATCAAGTCTTTACCAAAGAATCCTGTATTTTTATGGCCCCAGGGAAGGAGCCTTTTTATGAAAATATTGTGGGGAAAAGAGAAAATGTTGGTAACTAACAGTTTTTTCCTTTCACTACAATGCTTTCTACCATTTCAAAGACAGATTGTTTTTAGCTATTCTTAATTTGACGCGGTTAAAATTTTGTCGTTTGGTAAAGAGTTATAAGCGCTTAAAATAATAAACATTTCTGGCGGCTCTAGTCACATGGGAGATTTCTTTAACAAGGTACAAGGTACTACAAAGCCCCAGAAATGACATAAATTAATGGCGCCGTCCACAGAAACACCTTAAGTTGTAACACCACTGCGAAAACCTTCCGCATCGTAGTACCCCAAAAGTAGTTCCATTAAAAAATTTGACAGCAAGTAATTCTGCTGCACTGTTTTATCAGAGAAAATGGAAGGGCAGGTCTAAAATGTGTTTCTGGTGTTGATTTGGCGATTTCTGTGGAATCTGAGTGTCTAAGTTTGTTATTTTTTGAGGAACTATTTTGTGCCTGTACCAACATAAAGGAACATGGTCTGCCACCCGGAAGGGCTTTTTTTTTTCAACGTGATTTTTCAAGGGTAGTTGTGTTTGAGGTGGAATTGCAAAAAACGCAATCGGTTGAGGTATCATTTTTTTTTCCTTCTTGTCTGGGCAACTGGACATGTAGTATTTTGGACATATAAGATAGGAACAAACAGCAAAGCTGTGGATTCGCCAATAAAAGTACAGCAGAGGGTCAAAGATGGAGAATGTTTACTCTATTTTCAATGTTGCTAAGACACGTAAAGCTGACACCACCGTACTGAAAGTAAGCACTACCTTCCGCTATCTCGGTAATTTGAAATAAGCAATGCTCTGTGAAAAGGGGGCTTAATACATCTGCGAAAAGTACCGACCCAGGTCAGCCTGCGCTGTCAGCGCAGGCTGACCTGGGCCGGAACTTTTCGCCATTGGTCATTTTTCTGTATGATCAAGGATCAGTCTACCTCACGATTAAGTCGGTTATTTAAAAAAAAAAAAAAAAATGGCTATAATGGATCCATCATTATGTGATGGCTTGATTGGTATCATGGATCACGGAGACGCACTAAGCCTCCTTTTGCCAGAGCATGGCTCAAATATATGTGGGCTCAATGAATGAAAACACATCGATTCTTTTTCTGGTTTTTTTTTTTTTCGTAGAAACATTTTCTCCGTTGTACGCACCTGCCCAAAAGGGCAGTCAGCCTCCACTCTACTTCATTGTTTCCATTGCGATCTTAATATCCGGTTCTATTCATGATGCCCTTTTGATTTAATGGTATCGAATTCATTCTTTGTTTTTTTTTTTACTTGCTCTTCTTTCACGATTTTATCTTATTTATTTGGATTGTGGCCGCTTTCGGTAGCTATGTTAGTAACGTGCAGGTCTTGAAACCAGAGGTTGCTGGTTCGATTCCCCAGCACAACAAAATTCTTTCCGAGGATTTATGATAAGTCATTGCGTCAAGAATCACCCCCCCCCTTTTCACTGCTGAATATTGACCATGGTCCATATTCACCAACCATTCTTAAGAATATTCTTAGTCTTATGCTGAAGAATTTTCTAAACATGAATATAACAAAACTTCTGATTGGCTAAACCATGTGGTTTAGCCAATCAGAAGTCGTGTTACTTTCAAATCTAGAAAATTCTTGAGAATTAGACAAAGGATATTCTTAGAATTCTTGGTGAATACCAACCCACTGGTTTGAAGATGTTTTTGTAGAAAGCAATTATAGATACATAAAATCCATTTTGTACAACAAGATACGGAATTATTAGGTACACTGATCCTTTGAAAGCAGAAAATACGCCAAAAGTAAATAGTTTCGGCCCAGGTCAGCATGCCCAGGCTGACCTGGGCCGAAACTGTTTGCTATCGGTCAGTTTTATACATGTCTTGATTTAGAAGGTTGTTATACAAAACGGTTTTTGATGGATCTACAGTACTGTGATGACTTGCCTGGTATCGCGCATCACGGAGATGCATTAAGCCCCTGTTTCACAGAGCATGGCTCAATTCTTTATTGTCCATATCGACAATCATGCTTTCTTAGTCTTCTGCTGTGATACCGTTTGTAGAGATAAGGATATACGCAAGACTGAACTAACAGAGACTTTTTAACAAATGCATTAAGCCTCTTTCTCACAGAGCATGGCTTAAATCTTTTTTTTTTTTGTCTTTAAATCACGCCGACACTTCTTTAGGTTCAAGGACCTTTTTGCGGACATTGTAGATCAAATTAGACTGCACAGAATATGCAGCCTGATCTTGGACCTTCACTGTCTGATAGGGAGATATCTTTTCCCTCAAAAAATACCTTTGAAATGGCGATATTTGGGATTTTACCATCGGCTTGAATGTTTAATTTCTCTTATTTGGCAGTATAAGGGTTAAAAAAAGAAATAATAAATCTTTCTGCCTGCCTAGAACAATTTCAACATCTCACTTATCTTTGGGAGTTTAGATTCAGCCTATTTCATACCAAAAATGTAGCGTTGATTCATTCCGAGTACTACACTGCCGCGCCTGCAAACGTTACATTTCCATGACACGATTCCTGTTGACGGAATTTACCGAGCACTGTGGCGGCTAGATCACGCGGACCGAAACAAACAGGTCGTATCGATTGCTTCTAAAAGCAGCGCGACCTCCTACATATTTCCGTTCTAATTACGGTGTTTACGAACTTTATTCGAGACACACACCGAAAATAGACGATTATTCTCGATGATTTCCGTTTATTATATAACGGCGATAAGGCGTATTTTGCCCATATATGGTAATTTTACAACTTTTTATTGATTCTTCTGAGAGAAAAATACGCCTAGAAAGATTATTCTTGGAATATCAAATGTGAAATTCAATAAAATGTAGAAGGTCTGCGGTTATGTTATTTGGCTGAACAATCCCTAGCTTTTATTTTTAACGGTTCTGTTTTAACCCTTTATCACGCAATCCCGACTTTTAACGACCCTGAGAAAGGAGCCTTTTGAAAACAATGTGGGAAAAGGAGAAAATGCAGGTAACCAGCATTTTCACCTTTTTCCCCACAATGTTTTCTACCCTTCCGAAAACAAATTTCAGTTTCAAAGTCACATCTATTTTGTCGTCTGCAAATGCTTTCAATTTCAGTCAGTCTAAAGTTTTTGTCGTAGGGTAAAGGGTTAACACTTAACCTCGGCTGAATAAGTAAAATGAATTTTTCCAGCCAGTTGTAAAAACCAAATATTGTAATTTCAGATTTAATTTTTTGGGGAAAATATCTTGTTATCAAACAATGTTGATTCAAGATCGGACTGCGCATTCTGTGGTAAAGGGTTAACGCTTTACCAGACAACAAAAGACTCTTTCATATTGGCAGACGACAATTTCAATGTGGCCCAAAGGATGGTATAAGTCTTTCAAAGGATAGAAAACATTGTTGGAAAAGGAGAAAATTCTGGTAAAGGGTGTAACCCATTGTCTCATGGCATACAGCAGACGAACGTAGAAAGAAACCTAATAACATGTTGATTTAACCAACACGCATTAATACGGAGCCCGGTAGGTGTCATGCTCTACACATTTTTTATTTCGAAATAACGAAATCCTAAATCGTTAAAACGAAATGCTATTTCGAGAAAACGAAATACTAAATCGTTAAAACGAAATCCAATTTCGAGAAAACGAAATACTAAATCGTTAAAACGAAATCTCAAATCGTTAAAACGAAATGCTATTTCGATAAAACGAAATGCTATTTTAACGATTAAGTATTTCGTTTTAACGATTTAGTATTTCGTTTTCTCGAAATAGCATTTCGTTTTAACGATTTAGGATTTCGTTTTAACGATTTAGTATTTCGTTTTCTCGAAATAGTATTTCGTTTGAACGATTTAGGATTTCGTTATTTCGAAATAAAAGATGTGTAGAGAATAACACCTACCGGGCTCCGTACATTAATGGGTAGTATATCTGGAAAAGACACACACTCACTCTCTCTCTCTCTCGGAATCCTGCTCTGTCAAAAGGAGGTTTTTAATTGCATTCTCCGTGATCCACGATAACAAGCAAGTCATTACATAAGTATGGATTCACAAAATCCATTTTATATGACAACTGACTGAATCATGAGGTACAGCAGTTCCTGACATGCATAAAATTGACCCCAAAAAACAAATCGACCCAGATCAGCCTGCGCAGACTGACCTGAATCGATGCCTTTTGCGGATGCATTAAGCCTCCTTTTCATAGAGTATGGCTCATATATAGCGGTCCTGTGTGGCTTTATGTCAGGTGCAGAATTCGTTATCTGGAGATCCCGGTTTCGATACTCAATCAAAGTACTTGGTGCTCTGCAGGCGTGTCTTTGGGCAAGACATTTCAGAGCCCCAGCCTAGTACTGGTAAAACTTGGATAACTCTTAGTATTCACAAATAATTCTAAATTCAAGTTAGAGGGTCTCTTGGACACCTTAGTGATTTCGATAGGTCATTAGATAGATAGTTAGAGATTATCGTTATGGACAGATCGTTATAGGGAATACCTGTTCGATTCCCGCTGGGGGCACTGATGCTGCACTGTTCATGTGACAGGGCCCTTGGGCAGGCAGTTATACTGGTGAAAGTAATGAAAGGCAATGGGAAGGCGAACTGTCGCGCTGATGTACTGAAATGAGGAATGCTCTGTGAAAAAAAAAGGGGGGGGGGAATTTAATTTAAAGGGGGTTTAAGTGGGGTTGCTATTTGTACACTTTTCTGCTTGTCAAAGGACCATTTTACCTCACGAATCAGTCGGTCGTAGGACAATATGGATTTTGTGTACCCATATTTATATGAGCCAAGCTCTATAAAAAGGGGGTTTTATGCATCTGCGAAAAGTTTCGACCCAGGTCAGCCTGCGCAGTCCGCGCAGGCTGACCTGGGTCGAAGCTTTTCGCTATTGGTCAGTTTTCCTGATGACCAAGGACGGTTCTACCTCATGATTAAGTCGGTTAAAGAAAAAAAAATGACTGTTATGGATTCACAGTTGCGTGATGGCTTGATTAGTATGATGCATCACGGAGATGCATTAAGCCCCCTTTTGTCAGAACATGGCTCATGTGTCGGATGAGTTGAAGTCGAGCTCTCAATAGCATTATAATAACATACTGGTATAATGGGAGTCCTGCTTGGCTCAGTGGTAAAGTGTAGGACTCGTAGCCTTGAGGTCCCGTGTTCGCGTCTCACTGGTTTTTTTTTCGTGGGAGTGGTCCTTTGGCAAGACACTTCAGAGCCCTAGTACTAGTACTAGTGAATCCCAGGTCATACATGAATATGCGAGCTGCCGCTGTGATATGACTTAAATAATGTTGAAAGCGATGTAAAAACACCATTCGATCAATTAAACGTACAATGCATGATTGCAAAAGCAAAGTACAGTGAACAGTAAATCAGCCAAAGTAATCGCCTCTTCCCCTCGTTGTTTTCAAGACCAGTATGCAACGGAGGCGTTAAAAAAGTCAAAACACTTATCTATCTGTCTTACCATTATCCGGCCAAACAACTTAACTAGAAGTTTTAAGCCGATAGTAAAAACCTGAATAAGGTTATTTCAAACTTATTTTTTTTGGAGGAAAATATCTCCATATCAGACAGTGTAGATCCAAGATCAGACTGCACGTTCTGTGCAGTCTGATCTTGATCTTCGTTGTCCGCGAAAGGTCAGTGAGTCGCGCCAAGCAGCTTAAAGGTTTTTAAAAAAAGCGTAAACACTTATTTGGCTGCCTTAATACATTTCAGTCGGCAGTCGACATTTATTGTCTTACAGCAGACTATTTTGTGAAAAAAAAAATTTTGACCAGTGGGGAAATTACTCGTAAAGGGTAATTTCTCTTTTGACCAGAATGTGATCACATATAAACCATGCTCTGTGAAAAGGGGGCTTAATGCATCTGCGAAAAGTATCGACCCAGGTAAGCCTGCGCAGTCCGCGCAGGCTGACCTGGGCCGAAACTTTTCGCTATTGGTAAATTTTCTGTATTTCCAGGGACCATTCTACCTCATGATGAAGTCAGTTGGTAAAAAGAGTGGCTATTAGGGATCCGTAAGTAACTGATGTTTTGCTTGGTTTCATGTATCAAGGAGAAGCATTAAGCCCCCTTTTGCCAGAGCACGGTTCATATGCATCTCCCTGAAAGGTTATACCAAGCATAGCAGTCACATAATTGTGGTTTCACAAAATCGAGCTTGTCTAACTATCTCCCTGATAGGTTATACCAAGCATAGCACCTCATCACATAATTGTGGTTTCACAAAATCCAGTTTGTCTAACTATCTCCCTGATAGTTTATACCAAGCATAGCATCTCATCACATAATTGTGGTTTCACAAAATCCAGTTTGTCTAACTATCTCCCTGATAGGTTATACCAAGCATAGCATCTCATCCCATAATTGTGGTTTCACAAAATCCAGTTTGTCTAACTATCTCCCTGATAGTTTATACCAAGCATAGCATCTCATCCCATAATTGTGGTTTCACAAAATCCAGTTTGTCTAACTATCTCCGTGATAGTTTATACCAAGCATAGCACCTCAACACATGATTGTGGTTTCACAAAATCGAGCTTGTCTAACTATCTCCCTGATAGGTTATACCAAGCATAGCATCTCATCACATAATTGTGGTTTCACAAAATCCAGTTTGTCTAACTATTTTCCTGATAGGTTATACCAAGCATAGCATCTCATCATATAATTGTGGTTTCACGAAATCCAGTTTGTCTAACTATCTCCCTGATAGTTTATACCAAGCATAGCATCTCAACACATAATTGTGGTTTCACAAAATCCAGTTTGTCTATCTCCCTGATAGGTTATACCAAGCATAGCATCTCATCACATAATTGTGGTTTCACAAAATCCAGTTTGTCTAACAATCGACTGAACAATCGACTGAATCATAAGAAAGTGGGTCCTTTGACAGGCAGAAAATATTGACCAATTACAAAAAGTTTCGACCGAGGTCAGCCTGCGCGGACTGCGCAGGCTGACCTCGGTCGATACTTTTTGCAAATGCATTAAGCCCCCTTTTACTCAGAGTATGGTTCATAACTTTGTAGCAAGCATCAACCATCTACCAGACGACAAAATTCTAGACATGTCGAAATTGAGAGCAATTGCAGACGACAATTGAAACATGGCTCAAATTATGGGTTGATTTCGAGAGGCTAGTAAAGAGTGTGTAAAAAGGAGAAAATGCTTATTACCGGCATTTTTTTCCTGTTTGCCACAGTGTTTTCAAAAGCCTTCTTCATCCGGATGGTTAATACACGGGATTGTGTAAAAAAATTTAAAAAAAGGATGATTCCTCCTGATGGTAAATATTTTACAGGAATGTTTTCAAAGCTGCATGCTATAAATTTTTATCAAGAGGAAATGAGTCAAACATTTACCAAACAGTTTCGACACCTTTTAAAAAAACATTGTGAGAAAAAGAGAAAATGTGGATTGCCAGTATTTTCTCATTTTCCCCCACAACGTTTTTCCTGCCTATTCGAAGACAGATATAAACCTTTGAGCAGTATGTCGTCTGCAAATGCCTTTGATGTAGGAAAGTCTAAAAAATTTCTCCTTTTCCCACAATGTTTTCTGTCCTTTCAAAGGCAAATACCAGCCTTTGAGCAATTTGTCGTCTGCAAGTGTTCTTGATTTGGGAAAGTTTAAAATTTTGTTGTCTGGTTAGAACATAACTTTACCAGACGACAAAGTTTAAAACTAGACCAAATTGAAAGGATCTGAAATGTTTAGCTTAGCTCAAAAGATGGTTTCTGACTTTAAAATGGTTTGAAATGAAATGGTCGATAACTTTGTGGGGTAAGAAGAAAATGCTGCTTACCAGGATTTTCTTTTTTTCTCCCACAATGTTTTTGAAAAACCCTACTCCTAAAGGTCTTTTAACTCTTTACCAAACGACAAAATTTTAGACTCGTCCAAACTGAAAACAATCACAGACGAGAAATTAAATGTTGCTCAAATGACTGGATTTTTCCTATGAAGAAGGTTAGAAAAGCTTTGGTTACCAGCATTTTCTCCTTTTCCCTCAATGTTTTTTTCAAAGATTTCTCTTGCAGGGTCCTTAAAAATCGGAACTGTGTGGTAAAAGGTTAAACTCGGGATCGTATGGTCAACCTTAAGGCTGCTAAGCACGACTCACTGACCGTTTGCGGACAGCATAGATCAAGATCAGACTGCACAGAACGTGCAGTCTGATCTTTGATCTACACTGTCCGATAAGGAGATATCTTTCCTCCAAAGATATCTGTGAAATAGGAAAATTTGGGTTTATACTATCGGTTAGAAAGTTTCATTTCTTTTATTTAGCAAGATAAGTGTTAGGGGTAAAATAGAGTAAAAAAGAAGATCAATAATTGTGCGTAGGATCCTGCTGGGTGTGTGTATTTGTCCTCACATGTTCTTTCTGGTCTCTAGAAATTGATGAAATATTGGTAAACGTAAAATATCGCTAAGTGATTTCTTTCGTAGATGACATCCAAGAGATTGTCACGAAATGTCAGGGTGAAAGGTCATTATTATAGGTTATTATCAAGGTCAAGTTAATCATTCTTTGTACAGCTATAGAGTATATATTAAACCTTTAGGCTGTTAACCCTTTCCCAAACAAGCCCTAGTTTTCACGTGTCTGCAGTACAAGTCTTTTGAAAACACCGTGGGAAAAGGAGAAATTGCTCGTAACGAGCAATTTCTCCTTTTCCCACAGTGTTTTCTACCTTTTTTGAGACCTTCCTGCCATTTTAATCAAATTCAAAGTTGTCATCTGCAAACTCTTTCAATTCGGACCAGTCCAAAATTTGTCGTTTGGGAAAGGATTAAGCGCGACTTGGGTCACTTTTGCGGACAGTGTAGGTCAAGATCAGACTGCACAAAACGTGCAGTCTGATCTTGGATCTACACTGTCCGATACGGTATTTTATTCTGGTGAAATCAGTTTGGAAATAAAGATATTTGGGTTTTTACAATTATGTGGAAATGTTCGTTTCATTTTTTTCGTAACTTAAGGGGTAACCCCAATCCTGTCGAATTTATGTTGTATGACTGTCACAAACATAGATTCTGTTCATTTAATGGAATCGAGTGTAACTTCATAGACGAAACATGAGAGTGTAGATAAAGCATGATCAGGCTACACGTAGGTGCAGGCTGATCTTTGTCGATACATTCTGCAAATATAAACATAAAGCCGAATATGTTAGAATAAGGATTATCTCGAATTCTTTCCTGTGGTAAAATTTCACTTCCTTCTGAAATGAGAGAAATACGATGAAACCTCGGTAAATCGAATATTCGGATTTTCGGTACACTCAGTACATATACTTATTCTTCGGATTATCCAATATTCGAAGTTTCTGTGCACCATTTAACCCTTCACCGAACGCTGTCGAGTTTTAACAACCCTGAGGAAGGCAGCTTTTGAAAAAATTGTGGGAAAAGGAGAAAATGCTAGTAACCAGCATTTTCTCCTTTTCTCACAATGTTTTCTACCCTATCGAATAAAAATCCCATCACTTTTGTGCCATACTGAATTTGTTGTCATGCTTTCAATTCGGACAAGTCTAAAATTTCGTTGTCTGATAAAGGGTTGAAAATAGATATATATATATACCTAATCTATGTGGGTCAGTGATTCCTCATAGACATGAAAATAACGAAATTTCCCACGAAAAAAAAAAATCAATGAGCTCTGAGTAGCTGCTGCTTCACTGTTTTGCACTTGATGCCACAGTGTAGAGTAACGTCATTTCTGTCCGAAATATGTGCTTCCGAAATGACGTCCACTTTTGCATAAGTCGAATGGAATATACGTCATGCTCGTGACCGTCATTCACACGAAAATAATTATGTATCAAAATTTGACAATTATACTATATAGTATACGTAGAGAGTTGCTGCGGGGAAAATGTCAAAACTATTGGTTACTCTAGCGAAATAAATACATCAGACAGCATGTTTTTTTTTTAACTCCATACCAAACGACAAAATTCTAGATTTGTCCAATTTGAAAGCATTTGCAGACGACAAATTCAAGGCGGTTGAATTGACGGCTTTTGTCTTTGATAGGGTAGAAAACATTGTGGGAAAAGGAGAAAATGCTGGGTACCAGCATTTTCTCCTTTTTCCACATTGTTTTCAAACGCTTTCTTTGTTCTGATCGTTAAGAGACGGGATTCTTGGGTAAAAGGGTTGACCCTTTGGGATCTGCATAAGTATTTTTACATACTGAAATCAAAGCGTTGAAAGCACTGGTGTGGCATTTGTCAAGGGAGCCATTGTATGGGATTAATAATTTGAGAAATAAACAATAGAAATAGTTTCAAAATATTCGCTTGAACGTCAACCTACTCTATAGTTATGCACAATCCAATTGAGTAGCGTGAAATTTTGTGGGACGAACAAGTCCGGGCGAACAAGCCCAGGGACGAATAAACCCAGGAACGAACTGGTTTGGGACAATCAAGCACGAAATTGGGTGGTTAGGAAACAAAGATTGTGTGTATCATTACGCCAATAGAAGACCATAGCGGATCAAACTATTTTCGATAAAAAGAAGTATTTCCATGATCGAAGGCCTAATCCATTTCATTTTAAGGCGTCATTTTCATTTTCATATCTGAGTGCAATCGAAACACTTATTTGTCGTAGCAAAATTGAGTTTAATTTGGTTTACTTCCTTCGGTTTTGCGCAAAATACGATACATGTACATGATTTTCAAAATGCCATATCGAACTCATAGTGGCATTGTCTTCGACAAATGCCACAAAAATTGAAAACTTAAAGCAGTTTCCCCGTTTGTAACGCTCTTCATGTCCCTATCTCTGTATCATTTTTACCCGCTGTCAGTGATCCCGAATCACATTCTTATAGGCCCAATGGCGCCAAAAATAAACAAGGAATGAACCATTCTACAGTCTACGAAATTTTAACATATTTTTTTTCTTCTCTGGCAGTAAGGATGTATCTTCAAAGTATTTAACGGCATTTAACAAGAACTTATGACTTACAGCTTAAGAACTAAATAGCCCCCCTCCCCCATTACTTAAACTTGAGTTAAAAGACTGCCTCTTGTAAGCGCCCACTTCTCTTACTTCCACTGGGCAGTCTCTCAATACAGGTTTGTTAGTACATTCATCTCTGTCTCATTTCACTCTGAAACAAATTTTGCGACAAATAAACCAGCCATGTTCTGACAAAAGGGGGCGTAATGCATCTTGGTGATGCATGATACTAACCACGTCATCACATGATCATGGATCCATAAAGTCCATTTTGTCTAACAACGGACTGAATCATGAGGTAGACTGGTTCTTGGACATACAGAAAATTGACCACTAGCGAAAAGTTTCCATGGGTCCAGATCAGTCTACGCGGACTGCGCTCGTTGACCGGGGTCAATACTTTTCGCAGATGCATTTTTAAACACCCTTTTCAAAGAGCATGGCTCGAGTGGATTATCACTATTTTAGACTCTGTTGCTTCTTTTGGTACAATGATTTCGGCATTTGTCTATTGCAAGCCGTGTTCAGTTGCCCGTAGGTTGTAAATATGTAACGCTTTCTGAAACAATCGTATGTTTTAGAGACCTGGAGGAAGGAAATTTTTTGAAAACATCGTGAGAAAAGGAGAAAATACTCGTAACCAACATTTTCTCCTTTTCCCGCACTTGTTTCTGTCCTTTCAAAAATGGAGACCATCATTTTAGCCATGTTAAAATTGTCGTCTGCAAATGCTTTCAAATTTGGGACCAGTCCAAAATTATGCCGTCTGGTTAATTCTTTACCACACAATGACGAGTTTTAACGCCTCTGGGAAATTAGACCTTTGAAAACATCGTGGGAAAAGGAGAAAATGCTGGTAACCAGCATTTTCTCCTTTTCCCACGATGTTTTCTAACCTTTCAGGAACAAGTCCGATCATTTGAACCATATTTAATTTATCGTCTGCAAATGCTTTCAATTTGGGACAACTCCAAAATATTGCCGTCTGGCTAAGTGGTTTAATCACTATGACTGGGTATTAATTATTAACAGAGAACTTGAACTTTTCAGTGGGTTGTGATAGTTCGCCCGTGGGCTACAATATATCGCTGTACCACGACAGGGTGCGTAGGTGACGAACAAAATGACAGTGAATTGATCGTCATTTTCACCGATTTTCAAAAATCGCCGTAAACAAGTAAACAACAGACGCATCTCAAGGCCTTGACAACGCAGAATGGAATAGAATATTTTATTGGCTTAAATTGCAGAGTTTTTTTTTATCATCAAAAAGAAAATCAGACATACATCTATACTAGTATATATTAGAAATACGACCCCCGCTCTTGCAGAATACATATTTTGAAAATATTGCGAGAAAAGGAAGAATTATTTGAACATTTCAAGCAATTGCTCCCTTTCTCTTGACTATTTCCTATTGATTTTGATTGATTTTATGGTGTTTAACGCCGGATTTCAACGTAATTTCAGTTACATCGCTGCGGCCAGTGCACCTATCCATGCTTTCCTCGAGGTTTTGTTACCAGTAGGGTAAAGCGGGGCAAAACGCCCAAGTAATCAAGTAAGACAATTATCTTTGAGTTTCCGATCTTTAACCCGTTCCCAATCGACAAAATTTTAAACTCTTCCAAATTGACAGCATCACGGTATGACTTTTACATAATGGTACAACAGAAAAAGAAGTTCTCTTGACAAGGTTGAAAACATTGTGGTTACCAGCATTTTCTCCATTTCCCACATTGTTTTCGATAGGCTTCTTCGTCGGGGTCGTTAAAACTCGGGACTGTGTGGTAAAGGGTTAAAATGTGTCTCTTTCGTTTCACCACAAAAAAAAAAAATCTGTGCTGCCATTGAATTAACCAAATGACAAACTTTTAGACTCGTCTAAATTGAAATTATTTGTAGACGACATATTTAACCCTGTACCAGACGACAAAATTTGGAGTGGTCCAAATTGAAAGAGTTTGCAGACGACAATTTCAAATTTGATGAAAATGACAGAAAGGTCTCAAAAAGGGTAGAAAACACTGTGGGAAAAGGAGAAATTGCTCGTTACGAGCAATTTCTCCTTTTCCCACAGTGTTTTCAAAAGACTAGTACTGCAGACACGTGAAAACCAGGGCTTGTTTGGGAAAGAGTTAATGAGGTTTGAAGTGACAGTATTTATCTTTGAAACTGCAGAAAACATTGCGAGAAAAGGAGAACAGGCTGGTTACAAGCATTTTCTCCATTTCCTAAGATGTTTTCGAAAGCTATCTTTAGCAGGGTTGTTAAACAAATAGGATTGTTTGGTCAATAATTTATATAATTATTTAGTATTATGTCGAATACTTAAACTGCTAAACTACACTACTACTACTACTACTACTACTACTACTACTACTATTTCAATCGGAAGAAAAGTAGAAAATGCTGGTAATCAGCATTTCCTCCTTCTCCAACAATGTTTTAAAAAGCTTTCGTCAGCAGGGTCGCTTAAAGGCCTAATGGCGGCAAAAAAAAGCAATGCAGGTGTTAAAATTGCATTCAAATTTCAATTATACCATGTAAAAGTATGGAATATATTGTGAATATGAAAATCTGTTATTGTGTGGTCGTTTCATTTGTTAGTCGCTGGGAAAAAATGAATTTTACTGTCAGGCAAAAAGTAAACAGAAAATAGAGTGACCTGGCAACTTTTAACCGAATTTTGAAATTAATTTCTCTGCCAGCGACTAACACATGGACCAACCTTACAATGACAGACTGTCATCTTCAGAATAATTTCCATACTTCTAAATAGTATGATTTAAAGTTAAATTCATTTTAACACCCACTTTGTCTACTTTTAGCAGCTATTGTTACTTTAAACACAGGTTTGTTTTGTAAAGAACTTTTATTAATCAGTATGGAGGTGGGAGACACACGCGATATTTATCGCTTCCGACACGGTAAGTTTATGACGGTGTCACTCTATAGAATATAATTTATCGCATCAATTTATAAAATCTGAACCAAACGACAAAATTCTAGGCTTATCCAAATTGAAAGCTTTTGCAGACGACAAATTGAATATTCGAAACTTAAAATTTCTATTTCAAAGTGTAGACAATATCGTGGGAAGAGGAGAAAAATGCTGGTTACCAGTATTTTCTCCTTTTCCTAAAATTTTTTCGATAACATTCTTCTTCTGCAGGTCCTGTGCAGTCTGATCTTGATCTACACTGTCCGCAAAAGAGCTTTGAGTCACACATAGAAACCTAAGGGTTAAAATGCAGTGGCACTATAAGGACTCAAAAGAGCAGAGCTCTGCTAAAAGGGGGTTTAATGCATCTCCGTGATGCATTGTACCAATCAAGTCATCACAAAATTATGGATCCATAATAGCCACTTTTTTTTAAACAACCGACTTAGTTATTATGTAGACTGGTCCTTGGACATATAGAGAATTGACCAATAGCGAAAAGTTTCGGCGCAGGTCAGCCTGCGCGGATTGCGCAGGCTGACCTGGGTCGATACTTTTCGCATATGCATCAAGCCCCCTTTTCACAAAACATGGTTCATGTAAATGAAACCATTGTGCCATAATGTTGACTTTCTTTTCCATAGTTTAAATAATAGGCTTCAGATGTTGAGGTTAAACAAACCGCCATTGTTCAATCCTAAAATCATCTGCTTTTAACAGAATTTTCAAATTTCAAAAAAAGAATCGCCATTTTTCTCAAGAAGATCGGGACAAAGGTCTACAAGGTCAAACGCTTTTTGTTCTCTGTTACTTACGACGCACATAATCACAGCAACCAATCAGATATCGCGTTATAAAGACCTACTATCCAATGAAAACGCTGATATCTAGAGTAATGGCCGGTGTGTGACAGGTGACAACTTTGTTAGATCTAGCAACCAAACAAACAGAACTGAATAATTTGAACAAGGTACAGAATACCGATAAAAGAGTTTTCCATTTATCTGGACTTTTACATGATACAGCGATTTGCTCCTTTTGCCACGATATTTTCTATATCTTTTAATAGAAAGACAAATTTGTCTTCTTTTATTGAACCTATTGCCACTGCAAGTACGAATTTTAACGCCCCATTCAGTAGACCCCCCCCCCCCCCCCCCTAAAAAATGGGGGAAACTATAGTTAGTTTAGTACAAGCAACTCGCAATGTTTCCAGCAGCGGTTTATATAAATCTGTAAAGATTTTTTTTTTTCAAACTTGTAAAAAAAAATACTTTGTGCCTTTTCATTTTTTCTATGGGAGGTCTATAAGAAAAAAAAAGAGGAATTATGGATCAACTCTTTGCCACACTATCCCGAGTTTTAACAACTCTGAAAGAGCAGGCTTTTGAAAACATTGTGGGAAAAGGGAGAAAATGCTGGTGACCGGCATTTTCTCCTTTTTACCCACAATGTGTTTTTTTTTTAACCCCATCAAAGACAGAATTTATCATTTAAGCTACAACTAATTTGTCGTCTGCAATTGCTTTCAGTTTGGCTTTCAGGCTTTTAAAACATTATGGGAAGAGAAAAAAAAAATGCTGGTGACCGGCATTTTCTCCTTTTCCCACAATTTTCTTTAACCCTATCAAAGACAGAAATTATCATTTAAGCTACGTTAAATTTGTCGTTTGTAATTGCTTTCAATTTGGTCCAGTCAAACATTTTGTCGTATGGTAAAGAGTTAATTGAAAACAAGAAATATATCTTAAAAGAAAGAAAGAAATGGACGGCTTAAATTTGCTCGCAGAAGGGGTCCTCAGAATAAACATGTCTACATTTTTCACCAATCACAAACCTCTGTTTATTCATTTCGAATATATCAAAACCAAGAAGTAGGTCTAAAACCAGCGCGTTCAACTAAATGTGCTTCGAAAAGTGTGCGTCGAAAAAAGAAAACTAAAAAAAAACTTTTCTCTCAGATGGAAAGGGTATAAAATAAAGTTTAATTTTCCGAATCGGGCGGCACGCGACACAGGGAACGCTTGGGGTGACATATGTTTACATATGGCGATAGGAAATAATTTTTTATCTCCTTTCAATGGCCCTCTTTAGATTTTAATCGCTTTGAACTTTAACGCAGCCGGCCTGTGAATACTTCTAAAATACGATTAGAAATGAACCACACTCGGTGAAAAGGAGGCTTAATGTATCTGCGAAAAAATATCGGGCCAGGTCAGCCTGCGCAGTCCGCGCAGGCTGACCTGGCCCGAAACTTTTCGCTATTTGTCAATTTTCTGTGTGGCCGAGGACCAGCGTACCTCATGATTCAGTCGGTTGTTAGACAAAATGGATTTTATAGATCCATAATCATACATGTAATAACTTGCTTGGTATCATGGATCACGGGGATGGATTAAGCACCCTTTTGCCAGAGCATGACCCAAATTTATATCGCCTGACTGATATGCAATCATACCAAATGAACTTGTAAAATGAGTAGCTTAGCTGGTTCAGAGATAGCGGAGCCGAGCTCCGCTAGCGCAGTCCGTAGCATACGAAGAGTGTATGTTCAAATATGAATGCATCTAAGCACCTAAAACTTGATTCTTCATAGATTTCACTGGAATTTTTATTTTGTTCACTCAAAGTATTAACCCCAAACAGATATATAAGGTTTCAATCTCCGGATCCAATCTCTGAAAGCATTTTCATAGTCTTTTTTAGGTATACTATGAAGACAGTGGAATATTGCAGAACCGAGGTGTTTGCGCTGAACAAATTTTTGACCTGAAAGGTATTTTTTTTTTAGAGTTGGAAACAAAAAGAAGTCACATGGGGCAAGGTCAAGTGAATACGGAGGGTAGGGGAGCACAACAACTTTTTCCTGCTTTAGAAAGTCTTGCACCTCGCACAGAGGACAATGACTGAAAGTGATGTTTATACACGTTTAAATAAAATTTAACAGAAAATGAATTTCAGTGTCTTCATAGTGCACCTAAAAAAGACTATAAAAATGCCTTCAAAGATTGGATCCGGAGACTGAAACTTTGTATATCTGTTGGAGGTGAATATTTTGAACACTCCTCGTACAAGACCTGAGAACAGAGTGCTGCTGGTTCGAATCTCCAGCTCGGCCAAATTCTTTCCGAGGATTGACCTTAGTCACTGCGACAGGATTTAATCTTCTCTCACTGCTGATTATTGTTCCGACGATGGTTATGTAGGAAAGCAGTCAGTGGCTTGGGAAGGATATTGTGTGATTACTGGTAAAAGAAACTCCGAGAAAGCATGAACAGGTGCACTGGCCACCGCAATATTACTGAAATAGTGTTGAAAAGGGCATTAAAAACCATACAATCAATCTGTCAGAGATAGTTGAAAGGCCAATGATCAAGGGGTTGCGAGCCCTCATTTAACCCTTATCCTGATAAATAAGTTAAATAGAACTCAAGTCGATAGTAAAAACCCGAATAATGTTATTTTAAACTTTTTCTCTTGGAGAAAAATATCTCCTCGTCGGACAGTGAAGGTTTAAGATCAGACTGCACGTTCTGTGCAGTCTGATCTTGATCTACACTGTCCGCAAAGGGTCAGTGAGTCGCGATTAGCAGCGTAGAGGTTACGGACCGAGCCAAGATTAAATCGGGAAATGGATTAACTCTATAAATAGCAGATAAAATTTAGACTTGTCCATTTCGAGAGCATTTGCAGACGACATTTTAAATAAGACTGAAATGATAGACTAAAATGATTGGATTCGTCCATAAAAGGACAGAAAAAATTGTGGGAAAAAGGAGAAAATACTGGTTATCAGCATTTCCTCCTTTTCCCACAATGTTTTCAAATGCCTTTTTCTTTCCTCGGGGTCGTTAAAACACGGGATTGTGTGGGAAAGGGCTATATTATAGATTTCAACCAGTGGCTTGGACAGAGAATTGTCCGTAGTGATAATAAAGAAAATCCACGGTCGAAGTACTAGTATAGAAAATCTAGGAGAGTATTGACAGGTGCAATGTCTGTCGTGATATAACTTTAAACAATGTTTAAAACTTAAAACAAACAAACGAACGGATAAACAAATCAGGAGCGCATGGATTGATGCACTGATCGCCATGATTACAACTAGAGTGTTTGTTTGAAGTCAGCATTTTGCTTCATATTTGTTTCATGCGATGAAAGTCGTAATTGTTTTCCTAAAAACAGTCGAGTTAATACGTCAGAGAAACGATCTAGTTCCGCTTTCAGAACAAAGAATAAAGAAACTTTAATTGGTACTTGAGATTTTAATCTGTATCATTTTTTCCTCACAGCCGAGTAAAGATAGAGCAAATGTTCAGATAAGCCAGAAAACTTTCGCCTGATAAGGAAATAACAGGTTCCATTTACATCATCATGAACAGCCGAAAAAAAGTTGTTTTTTGTCGCAGCTGTATATATTAGATGGATTTTGACCTATTTCTTGGTACATGTATATTAGCTTCGTATGAATAAACAGGAGGTTGCGATTGGTAGAAAATGTAGATCTGTTTATTCTGCGGACCTCTGTGGTATTATTTGAGGGCCCATTTATGACACCAATATACATGACCTACGCTCTGGCAAAATGGGGTTTAAGGCATCTCCGTAATCCATGCTACCAAGCAAGTCATAAAATAATTATGGATCCATAAAAATCCATTTTATCTAACAACCGACTGGATCATGGTGTAAACTGTTCCTTGGACTTGCAGAAAATTTACTAAAAGCAAAAAGTTTCGGCACAGGTCAGCTTGCGCGGACTCAATTTTGTCTAACAAACCGGCTGAATCATGAGGTATACACTGGTCCTTTGACCTGCAGAAAATTGACAAATAGCAAAACAAAATGTTTCGGCCCAGGTCAGCCTGCGCGGACTGCGCAGGCTGACCTTGGTCGATAATTTTTGCAGATGCATTAAGCCCCTTTTCACAGAGCACGGCTCATGTCTAATTGGAACTTTTCACTTTTGATCAATATGCAAAACAATGAGGAAAACGAGGCAATTGTTGGTGAGGTTCATCTCATTGTTTCTCTTCATAATGAACAACAAAAGAGTTTCAATATTTCTATTCCAGTATCCCTTCCGCCTTCTGTCATATACATATGCAGTCTGATCTTGATTTACACAATACGAAACAAGAAATATCTTTTTAAAAAAGATATACGGCATACGAGATACTGGAATATGAATATTGAAATTCTTCTGTGGCACAATATGAAGTAAAATAATGAGGAAAAAGTAACCTCGCGAGCGATTGCCTCTTTGTTCTCACTACTTTTCATTTTGTTGAAAAGTAGTATTAGGTTATTGGTAACGTTTATGAAAATATTAAAAAGCGAATCATTCTCCACTACATTATTTTGCAATGGTATCAATCAAGGCCCTAGAATATCGATTAGCAGTAGCAACGCTTGTTAATAGTGGTTTCATAAATGTGTGAGCAAATATGCCAGCAGGGGCCGCCGAATAAACATGTGTACATTTTTGACCAATTGTAAATTTCTATTTATTCATTTGTTATCAGCACCAAAAAGTAGGTCAAAAAGCTAGCATATTCAGCTACGCCGAAAAAACACTACACGGCATGTTCGTATTTTGCAAGATAGTTTATTGGGATATACATATGTCGTATTTCGCGCCTTTTTATCCTAATAAGCCGAAACCACAAACCAAAAAGTTCAACTGACAAAGTTACCTAAATATTTAGTATTCCGAAATCCGTTTGAAGATTGAAAAAGATTGAAGCAAAACATTGTTCTTTGATCTTGAATGTAAGAAACCGAGTTTTGTGTGGACAAAAAGAGAAAACGTACATCAAACGAGAGAGAATTAAGTAATAATTATTTACTTTTCTTTGGTGACATGTTTTCAGTAAGATCAAACGATTGAAATATTTCTTTTTCAAATTTAATGCTCGCTACCGTCACTTCATTCTGTCTCCTCATGAACAAGTCCGAATGGGTTCAGGAAAGTCGAATAAAGATACACGACCTGGGTCCGTATTCACCAACCATTCTTAAAAATATTCTTTGTCTAATTCTCAAGAAATTTCTAGATCTGAAAGTAACACAACTTATGATTGGCTAAACCAAATGGTTTAGCCAATCAGAAATTGAGTTACTTTCAAATATAGAAACTTCTTCAGCATAATAGTCTACTAAGAATATTTTTAGAATATTTTTAAGAATGGTTGGTGAATACAGAGCCCGAACGCATTTATATTTCGACTGAATTAAATTTGATTGAATGGAATTTTACGTCCCTATCAACAATTGTCATAAGACGGCGACACCTCACTTACCTATGCTTTCCTCAAAAGGCGAACAGAGTCGCGCTCAGCAGCCTTCCGTGTGTAGTGCAAGAATACATGTGAAAACGTTGTGAAACAAGGAGAATGTTGCTCATTCCGAGCAGTTTCTCCTTGTGCCACAATATCTTCAATAAAAATTTTGGCATAAGATGGCATTTGAGAGATGTTTTTTCTTAAACGAGCTTGGAAGAAATGTTATTAAGCGAGTCTCTGGCGAAATTTAATAAAAGTTTACCTCAAAAGCCAACGAATGTCCGATTCTGAGGACTGCGCAGGCTGACCTGGGTCGATACTTTTCGCAGATGCATTTAGCCCCCTTTTCACAGAGCATGGCTCATTTGATTTAAACCTTCAAAGCTGGGCGAATCATCGGCTGTTGCACAAAGGAGATAAAATAAACCGCAAGTCATTTTTAGTACAAAGTCCAACTGCCGCTCACATTTCACCCTTTACCACACAATGCCGAGTTTAAACAACCCTGAGGAAGAAGCCTTTTTGAAAACATTTTGGGAAAAGGAGAAAATGCTGGTAACCAGCATTTTCTTCTTTTTCCACAATGTTTTCAACCCTATCAAAGACAAACTACGTGAGTTGAGCTTCATTTAAATTGTCATCTGCAAATACTTTAAATCTGGAAAAGTCATTTTTTTTTTTTGGCGTATGGTAAAGGATTAACTCTCTCACCGCCTTTTTGAGTTAGAAGACCTAGACTTGACGAAATTACACGACATGAGCCGAGCCCCGGTTGCTCAGTAAGTAGCGTACAGGACTTGAGACCGGGGGTCGCTGGTTCGATCAACGGCTCGGCAAATTACTTTCAGAGGACTGATGGTGGTCATTGCGACAGGGTTTCATTCCTCTCTCACCGCCGACCATTGTTTCGAGGACGATGATGTGGGAAAGTAGTCAATAGCTTGAGAAGAATATTGTGCGAAGATGACTGGTAAAAGAAATATCACGAAAGCATGGATAGCTGCACTGGCCAACGCGATATAGCCAAAAATAATGTTAAAAACGGGCCTTAACCTTTTACCACGCAATCCCGAGTTTTACCGAGCCTGAGGTAGAAGCCTTCTGAAAACATTGAGGGAAAAGGAGAAAATGCTGGTTACCAGCATTTTCTCCTTTTCCTACAAATTTTTCTACCCTATCGAAAACAAATTCCATCATTGGAGGCACTTTTAAAATGTCGTCTGCAAATGCTTTCATTTTGGACAAATCTACATTTTTGTCTTATGGTAAAGAGTTAACCCTTAAGCTGCAGTCTGATCTTAGATCTACACTGTCCGATAAGGAGATACTTTTCTCCAAGAAATAAGTTTGAAAGAACATTATTCGGGCTTTTACTATAGGCTTGAAAGTTCTACTTAACTTATTTAGCAGGAAAAGGGTTACACACTATACAGACGATCAACCCCACCCACCTCAAAGTAAATCAGTAATGCTGTTACAGTAAGAATCTGTTTCAATGTACTAATTCATTATGATCGTTATGCGGAAGAGTGAACTTTTGCCTACCTTTGTCACTGTAACGTTGCGGTAATCGGATGTTAACATCTAGTCAAGAAGATTTCCTTTCAAATAACAATTACATCGTTTGATGACTGTAATTGGTGACCCCACAAAATACGAGTGGGCGTGCAAGAGCGTTATACACTTTGTGTGTTTCTTTGAGAGAGATTTGACCCGACTTTCAACAATTTATCAGTTATATCACGGCGACAAGTCACTCATTTTATGTCTTTCCAGTGTTTTCAAAATTTTCTCGAAATAAAGCTTGGGGATTTAGGTGCCTTGCCCAAGGACAACTCAAATTACAAGCGATGACCTGTTTTGCTCAATTATTGACTCTCGTGGATCCATTCGCCATCCAATCTTGAACCTCTATTGTCCGTAAATCAGAAGCCTTTCGAAAACATTGTGGGAAAAGGAGAAATCGCTAGTAACCAGCTCATTCTCAGCTGAGTGGGTGAATGAGTGAGTGAGTGAGTGAGTGAGTGAGTGGAGAAATTGCTAGTAACCAGCTCATTCTCAGCTGAGTGAGGTGAGGTGAGGTGAGGTGAGGTGAGTGGTTGAATGAGTGGTTGAGTGAGTGGTTGAGTGATTGAGTGGTTGAGAGGTTGAGTGAGTGGTTGAGTGAGTGGTTGAGTGAGTGGTTGAGTGAGTGAGTGAGTGAGTGAGTGAAAAGGTGGGTGGGTGGGTAAGTGAGTAAAAGAGTAAGTGAGTGAGCGAGCGAGCCAGCCAGCTAGCCAGTCAGCCCGTCAGTCAGTCAGTCAGTCAACTCAAGGCTTTAAATTTGAGTAACAACGGTGTACAATATACTTCGTGCACGTGTTTGAAACAGGCGCTGGTTTGTAACTTTAGATTAAATTTGATATTATATACCGACTCGATATTAACCCTTAGGCTGCTTAGCGCGACTCACTGACCTTTTGCGGACAGCGTAGATCAAGATCAGACTGCACGGAACGTGCAGTCTGATCTTGGATCTACACTGTCCAATAAGGAGATATCTTTCCTCCGAAAATACCTTTGAAGTAGGAAAATTTTGGTTTTTACAATCGGCTTGAAAGTTTCATTTTTTTTAAACAGGATAAGGGTTAACTATTAAGCATGAGTTATTTGATATTTATTTATGGACTGAAATGCGGATGCTTGTTTTTACGCATATTTTCTTCAGACGTAGACTACGTATGTACTTCTCTTTTTTGTCTGATATTGCTATAATTGACTGCAAGACAACGCGGCTCGAGGGGTGGTTCGTTCTCAACAAGGATTTCGACCTTTTTTGTAAAATTCTTTACCAGACAATAAAATTTGAGACTCATCCAATTTACAGACGACAAATTAACCCGTATACTGCTAAATAAGTTAAAACCAAATTTTCGAGCGTTTGGTAAAAAAACCCAAATGATGCTATTTTTGAGAAGAAACATCTTCTATCGGACAGTGTAGATACAAGATCAGATTGCACGTTCTTTGCAGTCTGATCTTGATCTACACTGTCCGCTAAAGTTCAGTGAGTCGCCCTTAGCAGCCGAAGTGTGGCTCATTTGATTGGTTTTGTCTCCGGAAAGGGTAGAAAACTTTATGAAAAAATGGAGGAAATGCTGGTTACCAGCATTTTCTCCTTTTCCCACATTGTTTTCAAAAGGTTTCTAGCCCAGGGTCGTTAAAACGTGGGATTATTTGACAAGGGGTTAACCCAAACGCAGCTATGAATCGATTCGTTTTTTATGAAGATCGGTGCCCAACAAGTTATAAATAACCAACTTTCAAACCGTACGTTTAAGACAAATCTTTTGACTGGCTGATTCGCCGCTGTGCTAGCCAATCTGATGACTCGTTAAAAACGCAGAAATAAAATGAGCCATGCTCTGGAAAAATGAGATTTAATGTATCTCCGCGATGCATGATACCAAGCGAGTCATCACATAATTATGGATCCATAAAAAACCATTTTTGTCTAACAACCGACCGAATCAGGAGGTACACTGGTCCTTTGACATGCAGAAAATGGACCAATTGCGAAAAGTTTCGGCCCAGGTCAGACTGCGCCGAATGCAAAGGCTGAGCTGGCTCGATGCTTTTTTGCAGATACAATAAACGCCTTTTCACAGAGCGTGACTCAAATGTAATTCATTGCAAGGTGCACAGGCCTACATGTCTTTTGTATAATGTTACCTTTGGCAGCGCTCCGAAAGGAGAGAAAACTGTTGTTCATTAATTAACCCTTTACCACACAGTCCCGGGTTTTAACGACCCTACATAGAAAGCCTTTTGAAAGCATTGTGGGAAAAGGAGAAAATGCTGGTAACCAGCATTTTCTCCTTTTCCCACAATGTTTTCTACCCTATTTTGAAGACAAATTTCAATTTTTGAGTCACATTTATTTTGTCGTCTGCAAATGCTTTGAATTTGGACGAGTCTAAAAATTTTGTCGTTTGGTAAAGAGTTAAACCAGGGAAGTCCTCCGGGTTAAATGTTGGCCTTGATGATTTGTAATTTAGGAATCTAAGTTCTGTCCTCGCTAGCGAGGCTATAAGTAAAATTGTCCTTCGTCAAGGCATCCCAGAGTTTGAAACCAAGGAAACCCTTAAATACGTAAGCTATCTTTATGATCTAACTCTTATATTGTTGAAAGCATGTCAAAACCACCTTCAAACAAACAAAGTGTGAAACAGTGTTTATGCATCTGCAAAATGTAAAGACCCAGGCCAGCCTGCGAAGTCCGCGCAGTCTAACCTGAAGCGCAACATTTTGCTATGGATAAATTTTCTGCATGATAAAGGATCAGTGTACTTCGTGATTCTGCCGTTTTTTTTTTCACAAAATAAATCAATATTAAGCCACTAGTTTGCTTGGAATGCGCTCGTATTGCAAGCATTTGGCCCAGTTACGATAAAAGTAAACAACGCGGGTATTAAAATGTATTCAATTTACATCATGCTTTTTAAAAGTATGGAAATTATTGCGATGAATTATTGTGATAATTTGTTATTATATGGTTGGTCCAAGTTTTAGTGGCTGGCAGTTAAATGTAATTTAAAACCAGGTAAAAAGTAAACAAAAGATAAAGTGACCTGGCAACTTTTGACCTAGTTTTAAAATTCATTTTTCTGCCAGCGACTGACACTTAGACCGATTGTACAATAACAGCTTGCCATCGTCACCATAATTTCCATGCTTTTAAATGGTATGATTTATATTTAGATGTATTTCAACATCCGCATTGTTTACAGTTTGCGTCTATAGTGCCTTTAAACTCTTTTTCCCATACCGTCGCTCAAATATATATAAACCGGATGGTACCGGTATTTGAAAGTTTTATCGTTTTAGTGGGTGGATCAACCTTTAACTCGTTACCAGACGACACAACTTTAGACTGATCCAAACTGAAAGCATTTGCAGACGACATAGTAAATATGGCAGAAATAATGGGTTTTGTCTGTGAAAGTTAAGAAAACATTGTGGGAAAAGGAGAAAAATGCTGGTTACTAGCATTTTCTCCTATTCTCACATTGTTTTCGAAACCTTTCTTTCTCAGGGCCGATAAAAATCGGAATCGTTTGGTAAAGAGTTAACCCTTTACCACACGATCCCGAATTTTAAAGACCCCAAGAAAGAAGGCTTATGCAAACAATGTGAGACAAGGAGAAAGTGCTGGTAACTAGCATTTTCTCCTTTTCCCACGATGTTCTTCTGAAGAGAAATTTCAGCTTTTGAACCACATTTTGCTATGTCGTCTGCAAATGCTTTCATTTTGGACAAGTCTAAAATTTCTGCGTTTGGTAAAGAGTTAAAACGATTGTTGGTGTCCGGGTTAAAAATTCTATATCCCGGTCCTGTTTTCGAGATACTACATAAATAACCTATTTATGGAAACGACTTGCTCGTAAGCCTAGAATGAAAACAAAAGATGAAAAAACACATTACCTACATTCTGATCATAATCTTTACTGTCCGTGTTTTTTTTTTTGTAAACGCACTCTGACGAAAATATCCTTGAGCTTGCAGAATTGTTGTATTTACCGCCTAACTCTTTACCACACAGCAAAATGTTAGGCTTGTCTAGATTGAAAGCGTTTGCAGACGATAAAATAGGTCCGACTTCAAAATTGCAGTTTTGATTTGGGAAAGGAAGAAAACATTGTGGGGAAAAAGGAGAAAATGCTGGTTACCAGCATTCTCTCCTTTTCCCACAATGTTTTCAAAAGTCCTCTTTTTTCAGGGTTGTTATAACTCGGGATTGTGTGGTAATTTTTTTTTTTTGTTTATTAACCCTTTCCCAAACAAGCCCTGGATTTCACGTGTCTGCAGTACAAGTCTTTTGAAAACACTGTGGGAAAAGGAGAAATTGCTCGTAACGAGCAATTTCTCCTTTTCCCACAGTGTTTTCTTCCCTTTTTGAGAACTTTTTTGCCATTTTCATCAAATTTAAAATTGTCGTCTGCAAACTCTTTCAATTTGGACCAGTCCAAAATTTGTCGTTTGGGAAAGGGTTAAGGATTTGAGAATTGACCATGGTCAAGATTAAGAGGTCGTGATGCGTGGGTGTACACTGTTAGAAATCGGTCATCAGTTTCCCCACGAAACCAAACCGCCTCGTATTTTGTTTTATTACCGGTCATCTTCCTCTACATCTGTGTCATATGGGCCATGCTCTGTGAAAAGGGGGTTTAATGTATTTGCAAAAAATATTGACCCAGGTCAGCCTCAGCCTGTGCAGTCCGCGCAGTCTGACATGGGTCGAATACACACACACACACACACACACACACACACACATATATATTTTGCATGACTCATGACCACTCTACCATAAGATGCAGTCGATTGTTAAAACTAAATGGATTTTAAGGGTCAGTAATTATGCCATGACTTGATTGGCTTAATAAGTCACGGCACGGAGATGCATCACACTGCCTTTTCACAGAGTATTGCTCGAAAATGAGCTAAGGATCAGTCCGAAATGTCGATGACCATTCTGGACAAAGTCGATGAATGCCTATTACTGTAGTCAGCGATGTAGAAAAGATGAAGGCGATCAGAAGAGTACGTGGGACGAGTGTCCACGTGTGTTGGGCTTTCTTTCGCTTTTTCTCGAAAAGTTCATTCATTCATTCATTCATTCATTCATTCATTCATTTTCTACTTTCCTACCATATTTTCAAAAAGCTTCTTCCTGTCGGTCATTAAACTTTGGGATTGTATGTTTAAGTGTTAAAACCAAATTACCCGGCTTCCATCTGACGACGTGCCCTGCGGTACAACATGCATCATTCCCCCACATCCATCTACAATCAGTTTAATACACACTGTTCTTGATGTCACGTGTGTTTCTAAATGTCACAGAAACTGGGTTACCCGGTTTCCGCCTGGCCGTATGCCTGGAAGGACGACATGCATCAATTTCCGCTTCCATCGACATTTGATATACTCTGTTCTTGGTATCACATGTGTGTCTTGATGTCACGGAAACTGGGTTACCCGGTTTCCGCCTGGCTATGTGCCTGGAAGGACAACCTGCATCAATTTCACCATCCATCGACATTTGATACATTCTGTTCTTAGCGTCACATGTGTGTTTTGATGTCACAGAAACGGGTTACCCGGTTTCCATCTGGCTATGTGCCTGGAAGGACAACCTCCATCAATTTCTTCTTCCATAGACAATCACAGAACCCCGGTAGAACAGAGGTCGCTGGTTCGATCCCCGGCTCAGCCAATTTCTTTCCGAGGATTGATGATAGTCATTGCGACATGACTCATTCCTCTCTCACCGCTGACCATTGTTTCGACGATGGTTATGTGGGAAAGCAGCCAGTGGCTTTGACAGAATATTTAGCGTAGTACTGGTAAAAAGAAACTTCAGGAAAGCATGGATAAGTGCACTGGCCGCCGCGATATAACTGAAATAGTGTTGAAAACGGCGTTAAACACCATACAATAAACAATCAATCTGATTCAATTACAATTTTTTTTGGAAAAAAAAAAAGGGTCAATGTCTCACGCTCAGAAAAAAGAAGACGCAAGCTTTTTTACGGTCAAATTCACTCGGCAGTAATGAACATTACAATACCTCTGACAGTTTATTTGACTCTATTTTCGATGCTGACTCAATTAACAATGAAGAGGGGAATCAGCAAAACATAGTCAATCACTGAATGTACCCATAGTAACGAAGCCTCGTGACGGGACAATACGCTCCAATAAAACCCGGACCACTATTCCCTGCCAACAAAATTATTCAATGTGGTTTTTAATGATGGACTAAAGTGATTATAACCCTGTTGTGCATATGACCCATGCCCTGTGAAAAGGGGGCTTAATGCAATCTACAAAAAGTATCGATCCATGTCAGCCTGCGCAGTACGCGCAGGCTGACATGAATCGATACTTTTTGCTATTGGTCAATTTTCTGCATGTCAAAGAGTTAGTCTTACCTCATGATCTGATCGATCGTTAGACAAAGTGGATTTTATGGATCCATAACTATGTAATTACTTGCTTGGTATAATGCATCACGGAGAGGCATTAAGCCCCCTTTTGCCATGTGATATTATTAATTTGGAGTTGACGATTTTGAACGTCTTCTTGTCCATTAAATAGTCCGAATTCTAAAAAAAATCCGAATTCAAGTGTTTCCCGGGGGGGGGGGGGGGGGAGCTGTTCCGATTTACTTAAGTACATGTGTTTGAGGCAAAGATGCACTAAGCATGAAGCAATGAGCATTAATTGGTAAAAAGCTCTTGGATATGTGAGAAAATCTCATTATTAACATACGGGTCGAGTGTTGCTATGAGTGAATGCGCCTAGAAACAACAGTTCTTATTGGCTTTATTATCCAATATTGTACGAGTATTCAACCGGAAGTGTACGGGTGCAATATTTTATAGGCTTATTAATTTTTAAAGCCATTAATAACCTAACACCTTCCTATATTTCTGACCTTATAACATTCTCATCAAATAATACATATGTTTTACGGTCAATAGCTAAAAGGGATATTTCACATAATAAACCCAATACAAACTATCTCAAAAAGACTTTTAGCTATTCCGGTATGGAAATATGGAATCGAGTACCGACAGAAATTAGAAACTCTCAAAATATCAACACATTCAAAAGTAAATTCAAATCATTTCTTTTTGAAAATTGCTAAAGTTTGAAGCAAAAATATCCATAGATGTTCGAACAGATTGCAGATACCCACTTCCGTTTATGTCTGTCTTTGAGGTATAACTTTTATTACATGTAATTACATTATTTGTTTTATACTGATTAATTATATGAATATTGTTAAAGAAGGCATCATTGGAAATAATATTGCCGTAATTAATGTATCATTTTTACATTGATGTGTAATATTAATGATTTACCTTCTGAAAATAAAGAATTTATTATTATTATTATTATTATTACAGTCAACAAAATGTTCTGCCGCCATGAAATGTAGACCTCCATCGCTGTCCATAGTAATCAGTAAACAGTTGACGCATATGTCCAACTGCAAACGACATTTTTCATCAAGTTGCACACGGCTCTCTAACATCGGAATAAACGTCACAATTTGCAGACGACAAAATAAATGCCGCTGAAAATTAATATTTTTTTTGGGGAGAATGGAAAACATTGTGGGAAAAAGGAGAAAATGCTGGTTGCCAGCATTTTCTCCTTTTCCCACAATGTTTTCAAAAGGCTTCCTTCTCAGGGTCGTTAAAACTCGGGATTGTGTGGTTAACGTTTAAAACATTGTCGCAAACGGGGAAATAAATCAAGCATTTTCCCAGATGGCCACCATGTTTTCAAAAGCGGTTTTGTCGGAAGACGAAAACAGGAGTCTTGAAAAGATAATGAGTAATTCTAAATTTCACGTGTTTATATATCTTACGAACACCGGAGAAGTTGCAGGGAGCCATAACTGAAACTAATCTATCTCGACACGCAAGCCATCTGAGTTTTTGATCTTTTGAAGTGTCTTGATACTTAAGTAGACAATAAATTGAAAATCCCTGAGTCAAATCAACGTGGTCTATTTTTAATGATTATGAAATCGTAAATAGAATATTGAACATAACATTACGTCATGTCACCATGCTTGATTGGGTAACAATTTTCATTGGACAAGAAACAGTACATTGCAAGGATGACCTTTTCCCACAATGTTTTCAAAAGCCTTCTTTTTCAAGGTCGTCAAAAGGTGGCGTTGTGTGGTAAAGGGTTAACTGTTTACCAGCGTCCGTATTCACTAACCATTCTTAAGAACATTTTTCGTCTTATTCTCAAGAATTTTCTAAATTTGAAAGTAACACACCTTCTGATTGGCTAAATCACATGGTTTAGCCAATCAGAAGTTGTGTTGCTTTCTTGTATCTAGACTGATTAGAATGGTAATAGTAGGTGAATACAGACTCGGATGACAAAATTTTTAGATTTTTTCCAAATCGAAAGCATTTGTAGACAACTGATCGACTCTGGCTTACATGATTGGGTTTGTCTTTGAAAAAAGAGGAAGACACTGTGGAAAAAGGAGAAAATACTCGTTACCTGCACTTTCTCCTATTCCAACAATGTTTTTCAGCCTTCATCCTCAGGGTCGTTACAAGACGGGTTGATCGGTAAAGGGTAAATCAAGGGAAACACGCTTATCGCCTTTAAGTTGTATGATTGGGCCATGCTCTGTGAAAAGGGGGGTTAATGCATTTGCAAAAAAGTATTGACCGAGTCCGCCTAGGCTGACCTTAGGGTCGGAACTTTTTGCTATTTTCTGTATTTTAAAGGATCAGTGTTTATGAACCAGCCGGTTGCTGGACAAAATAGATCCACAATCATGTGAAGATTTGCTTGGCATAATGGATCACGGAGATGCATTTAAATCCCCTTTTTGTAAGAGCGCCCCTCATTTGATTCGTATCATTCCAATGATTCTTTCGTACCTGACTCGTGACCTTGTGGTTGCAAGTTCGAAACACGGTTGAGGCAAACTTTCTTTCCGGCGATCTTTCGCCTTTCACCTCTGAAGCATGTGAAAAAAATAGTCTGTGGCTTGGAACAAAAGTTGTGTCAGTACTGGTGTGTGAAAGCCAGGAAACACATGCGCAGGTGCACTGACCGTCATGATATGACCTAAGCTGTTGAAACGGCGTTAAACTCCAGTACAATCCGATGCAAACCAAACCCATGGTTCTTTCAGTGCCACTGAATAAACTTGACCACTTGCAACGAGTGAAAATATACAATATTATGAAAATCCGAAAGATTTTCGTCTTATAGGCTTGACAAAACAATCGGACAGTAAAAAATCCAAGATATCTAACTGCACTTGTCACCGTGATATAAATGAAATCTTGTTGGGGGAAAAAGAAATTAGCATGCCAAACAAAAAACTCAAATATGAACAAAATCTTTGCAAATCAATCTTGAAATAATCTATTACAGGTAAATGGCGAATATGCAGCAACAACAGCTGTCATATTTGTGACAATGTTAATTTTCAGATTACCGGCATGTCAATTTCACCTGGGCCCGTATTTACCAACCATTCTTAAGACAGTTCTTAGTTTTATTCTCCAGAATTTTCTAGATTTGGAAGTAACACTATTTCTGATTGGCTAAACCATTTGGTTTAGCCAATCCGGATTTATTTTACTTAATAAATCTGGAATAGGTCTTAAAATGAAACTAAGAGTGGTTGGCGAAAACGGCCCCTTTACAATTCACTCTATGGGCACAAAATTAAGATGCAACATGGGTTGCCCATCTTTAAAGACAATGTAATGTTTAGCAGGAGACCAGACTGTTGTTTGTCACGATTTTAACCCATAGGCTGCTAATCGCGACTGACTAACCTTTTGCAGACAATGTAGATCAAGATCAGACTGCACAGAAAGTGCAGTCTGATCTTGGATCTACACTGTCCGATTTTTTTCTCCAAGAAATAAGTTTGAAATTACATTATTCGGGTTTGTACTATCGGCTTGAAAATTTTATTTAACTTATTTAGCAGAAATAAGGGTTAAAACAGTAAACCAGAAGAAAGAAAACTTTCTCTCATCCATTCCTGAAGACGAAATTTTGATAATTACTTACAGCAAGACCGAAAATTGCTAGCTATACAGGACCAGCTCTGTTTCTTGTGTGAGACAATGACTTCTAGCCTGAATGTACCGACCCAGAATTCCATACCCACAGTCAAACTTCCGGTTCGGACAGTTAGACAATTCAGATGGAGATATACATATTGCTATTCACAGGAAAAACTTTTATATGAAGAAATCACTATAGCTGGAGAGATTTGTTTTGTTTTTTTTCTGAATTTGGCCCCGGCTGAAAAAAGTCATTCATAGCTGAAAAGTGTTACCATATTGGTGTTTCCTCCATGCTCGCTGCATTTGCAACTTTCAGTACTTTGATTCTTTAATCCATCAGCTACCGGCAAAATATGAACAGGGTCCGTATTCACCAACCATTCTTAAGAACATTCGTAGAATTTTCTAAATTCGGAAGTAACACACTTCTGATTGGCTAAACCAAATGGTTTAGCCAATCAGAAGTTATGATACTTTCAAAATCCATAATTAGACCAAGAATGTTCATAAGAATGGTTGGTCGATATGGACCCAGATAAGGTTTCTAGTGATATAAACATTGAGCCTGAGGTTTTGGCCTTTCAAAAACAATTCGAACATGACCATTTTGAAGACGTAAACTCTCCATTTGAGGACGTAAGTTCGAACCCTATAAATTTAGACTTCACTTTACAGGAACTAAAGGACTGCATCAGTAGCAGAAAAAATTCTGCCTCGGGACTCGACAAATTGTCATACGCCATGTTTAAGCATATGTCTGATTCGACCTTGGACATATGGCTTACTCTTTTTAATAAAATTTGGAAAGAGGGCAGTTTTCCACAGGAGTGGAAGCTCGCCTGTGTGATCCCACTGCAAAAAAAGAATAAAGATCCTTCTGATCCTAAATCCTATAGACCAATAAGCCTTACCTCCCACCCTGGGAAATTGCTAGAGGGGATGGTTAAGGCACGTTTGGAACGATATTTAGAATCCAAAAACATCCTAAATCCCTTTCAGTCCGGCTTTAGAAAGGGCAGAAGCACTATTGATCAGTTGGCTAGGTTGCAACACGACGTCCTCTATGCTAAAAATAGAGGACGTTCTGTTGTAGCCATATTTCTAGACCTCGAGGCCGCTTTCGATCTTGCATGGCACTCGGGGATTCTTTATAAACCCAAACAATGTGGGATCACCGGACGATGCTTTAATTATGTTAGGGCCTTTCTACTGGATAGGAAAATTACTGTTAAGGTGGGGGATACCCTCTCAGAAGCGGAAACGCTGACAAGGGGTACCCCCCAAGGCGCCATTTTATCCCCTCTACTGTTTTCTCTTTTGGTTAACGATCTCCCTGCAGCAACTGAGGGGACAGGGGTGGTTATCAGCCAGTTTGCCGATGATTCCGGCGGCTGGCTAGTGGGATCCGATGGTCAAACCCTGCAACGTAAGGCACAGGCAGGGCTGGATTCCATTTGGCGCTGGTCCCAGAAATGGGGCTTTAAAATCTCCAAAACAAAAACTGTTGGCATCATATTCGGAAACAAAAACTTAAAAGAATTGGACGTATATTTAGGCGGCACAAAAATTAAATTTGAGGAGACAGTAACATTTTTGGGTATGTTTTTGGATCGTAAATTTTCGCTACTGTCTCATATAAAACAGTTAACAGAAAAGTGTCACAGGGACTTAAACCTTATGAGAATGTTAAGGGGCACCGATTTTGGCTCTGATAAAAACTCGCTCCTTCTTCTCTATAAGTCCCTAATACGTCCAAAGCTAGACTACGGTGCCATAGTCTATGCCTGTGCTTCATCAACCGCACTTAAAATGTTAGATAATATCCAGCGAAAGGCCCTGATAATTGCTCTGAGGGCACTGCCTTCCACCCCTTTGGCTTATTTAGAAGTTGAAGCCGGAATTGAGCCTTTAACCTTGCGTAGGGAGGCCCAAAACGTTAAATACTGGGTGCGATTTACTGGTAGGCCGAGCAACCCGGTGAACGCGATCGTCGGGAAGGGGTTCTTTTTTAGAAGTAGGTATAAAAACCCAACTCTTCCGTTTGGGGCCACCACAGCCAGTCTGGTGGAGGAACACCTTCCCGGCGTTAGCGGTGCAGCGGACTCTGGATCGCGTTTCGTGGCCCCGTGGCTTCTCGTACCACCAAAAGTTGACATATCCCTCAGCTCGAAATTGACTAAAAGTGACCCTCCTTCTCATATTTTGGCTATCACGGAGGATCATGCAAATTCGAGCTATGCTGAGCACTTAAAAATTTATACTGATGGAAGTAAAAATGAAAATTCAGCAGTTTCCGCGGCAATGGTTATACCAGCCCTTAAGGTTAAAACATCAAAAAGACTCAGCGACAGGTTATCTATATATGCCACGGAACTAACTGCTTTACAATATGCACTAAACTGGACACTGGTCAATAAACCACACAAAGTTGCTATTCTTTCTGATTCTCTTTCGGCTCTTCAATCACTCTCTTTAAGGAATAGTAACTCTCGGCCTGATCTACTAGAAAATATTTTGTCCATTTATGATCAGTGCCATCTGAATAAATCAGAGGTTACCTTTGTGTGGTGTCCAGCACATGTCGGTTTTATGGGGAACGAGATAGCTGACGACGCGGCGAAGCGCGCTCTGGAGGGTCCCGTCGGAGATAAAATACCCCTGGCAACCAAAGAGCTTTACTCCATGACTAAAATATCCATCAAAGAAAAATGGTCAAAAGGGCTGGCACAACGACTTCGGGGCCAGCCCTATCATGGTAGTGGAGTGAGTTTCAGACCGCCACACAGTTATTCAACCAACAAAAGGGTGGATAAATGCGTGACGCGTCTGAGACTTGGCTATAATTTATTGCCAGGGAGCCTAGGACACCACATAATTGGGGGTTCGGCCATATGCCCCACCTGTGGTGTCCGTAACTCCACGGAGCATTTTCTGCTGGACTGTAGCGTTCACTCGGTTGCAAGGCAAAAGTTCTCTAGTGCTCCTGTTTGGAAGGATATTTCTTTTAACATCAGTAATATTTTGTATCCTTCCAAAGCCTTCCAAACATCAGTATTTTTAGCACTGGAGACATATATTGTTGACTGTCAGATGTCAGACAAAATTTGAGTCTCAGTCATTTAAGATAAGGGTACGCCGTGGTTTTCTAATTTTGTATATTTAAGCCTCCCATTTTCCTTTTTTATTATAGTAAAATGAAGGCCCCCTTCATTATATTTATATTTCTGTTCCAAACAGACTTTCATAGCTGCCTTAGGCCCCTTTTTCTTAGAGCCTAACCCAGTCTGTTTTCATGCAGGCACGACTTTTTACATATATATACATTCGTGCCTTGCTGAGAGTTTTTTAATAAAACCAACGGCGTGCTCTAAAATCGCCCCAGTATAGAACTTAATACTTTTCGGATTTTTGTATTTCAGAGAGCTCCTCAACCCTCCCCTCCCCACCCCTCCTCAGCAATTTTGTTCTTTTTTTTTACAGTCTAGAAAGTAAACTGGCTCAGTTATAACCAGTTATAAGTAAGAGATTTGCCAGTCTTTTCTTTTATTAATTGTTTCTTACATTATTATATATCCCATCTATATTAAATGTATTTTGGGATTTGCGGGTCACTTGGTCAAGCCCGGGTATTCCCCTTTTTACATGGGATTTTTATTCTTTTTTTTTTCCTTTCTATACGTTGTGATAAGTCCTAAGCAAGACCATTGTGACCATGCATATGTTTTTTAACGCCCCTTCTTAGTAAATTGGTTTAGTTACTAATTTGAGAGGCAGCCGTCAGTCAGTTCGCCCCGGATCTGATCCGGGTCGATAATTGCTTTTTTAGCTTAAATTATTTATAGACACGGGGGCTTTTACTATGTCCACTCTGAGCCCCCGTAGTCCTGCCCATTAGGGCTCTATTTTTTGTCAATGTTTAGCCATGTACTTCTTAAATCAGATCTTACCCACTTGGGACCTGCTGTGGAGGGGTGGTAGGGAAAGAACGGGCACCCCAGTAGTCTTGGCTTAAAGCCCCTACTGCGAGGTGTCGTCCTGATCGCCCCGCACAGCAGGCAGGACTGACTGCTGTCCCTCAATTTTTATGTGTATATCCATCCCCCCCCCCCTTTTTTTTTTGAGGAGCTCTCTAGTCGGCTTTGACATGCTTTGTTTACCGTCTATAAAAACAAATTAAAAAGATAGTATAATAAATTTGGGCTAAAACTTATAGCAGCATTATCATATAATATTAAGTACATACTTGGGATATTTACACTATTGAGCGTACCGAATGGCAACTTCTGGGACAAGTAAAAAATTTTGGGTTCAGACATGTAATGCCTCATGGCTTTGTATTTTATGTTTATGTATATACTTTTTTAAATTTTAATTTTAATGTGGTCCTGAAAAGGGTCGTCCTTATTCATAAGGCCTTTAGGTTATTCCCTATACTTTTTTACATTTTTTCTTAAACCGTGAGGTGTTGCAGTCTGATAAAACATATTGATCTCAATAAATAGTCGTTCATCTATAGTAAAGAACCAATAGCTGCTCGCCGCATGGCGCAATGCCGCATGGCGAGGGTAAACAAACCCAACAATAATGATGATGATGGACCCAGATTATTTGTGAGTTAACGTCTATTTCAGATAATACTGAAAATAAAACTAGCTAATATCAATGCATTTGTTATTTAATCGGGAATGGTTTTGGAAAAAAGGGATACGGATTTTTGAATAGGAATTCAGCCACTTTATCCCGAAGAAAATCAATATTTAAACGGGCCCGGATTCAATGCAATATCATCGTGTTTGTTTTCATATTTATTTTTTCTATCGCCAAATCTGATTGGTCGAGCCATGTATCCAGGCACGCGACAGATGGCAAGTTCCGTTAACAGAGAAGCGTGCCCCGGCCACCGAAAACAAAGAAGAGTACCGTTGTCTCTGCGTACTGATAATAGGCTTATAACGGGATCTAACCTTTGGAAATGGCGATGGCCTGGCGAGGAATGTGTAAATTACTGTTAAAAAGAGGATTTCGACAGTGCCCAACACCTGTCACCGTATCTGACGCTGTAAAACTTTGCCGAAATGTATAGAAACGCAAACATAACCTTCACGAAATTGGAACATTACCATCCTGTATTAATTAAACTTTTTGCGTTTTTCAACGGACCGGTTTTTGCACAGACGCGACGAGACATTTCACCTTTCTACTTTTCCCAAAATTATTTCGTGTACATTCACCTTTAAAGTCATGTAGTCAAGATATTGTCAACATTTCCACCAAGTTTTTTTTAAATTTTTTGTTGAAAATTCGTCGCAGGGTTCTATAAACGGTAAGGCCATGTTATTTATAAATTGTTCACAAAATCCTGACTTTTACTTTTTCGTGGATTTATGTTCATTCCTTTGCACTTTTAGAAATATCTGTATCAACCCGAAACTTCTGAAAAAAAAAAACTGCAAGTAATTTGAAACGTGCTGTATGAACGTGAATGTACACTGTTTTTTACTTTGTGAGTTACTCTGGCCAAAATGGCATTGAATATTCAACATTTGTCCTTATGAGACAAAAAAATGTCCACTTTGCTTTCTTCATATGATGATGACCAATGCTTTGGCCCAACAGCGACGAATTCGTAATGTTATCAACTGTATTATAGAATAAGGTTAACTTTACCATACGACAGAATTTTAGACTGGTCCAAATTGAAAGCATTTGCAGACGACATATCGAATATGAATGAAAAATGGAAACTTGTTTTGTGAAGGGTAGAAAACATTGTGGGAAAAGTTTTCCCACAATGTTTTCCAAAGGCTTCTTTCTCAAGGTCGTCAAAAGTCGGCATAGTGCGGTAAAGGTTCAATAGCGTGTACACTGTAGGATATAAGCATTGATGAATTGCAAGGTGCTTAACGCCGTTTTCAACATTATTTTAGTTATATGGCGGCAAGTCCACCTATTCATGCTTTCCTGGAATAAGCACAAATAAAAGTTATTTTCGCGGATTTGTAGATTAAGACCAGGTTTTTCTTTTTGGACAGTGTAGATCAAGATCAGGCTGTGTGAAATATGCAAAAACACCCTTGACACTGCAATGGGTCTTTTTCTGTTTTTACCCTTTACCACACAATCCCGTGGTTAACAACCCTTGGGAGGAAAGCTTTTGAAAAAAAAATGTAGGGAGAAGAGAAAATGCTTTTCATTTTCTGGAGGCAGTCAAAGAAATCACTATTGTCATTTCCGGTTTTAAACCGAAGATTTCCGAGATATGTCCGTAATGCCCTCGGGATACCGCATGCTAATTATGCATTCTATCACGTGACTATATGTGACCTTCGCCTTGTGTGGAATTTATTTGTTTATTTAAGTCTTATTCAAATACAACATTTTTTTTTTCCATAAAAAATACACAAAACAAATTAAAAGAGTATTTGACCATTCTAAAAAAGAATTGTATGAGACTATACTTAAACCGATTTCAATCTTATCGGAAGAAAAAAAAAAGGAATGAGGTAAACAAAGAAAATGGATACTGAAATGGGCATGCTAATTATGCATTCGATCACGTGACTAATTTTGACCTTTGCCGTGTGTGGAATGAGGTAAACAAGGAAAATGGATACTAAAAAAAGGTTAGAAGAACGGCAGTGTATGCAAATTAAATCGTATCCGACTCTTGGCGGAATCCAGCGATAAATGTTCGTGTCGCCCCGCTTCGACCGATTTCAAGATTCGGTTTCCTCGGACAAATCTCTTGAGTTTCTCTATCCCCTAACCCATATACATCGGTAATATGTGAACCATGCACTGTGAAAAGGGGGCTAGATGCATCTGCGACAAAGTAGCGACCCAGGTCAGCCTGCGCAGTGCGCGCAGGCTGACCTGGGCCGAAACATTTCGCTATAAGTCAATTTTTTTTGTATGTCGAAGGACCAGTCTATCTCATGATTCAGTCGGTTGTTAGAAAAAGTGGCTATTAAGGATCCATAATAATGTGATGGCTTGATTGGTACAATGCATCACGGAGATGCATTAAGCCCCCTTTTGCCAGAGCATGGCTCATATCTATGTTTACACAACTGACTAAATTCTGAAGCATTCTATAGTCTATCAAATTTTAACAGTGTTTTTTTTTCTGGCTGAAACGATGTATCTTTAAGTGAACAGGCCAATTTCCCACAGTGTTTTCTTCCAAAAACAATTTTCATTCTTTTTATTCATTTTTATTTTGTCATGTGCAAAAGCTTTCAATTTGGAAATGTCTAAAACATTGCTGTGTTGTAAAGGGCTAATTAAGTGGTTCCTTTCACGTCCAGCTTTCGCTAGGACGCACACAAAATGGTACTGGAACAAAAGAAGATCTAATCAGTGATTTGTTAAAAGCGCCTCGAAGACCAAGACGGTTGTTCACCAGCGTGCATAATCGCCAAAGTGGTTTTCCATCGTTATTCGACTCACTAGGTACAGATCATCAGGGCGTTCACATTATTGTACCATCTTTCTGAAACAATGAGTCAATCTGCATTTGACACCTGTCTTTCAGTCGAGGATCTCTGGATAAGGCAAAACTGTGTCAAAGACCGTTAATTCGTTGTCAGACAAGAATCTTGTAGACTTGTTTGCCGTATGATTGATAGCACTTGTCGTCGACAAATTATCAAACGTGGCTCAAGGTATGAGTTATGTCTGTGAAAGGGTAGAAAACATTGTGGAAAAAGGAGAAAATGTTGGTCACCAGCATTTTCTCCTTTTCCCAAAATGTTTTGAAAAACCTATTAATGGATCGTTAAAACTCGGGAGTGTGTGGTGAAGGGTTAACTTGTTACAAAGTTTGAAACAGACGGGCTCGAAAACGTCATTGTAAAATACGAATAATCTTTGATGCATAAATACGAGTGAAAAATTTGCATCAATAAGAATATCTGCTCGTTTCAAAGAATTTCTCCTTTTGCGGACGGCATAGATCAAGATCAGACTGCACAGAACGTGCAGTCTGATCTTGGATCTACACTGTCCGATAAGGAGACGTTTTTCTCCAAAGAATAAGTTTAAAATTACGTTATTCGGGTTTTTACAATCGGCTTGAAAGTTTTATTTAACTTCTTTAGCAGGATGAGGATTAAAATTGTAAAGCAGAAGAAAGAAAGCTTTACCCCACCCTTTCCTGTAGACGAAATAAGAAAACCAGATTGTTGTTTGTCCTGACTTTAACCCTTAAGCGGCAAAGCGCGACTTACTGACCTTTTCCGGACAGTGTAGATCAAGATCAGACTGCACAGAACGGCTGATCTTGGATCTACCCTGTCCGATAAGGAGATATTTTTCTCCAAATATCTTTCCTCCCTAAAAGTACCTTTGAAATGGGAAAAAGTTCGGTTTCGGCTTGATAGTTTCATTTCTTTTATTTAGCGGGATAAGGTTTAATTTTTGTTGTCTGGTAAAGAGTGACAAAGATTGTGATAAAAGGAGCAGTTGCTTGCTAGAAGTGACGACTCCTTTTCCCACCACAACTTTCAAAAGTTGACCAGGGGCGGTAAAATTCGCTGGTAATTGGGTAATTATGTATCGTCATTTGGTGTGTATTGTGAGTTTAACGCCATTATAACATCTCAAATCACATCATGGCGCACCCATGTGTTTCCTGGCTTTCTCAAACCAGTACTGACACAACGTTCTTTCCAAAGTCATTGACTACTTTTCTCACATGCATCAGAGGTGAAAAAATCACCGGAAAGGAAGTTTGCCTCAACCGGGTATCGAACTCGCAACCACCGGGTCACGACTCAGATACGCTAACCACTGAGATACCCGGGCGGGCTTGTAATGTTCAGGACAGTATAAATTATGGACGGAAAATCACGTTGAAAGCGTCAACAAAGCTAAAGGAAAGTTGTCATAAAGCCAATTTGAGGTGTCACGCCACACTGATTTTTTTCCGGTTCTTAATCAAAAGTTGTCCCATTTGAAAAAATATAATACCAAACAGTTCTGCCTCAATGTTTTATCAGAATCAAAAGATGAGAGGACCTATCTTAACCCTTTACCAGACGACAAAATTTTAGCCTTGTCCAAATTGAAAGCATTTGCACACGATTTCAATTTGGCTCAAATGGTGCAATTTTTCTTCGATAGGGTAGGAAACATTGTGGAAAAAGGAGAAAATGCTGGTTACCAGCATTTTCTCCTTTTCCCACTATGTTTTTAAAAAGGCTTCTTTCCCAGGGTCGTTAAAAGGCGGCATTGTGCGGTAAAGGGTTAAACGTGTTTCTGATGTTGACTATCTGACGAAGATGTTGTAAAATGTTTGTCACTTTGGTGCCTATAACCACCTGGAGGAGCTTTGAGATAAAATAGCATTAAATGCAAGCTATTAAGTTAAGGAAAAACAAACATACAAAGCTTTTACTCTTTCATAGCCAGCGAAAGAAATACGACTTTTTTTTCCGAGGTCTAAAAGAAGATTTCCAGTGCACGTTCTGTGCAGTCTAATCTTGATCTATGCCATCCGCAAAAGCTATTTAAGTCGTCATTGGCATCGATAGAGTTAACATGAAGGCCTTTGTACTTTAATTATTATAAATATTTCGTCGAAACCAACACTACAGCACACCCATGTTATTTTCAATGCAGCGAAAATTCGGTGGTGTAATACCTTAAATGACGTCATGCTTTTGGACAGCGTTTTCCGGGAACTTCCGGTACATGAAAAATCTGCCCAGATGCTTCGTATGAATGGGGTCTGATATTATCAGTATCATTCGTTTATGTCTTTTCCCCGAAGCCGGAATTCTGTTTATATTTAACACTTCACAGAAGATATGAATAGAATAATTTCGGTCTTCGTATTACTTATAAACAAATGATAAGAAAAAGAAGTTAAACAGAAGTTTTTGTTGCTTGTGCTACAGAAATAGGTCACTTACCCATCCGGCATCGTTTAGTTTCATGTTCGTGTAGATCAATTATTATTTGTTCTTTTTTGCTACAATTTTAATTTAACAAAACCTGCCATCGGATGTCTTTTTTAACCATTTTACCACTCAATCCAGACTCTTAACGAACCTTGGAAAGAAAGCTTTTGAAAACTTTGTGGGAAAAGGAGAAAATGCTGGTAACCAGCATTTTCTCCTTTTCCCACAATGTTTTCTACCCTCCCATACACAAACTTCAATTTTTGAGTCACATAAGTCGTTTGAAAATGCTGTCAATTTGATCCAGTCTGAAATGTTGTCGTTTGGTAAAGAGTGAAGTCTGACATTAAAAGTTAAAATCAGTGTATCATAGTACAGTGTAGTTCTGTGCTATATTGCTTGCTGTGCTAATTTTCATGTTTAATGTCCATAGCTATTGAGATTTGAGCTTTCACACTCGTTTAATTCTCCGGGGTTGTACCTGCCATGACTTTCTATATATGAGCCATGCTCTGGCAAAAGGAGGCTTAATTCATCTCCGTGATGCATTATACCAAGCGAGTCATCACATAATTATGGATCCATAAAATCCAGTTTGTCTAGCAATTGACTGAAACTGGAGGTAGAATGATCCTTGGACATGCAGAAACTTTATAGATCCATAATTATGTGATGACTGGCTTGGTATGATGCATCAAGGAGATGCATTAAACGCCTTTTGCCAGAGCGCAGCTCAATTCAATACTACAGCCAGAAGCGACAGGCTAGCAACTCTATTTTGAATCGCAGTAAACGTACGTGTAGCTGATAGCGTGTAATATTGTGCTGCCTCTCTTTCAGGATATTATTTATGCTACAAGTCGAATAATTGTGATCGGGAGATTAAGACGAGTGAGAACGGAACCGGAAGTATGAGACAGGAAGTGATGGTGTGACCGGATTATACAGGATATTTCAGGCAACAAAGTATTGATGGTAACTGATTTTCTTATCTTTATATGTTCCAATGGCGTTTTATGTCGTTTTAACAGTACTTTAGTCATTCCCACTCACTAAATTGTATCTTTTCTTGATTTCACAACCATTAGGCTTTACAACAGCTACCGAATGATACCCCGACAAGATCAGCAGACATCGAATCGAGATTTATTAATTACAAATCCGACCGATGTGCCTATGTATATAGCCATCCCTAAACAAAACTTAAATGCGGTTCTTAAATATACATACATGTAGTAAAATTAGTGTTGCACCCCCTGTGTTTTTTACTGGTTTTGATTTTCTGACGTGAATGAGATAAAATTGGGTCGAAATTAAAATTCGGCTGCTGCATACACCAACAGGCTCGTCTTTTGCCCATAAAATGAACTGAACTGAGGTATCCCTTGACCTCATGGTAAGCGGGAATCTTTTGCCTAGATGTTGCTTTCAAATTTAAGAAAAAACGAGAAGAGTTTAAGTTTGGTTAAAACAGGGAATTTAATGTCGAAACAAACTTACGACAGGTTGAAAGTGACCTGCAGAGAATGGACACACAAAATCAGGCAATATTGCGTACTTCCGCCCGGGGCATGCAAAACAGCTTGCAGTCTTTGTCTCACACCTCTCACGAGAGGTTGAAACAGCTCGATCAGTAGCTGCTGCCATGAGGTTAAGGGATACCTCAGTTCATTCCATTTCAGAGACAACAGACTTGTTTGTTCTTGTATACAGCAGCCAGATTCTAATTTCCAACCCGTTTCATATTATTCACGCCAGAAAATTAAACACGTTAAAAACACAGGGGGTGCAACACTAATTGTACTATGTATATATAGCAAAAAGTTTTTTTTTTTTTCTACGGGGCACCCATAACATCCTACGCGGACTGCACAGGCTGACATGGATCGATTCTTTTTTCGCATATGCATTAAGCCACTTTTTTTCACAGAGCATAAATCATTTGCTTTGCTATCTTAAACTTCGCTAACAGCTTGCCGTGTCTAGTACTTTCAGGGCCTTGATTTCTTTTCAACCATCCTTGTCAAATTTTAAATTGCTTGCACTTACGAAAACATTTTTTTTTGTACCAAAATGTAATTACACCGCTTAAAAAAAACGATAGAGTAGATGAGGGTACAGACTTTGATCAGGCTGCACGTACGTGCAGTCTATTCTCAGTCTATCCGCAAAACACCATCCACTTTACCCCGTATGGCAAGACAAAGGTTAAGTTACTTGACAATCGTAAATAAAGAAAAAAAAAAAGCAAAAGGCAACTGAAACAAACTACAAACTACAGCTGTGCGAAGGAACGTGCGTCTGGTAACAGATGGCACAAGTCGGAGGCGTCATACCGTTAGATAGACTGTAAATACACTACAGGGAATACAATGTTGTTGTGCTGGGTTTTTTTTTTGGTCGAGTCGGGCTTCTGTTGACTTCAGATGGTACTGGTGAGTGGGGAAATGGGCTTTCTCATTTAGCCACTGCAGACGAATTTTCGTTGTCTTGCAGCAGGCGTCATTTTAAAAAAATATTGAACAAGAAATGTCTTTAGCACCTCAGCTGCTGAATAAATGAAACGCAAATTTCTGCTCAATACTAAAAGCCCAAACATTGCGGTTTCAAACGGTTGATTTCACCGGGAAGAAAAAATCGTATCGGACAGTGTAGATCAAAGATCAGACTGCACGTTCTGTGCAGTCTGATCTTGATCTACTCTGTCCGCAAAAGGTCAGAGGGTCACGATTAGCAGCTTAAGGGTTAAAAAGGATAGACGGCGTAAATTTGCCCGCATATAGGCAGGGGCCCTTAAAAATAAACATGTCTACATTTTTGACCAATCAGAAATTTCTATTCATTCATTTTTATTCAGTACCAAAAGGTAGGTCAAAAGCCAGCACATTTAGTTACGCTGAAAAATATTGAAACAAGCTGAAGTGAAATTGCACCGAAAAGGCTACATTTCCTTATGTCACAATGTTTTCACAAGCATTCACGTATCAGACCTAAATCTTATCTTGAATAAGAAATAAAAGGTCGTTTCCAATGTCGTCTGCTGGTAATTTTTACCATCTGGCAACCAAGTAAACCAGCAGGGTGCGATCCCTGCTTCGTTTGATAAGCGCCAGCACATGTTTCGAACTACCATCTTGGGTGCCGAGCGCCGGTAGCTCAGTCGGTAGCGTACAGGACTTGAGAACAGGGGGTTGCTGTTTCGATCCCCAACTTGGCCAATTTCTTTCCAAGGATTGATGCAAGTCATTGCGACAGGATTCATTCTTCTCTCACCACTGACCACTGTTTCCACGATGGTTATGTGGGAAGGCAGCCAGTAGCTTGGAAAGAATATTGTGCGTGATACTAGTAAAGAAACTTCAGGAAAGCATGGATAGGTGCACTGGCTGCCGCGATATAACTGAAATAATGTTGAAAACGCCTTTAAATACCATGCCATACAATCAACCATCTTGTGTAACAAAGGGCCGAAGATCAGAATTCGTATTCATAGACCATTCTTAATTTAATTCTTAGTCTTATTCTCAAGAATTTTATAAATTTGAAAGTAACACAACTTCTGATTGGCTAAACCAAATGGTTTAGCCAATCAGAAGTTGTGTTACTTTCTAAATCTATAGTTAGACTAAGAATGTTCTTAACTCTTTGGCTGCTAAGCGCGACTTGCTGACCTTTTCCAGACAGTGTAGATCAAGATCAGACTGCACAGAACGTGCTGTCTGATCTTGAATCTACACTGTCCGATAAAGAGATATTTTTCTCCAAAGAATAAGTTTGAAATAGCATTATTTGGTTTTTACCATCGGCTTGAAAGTTTCATTTGACTTATTTAGCGGGATAAGGGTTAAGAATGGTTGGTGAATACGAACCCAGATCAAAACTGCCTGATTACCACTTATCATTACGTTACCACCTGCTGGCGGCTTTTGCTGTTTTGCGACATACCCCGAATGAAAAGACTGGAGCAAGAAGGCCCTTAAAGAGCAATTTTCTCCTCTGCATACAATGTTTTCAACCAAATCCGTGTGTAAAATCTTACTTACGTCATCACCACATCACAGAGTTTTAGACCTGCCCAAACCCCAAGCATGTGCAGACGCAGAATGATATGTGGGCAAAAATTGTGGAAGTCATTTCTTTTTTGATAGGCTAGAAAACATTGTGGGAAAAGGAGAAAATGCTGGTTACCAGCATTTTCTCTTTTTCCCGCGATGTTTTCAAAGTTCTTCTTTCTCAAGGTCGTTAAAAGTCGGCATTGTGTGGTTAAGGGTTAACTATTTACCACACGACAAAATGTTAGACATCTCAGTGCTCGGACTCTACAATGTCTTGCCTAAGGACTTCCAACTCGACCTTCGCCGCCAACGGGATCGATCTCAGAACCTCTGGACAATGTAGATCTGTGGTCAGACTGCACGTTTGTTCTTGATCTTCGCTGTCCGCAAAACGTGTTTGAGTCGCGCCTAACAGCTAACGTGTTTTTAAACCTCTCCATGATGATGTTGAAAAAGGGTTATTAAGTGTAGCGAGAGATTTAATACAAAGAACTTTATCCCGACAAAAAAAGACTGTGTCTAGTGTATTGAACTCGTGACGAGAACAAAGTTAAAACATTAACCAATCAGACAGCTCGTAACAAAATAATCCCCGCCTTCTTTATATAAAGGGCGTCACGCTATCAGCTGTTCGTAGTAAGCTATCAGGTCACGCGGTGAGAGCAGTGGGAGCGTGTAGCAACAGTTTCTGCAGCTATAACAAAGAAATTGCAAGATTATTTTTCTAATTTGATTGGATTTAAGTTATTATGACATTTACAGACAACATATTCGATATGGAGGAAATTCAACAGTAAGTCATCTTTTATTGATATTTTTAATGCGTAAATGCAGACTATATTTCTGTATGACCTTTTTGTGTGACACCTGCAAGCATGTTCGACGTTTCCCTTTTATATTCCAGTGAGCTGCAACATGGGATCCGGGGCTGTTAAGTAACATATTGCGTATGTTTAAGCAATGGCGTTGGATCACAGACGGATCTCATTTTGCAAACTGTAATCCAGTATTCAGCTTAAACATTTTCTTTTAAACATACCCGTCTGGATACTGATGGGCCATATGGTCGGGTTGGGTCAGTCACCTGTAAATTACGGACATTTCGTCTGCTTTTCTCTATTACACCCTAGATCAAATCTGCAGCGGACGAATTCGAAAATATCGTTAAAGATGGACAATACGTGCAAACATGTGAAAACATTGTGGCAGAAGAAGAAATTGCTCGTTTCGAGCAATTTCTTCTTCAGTCACAATGTTTTCAAAAGAGGTCTTCTACAAGATAATCAAAGTGGTCAGAAGATGAAAATGTATAAATCATCTATCATATCGATCGACATATTTATTAGCCTAGTCTATATTTGTCTTCCGCCCTATGCAACCTTCTACCTTTGCCTCTCGTTCATTGCTTTTCTCTCCCAAGGCAACCGATAAAACTTATCAATTATTGGGACTGTTTTACCCTTTACTCTTTATCACATAGTCCTGGGGTTTTAATGACCTTAGGGAAAAGGCCTTTTGAAAACATTGCGGAAAAAAGGAGAAATTGCTAGCCTAGCCCCGGTGGCCCAGTCGGTAGCTGTCAGGACATGAGGACATGGGGACGCTGACTCGAATCCCCGGCACGGCCAGTTTCTTCCCGAGGACTGATGATAGTCATTGTGACAGAGTTCATTCCTCTCTCACCGCTGACCATTAATTCGACGATGGTTAGGCTTCTGTGGGAAAGCAGCCACTGGCTGGGGAAGAATATTGTCTGAAGCACTGGTAACTGAAACTCTAGTAAAGCATGGATAGGTGCACTGGCCCCCGCAATATATTATGATTTGATGTTGAAAATGGCATTAAACATCAATCAATCAATAATCAATCAATCAATCAATCAATCAGTCAACCAACCAACCAACCAACCAACCAACCAACCAACCAATCTTCAATCAAGCAATGCTAACACATTATGGCATTTTTTTTTAAAACAGCAATTGCTCTTGAGAGCAATTTCTTCAACTGGAAACATGCTTTTCAAAGTCCTCTGCTGTATATGGCAAAAGTTGTCTGCAAAAGGTAATATGGTTAAAAACATACACACACGTAGCTTTATATGTATGTGCTTCTCCATAACCCTCTGTTGTTGGTACTCATGAATAATGTCGACGAGATAATATACATGAGCCATACTCTGGCAAAAGGGGTCTTAAGGCATCTCCCGGGATCCACTCTACCAGTCAAGTCATCATATAATTATGGATCCATAAAATCCATGCTGTCTGAGAACCGACTGAATCACGAGATAGACTGGTCCCTTGACATACAGAAAATTTACAAAGAGCAAAACAGTTTCGACCCATGTCAGCCTGCGCGGACTGCGCAGGCTGACATGAGTCGATACTTTTTTGCAGATGCATTAAGGCCCCTTTTCACAGAGCATGCCTCATATTAGAAAATACCCCAGAACACTGGTGTTGGTGAGCGGGCAAGGTTTCTGTACTCCCCTGTTTATCGTATATATAATTACGTCGACAGGTTTTTGCCTGCTGCAGGCTTCATTTGCATTTTGCTGAGTAAGATGGTTGGTCCTTGCAGGATAGGTTTAGATTAATTTTGTAAGCAAATTCTTGTGTTAACGGCTATAGCACCTTTCAGAACTATAGTTACCTTTGCGGCCACTGTAGATCAAGATCATCAGACTGCACAACACGTGCAGTCTGGTCTTTGATCTACACTGTCCGCTTTGTCGATACGCTCTGGACAAGAGCAACCTTGATAATGCAATATTATTTGAGCCATGCTCTGTGAAAAGGGGGCTTAATGCATCTGCGATAAAGTATCGATTCGGGTCAGCCTGCGTAGTCCGCGCAGGCTGACCTGGGCCGAAATCTTTTGCTTGCTACTGGTCAATTTTCTGCATGTCAGAGGACCAGTCTACCTCAAGATTCATTCGGTTGTTAAAAAAAAAAAAAAAAAATGTTGCCATTATGGATCCATAATTATGTGATGGGTTGATTGGTATCATGTATTACGGAGATGCATTAAGCCCCTTTTTGCCAGAGCATGGCTCATTTGTATTTTTTTTACCATAGACTGAAAGTGTACGTTGGATTTATTCGGCAGTATTTATCAGAGGATAAAAAATACAATCTAGTATTTTAACAAAGGGACGGATTACCGAAAAAATTCAAATCTTACATTTCTTTGGGCACAAAAGCGGAAATAGCCCACACCACGTGGTTCACGGCATTGCGATCACAGACAGTGGCTGTAGTACGAAGATAAAGAAGAAGTTCACCGGGCTTTTTATGCCCCTGTGGTGGACAACAATTGAAAACTTTGAGGGCAAAGGAGCAATTGCCTGTTACAAGCAATTGCTCCTTTGCCCACAAAGTTTTTCCATTATCAATTTGAATTTGCACTCTGTTTTTAAAAAAATCACTGGCAAACAACATCAATAACAACAACAGCAAAACGTAGCGAGACTACTGCCAAAAGATGTAATGGAATAGTCCATGTATAAAACATAGCAACAAATGGAGAAACCGCGTTAAGGAGCAATGCTTTGTTCACGATGATTTTTCGCATCAGAGGATTTCTAAAGAGGCTGTACACTAGGGAAGTGTTGAACATGTCGGGACATGACCTCAATCGATGTCGAACATTCTGACGAGAATAGACTGGTTACCTCCCCTGATTTATGCAAAGCGTATGTATGTGTACATGTACAATGGGGACCAGTCTGTGATGGGAATAGCTTACCCTTCTCTATCGCCCTAACACTTTTCATTCTCCTGGGTGAAATAAGAATGCTTTTGCGGACGGTATGGATCAAGATCAGACTGCACATAACGTGCAGTCTGACCTGTGATCCACACCTTCCGCTATTTGGTTCTAATATTTCACTAAATAGAGTTTCTGTATTAAATTTGCTGTGGGAGCTATATAATTCGCCATTACATGCAAGAAAAATTTGGTTCGGGGTTGATCAAGTTCAACACGTGGTCCTTTCAAGGGTGCAGCATTACCCGCTGCGCTGTTTACAATCCCCGACCCCCTGTTCAACTTTGAACATGGCTAATTTTGAAAACATTTTAGTGAATCAGCGTACAATTCCTATTGGTAAATACAGCTGATTTAAAAAATTGTAAATGCAGAAATTGCTCAAACTGAGCTTTACGGGGTTGGATACAGCACTTCTGCTGCGCTGTTTACATTCCCGCGACCCTATCACGGACAGATGTGGAGTTTACAAAATGATTGAACTTTTGGTGACATTCTCGCATTGGCACATGCGGAAACTGCTTATAAACTGACATTAGTTACTTATTGAGGCACGGCGTGGATTAAGATCAGACTGCACATAAGGCGCAGTGTGATCTGTGATCCTCAGCGTCCGCTACCTGAATTTAAAGTAAGTGGGCCTTGCTCTGGCAAAATGGGGCTTATCGCATCTCCGTCATGCATTGTACCAAGCAAGACATCACCTGATTATGGACCCATATAACCCATCTAGTCGAACAAAGGACTGAATCATGAGATAAAATTATCGATTGACATGCAGAAAATTTAGAGACAGCGAAAAGTTTCGGCCCATGTCAGCCTGCGCGGACTGACATGGGTCGATGGTTTTCGCATATGCATTGAGTCCCCTTTTCACAGAGCATGACTCAAGTAAATATTTAGCCCCCCTTTAACAATAGAAGAGCATTTGTTGTACGACAGAGAAAGGGGTCGACCAAGTTCAACACGTGGTCCTGTTATAGGTGCAGCACTATCGCCGCGCTGTTACACACTCCCTTCCGACCCTGTTCAACTTTATAGTGAATTTTGAAAACATAATTTAATTCTGTACCACATAATCCCGAGTTTTAACGACCCTGAGAAAGAAGGCTTTGAAAAACAGTGTGGAAAAGGAGAAAATGCTGGTTACCAGCATTTTCTCCTTTCCAACAAAGTTTTCTGTCCTATTAAAGAGAAATTCCATCTTTTGAGCCACGATCAATTTATCGTCTGCAAGTGCTTTCAATTTCGACAAATCTGTAATTTTATCGTTTGGTTGAGAGTTAAGTATATGTATATGAGAGAGGTTTGAAAACTGTTGTGTGAATGCAAAAATTGCTCAAACTAAGCAGTGGGCGTGGGCGTTTGTTCTTCTATGGGTGCAGCACTACCGTTACCATGGTTACAATCCCGCGATCCTCTGAAAGGCTTTCGTTATTTTTTTTAAAGATAAAGATTTAGAAAAAAAAATTGACCACATAATATTTCACCTGCCTTTTCATGCGAGCGTGTTGTGTGTGTGTTGGCGGGGGCGGGGGGGGGGGGGGGGGAAGAGAGAGAGAGAGAAATAATGACTTGTCCGCGTTATATGTCCGCGCAGTCTGACCTGGGTCGAAACTTTTTCTTTTTTGTAAATTTTCTGCATGTCAAAGGACCGATCTCCCTCAGGATTCAGACGATTGTTAGATAAAATTGATTTTATAGGTCCATATTTATGTTATGATGTGCTTGGTGGAATGCATCACGGAGATGCATTAAACCCCTTTTGTCAGAGAGCCGCTCAAATAGAGCAGTAGCAGTAGCGCTTAACTCTTTACCAAACGACAAAATTTTGGACTGGTCCAAACTGAAAGCATCTGCAGACGACAAATTAAATGTGGCTGAAAAATTGAAATTTGTTTTGGGAAGGGTAGAAAACATTGTAGGAAAAGGAGAAAATACTGGTTACCAGCATTTTCTCCATTTCTCACATTGTTTTCAAAAGGCTTTTTCTTCAGGGTCGTTAAAAAGTCGGGATTGTGTGGTAAAGGGTTAACTCTTTACTCTATATATACTTCCACGTTCCAGGAATGTTTAGTGGGTGGTTACACTCTTCCATTGAAAGTGGGAAGGGAGCCACGTGGTTATAACGTGAGCTCGGTCATTCGCCAATCCCCTGTCTGCGAAGAAGATACATTTATTCTGTACATTGTAATTAGCAATCGACCTAATCTTCATACTATGCTGTCTTCACTCTTTACCAAACGACAAAATTTTAGACTTGTCCAATTTGAAAGCATTGGCAGACGACAAGTTAGAGGAAGCCCTAATGATGGTTTGTGTTTTTGAAAGGGTAGATAACATTGTGGGAAAAAGGAGAAAATGCTGCTTACCAATATTTTCTCATTTTCAAACAACAAAAGCTTTGCACATCAGGATCTTTAATACAAGTGAGTGTTTGAAAAGGGTTAACGGCTAAGGAAATTAGACAGAAATTTGCAGCCAATAAAAGAACTAGATGTAATTCAAAGTTATTTTGGGAGAAGATCTCACACTATCGGACAGTGTAGATCAGAGATCAGACTGCACGTTCTGTGCAGTCTGATCTTGATCTACACTGTATTCAAAAGCACATTTTATTTGCGCTCTGTAGTTTAGGAGTTTACACAATGAACTTAGAGTGAACACATGGTCACAACATGGACTTGATATCTAATTTCATCATTCGCTATAAATAGACCGGACAACATTGATAATCTTGTTGTTTGCTATGTAATAGTGTGTGTGTCGTTAACTCGTACCTCCTCAAATAAGCACTCGCCACTACTCGGCCGATTCCGTAATTACAATCAACGGATCACCCGAGGTTTGCCGAATGCTGAAAAAAAATTACAGCACTGTCTCTGTAAAACAGCACTCGCATACGACCCTGAGGTAAAAGGCTTAGGGCTTAATGATTGGCTTTCTGAATGTGAAATCCAGGTTAAGTTTGCGCTTCCGGGGTGCACTATAGAATCCTAGCCTGGAGGTGGCGAAAACTAGGAAATAGATAAATAATATGGTATTCTTGCGCCTTCATATGATTGAAACAATGCAGAAAGAGGCGTTAAACGTCATGCGAACAAACAAATCCAAGCAAGGCTATATCAGCATGTCCAAAATTGTAATGGTAATACAAATTGAAAAGTAAGAGAATTATTCATTGTGCGTTTTTTTTTTAAGGACTGTATAATGTCTATCATTGATAACAAATAAAACCACATAAATGCGCAGCAGGAAAAAAATAAATATGCAGGACGCGTGATTGAATCTGCAATATCGAGGTAAATTGACTGGCGAAAAAATGTCTTTGTTCGTCTGCTCGAGGCCAAAGTTCACCAGTGCAACAAGTCGTCTGATGTAACACGTCATCACATAAAAGGAAATCCTGCGTTTTGTCGTCTGCTTGAAGTATCTCTTTACCAAACGACAAAATTTTAATCTTGTCCAAATTAAAGGGATCTGCAGATGGCAAATCTAAGGAAATTAAATGATTAGATTTGTCTTTTAAAACGGTACAAAACATTGTGGGGAAAAAGGAGAAAATGCTGATTACCAGCATTTTCTCCTTTTTCCAACAATGTTTTCTAAAGCTTTCCATCCCAAGGGTTGTTAAAAGGGGATTATTTGGTAAAGGGGTCAAACTCTTAATCATCTGAAAAATAATGCGGCAGACGACTTTAATAAATATTAGTTTAAAATATGGATAGTCAACTCTAGTAAAAGTTAAATCCATGAATTACGCGTAAAATATTGTGGCAAATAGACAGATATTGCTCGTCATAAGCAATTTGCACTTTTGCCACAATGTTTTCGAGAGTAATGTCTGCTTGCAAGACGCAGAAAGCTGTCTACAGGCGATGTGCTGACACTTTACCAAGCAGTCCCGAGCTGAGGAAGACGGCTTTTGAAAACATTGTGGGAAAAGGAGAAAATGCTGGTGGATCAGCATTTTCTCCTTTTCCTGTCAATGTTTTCTACCCTTTCTGAAGCAATTTTAATCGTTTAAGCAATATTTTGTTTACCGTCTGCGAATGCTTTCAATTTTGGACAAGTCTACAATATTGTCGTTTGGTAAAGCGTTAATTGCTGTGTCTGTTCTTCTGATCTTTGAAGTAACATTTAATTCGATGTTCTTCATTAACGATGTACAGCCTATAAATCAGATGAGTCACTCGCAACATTTCGGATTGACCCCCTTTTTTTTTCGGCGTAGCTCAATGCACTGGCTTTTGACCTACTTTTTGATACTGATAACGAATGAATAAACAGAAATGTTTGATTGGTCAAAAATGTAGTTTTTTTTAAGGGCTCCTGCCTATTTGCTAGCAAATTTATGCAGGCTTTCTTTTCTGGAGATATTTTTTTGTGGATAGCTTTGTACGGACTTTTAAATTTATGCAGGGCCTAGATTTTCCTATTTAACTGTTTACCACCGGACAAAATGTTAGATGAGTCAGCGTTGAAGGCATTTGCAGACGACTTTTTAGACTTTGCCTAAATTATATAATTTTTCTGTGAACGAGTAGAAAACAATGCAGGAAAAGGAGAAAATGCTGTTTTCCAACATTTTCTCCTTTTCCCACGATGCTTTCTAAAGCCCTTTCTGCCGGGGTCTTTAAAACCGTGGATCGTGTGGTAATGGGTTAAGAGTGCTGTGCAAATCTGTCAGAGATAGATTGTTGCGAACCGCTGAAACCTCTCCGACAGAAATCAAGAAGACCAGAGAAAGGGTACATTTTGTACTTTTAAGCTGCGAAACGATACGATACGAAACTTTCAGGTCGACAGTAAAAAACCCTTTTTTGCTATTCCATAGGTATTTTTCGGGTAACATATCTTCTTATTGGACAGTGTAGAGCCAGGATCAGACTGTTTGTTCTGTGCAGTCTGATCTTGATCTACACTGTCGACAAAAGGTCCCTGAGTCACGCTTGATATAGCAGCCTAAGGGTTAACCTTTTACCAAACGACAAAAAAAGTTAAGACTGGTCCAAATTGAAAGCATTTGCAGACGACAAAATAAATGTCGCTGAAAAATTGAAATTTGTTTTGGGAAGGGTAGAAAACATTGTGGGAAAAGGAGAAAATGCTGGTTACCAGCATTTTCTCCTTTTCCCACAATGTTTTCAAAGGCTTCTTTCACAGGGTCGTTAAAAGTCGGGATTATGTGGTAAAGAGTTAAGCATCACCTGCAGCAGACTTTCACAGACGAATCGAGGGAAACGCTGAGTAAGATAAGATTGTGCTGTAACATGTAATGGCAACAGCCATGATTCATGGAAACCTGCTGGGGTAGCAGTTCTTATCTAACTGTGAACAATTTGCTACCGTCTAAAAAAAAAAAATGCAGAGCGATTCGCTTGATTTTTTTTTTTGCGCATCGTTACGGTGATCAGCCGGAAGTCCTTGGCACATTACCATCAATAAAATGTACTGCCACGTTTAGAAGTAATTCCGTGAAATTCAGGAACTATCAATGAGAAATATTGTTTCTGTTTTGTCTTTACCTTATACCAGACGACAAATCAATGTATTATTAGACTTGTCCAAATCGAAAGCATTTGCAGTCGACAATTAAAATGACTGAAATGCCTGAACTGACCTTTAAGATGGTAGAATGAGCTGGCAGAAATGGAGAAAAGCCTGGTTATCGACATTTTATCCTTTCCTCTCAATGTTTTCAAAAGCCTTCTTTCTCAGGGTCGTAAAAACACTGGATAGTTTGCTTTTGTTACATTAGTAACCGATGGAGTGCCTTCAAAAGTATGTATATTAGCCGTGCTCTAGCAAAAGGGAGCTTAATGCATCTCCTTGAAGCATGATACCAAGCAAATCATCACCTGATGATGGATCCATAAAATCCATTTTGTGAAAAAATAAAAAAAACAACTGAATCATGAGGTAGACTGGTCCTTTGACATACAGAAAATTGACCAATAGCGAAAAGTTTCGGTCCAGGTCAGCCTGCGCGGACTGCGCAGGCTGACCTGGGTCGATGCTTTTCGCAGATGCATTAAGCCCCCATTTTCACAGAGCATGGCTCATAATATAAATATAATTTTGCCTGTTGTGGACAGGCTGCTGCGTTTAGTGTTCGTTATTGAACCAAAGCCAGATTCATGGTACAAAATATTCTGTTAAACATGTGTATTATATCTACTCGGTTCTTAGAAACATGCACTGTAACCCTGGTGATATGAGGGCGACGACCTTGTTTCCCTAGTCTTATATCTACATCAGACCACATGACTGAGCGGTGCTATGGGAAAAGGGGATTTAATGTATATTCGTAAAGCATTACCGCATATACCAAGTGAGTCATCACGGAATATGGACCCATGAATGTCTAAAAATTGGATGAATCATGATGTAGAATGTTTTTTTTTTTGACATGCAGAAAATTTGTCAATTGTAAGTAGCAAAAAGTCTGGATTCAGATCAGCCTGCGCGGACTGTACAGGCTGATCTGGATCGAAACTTTTTGCAGGTGTATCAAGCCACTTTTTACAGAGCATGACGATTGTTACATCCATTTGATATTTGAACTCTCCACCGACCTACAAAATTCTGGACTTGTCCAAATATAAAACATGCAGACGTCAAATTAAAGGTGCCTTAAATGGTGGGACATAGCTAAAAAAGGGTAGAAAACATCGTGGTAAAAGGAGAAAATACTGGTTACCAGTATTTTCTCCTTTTCCCCCATTGTTTTCAAAAGCATTCTTCATCGGGCTGGTTAAAATACGGGAACTGTGTGGTAAAGGGTTAAACCACATTGTTTGTTATGTTAATTTTGATGTTTCTTTTCTCAATTTCTTCCAGAAAACCGCCGACAAATATAGCCAAGGCCTTGAAATCCGTGTTGGTACAGGCATTTCAAGATGACAGAGTGAGTTGTGGGGTGTTTGACTGCGTCGATATTCTTGATAGGTAAGTAGTTATGCTCAAAATGTTTGCTCGATTACATTGTTTGTTTGTTTGTTTTCATGATGTCTAACACCGTTTTTCGACATTATTTCAGTTATATCGCGGCGGCAAGTGCATCTATCCATGCTTTCCTGGATTTTCGTTTTGCCAGTAACCGTAAAATATTTTCCCTAAGTCACTGGCTGAATCTTAACCGCGTTACCATCGTCGAAATAATGATCAGCAGTGAGAGAGGAATGAATCCTGTCGCTATGAATATCATTAATTCACGAAAAGAAATGGGACGAGCTGGGAATTCGAACCAGCGACCGACTCCCTGGTTTGAAGCCTTGCACATTACCGACTGCGCTAGCGGGCTCGGCTATTATATTGTTAAGTTCGTTTATCGACCATGAATGTGTTCAGCATATAGGTCATGCCCTGGCAAAAGGGGATTTAATGCATCTCAGTGATGCATCCTACTAAGCAAGTCATCACATAATTGTGGATAAAGAAAAATCTGTGTTGTCAAACAACCGAATGAATCATGAGGTATAACTCCAACTCGATAAACCTTTCATTAACAGTTAATATAACTGTTTGTTTTTTTGGGGGGGAATAGATATTTAAAACCACGAACCATGATGAGAAAATATAAACATTATCGAGTGTGCTCTATAAATTATCTCGTCACGGCACGTGATTTTAAACCTGTTAATGAAACGTTTATCTAGTAAGAGCTTTTTTTTTTTACAGATAGAACAGCTCTTTGATAAGCTGAAAATTTACAAATAGCAAAAAGTTTCGACCCAGGTCAGCCTGCGCGGACTGCGCAGGCTGACCTGGATCGATACTTTTTGGCAGATGCATTAAGACCCCTTTTCACAGAGCATGGCTCAAATGTTTAAACCTTTTCCCATAACTCAAACATTAGATGATGTAACAATTCTTTATTATTTTTTTCTCTATTTACATTTCACAGTGAAACAGACAAGGTGATGCTGTGCATTTTACCGGAAGGGAAATCCCAGGATATTTCCCTGCGAATACAACACACCCTGATAGAGGCTTTCTGTCGCGAAAACGAGGTCAAAGTACTAAAGGTATTTTCTTCAGCCTTATCCTGCTAAATAAAAGAAATGAAACTTTCAAAGCGATAGTATAAATCCAAATTTTCATTTTTCAGAGTTTTATTTTGTGGAAAGTCGTCATCTCCTTTTCGGACAGTGTAGATCCAAGATCAGACTGCACGTTCTGTGCAGTCTGATCTTGATCTACGCTGTCCGCAAAAGGTCAGTGAGTCGCGCTTAGCACGCCAAAGGGTTAATCATTTTCCCCCGATTTTTTGTCTCAGGAAATACGGAAACCCATCCCCTGTATATTAACCCTTATCCTGCTGTTCGCGACCATTGATGTATTTTGCGGAGAGTGTACAACAAGATTAGGCTACACATACGAGCAGCCTGATCTTGCTCTACACTCTCCGCTGCCTTATCAGTAGTTTGGGTAATATTGATTGATTGATTGTATGGTGTTTAACGCCGTTTTCAACATTATTTCAGTTATAACGCGGCGGCTAGTGCACCTATCCATGCTTGCCTGGAGTTTCTTTAACCAGTACTCCGCGCAATATTCTTTCCAAGCCACTGGCTGCTTTCCCACATAACCATCGTCGAAACAATGGTCAGCGCGTTTGGGTAATATAAACCTATTTCAATGTCCAGAAACTAAGCGAAAGAAGCCATGCTCTGTGAAAAGGGGGTTAAATGCATCTGCAACAAGCATCAACCCAGATTTCCAGCATTTTCTCCTTCTCCCACAATGTTTTTAAAAGCTTTCTCTTTAGGGGTCATTAAAAACTCGGGATTGTGTGGTAAAGGGACAATGTGATTTTCTGTATGAAATTTTCGACTCCTCGAAGAAGATGACATTTAGAGTAAAATCGCTAATGGAGAGATATATCTAGGCTTTAACAGACAGAGACAATAAAAGCATTGTTTGTCACTAGATAATTTATATTATATCTGGAAACATAACGAGAAAGTTCTCCGTTAAAGTACGAGAAAAACCTAAATTACAGACGCGCTTTAAGTGTTGATTCCCGAGATAATTTTTTTAGAAGGTCAAAACGCCCACATGACATTGTGCAATAATCTGTCATTATAATCGTTACACTCGTCACAATTCGGCCGATTCCGTAGCTACATCCAACCAGATTAGATCAACGGATCACCCGAGGTTTGCCGATTGATAATCGTAACAGACTATAATGTCGAATCTGATCAGAACTGAATAGCTCGTTAAGTTTGTATGTCCTGGAGGTTAGAGAAAATGGAATTAAAGTCCAGCATATCCTATGGTTGCCATGAAGTCTACAGTTTATAGAAACAAACTCTACTAAATTTCAATCAACCTAAAACAGACTAGGGAAGATCAAAACAAATCAGGGTTTATTTTTTTCGGCGTAGCTGAATGCGCAAGCTTTTGAATTTTGATCTACTTCTTGATGTTGATATGTTCGAATGAATAAATTGAAACTTGTGATAAGTAAAAAAAAGTGGACACGTTTATTCTGTGGGGCCCCTGCAGGTCTGTTTGCGGGCATATTTACTCCGTCTATCATTTTGAAAGACATTTCTTGCACGTTACGAGCATTTTCTCCTATTTCAACATTACCTATTGAACTCTTTTCCAGACGAAAACATTTTAGACTGATCCAAATTGAAAGCATTTGCAGACGACAAAGTGAATGTGGCACATATGATGGGATATTTCTGAATGAGGGTAGAAAACATGGCAGGAAAAGGAGAAAATACTGGTTACCAAGCATGTTCTCTTTTTCCCAAAACGTTTTCTAAAGCCCTTTTTCTCAGGCTCTTTAAAGATCGAGACCGTTTGGTGAAGATTTAACGCGCTGAGAGTTTCAATAATATTGATAAATAGAAGTATGTTTCGAAATGCCAGCGCACCGAGAAAGGTCACAAAGAAAACTTTTTGTAAATGTCACTTGGGGAGATCAAATCTCTCTGAAGACACAGAGCGCCATTCTTGTGTCTTATGTCTGCGTGTGACATTTCCTTTCAGTAATCTTCCGATGATTTAGATTTTTTTTAACCTTATGGCTGTTATTTCAAGCTGTAGAAATCTTTTCTATCGTTTTTTATTCTCCTTTTGTCTTATATTTTAAACTGAAATATTCCTTCGCAGTATTTTTATCTTGCCGTCTACCATTTCCAGCTAAAATCTTCCTTCGAACTTAGCCGAGCCCCGGTAGCTCAGACGGTAGCGTATAGGACTTGAGAATAGGGGGTCGTTGGTAACCAGCATTTTCTTCTTTTTTCACAATGTTTTCTATCCTTTCACAGACAAATTCTATCATTTATCAGTTATTGAGTCACATTTTGTTTTTCGTCTGCAAATGCTTTCAATTTGGACGAGTTATAAATTTGGTCACTTTTTGATACCTGATGGCTGACGCTTCATAATGCACGCTTAACTTTTGACTAAACAACAAAATTTTGTACAAATCCAAATTAAAAGCATTTGCAGATGACAAAATAAATGTGACTCAAAAACTGAAACTTGTTTTGGGAAGGATAGAAAACATTGTGGGAAAAGGAAAAAATGCTGGTTACCAGCATTTTCTCCTTTTCCCACCCTGTTTCCGAAAGGCATCTTCCCAAGGGTTAAAATCATGAAGTAGGTTGTAAGCAGTGGTTCATTTGATAATTTGAATATTCAGCAGGATGACTTTTTTCCCCCGAGACGACAGCGACATGTAAAGTGATAGAATTATGCACGTTATAGACTGTACCTTTTTTTAAAATTTCTTTGTTTAGGTTGACTGCCCGACTAAAATATCTACGATATATACGTCCAATGTATCCAAGGAAACGAAAGAAAGGACTTACAACACAGACTTCAGCTGCGTTCTGGTCATGAACCCGGATGAGCCGAGCAAAGAAGACGAGTTTGTGACTGCTTACTGCGAAAATTTTATGCTTGGGGGCGTCATCCCACATGGAAATATTGAGTTACCAGTCTAAAAGAAAATAAGTCTATTTATAGAAATGGACTTTGGATAGAAGTTCGGTAAGCATATTTATTTTGGCATGTAAATGTAAAAATTATGAAAGCATTCGAGAGTAACATAATATGATAAAAATAGGAACCTTGCGATTGACACATGTTGAAAATATTGTGACAAAGAACGGTTGATTGATTGTTACAAGGAGTAGTTTCTTTCCTCACGATATTTCCTGCACATTCAAAAAAGATGTGTACCTTCTTCATTCTCTGAAAAAAATTGACAAAGTTGTGCTTGGCTCTTTTAAGTGCTAATATCCATTTTGCTAGAGGAAAAACGACGATAGAAAGAAAGAAAACAGAGAGAGAGAGAGAGAGAGAAATTAGAATAGCTTGGACTTCAACTGTACTGCATTCCTGGCTACGCACCTGTATCATGTTAGTTACTCATATGAGCCATGCACTGTGAAAAGGGGGCTTAATGCATCTGCGAAAGGTGTCGACCCAGGTCAACCTGCGCAGTCCGCGCAGGCTGACCTGGGCCGAAACTTTTCGCTATTGGTCAGTTTTCTGCATGTAAAAAGGACCAGTCTATCTCATGTTTTTGTCGGTAGTTAAACAATATGAATTGTATGGACCATAGCTATGTAATGACCTGCTTGGTATAATGCATCACGGAGATGCATTTAGCCCCCTTTTGCCAGAGCATGGCTCATATATATAATGGCGATATTTTAAAATGTCGGTTGCTTCAAAGTTGTGTAAGAAGGTAACTTTTCTTTTTTACCATACGGCAAAAAATTCAGAGCAGTCCAAATTGAAAGCATTTGCAAACTACATATTTAACTTTTTTATATGATGGGATTTATCCTTGAATTGGTAGAAAACATTGAGGTGAAAAGGGAGAAAATGCTGGTAATCAGCATTTTCTCCTTTTCCCGCAATGTGTTCAGAAGCCTTCTTCTTTAGGATCGCTAGACTAACTGGCATCGTAAATGGTGTTTAACTCAAATTATATGCATCTCAATTCAGGGTTACCAAAATACCCGAAGTAAAGACACACAATGACAGATTGGGAACGCTTCATGAAGGACGATACATGAGATGACGTCACAGAGGATCTATCCGCAGAGGTCGAACGCGTTGTAAGCTCAGGCGTCGAATATTCTTAAGGTAGGTTGAGAGTCATAATATTATTTGGAGGTGATGTTTGCTTAGCTCTTTACCAAACGACGAAATTTTAGACTGTCCCAAATTGAGAGCATTCACAGATGACAATTAAATGCTGCACAAGTTATGAAATTTATCTATGAGAGGGTAGAAAACATTGTGGGAAAAGGAGAAAATGCTGGTTACCAGCATTTTCTCCTTTTCCCACAATGTTTTCAAAAGGCTTCTTTCTCAGAGTCGTTAAAAGTCGGGATTGTTTGGTAAAAGGTTAACCGTTATTCTTCTAGATAAAAAAAAATGAAACTTTCAAGCTGACAATAAAATCCAAAATTTTTCTATTTTAAGGTTATTTACGGAGGAGAGATATCTCCCTATCGGACAGTGTAGATTCAAGATCTGACTGCACGATCTGTGCAGTTTGATCTTGATCTACACTGTCCGCAAAAGGTCGGTGAGTCGCACATAGCAGCCTAAGGGTTAAAAGGTGATTTACGCCACTTACAACAATATTTCAGCCATTTCACGGTGACTGCTCACTGATTCATGCCTTTCCTTGGCTCCACCGCAACAAGCATTGGGTTCTGCAATACCTTCCCCAAGGGCATCGCAACGTGACTTACACCGCAAATGGAGGATCGAACCTTGCAATTGACAGCGTATTGATCAAGTATCCTACACCCTATATTCCTAGAACCACGTGGGACCCTGTATTGACGGCAGGTGTCTGCATATTCAACGTGATATATCCGATGACTACGTACAAGTAGCTATTAAACACGATTAAATATTGTGATCAGTTATCTCTGAAATTTAAACACGTATTGAACACAATGTCATTCTTTGTTGTCTTTTGTAAATGTTATCTTTTGTGCAACCCATTTTCATACCAAGCTGTTTTAAGCATAATAGTACCAGTAACTGGTACAAGATAGGAGAAGGGGAAATATTAGAATGAAGGGAAATTAAAAACTGTAAATGATGTGGAAATCATTGTTGTAAAAGAACAATTGCGTGTTACAAACAATTACTCCTTTTCCCACAATGTTTTGCAAAGGTATCTATTGCAGAGTCGTTTAAAAAGTAGCTACATGTATATTGTAATGGGTTTAGATCTCAAATCGCTGTGACTAATGGTATTCAATAAATTGCTCATTTCAGACAAAAGAGTCACCGAATGGAACCCGATATCCTGCGGAATGCAATCCGAGATGTTGAGAAAAAAACGAGAAGTTGCGTCTGATTGTGTCACATGATACCATCAGAACAAAGGAATCCCATAGGGATGACGTCACTCGTGATAAATTAGGACTACCAGTATAAAATTTATGCTCCCTTGATCTTGATGGGATTAAAAACTTCAGATTGTCGCTTTTCTGCCGGTGAAAACGTCCCTGCGAATAACTTTGCAGATTTAGAAGGACAGTCGAGGGCCTCAAAGGGGTCAAGGTGAAATTGAAAATAAAAATACGGAACGCAAATCTGAGGAATTTGAGAAACAGTGGCACATATAATATGTTCATATTTCATCGTGATTAGTGAAAACCTGTTATCCTTGTTTTATTGATACGTTTTTTTTTTTATTTTATATATGATTTAGTTATTATGTTTTTTGAGGTTTTGAATAAAGTAAGACTCAACCAAATCCATGTTCAGTCATCGCTGTGGCTTTTGTTTAGAATGTTGAATTTAAAATGAAATGATTGCTTTGTCGCAGACCATTTGAAATGGTGATTCAACACTAGATATACTAGATCTACATGTAGACAATATTTGTGGCGTTCAACAGACCGCTTTTGCCACCCTGTTTTCACACGTGTTGATGTGTTAGACATTTATTCATGCTGATTATCCTAACTTATCTTTTGAAAGTCGTCTGCTGATTATTTGTTTCAAAAGATAATAGTTTAACTCTTTACCAATCGACGAAATTTTAGACTTGTCCAAATTGAAAGCATTTGCAGACGACAAAATAAATGTGACTCAAAAATTGAAATTTGTTTTTGAAGGGGTAGAAAATATTGTGGGAAAAGGAGAAAATGCTGGTTACCAGCGTTTTCTCCTTTTCCCACAATGTTTTCAAAAGGCCTCTTCTTCAGGGTCGTTAAAATCCGTGATTGTGTGATAAAGAGTTTCTCTTTGATATCAAGTAAATTACCTCCCCTTAATCAATGTAAATGAGATAGGCTAAGCAAAGTGTTGCAGTACTTTTGATTGTTATTTAGTTGAGGCTATTTAATGCTTTTGAAATGTTAGATGCCCTAGTCTGTTTGTCTGCATTCGATGGTACAAACCTGGCGCCTTAGACTTGTTTGTCTCGTTTACTCTATACCAGACAACAAAATGATAGATTTGTCCAAATTAAAAGCATTTGCAGACGACAATTTAAACCTATTTCAAATGATAAAATTTGTTGGTAAAAGGTAAGAAAACATCGTGGGTATAGGAGAAAATGCTGGGTACCAGCATTTTCTCCTTTTTCCCACAATGTTTTCGATAGGCTTCTTCCTCACTGTGGTTTAAAGTCGAAATTGTGTTGGAAAGGGTTAATTTGATTTGGTCTTGGATGCGAATTTACGCCAAAGTTTAGAAACAAATTTATTTGTACAATTATAGTTTATTGCTGGATGAAACTGGAAATACACGAACCATGCTCTTTGCAAAAGGGGCTTAATGCATCTGCGAAACGTATCGACCCTTGTCAGCCTGCGCAGTACGCGTAGGCTGACCTGTGTCGAAACTGTGTTTTTTAGCTCCACTGGCCGAAGGCCAGCGGGCTTATGTCATGGCCCGGTGTCCGTCGTCCGTCCGTCCGTCCGGTCGTCCGTCCGTCCGTCCGTCCGTGCGTTAACTTTTATTTCAAACATCTTCTTCTCTGAAACTACCCATCCGATTTTCACGAAACTTCACAGAAATGATCCTGACATGGTCCTCTTCAGAATTTCTTGAAAGAATTTGATTCCTTCAAAAACTCTGGTTGCCATGGCAACAAAACTGAAAAATATTGGAAATCTTTAAAAATCTTCTTGTCTGAAACCATAAGGCATAGGGCTACCAAATTTGGCATGTAGCTTTATGTAGTAGACCTCTATCAAGTTTCTTGAAATTATAGCCCTGGGGTCAAAATTGGCTCTGCCCCAGGGGTCACAAGTTTTACATAGGCTTATATAGAGAAAACTTTAAAAATCTTCTTGTCTGAAACCATAAGGCATAGGGCTACCAAATTTGGCATGTAGCTTTATGTAGTAGACCTCTATCAAGTTTCTTGAAATTATAGCCCTGGGGTCAAAATTGGCTCTGCCCCAGGGGTCACAAGTTTTACATAGGCTTATATAGAGAAAACTTTAAAAATCTTCTTGTCTGAAACCATAAGGCATAGGGCTACCAAATTTGGCATGTAGCTTTATGTAGTAGACCTCTATCATGTTTCTTGAAATTATAGCCCTGGGGTCAAAATTGGCTCTTCCCCAGGGGTCACAAGTTTTATACATAGGCTTATATAGAGAAAACTTTAAATATCTTCTTGTCTGAAACCATAAGGCCTAGAGCTACCAAATTTGGCATTTAGCTTGATCTAGTTGGAGTCTACCAAAAGTGCCCAAAGTATAGTCCTGGGGTCAATTTGGCCTCATACTTGGAGGGGGGGGGGGGTTCACAAGATTTACATAGGCTTACATAGGGAAAACTTTTAAATCTTGGTGTACATAGCCATAAGGCTTAGGCTACCAAATTTTGCATATAATTATAGCATTATTTAGTGGACAGTTACAAAGAGGGCCCAAGTTACAGCTCTAGGATCAAGTTTGGCCCTGCACCAGGGATCACAAGTTTTACATGGGTTTATGGAGTGAAAAGTTCAGAAACCATCTTGTTACCAGCCATAAGGCCAAGAACTCCCACATTTGGCATGTTATTCTTCTAATACAATATTCCCCATTTAGTCAGACTGTAGCCATGAGGTCAAAGTTTTATAAGGGCTTATATAGTGAAGACTTTTCTTCGTGGTTTATATTTATAAGCCAGTGGAGCGATACAGGGCCATCATGGCCCTCTTGTTTGGGTAAATTTTCTGGTTGTCCAAGGAACACTGTACCTCATTATTCAGTTGGCTGTTTTACAGAATGTATTTTATGGATTCATAATTATACGATGACTTGCTTGGTATAATGCATTATGACTTGCTTGGTATAATGCATTATGACTTGCTTGGTACGATGCATTATGACTTGCTTGGTATAATGCATTATGACTTGCTTGGTGTAATGTATTATGACTTGCTTGGTATAATGCATTATGACTTGCTTGGTATAATGCATTATGACTTGCTTGGTATAATGCATTATGACTTGCTTGGTATAATGTATTATGACTTGCTTGGTGTAATGCATTATGACTTGCTTGGTGTAATGCATTATGACTTGCTTGGAATGATGCATTATGACTTGCTTGGTATAATGTATTATGACTTGCTTGGTGTAATGCATTATGACTTGCTTGGTATAATGTATTTTGACTTGCTTGGAATGATGCATTATGACTTGCTTGGTATAATGTATTATGACTTGCTTGGTATGATGCATTATGACTTGCTTGGAATGATGCATCATGACTTGCTTGGTATAATGTATTATGACTTGCTTGGTATAATGTATTATGACTTACTTGGTATAATGTATCATGACTTGCTTGGTATAATGTATCATGACTTACTTGGTATAATGTATTATGACTTGCTTGGTATAATGTATTATGACTTGCTTGGTATAATGTATTATGACTTACTTGGTATAATGTATCATGACTTGCTTGGTATAATGTATTATGACTTGCTTGGTATAATGTATTATGACTTACTTGGTATAATGTATCATGACTTGCTTGGTATAATGTATCATGACTTGCTTGGTATAATGTATTATGACTTGCTTGGTATAATGTATTATGACTTGCTTGGTATAATGTATTATGACTTGCTTGGTATAATGTATCATGACTTGCTTGGTATAATGTATTATGACTTGCTTGGTATAATGTATTATGACTTACTTGGTATAATGTATCATGACTTGCTTGGTATAATGTATTATGACTTGCTTGGTATAATGCATTATGACTTGCTTGGTACGATGCATTATGACTTGCTTGGTACGATGCATTATGACTTGCTTGGTATGATGTATTATGACTTGCTTGGTATAATGCATTACGGAGACGCATTAAACCCTGTTTTACCACAGCATTGCCCGCATGTTTGGTATTTGAACTTGACTTTGACATCGAAAATAAATAGTATTTTGTGAAACTGACTTCGTTTGCAACTATTTCTTTAAACTCTTTACCAAACACCAAAATCGTAGACTTGCGGACGACAAATTAAGTGTGAATCAAATGATAGAATTTCCCTTAGAAAACAGAATTTCTCATAAACAGGACATAAAATAATGTGGGTAACAGGAGAGAATGCTGGTTACCAGCATTCTCTCCTTTTCTCGCAATATTTTGATAAACATTTTCCCACAGGGTCGTGAAAACTGGGGATTGCAATAGGGGCCATTTTTGTTTGTCAATTCCTTGCTAGATAAAGACTGAAGGTAACCAAATAACAGATTGGACCTTTTACCTGTATTCCTTTGTTTTTATCGTTAATTCCCTTGGGGATGTTGCGATAAATATAATTTAATTTTTGATCATGTCTATGGTCCCTATGTAACTTTTTAGCAAATTCTGCCCTTAATCATCTGCGAAATGCATATATATCGATTTGTGAAACAATCTGACGAGATCTAGTTGTGATATTATCTCAAGAACATATCTGTGTAGTGCAAAAAAATCAAGGATAAAAACCAAGTAATTACCTTATCAGAACCAATGTAGTACTGGATAGGAATCAAGGGAAATAACTGAAGAATGGCCCTCGATGCTAAGAATTAGTGATAATTTCGCCCCAGTCCCTACACTATCCTAACACCTGCTTACAAAAGGCCCACAAGCTAACCTCTCGACCAATCAAAAAGCAGATATGTATGGAGTTGACTGAAAAGTCAGCATACCGTTGATGAGATGCAGTAGGAATGGTAACGATGACATTTAGAAATGTTCTTGTATGTAGGATAATATTACAACTATCCTGCTATAATCGTTATTGTAGAATGCATGTAACAGCTGGTGTATGAAAACGTTCTTGGAGAAGGAGGCATTACTTGCCCACGTGTTAAAGGCACTTTCTCTTATTTTTAACAATGTTTTTCAAAAGTGTTGGACTCGTGACCTAGAGGCCACAGGTTCTAGCTCTACTGATTACCCTGGGTTTTTCATGGGAGTGTCCTTGGGTAAGATACTTCAGAGCCCTAGCCTAGTACTGGTGAAACCCATAAAATACATGAATATGTGAGCTGTGGCCGTGATATGACTGAAATAATGTTGGAAGCGACGTAAAACACCATTTATTCGATCTTTTTCAGACTTTTCAATGCAGGCGTCTTCACGTTCTTCGCCCCACATCCGAAAACAATTTATTCTTTGGGTTGCAAGATGTGTTGGTGACCAGCATTTTCTCCTTTTTTCACAATATTTCCGATAAACCTCTTCTTCAGGGTCGTTAAAACTTGGCGGACTGTTTGGTCAAAGGATAATCATGGGATAACGCGCCATGAAAAATATTAATACTTAGGCTGCTAAGCGCGACTTTGCGGGCTTTTCGGACCGTGTAGATCAAGATCAGACTGCACAGAAAGTGCAGTCTGATCTTGGATCTACACTGTCCGATACGATGAGATTTCTCCGATGAGCAAAATCTTTAAATCGTAAACTATAGGTTTTCACTACTGGCTGAAAATCTTTGGTTTAATCTATTTAGCAGCTTAACCCTTTACCAGACGACAAAATTTTAGCCTTGTTCAAATTGAAAGCGTTTGCAGACGACAACTTCAATGTGGCTCAAATGGTTCAATTTTTCTTTGACAAGGTAAAAAAAAAACATTGTGGGAAAAGGAGAAAATGCTGGTAACCAGCATTTTCTCCTTTTCCCACAATGTTTTCAAAAGGCTTCATTCGCAGGGTCATTTAAAGGCGGCGTTCGTGCTGAAAAGAGTTAAAGGTTAAAATGCAACGATAATGTCGGTAAAATGACGATAATTTTATTTATGTACTACAATACAAGCAACAATACATATGAAAAGGGGGCTTACTGCATCTGCAAAAAGTATCGACCCAGGTCAGCCTGCGCAGTCCGCGCAGTCCGACCTGGGCCGAAACTTTTCGCTAGAGGTCATTTTTTTTTGTTTTTGTATGTCCAAAGACCAGTCTATCTCATGAGTCGGTCGGTTGTTAAAAAAAAAAGTGGCTATTATGGATCCATAGTCATGTGATGGCTAGCATGGTATAATGGATCACGGGGATGCATTAAGCCCCCTTTTGCCAGAGCGTGGCTGATATTCTATAGCCACTATCTATGCATAATTTCTCCTTACACCTTTTAACAAGGTTGCATCAGCCAAATTACCAAACGACAAATTTTAGACTCTTACAAATAAAAAGCGTCTGCAGACAGCGAAATCGAAAGTGATACAAATGAACTGAAGTTCTTTGACAGGGTAGAAAATATAGTGGGAAAAGGAGAAAATGCTGTTTACCATTGACCAGATACTACAATACAAGAGTCATACATCTATAGGCGCTACCCATGCATAATTTCTCCTTACACCCTGTAACAAGGTTGCATCAGCCAATTATCAAACGACAACTTTTTAGATTCTTCCAAATAAAAAGCGTCTGCAGACAGTAAAATCGAAAGTAATACAAATGAACTGAAGCTATTTGACAGGATAGAAAACATAGTGGGAAAAGGAGAAAATGCTGGATACCAGCATTTTCTCCTTTTCCAACTATGTTTTCCACAGCTTTCGTTAAAACTCGGGATTGTGTGGTAAAAGGTTAAAAACGTCCTTGTGAAAAGATAAAAACAGTAGATATGAAACAGAGGTAACCAAGTTTGTTTCTGTAGTGTTTTAAAACAGTTTTCAACACCACTTTAGTTAGTAGTATATCGCGCCGGCCAGTGCACCTATCCATACTTTCCTTGAGTTCCTTTTACCAGTACGTCGCAAAATATCTTTTCCAAGCCGCTGGCTGCTTTTCCATGAAACTATTGTCGGGTCAATGATCAAATGGAGTATTCGATGAAGTAGCTTAGGAAGTTACCAGCATTTTCTCCTTTTGCAAGAATGTTTTCAGAAGCCGTCTCTATCGGGGTCGTTAATACGAGGTTTAGGGATTGTCTGATAAGGTTTTATTACATTCGAGCGATGCTCTGGCAAAAGGCGATTTCATGCATCTCAGTATTGCATTCTACCAAGCAAGCCATCACATACGTAATTATTGATTCATTAAATCAATTTTGTCTTACAATCGACTAGATCTGGAGGTAAAATGGTCCTTCGATGGGCAGAAAATTTACCAATAGCAAAATGTATCGACTCATGTCAGCCTGCCCGGAGTGCGCAGGCTGACACAAGTCGATACTTTTTGCAGATGCATTAAGCCCCTCTTTCACAGAGCGTAACTCAATAACTTTCCATGTAAGTATGTAACTCGTAACAACACGTGGCACCCACACGTTTATCCAATAAAGAACGCAGCGCCCTTTTATTTGTCTGATATACCATACAAGTGTCTTAACCAGGCGAAAATTTAGACTCGCCGATATTGGTAGCTCCTGCAGACTACATTTGGCATATGGCTGAAATTATGAAATGTGCCGTTTATACCGTTAACCCTTTCAGCGCCATAGGCGAAAACAGGGACTTTTGCAGACGGCATAGATCAAGATCAGACTGCACAGAACGTGCAGTCTGATCTTTGATCTATGCCCTCCGCTTGTTTGGTCATGCCTATATGATAAAAGTCTTCTTGAGACTCAGTGTATTGTAATTACAGCCATCAAAAGAAGCCAAGTTTGTTTATTTGGCGCCGAAAGAGTTTAAACAATAATGTAAGAAAAAGGGTGAAAATGCTGGTTACCAGAATTTTCTCCATTTTCCCTCACTGCGTTTTCAGTATTTTTGTGGCATTTGTCGAAGACAATGCCACTATGAGTTCAATACGGCAATTTGAAAATCATGTATCGTATTTTGTGCAAAACCGAAGGAAGTAAACCCAATTAAACTCAATTTTTCTCAGACAAATAAGTGTTTTGATTGAACTCAGATATGAAAACAAAAATGGCGTATTAAAATATATTGGACTAGGCCATCGATCATGGAAATACCTTTTTTTTTTCGAATATAGCTGGATCCGCTATGGTCTTATGTAGGCGTAATGATACACCCATATTCTTATTCCTGAACGCCTGATTCAGTGCTTTATCGTCCCAAACCAGTTCGTTCCTGGGCTTATTCCTCCCTGGATATGTTCGCCAGGCCTTGTTCGTCCCACAAGATTTCACGCTACTCTATTGGATTGGTCATGACTATATAGTAGGTTGACTTTTAAGCAAATATTTTGAAACTATTTCTATAGTTTATTTTTCAAATTATTAATTCCACACAATGGCTCCCTTGACAAATGCCACACCAGTGCTTTCAACGCTTTGATTCTTCCTCGTGGTTGTATAAACAAGGAATTAGTGGGTACAAGGGTTAAAGATATGCCGCGTGCATGCAAATTGATCTTCGAGCTATTTGTCTTAGATAATCTATCCTAGCATAGTCTGGAGTCGTATTCACCAACCATTCTTAATCCTTTACCAGACGACAAAATTTCAGCCTTGTCCAAATTCAAAGCATTTGCAGACGACAATTTCAGTGCAGCTCAAATGGTGCACTTTTCTCTTGATAGGGTAGAAAACATTGTGGGAAAAGGAGAAAATGCTGGTTACCAGCATTTTCTCCCTTTCCCACAATGTTTTCAAAATGCTTCTTTTCCAGGGTCGTTAAAAAGCGGCATTGTGCGGGTAAGGGTTGTCGCGTGCGTGGAAACCGATCTTCGAGGCCTTTGAGCAAGCCCGTCTTAGATAATCTATCTAAGCATAGCCTAGATTCGTTAATCACCAACCATTCTTAAGAGAGTTGTTAGTCTTATTCTCCAACATTTTCTAGATTTGAAAGTAACAACTTCTGTACCTGTATTCACCAACCACTCTTAAGAACGGTCTTAGTCTTATTCTCCAGAATTTCGAAAGGTTTAGCCAATCAGAAGTTGTGTTACCTTCAAACTGAGAAAGTTCTGGAGAATAAGACTAAGAACTTTCTAAAGAATGGTTGGCGAATATGGACCCTGGTTGGATGATTGACTGATTGACTGAACTGGAGTTTAACGCCATTTTAACAACTCAGGTCATATCACAGCAGTCAGTGTACCTACGCATGCGTTTCCTGGCCTTCTCACACCAGTACTGACACAACTTTCTTTCCAAGTCACTGACTACTTTTCTCACATGCATCAGAGGTGAGAGGCGAATGATCGCCGGAAAGAAAGTTTGCCTCAACCGGGTATCGAACTCACAACCACCAGGTCACGAGTCAGGTACGCTAACCACTGAGCTACATGGGTGGGCTACGACTCTGATTAAGAGAGCCTTAGAAAACATGGTGGGAAAAGGAGAAAATGCTGAAAACCAGCATCTCTCCTTTTCCCACTATGTTTTCTAACATTCAAATAATGATCCCGGACATTTGATCCACATTTGATTTTTGTCATCTGCAAAATTACTGCTTTCAATTTGGAAGAATCTAATTCGGTCAAGAATCTAATTAACCCCTAAAACGCTGGAACCAACTTATGTTGTTTTTGCTAACAGAGTAGATCACGATCAGACTGCACGTTCTGTGCAGTCTGATCTTGATCTACACTGTCATCTACTTCATCATTACATCTTCTGGCTAAAACAAACTTGAAATGACAATATTTCGGATGTTTTTCTTCATTGAAAAGGTTTATTTCATAAACTTCAGCGCTCTAAGAGTTCGGAGTAACGTTAGCAACGGTGGACAGTTTGACAAATACTGCGTTGTGTATTGGATAACTGGGCCAGCTGTTTCCACATGGATACAGGATCATTAGCGTGGGCTTATTTGTCGTGTCTCGCGTAGTAACAGCTGGTTGTTCTAATACGTGCTGGGACTTATGGGGTGAGAGAGAGAGAGATAGAGAGAGAGATATATGCTGGGACTTATGGGATGGGGGCAGAGAGAGAGAGAGAGAGAGAGAGAGAGAGAGAGAGAGAATGCACTGGTCGGATGTGTATACCAGTCTTGCAGCTGTAACTTTTTCCACTTTGTGTTTGCATAATTATATAGGTTTTCTTTTTACCACCTCTACGTACAGCATTTTTAGCGGATTTGTATCGCAAATGCGCTTACAATGATCGTTCTGACCGGAACCAAATACATCATGCGTAACGACGCATGCGCGCTCACTCTGTAGTATGATATCAGTTTGACCTGAACCAAATGCACTGTCATTCACGCCTGTGCCCATTCTACTTCCAGTTTTAGTCTGGTACCCCGCCGTACTTCAAAAGTACGTCAGGCAAAGAGCAATAATGGCGGCCCCCGTTAGTAATATGCAGAAGTCACGGATTATTGTTATTTCACTTGATCAGATCCTACTAGAGTCTGAATTGAAAACAGATCGGTTTCAAAAAAGTAATGGCAGTTAGTTTTTTTAATTGTCGTTCTTATTTAGCGAGAAGAACTACGAATCAGAAATGTTTTAAGTATCCGAAATTTCAATGGACCGATATAACGTCCGAAAACAGGGCTACTTTTAAAATGATTCATAGTCAAATTTATATTTAAACCATATCCCAAAAGCACGTTTTAGATTCGGTAGTGTATATTTTGTACAAAATTGATCTCATTTTATTCACTGATTAAACTGGATCACATGAAATTAAGAAAAACAGGAAAGCATTTAGTGCTAAACTTGAGGTCGCCATGGAGGCCGCCATTATTGCGCTTTGCCTGACCCTATAACGTAGTGGTAGGGGCAGGTAATCCAGACTACTTCCAGTTTTAGCTAATACACTTCATCCTCGCTTTATTGTAAAGTATGTTAATTATTGTAAAGTTTTATTTAAGTTATTTTGCGGGATAAGGGTTCACATAAGCATGATCTTATCAGAAAATAGAGTTACAATCCCGATATATTTTGTTTTATGAACGAATTCCATTTAATCTATGTGTCGTGTAACATACGGGGGGGGGGGGGGGGGGGGGGGGGGAGTTTTGAGGGAGAGAAAGGAAGGGGGAATGGGGAGTCTCCGTAGTCTACTGGTTAACCCTTATCCTGCCAAGTACCAAACGACAAATTTTGGACTGGTCCAAATTGAAAGCGTTTGCAGACGACAATTTTAAATTTGATGAAAATGGCAGAAAGTTATCAAAAAGGGTAGAAAACACTGTGGGAAAAGGAGAAATTGATCGTAACGAGCAATTTCTCCTTTTCCCACAGTGTTTTCAAAAGACTTGTACTGCAGACACGTGAAAACCAGGGCTTGTTTGGGAAAGGGTTAAACAGGATTTTCGAGCCGATAGTAAAAACCCGAATAATGTTATTTCAAACATATTTCTGGAGAAAAATAGCTCTTTATCGGACAGTGTAGATCCAAGATCAGACTACACGTTCTGTGCAGTCTGATCTTGGTCTATACTGGCCGCAAGAGGTCAGTGAGTCGCGCTTAGAAGCTTAGGGGTTCAGGTGTGGGACTTTCGCTTTGACCAGTCATGGTGATCTTGAATAAGCCATTCGTCCCGGCCTGTGGTACAGTTAGTTCAGGCAGAAAGCATGTCGGGACAATGTCGTAATGATATCCTTGCCTCTCGGGTCCCGGTACCAAAATAGATTCGGGCATCGATAGGGGCTTCCTGGAAACTACACCTTCCTGGCAACTACACCAGCCGTGCGTTCAATTAGGTAAGCGACCGCGTCGAATATGTGGGCCAATGAGCATTTCCAACATTGGCACCCTCTTCCGGGTATCGAACTCTATACTTAATGGTTACGAGTCCAGCGCATTACCTCACAACCACGGACACGACACCATTTAGTTTGCAAAGATGTTTGCTGTAAAATCTCGATCATAGAAGCTGATGAGTCAAAAGAGAAAAAAAGCGTAACAAAAGATGCCACATTTTTGTGGTAAGTTGACCTAACTATCGTCGGTGTTTCAAGTTTGGGCCTGCGAGAGTGGCAATTGATCGCATCGCTCGGGTATTCCTTTGTCCCCCTTTCCGATCATTTGGTTCCTTTCACCCGTCTTTGTCCTTCTTTTTTTTTTGTCCTTTTCGCTGTGTTTAATCGACCTGGAAATGAAACTACATACCTCTACCCTTTTTTTCAGACGGATGAAACTGATTGATAATACCTGTCGAGAGACTTACGAACACTTTGTCTTTCGTCAAACTTGAGCTCGCTGTCATTCCTTCCTTTTCTTTCCTTGTACATGTAATGTTTCCATTAATTACTCAAATATCTGTTTATCATGTTTAAACTGTACACACTAAATTACTGTTCACGTGCACTTTTCTCAGATTGGTTGATGTTAAATGTACTATGCAATATCTTCTGATAAGGAGACAATAAAGAATTGTATTGTATTGTATCGTAAGGCTGTCTAATTTTTGATATTTTATAAAATAAATTTTTGTCACCCTGTTTGTCACCGGGAGGAGGGAGAGGGGCTTTGTTGATAACAAGGGATAGTTACATTTGAACCATGCTCTGTAAAAAGGTGGCTTAATGCATCTCCGTGATGTAGTATATCTAGCAAGTCATCACTGTATTACAAGTCCATACAATCCGTTTTGTATAACAACCGACTGAATCATGAGGTACACCGGTCCTATGACAAGCAGAAAATTGACCAAAAGCAAAAAAGTTCGGTCTACGTCAGCCTGTGCGGACTGCGCATGCTGACCTAAGTCGATACTTTTTGTAAATGCATTAAGCCCCTTTTTTACAGAACACGGTTCATTTACATTTTGAACGAACTCGACAGAAAGTTTCTCAGTTTGTAACACGTTGTCTCGTTGTACTATGGCAATGAAGGTAACAGGTTGGAATCCCCAGCATTGGCAAGTATTTTTTTTGTGGTACTTTTTGTGTCTCCCTCCATTCCTAACCCATTAACCCTTTACCGCACAATGCCGCCTTTTAACGACCCTGGGAAAGAAGCCGTTTTGAAAACATTGTGGGAAAAGAAGAAAATGCTGGTAACCAGCATTTTCTCCTTTTCCCACAATGTTTTCTACCCCTTTCAAAGAAAAATTGCACCATTTGAACCGCATTTAAATTGTCGTCTGCATATGCTTTCAGTTTGGACAAGGCTATAATTTTGTTGTCTGGTAAAGGGTTAAAAGCCCTATACCTACCTAATGTAAAACAATTAGGTCGATAAAATGCATTTAAATTTAAGTCATACCATTTAAAAGTATGTTAATTACCATTAAAAGTATGTTAATTATTGTAAAGATGACAATCTGTTATTGTACGGTCGGTCCATGTGTTAGTCGCTGGCTGAAAAATGAAATCTAAAACTAGCTCAACCCTTTCCCAAACAAGCCCTGGTTTTCACGTGTCTGCAGTACAAGTCTTTTGAAAACACTGTGGGAAAAGGAGAAATTGCTCGTAACGAGCAATTTCTCCTTTTCGCGCAGTGTTTTCTACCCTTTTTGAGAACTTTCTGCCATTTTCATCAAATTTAAAATTGTCGTCTGCAAACTCTTTCAATTTGGACCAATCCAAAATTTATCGTTTGGGAAAGGGTTAAAAGATGCCAGGTCGCTCTGTTTTGGTTTACTAATTACCTGATCTGAAAGTTCACTTTTCTTCCACCAACTAACACTTGGAGCGAATGTAGATTGCCATCTTCGAAATAATTTCCATACTTTTAAATAGCCTGACTTAAATTTAAATGCACTTCACCATCCAATTGTTTACTTTTGGCAGCTGTAGGGTCTTTAAAGAGTCATGTCAGAATATTTTTTCTTCGCAAACAAAATAGAAACTTACGACCATCCTTATAAAAATAGCACAAAGTTTTGTATTAAATATAAATTCAATCTTTTATCGCGGGTCAGTGAACTACACTTTACGAGATCAATAACGTAACCGTATTTTTATCAATGACGTTCTTAATCCGAACCAGATGTCGCTGTCTTAACTCTTTACCAAACGACAATATTTCGGACAGTCCAAATTGAAAGCATTTGCAGACGACAAAATAAATGTGGCTACAATGATTTCATTTGTTTCTGAAAGGTTAGAAAACATTGTGGGAAAAGGAGAAAATGCTGGTTACCAGCATTTTCTCCTTTTCCCACAATGTTTTCAAAAGGCTTCTTTCTCAGGGTCGTTAAAAGTCGGGATTGTTTGGTAAAGGGTTAAACCAGTCAATGAACCAGACGGTGAAATAAACAATTGGGCAATGCTCTGGCCAAAGGGTGCTTAATGCATCTCCCGTAAATGCCACTTGTCACAACTCGGCCGATTCCGTACCTACATCTAACCTCGTCTGTATAAGGGAGGCTTCCATTTTGAACTACCAATCACATGATCTTAAACATGGCGGCGCCCTTGTAGATCGCTTAGCAACGACATGAACAACCACGGTGAAGTTATTCACTTCTATCGATCTGTCGATGAAAGCTCCCAGCGGAATTGATAAACCACGCTAAAAATTGAATGTACAAACTGTTTGCCGACTGAAATATTCTTAGAAAGATAACGACAGAAAATTTACTCATGTTTTCTTTTTTAAGAGGAGCCTTACAATTTCAATAACGGTAAAGGGGCGTGCTTCCGGAGATGTGCGAAATGTACCGTGTGGGTGCATATCAAGCTACGTGATACAGCCGAGGGATTTGATCACCAGGTCACCCGAGGTATGCCGAATGCCGAGGGATTTGATCACCGGATCACTCGAGGTATGCCGAATGCCGAGGGATTTGATCACCGCATCACCCGAGGTATGCCGAATGCCGTAAATGCATGATACCAAGCAAGTCATCACATGATCGTAGACCCATTATCTCACTACCACACAATACCGACTTTTAACGACCCTATAAGGGAAACGTTGTGGGAAAAAGACTAAAATGCTGGTAACCAGCAATTCAGTCTCCGTTTCCAACAATGTTTTCTACCCAACCCATAACAGATTTCAGTATTTAGGCCAAACTTAATTTTTCGTCTGCAAATGCTTTCAATTTGGACTAGTCTAAAATTTTGTCGTTTGGTAAAGAGTTAAGTCCGTTTTGTCTAACAACCGACTGAATCATGAGGTAGACTAGTCCTATGACATATAGAAAATTGACTATTAGCGTAAAAGTTTCAGCCCAGATCAGCCTGCACGGACTGCGCAGGCTGACCTGGTCGATACTTTTCGCAGATGCAATAAGCCCCCTTTTCACAGAGCATGGCTCGGTTGTTATCTCTACGCATACCTAGCATAGAGAAACAAAATAGAGCTGTCATGGAGGATTGAATCCTGTCACGATGACCATCTGGGAAAAAAGTCGTCAGAACTGGGATTCATACCATGGATGGGTTACACGCTCTCTACGTTGCCACACTTATGAGCTGCGCTCTGGCAAAAGGGGGGCTAAAGGGCATCGCCGTGATGAATTATACAAAGAAAATCATCGCATAAAAATGGACCCACAAAATCCACTTTGTCTAACAACCGACTGAATCTTGAGGTTAAAAGGTCCTTTGACAAACAGAGAAAATGACCAAAAGCAGAAAGCATCGACACAGATCAGCCTCCGAGGACTGGGCAGACTGACCCGGAGATCAATCTGCGTGGGCTGCGCAGACTGACCCGAATGGCTACTTTTGGTATGTGCATTAAAACTTCTTTTTACAGAGCATGACTCAAAGTTATTGTATCCTTATATAGGTATACCACTAGGTCAGTATACTTGACGATATCTCTGGACACGTGGTTTATTAAACTCTTCAAATGCCGTTGGGCCGGGTAGCTCGGTTGTTAGCGCATCTGACTCGCGACCTGGTAGTTGCGGGTTCGATACTTGGTCGAGGTAAACTTTCTTTCCGGCGATTTCTCGCCTCTCACCTCTGATGCATGTGAGAAAAGGAGGCAGTGGCTTCGAAAAAAAGCTGTGTCAGTGCTGGTGTGAGAAAGCCAGGAAACACATGAGTAGGTGCACTGACCGCCCTGGTATGACCTAAGATGTTAAACTACAAGACCGACCGACCGACCGACCGACAACCAACCAACCAACCAACCAACCAACCAACCGAAAATTACAACACCACAATAGGCGAAAACATGTGCCTTTGCAGACGGCATCTGACGGCCCAGAAGGTGCAGTCTGATCTTGGGTCTGTGCTGTTCGACTGTTTTGTCAAAATATTAGATAAATAACTTTCCCGAGTTCCAGTTTGCTGTTATCATTTGGCCCTCGACGTAGGTCGAATCTATATTAGTCATGCTCTGTGAAAAGGGTGCTTAATGCATCTGCAAAAAGTAACGACCCAGGTCAGCCTTCGCAATTCGCGCAGGCTGACCTGGGTCGACACTTTTTGCTATCGGTCAATTTTATGAATGTCAAAGTACCACTCTTCCTCACGATTCAGTTGAGTGTCAGACAAAATGAATTTTATGAATCCATAATTATGTGATGACTTGCTTGGTATCACTGAGAAGCATTTAGCCCCCTTTTCACAGAGCATAGTTCATATTATTGAAAGAGGTAACCCTTATCCTGCTTAATAAATGAAATGTAACTTTCAAGCTGATAGCAAAAACCAAAATGTTGCTATTTCAAAGGTATATTTCGGAGGAAACATCTCCGTATCGGACAGCGTAGAACAAGATCAGACTGCATGTTCTGTGCAGTCTGATCTTGTTCTACACTGTCCGTAAAAGGTCAGTAAGTCGTCTTGGCAGCCTAAGGATTAACCCTTAACCCTCTAAATAAGTAAAATGAAACTTTCAAGCTGATAGCAAAAACCCAAATCTTGCTATCTCAAATGAATTTTTCGGGCACGATCTGTGCAGTCTGATCTTGATCTACAGCGTCCGCAAAAGGTCAGTAAGGCGCGCTGAGCAGCCTAAAAGTCAATAGTATTTTGTATGATAATTACATTATTTGGGCCTGAGGCATTAATCAACCAACAAGGAATTATTACTTGTAAATTTCATTAGGTACACGGAACCACTGGCTTCCCTTTTACCGTCGTGTTTAGAAAAATAACTGAAAGGTCCCCTACTCTCGTGATATCCAAATATGGTATGGATACGATTTGAACGTCCGTCGTGGGTGGATCCATCCGTATGCTAATATTAAAAAAAATTTATAGTGTGACCCCGACGTGATTTGAACACGCAACCTTCTGATCTGGAGTCAGACGCGCTACCGTTGCGCCACGGAGTCCTTACAGATGACAAGAGATAATAGAACTGTTATTGGTTTTATCTCTGTATTCCCCCCCCCCCCCCTCGCCCCATCGCGTTCAATAACATATAAACGACAGAAGCGAACATTTTACGCCACAGGAGTAGATAACAATACAGTGTATCTTGAAAAATTGTGGGAAAAGAGATAAGAGCTTGTTACTAGTCTGGTACCCCACCGTACTTCAAAGTTCAAAAGAATTCTTAAGCAAAACATTCTTCCGAGGGTAGTCTGGATTACCTGCCCCTACCACTACGTCAGGCAAAGCGCAATAATGGCGGCCTCCTAGGCGTCCTCACGCGAACCCCTACGTGCTTCCCCGTTTTCCCCAATTTCATGTGAATAAAATTAGATCAATTTTATACAAAAAGTACATTACAGAATCGAAAACGTACTGTTCGGGTATGGTTTAAATATAAATTTTACCGTATGAATAATTTTAAAAGTAGCCCTTTTTTCGGGCGTTATGTAGGTCCATTGACATTTCGGATACTTAAAGCATTTCCGATATGTAGTTTTCTCGTAAAACAAGAACGACAGTTAAAAAAAAATCTCACTGCCATTACTTTATTGCAAACGATCTGTTTCGAATTCAGCCTATGATCCGATTTGATCAAGTGGAATAAGAATATCTCGTTACTTCTGCATATTACCGACGGGGGCCACCATTACTGCGCTTTGCCTGACGTACTCTTCAAGTACGGCGGGGTACCAGACTAGAAAATCAAAGCGTTGAAAATACTGGTGTGGCATTTGTCAAGGCAACCATTATATGGAATAAATAATTTGAAAAATAAACCGTAGAAATAGTTTTAAAATATTCGTTTAAAAGTCAGCCTACGATATATAGTCATGCACAATGCAATAGAGTAGTGTGCAATATTGTGGGACGAACAAGTCCAGGCGAACAAGCCCAGGGACAAATAAGCCCAGGAACGAACTGGTTTGGGACGATCAATCACGGAATCGAGCGGCCAAGAAACAAAGATTAAGTGTATCATTACGCCAATGGAAGACCATAGCGGATCAAACTAGTTTCGATAAAAAAGGAAGTATTTCAATGATCGATGGCCTAATCCAATTTATTTTAATACGCCATTTTCATTTTTATATCTGAGTGCAACTGAAACACTTATTTGTCAGAGAAAAATTGAGTTTAATAAGGTTTACTTCCTTCGCTTTTCCACAAAAATACGATACATGATTTTCAAAATGCCGTATTGAACTCATAGTGGCATTGTCTTCGAAAAATGCCACAATAACAGACTGGCGATTATTGGTGTTTGTTTACTCACGTTATATTTTAAGTTAGACCCTTCGAGCGGAAAATAAGTTAAATCTTTAATAATTTAGTAACAAAGGTCTAGACGATAATATTTCAATATATTACAAGCTTTTTGTGAAATTCGAACATCTCACAAAATTTCGGACAGTGTAGACCTAAGATCAAACTGCACATTCTGTGCAGTCTGATCTTAGATCTACACTGTCCGCATAGAGCAATCCAGCTTCATAAGCGTAAATGAATCGTTTTATTTCTGTCACAAATCTGCCATATTTAGTAGCAAAATTTCTATAAACAGAATTAGAGAGTTATGCTTTTAGAAACACAGCGTCATTCAAAATGTCATTCACAGCAATATCCGTTTCCTGTTGCAGAGGTAATCCCCCATCCAAGGCACTTGATTATTTTTAGAAACCGTTCGCTCTCTATAACCAAGTGTTGGGCATGAAAATGCGAATTTTGTCAAAAAATAAATAGATAAATGATCCATGCTCTGGCAAAAGGTGGTTTAATGCATCTCCGTGATGCACTGTACCAAGCAGGTCATTACATAAATGTGGATCCATAAAAATTCAATTTTTCTAACAATCGACTGGATCTGAATGAACAGAACAGAACAGAACGGAAGTTTATTACAAGACAAGTATACAGTTGTACATAGTCACAAAAAGTATCATTTATAAACATGAAATAAAACGAGATCTAGAGAGTATGACAGACGGTAAAAGGACCTGCATTATACAATATATGTGTGTAGCACTTTCAGCAAAGTCAAAAGATATGTTTAATATAATTTAAGTTTTACTTGACAGTGCCACACACATATTTGTCTACTGAACAGTAGGTATTAAAAAAAAAAAAAAAAAAAATGAAACAAAGCAAACAGACATAAAAAGAAAGAACTTTGGACATTTAGGCTTGGGGTATTTTTTCGAATATCAATGGAATCTTTGATGAATCTCAGCAACAATAATAATGACATGTTACAATTTTGGAGCAAGTATGTCGGGGAGAATGACCTATGCGTGTAGCGCTCTCAACAAAGCTATAAAATATATCTCATATAAAAAGGTTCTTGGACACGCAGAGAAATTTACAAATAGCAAAAAGTTTCGACCCATGCCAGCCTGCGCGGATTGCGCAGGCTGACATGGGTCGATACTTTTTGCAGATGCATTAAGACCCCTTTTTTCATCAAGCATGGCTCAAATGCATGTGATCTCCACTGACGCAATAAAATTTGATTGGCAGTTTCTTCTTTTTTTTGTTGTTTCTTTTAATAACTACGTGAAGATTTCCGCCCCCCCCCCCCCCCCCCGGCCGCCCCCTTGATTCACGAGCTAGAAAATATGAAATAAACTATCGTAAAATCTTTATAGACTCATTTGACCACACACACACACACACACACACACACACACACACACACACACACACACACACACACACACACACACATATATATATATATATAAAAGACCTAACTAGATGCAATCTTGGTGTTTCTCTTGTCCAAAATACAACTGGTGGTTGCTGGGTCGATACCCCATGGAGGCAAACTTTCTTTCCGGCGATTTTTCGCCTCTCAACGCATGTGAGAAAAGTGGTCAGTGACTAGGAAAGAAAGTTGTGTCAGTACTGGTGCGAGAAAGCCAGGAAACACATGCGTAGGTATGACCGCCGTGATATGGCCTAAGCCATTAAAACGGCGTTAAACTCCAGTACAAACAAACAAACCAAAATACTAGTGCTTCGGCAAAGAGAGCAAGGTCGATCGAAAATCAGGGTCCGTATTCCACCAACCATTCAGAACATTCTTAATTTATTCTCCAGAGTTTTCTAAATTTGAAAATAACACAAATGAAAATGAAAATGACTTGTGTAGTTACCCTGGACCCGCTATATGTAACGATAAAAATAATAATAATAATAATAACTTCATTTATTATTATTATTATTTTTTTGATCCGCATAACTTTAAACGAAGAACCCAATTTCATATGCTAATTTGGATATACAAAAGTCAGAGATCAGATGAACTTGTAATTTCGTACCTTGGCGAAACCACCTTGATATTTAAGAATATCCTGAACAAGAAATACCTTTAAAAAAGATAGTCGGCGTAAATATGCCCACAAACAGACAGGGGCCCTCAAATAAACATGTCTACATTTTGTACCAATCACAAATTTCTGTGAATTCATTTGTTATTAGAACCAAAAAACAGGTCAAAGGCCAGCTCATTCAGCTACGCTGAAAAAGTTCGAATTGACATAATAAACTAAAAGTAATGATACTGCACTTTGGAGAAAACACGATTAAATAATCACTAAGTGAAATTTTAACACTGCGTGCAGCATATAAGGGAGGCTACTCCGGTAAAAAATCATTTCGAGGTAGCATTAGTTATTTCCCTTGTTGACAGCCTACACACTGTAAGTCGCCATTCAGTATTATATGGGCTAAAATATGGGTTTTGCGGATGGCAGAGATATTGATTAGACTGACTAGATCCTGCAGCCTGATCTTGGATCTATACTGTCTACCTGTTTAAGTCCAGCCTATACGCTAAAAATCTGAGTTTTAATGTTTTTTGGTTCGAGTTTATAAATTAGCCAGGCTCTGTGAAAATGGGGCTTAATGCATCTGCAAAAAAGTTTGAACCCAGATCAGCCTGCGCAGTCCGCGCAGGCTGATCAGGATCGAAACTATTTGCTATTGGTCAATTTTCTGCATGTCAAAGGACCAGTCTACCTCATAACTGAGATGGTTTTTAGACACAATGTTATAATTGATCGTATGAATTCACAGCATTGTGATGACCTGCTTGGTATAATACGTCACGGAGATGCATTAAGCCCCCTTTTGCCGGAGCATGGCTCAAACGTATCTGACGTTGAAAGAGAAACAATGGTTTTTTGATAAAAAAAAAAAAAACTTGTCCAAAAAAAGAATGTGTTTAATCTCTAATAACTCAAGGGCAATAATTGATCAAACCCTATGCTATGCTTGATTATAATAATAGAATATAAAAGAATAGAAATAAATTTAACCCTTAGGCTGATAAGCGCGACTCACTGACCTTTTACGGACAGTGTAGATCAAGATCAGACTGCACAGAACGTGCAGTCTGATCTTGGATCTACACTGTCCAATAAGGAGATATTTTTCTCCAAAAAAGTAAGTTTGAAATAGCATTATTTTGGTTTTTACTATCGGCCTATAAGTTTCATCTAACTTATTTAGCAGGATAAGAGTTAACTGAATTGAATAGGGTTTATTTGAAAACAAAGGCCTCCCGAACAAGAATGCAAAATAAAAATATACAACATGACACGTGAGTTCGGCTCTATTACCACCGTGCAACGGAAGTGTAGTAACATCGACGTCACTCTGTATTCTATGTAAAGTAAGAATTAATCCGCATCCGCTTTTGTATACTAAGTATGAACTTGTTTTCCTTTTATCAAGAGTTGGTCATGTTAGAATCGAAATAATCTTCTTTCTATCGTGGTTTATCGTTCAATAAACCACGGTTGTGAGTTATGAGGCGCAATGAATAAACCACTCGGACTATCGCCTTCATGGCATTCGGCATACCTCGGCTGATCCGGTGAGCAAATCCCTCGGCTGTATCACGTAGCTTGATATGCACCTACACGGTACATTTCGCACATCTCCGGAAGCAAACCGCTTTACCGTTATTGAAATTGTAAGGCTCCTCTTAAAAAAGAAAAAAATGGGTAAATTTTCTATCGTTATCTTTCTAAGAATATTTCAGTCGTCAAACACTTTGTACATTCAATTTTTAGCGTGGTTTATCAATTCCGTTGGGAGCTTTCATCGACAGACAGATAGAAGTGAATAACTTCACCGTGGTTGTTCATGTCGTTGCTAAGCGATCTACAGGGGCGCCGCCATGTTTAAGATCATGTGATTAGTAGTTCAAAATGGAAGCCTCCTTTATACGGACGAGGTTAGATGTAGGTATGGAATCGGTCGAGTTGTGACGAGTGGCCATCGTGGATTATTTATTGTGCCTCATAACACACAACCGTGGTTTACTGAACGATAAACCACGGTAGAAAGAAGCTTATTTCTTAGATAAGATACAATACAGAATAGCTGATATTTGATAATGCGGAACCTAAACATATTAAAATAGTCCAGATTGAAAGCATCCGAAGACAACAAAATAAATGTGACTTAAAAATTTAAATTTGTTTCCGGAAAGGTAGAAAACATTGTGGGAAAAGGAGAAAATGCTGGTTTCCAGCATTTTCTCCTTTTCCCTCAATGTTTTCAAAAGCTTTCTTTCTCAGGGTCTTTTAAAGTCGGGACTGTGTTGTTTAACCTTTAGGCTGCTAAGCGCGACTCCCTGACCTTTTGCAGAAAGTGTAGATCAAGATCAGACTGCACAGAGCGTGCGCCCTGATCTTGGATCTACAGTGTCTGATAACGAGCTATTTTTTTCCTTAAAAATCAGTTTGAAGAAGGATTACTCGGGTTTTTAACATCGGCTCGAAAGTTTGTTTTAACGTATTTAGCAGGATAATATGGTGGCATTTTCTGCCACGAGATACGAGATAGCTATCATGATAATTTTAGAAAACTATCACGATAAATAAAAGTTTCCTGGAAACTTTTTCGAGATAGTGAAAAGTTTCCTGAAAAAAATATCACGATAAACTTAATATTTTATCGCAAAATTTTTCAATTGTGCACAGAGCTGACATTCGAGATAAAATTATCGTGATAGTTCTATCTGTTTCTCGATATCTATAAATAGCAAATTTTATCATTTGGATGAACTCGGTAGTTTTTGACTTCACAAGATTGCAGTAAGTAAAAATTCGAATCATTAACAATTATACCTTAATTGGTAAATTTTGACAAGACTGGAAATGAACAGAAGTCTGTAAAATCAAAAGACGACTCGAAATGCCTCCTAGAACAACTTTAAAACCATTTAGGGACAAGCAGAATTCATGAGGTTGAAGACGAAGATGTTCCAAAACAGTATCTAATAATAGATACCGTGAATGTCACTTATGGGCACGAAAGCAAAAATAATCATGATAACAGTTAGAATTATATCGTGAAATTTTTTTTTTATCTAGATAATATTTCCAGGAAACTTTGTTTTATCACGATAATTCTTTTAAATTATCGCAATAGCTATCTCGTATCTCGCGGCAGAAATATGCCACCATAGGATAAGGTTTAATATCCTGTAAAATTGACGATTTCCGAAATCAGCATGATGAAATGTCAATGGCTATGCAGGAAGTTTGTAAGAGACTGCAGTGAATAAACTTCCTGCATCGATTAAAGCAGGTTATGTATAGTCATTTTCTCCTTGTCCGACAATGTTTTCTACCCTATCAAAGACAAATTCCATCATTTTAGCCACACTTGAATTGTCTTCTGCAAATGCTTTCAATTCGGACAAGTTTACTTTTTTTGTCATGTGGTAAAGACTTCACGCATACCGTACGAAATATTTCCGTGACCATTCGGGACATATGCCGAAGGCAGCCCCGTGCGATGCCGAGGGTAAAAAATAGAATTTTAATTTATATAAATGATGTTGACTTTGATCAGGTTAAATGATGTGGGCTATAGATGCGTTGTAATGTCTATATATGGATATTGAAGCCATATATAAAACTATTTTTAGAATGGTCAAAAATTGTTTTAAAAAATATTCTATGTGTCTTCCAGAAAAAGTTTGTACTTGAATGTGACTTAAATGGCATTTAAATAAACAACGCATGAGCCATGCTCTGGCAAAAGCGGGTTTAATGAATCTCCGTGATACATTGTACCAAGCAAGTCATCCCATAATTATGGATCCATAAAATCCATTGAGATAGAATGGTCCTTGGACATGCAGAAAATTTACCAACAGCAAAAAGTATCGACACAAGTCAGCCTGCGCGGACTGCGCAGGCTGACCTGGACCGTTACTTTTCGGCAGATTCCTCAAACTCCCTCTTTACAGAGCATGTCTCATATGACCCGCAACATGCGAAATGAGACCTTCGGACATTTGCGTAGAGTGTCGTCCCGGATTAGCCTGCGCAGTCCGCGCAGGCTAATCCAAGACGGCACTTTACAACTTTTTAAGATTTTTTTCATACAGTAGACTTTCGTGATACAGAAAATCGAACAAAAACGGGAAGTGCCGTCTCGGATTAGTCACAGACTGCACAGGCTGATCTAGAACAACACACTTTTACGCATATGTCCGAAGGCCCCTTTTCGTGTGTTGCACGCCATATATAAATTAACACTATAGGCGTCAGTTTTCATAATAACACCCGTACTTAACTACTTAAGAACTTCTATCCTGTCCTCTCCAGCTTTAATTTCCGAATTTCCGCGTACATTGTATACTTGATAAGTGATAACGAGCAAAATATTGTGTTTATCATTGTTTGAGTCACTTCGCACCGTATGACTTTAAAACTTATTTCTACTTTCATTTTGTAAAGTTTGTAAAATAAAGGATTACTTTATACTGTTGTGAAATATTTCTTGGAAAAAAAAAATGGCGAGCTCGCAAATGTCATTTCGAGGTTTTGAACACTATGCCGAACAGGCCGAGAAAACGGGTGAGATTTTTCTTTCTTTCATTTTTCATTTAATTAACCCTTTCCCAAACGATGAATTTTAGACTGGTCCAAATTGAAAGAGTTTGCAGACGACAATTTTAAATTTGATGAAAATGACAGAAAGTTCTCCAAAAGGGTAGAAAACACTGTGGGAAAAGGAGAAATTGCTCGTCACGAGCAATTTCTCCTTTTCCCACAGTGTTTTCAAAATACTTGTACAGCAGACACGTGAAAACCAGGGCTTGTTTGGGAAAGGGCTCTATACCATACAATCCCGACTTTTCACGACCCTGGAAGAGATGGCTTTTGAAAACATTTTGGGAAAAGGAGATAATGCTAGTGACCAGAGGGTGACACGCATTGTCTCCTTTGCCGACAATATTTTCTATTCTATTAGGACAAATTTTGTCACCTGAGTCCCATTGAATATGTCGTCTGCAAATGCATTCAGTTTGGACGAGCATGTCTAAAATTTTGTCATTTGGTAAAGTTTTCTCTTTACCAAACGATAAAATTTTAGACTCATGGAAATTCAAAGCATTTGCAGTTGACATATAAAATGTAGCTCAAACGACTGCATTTTTCTATGAAAGGTAGGAAAACAATGTCGGAAAAGGAGAAAATGCTGGTTTCCAGCGTTTTCCCCTTTTCCCACAATGTTTTTAAAAGATTTCTCTTGCAGGGTTGTTAAAACTCGGGATTGTGTGGTAAAAGGATTAAAGGGGGCAGTGTTGTGCTGATGCATCCCTGTACCGAAACTCAAATCTCGTCATGTTTGTCCGGGGTTAAGCGGAAGGGGGTCATCTTGTTCTCTATTGTATTGTTTGTTCGTTTGTATTGGAGTTTAACGCCGCTTTTCGGCGTAGCTGAATGCGCTGGCCATTGACCTACTTCTTGGTACTGATAAAGAATGAATAGATGGTAATTTGTGATTGGTTAAAAACATGAACATGTTTATTCTGCGGGCCCCAGCTGGCATATTTGCTCGCACATTTATGGAGACACTATTTATAATTTCTCGTGAGGTTAATGTTAATTGTTTTACTCCAAATTGAGCCACAAAATAGTTTCCATATTCATATTCCAGTATCTCTGACGCTGTCTATCTTTTTTAACCCTTTCCCAAACAAGCCCTGGTTTTCACGTGTCTGCAGTACAAGTCTTTTGAAAACACTGTGGGAAAAGGAGAAATTGCTCGTAACGAGCAATTTCTCCTTTTCCCACGGTGTTTTCTACCCGTTTAGAGACCTTTTTGCCATTTTCATCAAATTTAAAATTGTCGTCTGCAAACTCTTTCAATTTGGACTAGTCCAAAATTTGTCGTCTGGGAAAGGGTTAAGGGTATTTCTTGTAGCAGTTTAGGCCATTTCACGGCGGTCACATGCACCTACGCATGTGTTTCTTGGCTTTCTCACATCAGTACTAACACGACTTCCTTTGCAAGCCACAGACTATATCTACTTTTCTCAAATGCAGCGGAGGTAAGAGGCGAAAAATCGCCGGGAAGAAAGTCTGCCTCATCCGGGTATCGAACCTGCAAGCACCAAGTCACGTCTATCGTAATAAAGGCCTTCGACTGCTATTAACCCTTAGGCTGCTAAATGCGACCCAACGACCTTTTTGCGGATAGTGTAGATCAAGATCAGACTGCACAGAACGTGCAGTCTGATCTTGGATCTACACTGTCCGATATGGAGATATTCACCCCCCCCCCAAAAAAAAAAAAAAAAAAAAAAAAAAAATTGAAAAGGCAAAATTCGGGTTTTAACTATCAGCTTGAAAGTTTCATTACACTTACTTAACAGGATAAGGGTTAAACTTTGAAACAAAACAAGCTAGGCTGATCACTGACTCCATCATGGCCAAATGTATAAACTTTTGACCTCTTTAGACTGCTAAAAATACACTCCAATACACTTGCTATACAGAATAGATTTTATGGATCCATGATTATGTGATGACTTGCTTGGTATCACACATCACGGAGGTTCATTAAGCCCCCTTTTGCCAGAACCTGGCCCAAATGTTTTGTTACGAATAACGAACTGTTCGTTGATTACTCGTAGTTCATACGAACTAGCAAACCTCATAATACAAGTGACCGCTCAACACAGGCCCTATTGGAACTGAACATAATGACTGTTTATTGAAGGTGACCGCGTTGTACAAGTGAGTCATGCTCTGGTAAAAGGGGGCTTAGTGCGTCTTCATGATGCATTATACCAAGCCATGGATCCATAAAATTCATTTTATACAACAACTGACTGAGTTATGAGGTCGAATGGTCCTTGGACATGCAGAAAATTGACCTACAGCAGAAAAAAAGTTTCGGCCAAGGTCAGCCTGCGCAATTCGCGCAGGCTGACCTGGACCGATACTTTTTTTTTTGGGGGGGGGGCAGACACATTAAGCCCCCTTTTCACAGAGCAAGGCTCAATTATCAATTACTTACATGGGTTAGACCTGTAATTCGAATTATCGCATATCTAGGATGTCGAGTTTTTACTGTTTTTACGTTCTCTATTTTACAGAAGCCCCGGATGTGAACTCGCCACTAGACGTTCGGATCGGGACGAATATCCAGAAAATCTCTCACAACGGTAAGAAACGTTTCATAATACGATGATTTCATATTTATTGGGGATCCTTCGCTATTCATGGTAAATACCAATGCCAAACAAGTGTCTAACTATTTTTTAGAGTAGGTGAAGGTCAGTATGATCATGACCTTTGACCCATTTTTCTCGGAATCAACAGAAATGGTCTTTACTTTACACTGAATAAAATATCCATTAAGTTTAAAGGGCACAGGTCAAGCATGTTCCTGCTAGCTCAGTCGGTAGCGTACAGGACTTGCGATCAAGAGGTCTCTGGTTCGATCCCGGCTCGGCCAATTTCTTTCCTAGGACTGATAATAGTCGCTGCGACAGGATTCATTCCTCTCTCACCGCTGACCATTGTTTCGACGATGGCTATGTGGGAAAGCAGCCAGTGGCTTGGAAAGAATATTGTGCGTAGTACTGGTATAAGAAACACCAGGAAAGCTTGGATAGGTGCACTGGCCGCTGCGATACAACTGAAATAATGTTGAAAACAGCGTTAAGCACCGTACAATCAATCAATCAATGAATCATGTATGTTCCTACGTTTTGTTCAGACAAAGTTCACTATGTCAAAGGTTACTGTGACCTTGATCTTTGACCTATTGGTTTTAAAACCAAGATGGGTGGGGTCCTCTACATTTCATATTGAATATTTGTATTAACCCTTAAGCTGCTAAGCGCGACTCACTGACCTTTGGCGGACAGTGTAGATCAAGATCAGACTGCACAGAACGTGCAGTCTGATCTTGGATCTAGACTGTCCGATAAAGAGATATTGTTCTCCAAAAAATAAGGTTAAAATAAATTATTCAGGTTTTTACCATCGTCTTGAAAGTTTTATTTAACATATTTAGCAGGGTAAGGGTTAGGTTGAAATGCCCAGGGTCCGTATTCACCAACCATTCTTAAGAATATTCTTGGTCTTGTTCTCCAAAATTTTCCAAATTTGAAAGTAACACACCTTCTGATTGGCTAAACCATTTGGTTTAGCCAATCAGAAGTTGTGTTACTTTTAAACTTGGAAAATCTTGAAGAATAAGTCTAAGAACGTTCTTAAGAATGGTTGGTGAATACGGACCCAGGTCATAGCAGTCTACTTATTGTCTTGAAAAGTTAGCGTATATATGGAGTATTGTGGCCTATCTCTTTGAATTATTCGTAGATGACCTAAAACTTTATAACCAGTATCTGTGCCAAGTTTGAAGAACCAAGGTCAAAGTAGGATTAACCAATCGTCAGAAACGTTTGACCTTAAAGATGGATATTCTCTTGTTGTTGTTTAGTGCGCCATTTTAACTGCTTACCAGACGATGAAATTTTAGCCTTGTCCAAATTGAAAGCATTTGCAGACGACAAATTAAAAGTTACTCAAAACATGAAATTTGTTTTTCATGCGATAGAAAACATTGTGGGAAAAGGAGAAAATGCTGGTTACCAGCATTTTCTCCTTTTCCCACAGTGTTTTCAAAAGCCCTTTTTTCTCAGGGTCGTTAAAAGTCGGCATTGTGTGGTAAAGGGTTAAATGATAATTTACTTATATTGCGGCGACCAGCGCACATACCCATGTTCTCCTAGCCTTTCCTTTACCGGTACTTCATTACAGCCAAGCCCCCGTAGCTCAGTCGGTAGCGTACAGGACTTGAGAACAGGAGGTCGCTGGTTCGATCCCCGGCCTGGCCAATTTCTCTCCGAGGATTGACGATAGTCATCGCGACAGGATTCATTCCTCTCTCACCGCTGATCATTGTTTCGACGATGGTTATGTGGGAAAGCAGCCAGTGGCTTGGAAAGAATATTGTGCGGAGTACTGGTAAAAGAAACTCCAGGAAAGCATGGATAGGTGCGCTGGCCGCCGTGATATAAATGAAATAATGTTGAAAACGGCGTTAAACACTATACAAATAACCATACTTCATTACAATCGACAGATTGCTTTCTAACATAAACATCGTCGAGATAGTGTTCAGTGGTCAGAGAAGAATGAATATTGTCAGAAACACCGCCATAAATCCTCGGAAAGAATTCTGCCGAGTTTGGAAATCGAACCAGAGACCCCCGGGTTTCAAGCCCTACACGTTTACCGACTGAGTCGACAGGCTCAACAAATCATTATATCCAGTCTATGTTGTGGGTAAACTAAAACTCTGCGGTGTCTCTGCATTCTATGAGACATGCTCTGTGAAAAGGTGGCTTAATGCATCTGCAAAAGAGTACCGATCCAGGTCAGCCTGCGCAGTCCGTGTCAAAGGACCATTCTACCTCATGATTTTAGTCGGTTTTAGACAAAAAGGATCCATATCAAGCGGCGAGATGCTTGATATAATACGTTACGAGGATGCATTTAACCTCTTTTTCCGAGAGCACCGTTCAATTATATGAGCCATGCTCTTTGAAAAGGGGGCTTAATGCATCTGCGAAAAGGATCGACCCAGGTCAGCCTGCGCAGTCCGCGCAGGCTGACCTGGGCCGAAACTTTTCGCTATTGGTCAATTTTCTCTATGTCCAAGGAACAGTCTACTTTATGATACAGTCGGTTGTTAGACATAATGAATTTTATGGACCCCCTAATCATGTGATGACTTGCTTGGTATGTTGCATCACGGAGATGCATTGAGCCTCCTTTTTCACAGAGCCCCACTCAATCATATATTTTTTGCTGAGCTGAAAAAGGACGCCGGGTGACTGTATTACTTTCAGTAATCATCTTTATTGTATCCTTACAGTGTCGGAGTTGAGAACAATCGTAGAAAACATAGGAACACAATTCGATTCAAGACAGCTTCGGAACAAACTGTGTGTAGTATTGTCTTTTTTTCTTATTTTTGTAGAGTTTTTTACCTGTAAACTTCGAGACAGCTGCATCAATCCTTAACCCTTAGTATCGTGCAGTCTGATCTGTGATCTACACTGTGGGCAAAAGCCTATTGAGCAGCTTAAGGGTTGGAAAAAAAAATCGTTTTGTTCTTGTCCAAGTTCTTCTTTATAGCTCCTTTTAGCCCGACTTGCAATTTCTCTGAACTGTGAAACAAGTCTGTGTGTTACATACTATTTTCCGTCTTGTTCGTGCAAACCAAAGAGGCATTTTTATGGCTGAATAATACCATTTTTTTTTTTTTTACTAACTCTGGTCTTGGGTCTACACTGTCCGATAAGGAGATATTTTGCTCCAAAAATAAGTTTGAAATAGCATTATTCCGGTTTTTATTATTGGCTTGAAAGCTTCTTTTAACTTTTATCCTACTAAATAAGTTAACTGAAACTTTCAAGCCGATAGTACAAACTCGAATAATGCTAGTTCAAAATCAGTTTTTGGAGAAATTATCGCCATATCGGACGGTGTAGATCCGAGATCAGACTGCACGTTCTGTGCAGCCTGATCTTGACCTACACTGTCCGCAAAAGGTCAGTGAGTCGCGCTTAGCAGCCTAAGGGTTAACTTATTTAGAAGAATAAGGGTTAAACTATCGCAGTCCCAATATCCCTTTATAAGCTTTATTTCCGGTTTACCCTGTCCCAAACGGCATAATTTTAGACTTGTCTGTATTGAAAGTTTAAGCCGACGAAAAATTTAAGTATGGCTCAAATTATGGTATTCGTCTGTCAAAAAAGTAGAAAAAACATTGTGGGGAAAAAGGAGAAAATGCTGGTTACCAGCATTTTCTCCTTTTTCTCCACAATGTTTTCAGAGTCCCCTTTTGCGATAGGCTCGATGAAATACTGGGTAATTTGGTAAAGAGTTACAGCGGAAATGTACATTTAATTCAGTCACAAGGAAGGAACTGTTTCATCCTCTACCCAAGTAGCTTACTAGACTGATCAGCTACTTGTTCTATCTTACAATGTGGTGAGACAACACTTCCTGTTTCCATAAGTGGAACTCTTCAAGTTAAAGGCGCGTTAAGACTTACAACTGGGACCACACGTACACAAACAACAATAGACTGGTTATAGTAAGTGTATAGGGATCGGTACAGGCTACTAACTAGACATAGGTGTGTCAGAGACACGGATGCCCCCGCTAAATGGTATTGGTCACAGGTATGTCATATGAGAGAATCAGTAGGTATTACAGAAAATTGTTGTTTTGGATAACAGCTTAGACAGGGTTAACATTGGTGGTATATCACTTCTTGTTGACATAGCAGCCAGCAGCCATTACATAAAGATGAAAAAGAGGTTCATGACAAATTCATTCAAAATTTCAATGCTGCCATAAATCATGGAATTTTTAAAGAGAAGTTTATATTGATTTTAGAATGGACCAAATACAATATTGTTGTTGTAATGGTACAAACTTGAGCCAAATGTTCTATGATAATTGATGAATCTATTCTTAAATGCACCAGTTACGCTGCATGCAAGGTCAAGTTTGTCATTTGACCTTCAACTGTGACCTTGAACTTGGGCATATCAGAACAAACTTTTTGCATGGCTCTAAAACTCTTAAAGCACGACAGCTGTACAAATTTACTTGAAGTCTATCTGTTAATTTAGTAGATATGCTCTGGACAATATCAATTTTGTCTTTTGACCTTTAATGTTGAACTTGACCTTGAACCCATCAGAAGAAAATTCTTGCATGACACTAGTACTCAAAATGGAGAACAAGTTTGCCAAGTTATTTTGAAATTCATTGATAAATGTAGAAGTGGTGCTCCGGACAAGGCCAATTTTATCATTTGACCTTCAACTGTGACCTTGACCTTGGGCGTATCGAAACAAACCTTTCGCATGACACTAGTACTTGTTAAGGAGAACAAGTGTGTAGAAGTTTTTTTGAAATCCACTGATAAATGTAGAAGTTATGCTCCGGACAAGGTCAATTTAAACATTTGACCTTCAACTGTGACCTTGACCTTGGACGTATCGAAACAAACTTTTCGCATGACACTAGTACTTGTTAAGGAGAACAAGTGTGCAAAGTTTTTTTGAAATCCATTGATAAATGTAGAAGTTATGCTCCGGACAAGGTCAATTTAAACATTTGACCTTCAACCGTGACCTTGACCTTGGGCGTATCGAAACAAACTTTTCACATGACACTAGTACTTGTTTAGGAGAACAATTGTGCAAAGTTTTTTTGAAATCCATTGATAAATGTAGAAGTTATGCTCCGGACAAGAATGGGACACACACACTAACGCACGCAGACACGCACACACACACGCGCACGCACACACACGCACACACCAACACACTAACACACACACACAGATGGACACAGGTAACTCTATATCCCCCCCCCCATTTCATGGCGGGGGCATAAAAACGGACGGCATTATGCCTGTCTACTTTTAGAACAGCCATGACGCGAGACTAACAGAGATTCAGGGGAGGTCACTCTCACTTCAAAAGCAGCAGATACTCCGATATTTTTGACCTCACGAATAAGTGATATTGTATTTTTGGCATCACCTTTTATGTGTATGTCTGCTATATTCGTTTTAGTTTCGATTAACAATCTCAGATTGTGCAAAAAATCGCCGTGTTACCTCTACAGCCAAACTGGAAATGTGTATGCTGCTCTGATTGGCTATTCTGTGATATACATGTAGCCCAATGAAAAGCAACGACACAATAGCCTGTGCCAGTTTTATTATGTATATCTACAACGGGGACCAGTGTCCTGTGATATACATGTAGCCCAATGAAAAGCAACGACACAATAGCCTGTGCAGTTTTATTATGTATATCTACAACGGGGACCAGTTCAAAACAACAATAGCATCATAATGAAGTACAATCAAACGTAAACTGGTCCCCATTGTAGATATACATACTACAACTGGTACAGGCTATTGTGATACAAGTTTTCATTGGATTACGGGAATATCATTGGATAGCCATTCGGGGCATCGTACACATTTCAAGTTTGGCAGTATATCTAACATAGCGGATTGTTTGCGCAATTTGAAATTAGTAATGGAAACTAACTGAAGTTTAGCAAAAAATTAATATTAAAAGGTGCCATGTATATTATCCACTCATTTATTTCAAGTCAAAAATTCGAAAAATCTGATGTACAGGAAGCAAGAATGGTCTCCCTTGAATCTCCCCTGAATCTCTTTAGTCTCGCGATATCGCTGTTCTAAAAATAGAATACTGCCCGTTTTTCGTAGCCTGTACCTATCCCTATACGCTTGCTGTATCAGGGGAGGTAACCAATCTAAATCAAACGCAGCCATCTGCACTAAGAGAGGCACATGTCATTGCGATGCAGTGTCTATTTAGGTTTTCATTTCTCATTTCCTTTTCCCGTCACATGGGTTAGTTAAAGATTTGGCAACGTTACGGACACCGTGTGTATCCCCATAATATCGCCCTGTATCACGAGATTTGATTGATTGATTTTTGCGTTTATGTGGGCGACATCCCCTGAAGGCTTTTAGGTTTGTTACGGGGATAGTGCAGGATACAGGACGAAACCCATCCTAAGTTACGCTTCGTTCTTTAACGTGCTCGGTGTATAACACCGTCACACGGGACGTCGTTCTAACGTCTCGTCCGAAAGACTATTAGCAATTCTTTTGATGGCCAGCCGTGGGGCTCGAACCCACACCCTTAAATAATCCAAGACTCGATGTTTACAAGTCCTGCGCTCTATCACTTGAGCTTGGCGGGTTGGTCCTCTTGCGAAACTTGTTTATTTTCTTACCACACACACACACACACACACACACACACACATAAGCGCTCGAAGGGAGATAACCCTGTCAGAATGGCGATAATAAATATTGCAGAATCAATCGTAGTGATAGAGTACAAAAGCATTAACGAGCGAGCTTGCGCCTTGATATAACTGAAGTAAAGCCGAGAGCAGCGTTATAAAAACCTGTTCATAATACTTACCCGTTCTTTCCTTTTATGGTATAGATCTATAAAATATTTGTCAGTCTGCAATTAACTCTTTACCACACAATCCTGACTTTTAACGACCCTGAGAAAGACCTCTCTTGAAAACTTCTTGGGAAAAGGAGAAAATGCTGGTAACCAGCATTTTCTCCTTTTCCCAAGATGTTTTCCAACTTTTCAAAAAAAAAAAAAAAGTTTTGAGTTACATTTATTTTGTCGTCTGCAAAATGCTTTCAATTTGGAGAAGTGTATAATTTTGTCGTTTGGGAAAGGGTTAAACCTCTCTTCTCTGACTGTTGTACATGTATTTGTATTTCCCTAAGGTTATTACAACTAGAGTATATATATGGGTCATGCCTTGGAAAAAGGGGGCTTAATGCATCTCCGTGATGCATTAAAGCAATCAATCCGTCACGTAATTATGGATCCATAATAGCCACCTTTTTTAACCCTTTTCCAAACGACAAATTTTGGACTGGTCCAAATTGAAGGAGTTTGCAGACGACAATTTTAAATTTTATGAAAATGGCAGGAAGTTCTCAAAAAGGGTAGAAAACACTGTGAGAAAAGGAGAAATTGCTCGTTACGAGCAATTTCTCCTTTTCCCACAGTGTTTTCAAAAGACTTGTCCTGCAGACACGTGAAAACCAGGGCTTGTTTGGGAAAGGGTTAACAAGCGATTCAATCATTAGATTGGTCCTTGGAAGTACAAAAAATTGACCAATAGCCTAAAGTTTAGGCCCAGGTCAGCCTGCGAGGAATGCGCAGGCTGACCTGGGTCCATGCTTTAAGCAAATGCATTAAGCCCCCTTCTCACAGAGCAGGGCCCGTATATATATTTCGCTCTGGAAAAAAGGGGGCTTCATGCATCTCTGTGATAGAGTATATCAAGCAAATCGCCATATAATTACGGATCCATAAAATCCGGTATATGTAACAAGCGGCTGAGTCCAGAGATAGAATGGCCCTTAGACATGCAGACTAAAATTTTACAAATAGCAAAAAGTTTCGACCCATGTCAGCCTGCGCGGACTGCGCAGGCTGACATGGGTCGATACTTTTTGCAGATGCATTAAGCACCCCTTTGCATAGAGTATGGCTGATACATAATTCCAATTTACAGAAAGTCCAAACAAGAAGAAACAACTAATCTTTCTAGAGCGACTAAAGGTTTATTAGAAACATTTACAAACTCCCCTCCGACAGACCACAACAAGGTAACAACGTTTTAACTCTTTACCAGACGACAAAATTTTAGACTGGACCAAATTCAAAGTGTTTGCAGACGAAAAATTAAACGTGACTGAAATGATGATTTCTGTCTTTGGTAGGGTAGAAAACATTGTGGGAAAGGGAGAAAATGCTGGTTACCAGCATTTTCTCCTTTTCCCAGAAATGTTTTAAAAATCCTTTTCCTTCGGGGTCGTTAAAAGTCGGCATTGTATGGTAAAGGGTTAAAATTCTGCACAATAGTATTATATCAAACAAATATTGTAACGGGCGTCTTTGAAAACATGACTACTGGAGAAAACATTGTGGCAGAAAGACAAGTTAGACAATCAGTTTTACATTTTATCGCTTTTGTTAAAAGGACCACTAGCTGCTAAAATGCAATTAATTCGAGGGTCAAAGTGCAGACAAATCTAATTGATATAAACCGAACGCGATAAATGTGCATCTACCTGGTCAATCAAACTTGAATCGCTTCATCGACATTCCCACGACCTGACCACTGTACCACGGTAGCAGAGAGACTGTTGGCAATGTAAAATAACAGCTAGAGAACTTTCTCGATAAACCTTTCATTATCAGTTTATATTATTGTTTATGTTTGGGATACCGGGTTTAAAAACACAAACCGTGACGAGATAATTTAAAAACCCAACTCGATAACGTGTATATTACCTCGTCACGGTTCGTGGATTTAAACATGTATTCCCAAAAGCAAACACGAATATAAACTGTTAATGAAAGGTTTATCGAGATGAAATTATACAGTCACAACTTGTGGCTGTGTTTATCTTTTCAGCGCGCCAGAATTGGTTAACAAATACTAGGAGTGTTCAAATATGAATGCATGTAAGAACCTAAAATTTGATTCTTCATAGGTTTCACTGAGATTTTTATTTTATTCCCTCAAAGTATTCAACCCCAGCAGATACACAAAGTTTCAGTCTCCGTATCCAATCTTTTCATAGTCTTTTTAGGTATACTATGAAGACACTGGAATTCATTTTCTGTCAACTCTTATTTCAACGTGTGTAAACTATCAGTTTCAGTCATTGTCTTTTGTACGAGGTGCAACACTTTCTGAAGCAGGAAAAAGTCGTTGTGCTCCGCCACCCTCTGTATTCACCTGAACCTGTCCCTTGTGACTTCTTTTTGTTTCCAAAGCAAAAAAATAAAACCTTTCAGGTCGAAAATTTGTTCAGCGCAAACACCTTGGCTCTGCAATATCCCAGTGTCTTCATAGTATACCTAAAAAAGACCCACAATGTTTTCAAAAGCCGTCTTTCTCTGGGGCGTTAAAAGTCGGCATTGTGTGGTAAATGGTTAAACTGATTTGTACTTTTGTATCCCTACAGCACAGAGAATGGAAGCTTCAACAAAGCCGGTTCAAGGACATGCTTCAAAATGTATTGAAGGATTATCAAGAAACACAGAAAGTCATACGGACAAGGGAACGAACGTCCCTGCGAGAGTCGCTTGTCGCTTCCGGTGTTCAGGTATTGATCATTTTGTAGATCGTTGAAGGCCCTATACTCTCTCCTTGTCTGTCTGTCTTTACTGTCTGTCTGCCCGCCCTCCCCTCCGTCCGTCTGTCTCTCTTTTTCTCTGACTGACTGTCTGTCTGTCTTTTTTATTCTAACTGACTGTCTGTATGTCTCTTTGTCTGTCTCTCTCACGCCAGAGTAAATATGCGTGTGCGAGCAAGCGTGTGTACGCGTATGTGAATGTGTTATTTTCATTCGTGATATAAGTACATGGAAATAGTTCTTTTTCTATATTTTGACATTTATTGCTTTGAGCATTCGTCGTAGGCCTTCGTCATGATCCTTCTGTAATGCAGTTACAAATAGATATGTTGAAACTAACATTAAAGGAAATGATACTCTTCGTGTTTATTACTACAGTCGAATTACCGCGTTTTCGAAAAATCGATTTTTAGTCAAATACGATGGATCTTAATTTACTTAATGTCTTTACCAAACGACAAATTTTTGGACTGGACCAAATTCAAAGCATTTGCAGACGACAAATTAAATGTTGTCAAAATGATTATTTTTTTTTTCTCTGAAAGGATAGAAAACATTATGGGAAAAGGAGAAAATGCTGGTTACCAGCATTTTCTTCGTTTCCCACATTGTTTTCAAAAGCCTTCTCTTTTAGTGTCGTTAAAATTCGAGATTGTGTAGTAAAGAGTTAATGTCTTTACAGAGTGTAAATATAGATGACAGTGGAAGTCTTGTCGACGAATCAGGGTGAATATTTTTCTTTTTTCTTGTGCTGTCTGTAAAATCTCTCTTACTTCACACGTGTTCAGTGTATGCCCTTAGCTCTGCAAACAATGTCGCAGCAGAATATTTTGAAAACATTTATGTAGATATAGACAATCAGTGTTACTTACGCCGGGGGGAGGGGGACGGGGGGTGGGGGTATTCAGATGTTTAACCCCTGTCCTGCCAATTAAGTGAAATAAAACTCTCAAGCCATTGGTAAAAACGTAAATTTTGCTATTTCAAAGGTTATTTTGTGGGGGTGGGGGGGGGGGGGGTGGGGGGTATTTCCTTATCGGACAGTGTAGATCCAAAATTAGACTGCATGTTCTGTGCAGGTATATGTTTTCCCGGAGTTTCTTTTTACCAGGATCACGCACAACATACTTCCTTAGCCAGTAGCTGCTTTCCCACATAAACCGTCATCGAACCAATGATCAGCATTTGTTATCGGCAAATGCTTGCAATACTGAAAATTCTCTTTTGTCGACTAATAAAGAGTATTTTTAGTAAGTATCTAAGTAGGTAAGTAAGTAGGTTAGTGGGTATGTAAGCAGGTAGGTAGGTAGGTTTGTAGGTAGGTAGGGTGGGTAGGTAGGTAGGTAGGAAGGGTAGGTAGTTAGGTAGGCAGGCAGGCATGAAGGCAGGCCAGGCAGGCAGGCAGGCAGGCCAGCAGGCCAGGCCAAGCAGGCAGGTTTGTAGGGTAGGGTAGGGTAGGGTAGGGTTAGGGTTAGGGCTAGGGTAGGGTTAGGGTTAGGGTAGGGTAGGGTAGGTAGGCAGGCAGGCAGGCAGGCAGGCCCGGCAGGTAGGTAGGTCGGTAGGTTTGTAGGGTGGGCTATGTGAGGTAGGGTAGGGTAGGGTAGGGTAGGGTAGGTAGGTAGGCAGGCCAGGAAGGCCAGGCAAGCAGACACAGGAAGGCAGGCCAGGCAGGCAGGTAGGTCAGGCCAGGCCAGGCTGGCAGGCAGGCAGACCAGGCCAGGCCAGGCCAGGCAGGCAGGCAGGCATGCAGACCGGGCCAGGGTAGGGCAGGGCAGGGCAGGGCGAGGCGGGGCGGGGCGGGGCGGGGCGGGGCGGGGCGGGGCGGGGCGGGCCGGGGCGGGCCAGGCCAGGCCAGGCCAGGCCAGGCCAGGCCAGGCCAGGCAGGCAGGCAGGCAGGTAAGCAAACAGGAAGGCCAGGCCAGGCCAGGCAGGCAGGCAGGTGGGGCCGGGCCGGGCAGGGCAGGGTAGGGCAGGCAGGCAGGCAGGCCAATGCTTGCAACACTGAAAATTCTACTTTTTGTCATCTAATAAAGAGTACTTAAAGTAAGTATCTAAGTAGGTAAGTAAGAATCTAAGCAGGCAGGTAGGCAGGAAGGCAGGAAGGCAGGCCAGGCAGGCAGGAAGACAGCCAGGCAGGCCAGGCAGGCAGGCAGGCAGGCAAATGCTTGCAAGAACGAAAATTCTTTTTTTTTTGTCGTCTAATAAAGAGTACTTTAAGTAAGTATCTAAGTAGGTAGGTAAGTATTTAGGCAGGCAGGCAGGCAGGCCAGGCAGGCTAATCATTCCAGGCAGACAAATAGGCAGACCAGGTAGGCCAGGCGGGCAGGCCGAGTAGGCAGGCAGGCAGGAAGGAAGGCAGGAAGGCAGGCAGGAAGGCAGGCAGGGCAGGGCAGGGCAGGGCAGGGCAGGGCAGACAGGCAGGCAGGCAGACCAGGCCAGGCCAGGCCAGGTCAGACCAGGCTAGGCCAGGCCAGGCCAGGCCAGGCAGGCAGGGTAGGGCAGCCAGGCAGGCAGGCAGGCAAATGCTTTTAATATTAAAAATTGTATTTTTTGTCATCTTTTAAAGTGTACTTAAAGAAAGTATCTAAGTAGGTAAGTAAGTATCTAAGAAGGCAGGTCAGGCAAGACGGCAGGCCAGGCAGGCAGGCCAGGCAAGCCAGGCAGGCCAGGCAGGCATTGAAAATTCTATTTTTTGTCGTCTAATAAAGAGTACTTGAAGTAAGTATCTAAGTAGGTAGGTAAGTATCTAGGCAGGCAGGCCAATCAGGCCAGCCAGGTAGGCCAGGCAGGAAAGCCAGGCAGGCAGGAAGGAAGGAAGGCAGGCTAGGCAGGCAGGCAGGCCAGGCAGGTAGGCAAGCCAGTCCAGGCAGGCAGGGCAGGGCAGGTCAGGGCAGAGCAGGGCAGGCAGGCAGACCAGGCAGGCAGGCAGGCAGGCCAGGCCAGGCAGGCCAGGCCAGGCAGGCAAAGCCAGGTAGGCAGGCCAGGCAGGCAGGCAAGCAGACAGGAAGGCAGGCCAGACAGGCTAGGCCGGGCCAGGTCAGGCAGGCAGGCTGGCAGGTAGAACCGGGCCGGGCAGGGCAGGGCAGGGCAAGGCAGGGCAGGGTAGGGTAGGGTAGGGTAAGGTAGGGTAGGGTAGGGCAGGCAGGCAGGCAGGTAGGCAGGCAAATGCTTGCAATATTGAAAATTCTATTTTTTGTCGTCTAATAAAGAGTACTTAAAGTAAGTATCTAAGTAGGTAGGTAAGTATCTAAGCAGGCAGGTAGGTAGGCAGGTAGGCCAGGCAGGCAGGCAGGCAGGCAACTGCTTGCAATATTGAAAATTCCATTTTTTTGTCGTCTAATTAAAAGTACTCAAAGTAAGTATCTAAGTAGGTAGGTAAGTATCTAGGCAGGCAGGCAGGGAGGCAGGCCAGGCAGGCCAATCAGGCCAAGCAGGCAGGAGGGCAGGAAGGCAGGCCAGGTAGGCCAGGCAGGCAGGCCAGGGAGGCAGGCAGGCAGAAAGGAAAGCAGGGCAGGGCAGGGCAGGGCAGGGCAGGGCAGGGCAGGGCAGGGCAGGGCAGGGCAGGGCAGGGCAGGGCAGGCCAGGCCAGGCAGGCCAGGCCAGGCCAGGCCGGGCATGCAGGCAGGCAGGCAGGCCAAGCAGGCAGGCAGGCCAAGCAGGCAGGCAGGCAGGCCGGCCAGGCAGGGCAGGGCAGGGCAGGGCAGGCATAAGAGGGCTTTGAATGAAAATATTCTAATTATGTGATTCAGGGAGCATCTTCAGATAGAGTCAATAAAGGAAGAAACCGATTTTGAGCTCATAAAACAGAGAGAGGAAGAACTTAAGCAGTTAGAGGTAGGTAACAGGCCTAAATGAACCATGCTCTGGAAAAATGGAGCTTAATGCGTCTCTGATATGGAGTTTACCATGCAAGCCATCGTATAACTATTGATTCATAAAATCCATTTTGTTTAACAACCGACTGGAATCAGGTTGAATGGACCTTTGACTTGCAGGAAATTCACAAATAGCAAAAAGTTTCGACCCATGTCAGCCTGCGCGGACTGCGAGAGAGAGAGAGAGAGAGAGAGAGGACTTAACCCTTTCAGCGCCATAGGCAAAAACAGGGACTTTTGCGAACGGCATAGATCAAGATCAGACTGCACAGAACGTGCAGTCTGATCTTTGATCTATGCCCTTCGCTTGTTTTGTCAAGCCTATATGATAAAAATCTTCCGGAGACTCAGTGGATTGTATTTACAGCCATCAAAAGAGGCCGAATTAGTTTATTTGGCGCCGAAAGAGTTAATCCCTTTTATGAAACAGTTTCCATGTTTTATAAGCTATTAATATGGGACTTTATCCATTGCGGAGCGATCACGAATTCTGACAACCTTTAGTGAGAGGATTTGAAAATAGAGTAGAAAAAGAAGAAAATGCTTGTAAACAGCATTTTCTTCTTTTCACGCACATTTTTTTACCATTTTAAATTGCAAATCCTATCATTTGGAACCAGCATTTTCTTCTTTTTCCACAATGTTTTCTTCCCTTTTAAATTAGATCCTATCATTTGAGCCGAATTTAACTGTTCATCTGCAAGTCCTTTCAATACGGACAAGTGTAAAATTTTGGCGTTTGGTCAATGGTAAAACAACATAAGAGGGGAGCAGGAACAGCTGGTTGAAAACCATGATTAGAGCCAAACTTGATTTGTCGTCTGCAAATGCTTTCAGTTTGGACATGTCTAAAATTTTGTTATCAATTTTAACTCTTTATTAAACGACAAAATGTTAGACTTATACCCATCCACATAGAAAGTATTCACAGACAACAAAGTGAACCAGGCGCAAATGATGGGATTTATCCTTAAAACGGCAGAAAACATTGTTGGAAAAGGAGAAAATGCTGGCTACCAGCATTTTCTTCTTTTCCCACAATGTTTCAAAAGCCCTGTCCAGGGTCGCCAAAAATCGGGATTCTTCGGGTTAAGAGTGACGTCATATCACGGCGACGCCTCACGTATTCATGTGATTCAATGATGCCACCAATACCAAGCTTGATCTTTGTAGTGTCTTGTCTAATAGTGACCGTCACTGACTGCAGAAATTGTATTCAGAGTTTCCTGATTGCGAATCCAATTCCTCAACTCTTTACCGGAAGAAAAAAAATCGACTTGTCGAAACTAACGGCATTTGCAGACAATAAATTAATTGTATCTCAACTGAAAGGATTTCTCTATGAGCGGATAGAAAACACTCCTTTTCCCACAATGTTTTCATAAGTTTTCCAGTCAGGATCGTTAGTAGCCACGCATGACCCCCCACCCCTGTTTTTCCTTGTCTACATCGTCGTGGTTCCGTGAAAACTTTGACATTCTCTCATATTTCTGTTATTACTGACGATATTTACTTCAAATAAGTTGTTAACGATCGAAAAGTGTGTTGGGGGAACCAATACCAGAAAGACAGCTAACTCTCAACACATTTTTGACACAATTATTTCCCTTGTTTGACATGGATTTTTTTCTGAAAATACAACTGCAGCCGAGCATTGGCAAAGAAATGCGTATGTCTTGTTTTTCTTTTATTTCTTTTTTTCCCGTTTCAGCGTGACATAGTAGATATAAACTGCATGTACAAAGATATTGCCACGATGATCACTGAACAAGGGGAAGAAATAGGTAGGTCCGCTGTATGATGTAGGTAGGCCTACACCGACTCACTGTCCTGGGCAAACCCTGGATATTTTATATCTTGACTCTTTACCAAACGACGTCACTTTAAACCTGTCTTTATTAGTTGAAACATATTTGTTTTACATCGATTGAGAAACTAGTTCTTGCATCTTGTACTGATCTCTCTCGATCCTGTTTCCTGGAAACCACACCAGTACTCGCGCCCAATGTGTGGGCCAATGAACGGTCCGAAAGTTGACATCCGCTCCCGGGAATCGAACTCAGGACCTTATGGTTGTGAGACCGACGCTCTACCTCACGACCACGGACACCATCACTTGATTTTTAACTTGTCTTTATTGAAATCATCTCCAGGCAACAAAATGAAGGTAACTCAAATGACGAAATTTGTCAAGGCTTCAAAATACATGTATTAGAAAACTTTGATGGGAAAAAAAAACTTTTTTCCATCAAAGTTTTCAAAAGCCTATTACCCTAAGGTCGTTAAAACACGGGATTGACAGGTAAAAGCCTTCTACCTCAAGGTTGTTAAACCACGGGATTGATTGATATAAGCCTTTCACCTCAAGGTCGTTAAAACACGGGATTGAGAGATGTAAGCCTTTTACCTAAAGGTCTTTGAAACACTGGATTAATTGATATAAGTCTTATTCCTCAAGGTTGTTAAAACACGGGAGTGATAGGTATAAGCCTTTTACCCCAAGGTTGTTAAAACAAGGGAGTCATAGGTATAAGCCTTTTCCCTCAAGGTCGTAAAAGCACGGGATTGATAAGTATAAGCCTTTTTTACCTCAAGGTTGTTGAAATACGGGATTGATAGATGTAAGCCTTTTACCTAAAGGTCGTTAAAACACTGGATTGTTTGATATAAGCCTTTTTCCTCAAGGTTGTTAAAACACAGGAGTGATAGGTGTAAGCATTTTTACCCCAAGGTCGTTAAAACACAGGATTGATTGGCATAAGCTTTTTACCTCAAGGTTGTTAAAACACGGGATTGACAGACGTAAGCCTTTTACCCAAAGGTCGTTAAAAACACGGGGTTGATAGATGTAAGCCTTTTACCTCAAGGTTGTTAAAACACGGGAGTGGTAGGTATAAGCCTTTTACCCCAAGGCCGTTAAAACACGGCATTGACAGGTATAAGCCTTTACCCTCAAGGTCTTTAAAACACGAGATTGATTGGTAGAAGCCTTTTTCCTCAAGGTCGTTAAAACACGGGATTGATAGGTATAAGCCTTTTACCTCACGGTCGTTAAAACACGGGAGTGATAGGTATAGGCCTTTTACATGTACCTCAAGGTCCGGTCGTTAAAAAATGGGATTGATAGGTATAAGCCTTTTACCTCAAGGTCGTTAAAACACGGGATCGATAGATATACGGCTTTTACCTCAACTTCATTAAAACAGGGATTGATAATTGAAAAGAGATTTCTTTGAACTTTGAAGGCTGCCAAAAAATAAAATGCATTTTTCTATCCGTCGTAATGTGTGCAACCTTTCAACCGCCAGGGACAACATTTGGCATGAAGATACAAGAATGATTATAATTTCATAAAATAAAGATTAAATGGGTTAAAAACTGGCTGAAAACGAGTACAGATATGTCTTTAACCCTTAAGTTGCTAAGCGCGACTCACTGACCTTTGCAGACAGTGTAGATCAAGATCAGACTGCACAGAACGTGCAGTCTGATCTTGAATCTACACTGTCCGATAAGGAGATATTTGTCTACAAAAGATAAATTTCAAATAACATTTTTCGGGTTTTTACAATCGGCTTGGCCCAACCGGGTAGCTCAGTGGTTAGCGTGTCGGACTCATGACCTGGTGGTTGCGAGTTCGATACCCGGTTGAGGCAAACTTTCTTTCCGGCGATTTTTCGCCTCTCACCTCTGATGCATTTGAGAAAAGTAGTCAGTGGCTTTGGAAAGAACGTTGTGTCAGTACTGGTGTGAGAAAGCCAGGAAACACATAGGTGCGTCGCTGACCGCCATGATATGACCTAAGCTGTTAAAATGGCGTTAAACTCCAATACAAACAAACAAACAAACAAACAAACAAACAAACAATCGGCTTGAAAGTTTTACTTAACTTGTTTAGCAGGGTAACGGTTAACACTGTCTATTAGAAGAGTTCTCAATTTTTGGTAGCTGAAGTTTATCTATTGTGAACAAAGTGTCAATTTCATCTGAGATATTGCTGTTGTGTTACAGATAGAATTGAAGAGGTAGTCTATGATGCATCAAAGGATGTGGAAGAAGGAGTCAAAGAACTTGAAGTCGCAGTGCAGCTCCAGGTAAGCATTAACTCTTTACCAAACGACAAAAATGTCCACTTGTCCAAATTGAAAGCATTTGCAGACGACAATTCAGATTTTGCTTAAATGGTAGATTTTGCCTTTGATAGGGTAGAAAACATTGTGGGAAAAGGAGAAAATGCTGGTTACCAGCATTTTCTCCTTTTTGCATAATGTTTTCAAAAGGCTTTTTCCTCAGGGTCGTTAAAACACGGGTTTGTGTGGTAAAGGATTAAAGAGGATTTTTATAAGAAGTCCGCATGCTGTGATTGTTCTGACCGGTTCCAAATACTCACTCGTCAAAACTCGGCTGATTCCGTACCTACATCTAACCTCGTCTGTATCAAGGAAGTTTCCGTTTTGAAATACTCCAGTCACATGATCTTAAAAATGGCGGAGCCCATGCAGCGATTAGCAACGGCAACAACAGTCGCGGTGATAAGTAACCCGTCGCTGGAAAATGCCTGAATTGACAAAGTTAGAAAATAAATGTACAAACTGTTCGTCAACGGAACTGTATTTAGAAAGATTGTGATAGAAAATTGTGACTAGTGTTTTCTTTCCCTAAGTGGTGTAATACGATTTATAAACGGTAAAGTGGTGTATTTCCGGCGAAGAAATGTACCGTGTAGGTGCACATCGAGCTACGTGATACAGCCGAGGTTTGCCGAATGCCAAATACTCACTCGTCACAACTCGGCCGATTCCGTACCTACATCTAACCTCGTCCGTATAAAGGCGGCTTCCGTTTTGAATTACCAATCTCATGATCTTAAACATGGCGGCGCCCGTGTAAATCGCTTAGCAACGACATGAACAACCACGATGAAGTTATTCACATCTATCGATCTGTCGATGAAAGCTCCCAACGGAATTGATAAACCACGCTAAAAACTGAGTGTACAAACTGTTTGCGGACTGAAATATTCTTAGAAAGATAACGATAGAAAATTGACTCATGTTTTCTTTTTTTAAGAGGAGCCTTACAATTTCAATAGCGGTAAAACTGTGTGCTTCTGGAGACGTGCGAAATGTACCGTGTAGGTGCATATCAAGCTACGTGATACAGCCGAGGTTTGCCGAATGGCCAAATACTGTCATATGCATTTACGCATGCGCTCTTTGCGTTCTTCTTTAATTTTGGCTAATTCACCTCAACCTCGCCAAAGTAGGTACCGAGTATGCGTCCTGCATCTAATACCAGCAGAAAACCATGTCATATTGATCAATCCAGTATTTGTTCGGTCATCGCCATAAGCATTTGAATCGCAGTAAGCCTGTTACGCTGACCAAGTTTGATTTTTCTTGCCCTTGTCTTTTACATCAACTAATGTCATGAAAAATACATAATATGTGCAAAAAAGCCTATTTTAACCCTTATCACCCCATACCCTTGCTATATACTGTTCCACAAATCTGCTTTTCAGAACTTTGACTCCTTGATTTTAAATGGATTCATTTAGTCATAAGTTCCAAATTATGGTCAAGGTTATTGATAACTGAGGCATGCTCTTGCAATAGGGGGCTTAATGCATCACCGTGATCCATGATGCCAAGCATGTCATCACGTAATTATCGATCCATAAAATCCATTTTGTATAGGAGCCGACTGAGGTAGACTGGTCCTTTGACACGCAGAAAATTTACCAAAATCGAAAGGTTTCGGCCCAGGTCAGCTTGCGCGGACTGCAAGGTAGCATAGATTACGACCGATAGAAAATGCATTTCCTTTTTTCTCGGGGCCATCAAAGAAATCACTGTTGTGACGTTTCCGGTTTTAAACAAAGGTTTTCGATGTACATATATGTTCATGTATTTATCACTTACACCATTTCTATCGGTAGCCAAGCCCCCGTAGCTCAGTCGGTAGCGAACAGGACTTGAGAACAGGAGATCGCTGGTTCGATCCCCGGCTTGGCCAATTTCTTTCCGAGGATTGATGATAGTCATCGCGACAAGATTCATTCCTCTCTCACCGCTGACCATTGTTTCGACGATGGTTGTGTGGGAAAGCAGCCAGTGGCTTGGAAAGAATATTGTGCGGAGTACTGGTAAATGAAACTCCAGGAAAGCCTGGATAGGTGCACTGGTCGTCCTGATATAACTGAAATAATGTTAAAAACGGCGTTAAACACCATACAATCAATCAACTATATATATCGGTAACTGATCTATGTTTACACAGCTGTTCAAATTCTGAACCCCTCTACAGTCAATCAAATTTAACAGCGTTTTTCTGTTTGTGAGGATGTGTTTTTAACCCTTTCCCAAACGACAAATTTTGGACTGGTCCAAATTGAAAGAGTTTGCAGACGACAATTTTAAATTTGATGAAAATGGCAGAAAGGTCTCAGAAAGGGTAGAAAACGCTGTGGGAAAAAGAGAAATTGCTCGTTACGAGCAATTTCTCCTTTTCCCACAGTGTTTTCAAAAGACTTGTACTGCTGACACGTGAAAACCAGGGCTTGTTTGGGAAAGGGTTAAGCTAAGTTCTATTTTCTTCTTCCAGAGTGCATCCAGGAAGAAGACTCTGATCGTTGTGCTGGTGGTGGTTACTGTAATTGCAATTGTGGTGACCATAATTCTGCTTGTGACATTGACATAATGATAATACTGTTATTTGAGTTATCTCCCCTGAACCGTTTCTTACCCTTTGTGCCAAAGTTCACATTTATCCTGCTGATTTAACCCTTTATCCAACAATTTCGTGTTTTATCGACCTTGATTAAGAATGCTTTGAAGTTACATACAGGGAAAAGGAGGAAATGCTGGTTACCAGAATTTTCTTCCTTTTCCCACAAAGTGTTTTTTAACCATTTCAAAGTCAAATCATTTCGGTTGGGCAACACGTCTATTTCGACAAGCTGCAAGAAAGAATTGCTCGTGTCAGTTTCGTGTTTAGAAAGAAAGAGTTAGGATTGAGCAAAGTACATGTGTACGCTCTTGCATACCCAGTACAAAAATTGAGCTGTCGTTAAAAGTACAGTCAGCGGCCAAAAGTATTTTATCAAATCCGAATTCCCATTCACTTACATGCATATTTTTCAGTGTGCGAGAAATCTACGCCGCTTCCAACATTATTTCAGTCATATCACAGCGACAGCTCACAAATTCGTGTATGTCACGGGTTTCACCAGTACTAGGCTGGGGTTCATTAACGAGCAACCCTGTGCTCCGGGTGAGGATTTGGGGGGGGGGGGGGCGTTAAATCAAGATATCTTTTAAAGAATGTCGCAATTAATTCTTATTACCACTGAGTAGTCTCTTATATTTTAAATGCCTTAACTAGTCACGTATATATATTTTTTTTAAATAGAATGACTATTTGAAAGTGATTACTCCTCTTATATGGAAAATTGGAAATACGTATGACCTAGGCTCTGTGAAAATGGGGCTTAACTCTTTACCAGACGATAAAATTTTAGACTGGTCCAAATTGTAAGCATTTGCAGACGACAAAATAAATGTAGCTTAAATGATGGTAACTGTCTGTGAAAGCGTAGAAAACCTTGTGGAAAAAGGAGAAAATGCCGATTACCAGCATTTTCTCCTTTTTCCACAAGATTTTCAAAAGGCTATTTCCTTAGGGTCGTTAAAATTCGGGATTGTTTGGTAAAGGGTTAATGCATCTGCAAACAATATCGACTCACGTCAACCTGCGGAGTTCGCGGAGGCTAGCATGGATCGAAACATTTTGCTTTTGTCAGTTTTCTGCATGTCAAAGGACCATTCTACCTACAGTTCCAGTCAAATGTTAAACAAAATGAATTTTACAGATCCATAATTATATGATAACCCGCTTAGTATAATGCACCACGGAGATGCATTAAGCCCCCTTTTGCCAGACCATGACTCATATGCATGGAATCTTTTACATTTTTTTTTAAAATAAATTTGATTTTATCAAATACTGTTGGTTTTCATTTTTCTCTTCAAGTTTGATATTTCTTTATATGCGAAGCACACCAACAGGAAACTAAAAGTGTTCTTAAGAAAGACTGATGAATACAGACCAAGTTTCTATGGCGATAATTGTTTGACGTTAAATGAGAATTATCGCATTTTCAGCTTATCAGACATAGAGCATCTTATGACTTCGTAACGTTTTAAAGATTGACTCAGATTAATCTGAGCATAATCAGACATAGAGCATCTTATGACTTCATAACGTTTTAAAGATTGACTCAGATTAATCTGAGCATAATCAGACATAGAGCATCTTATGACTTCATAACGTTTTAAAGATTGACTCAGATTAATCTGAGCATAATCAGACATAGAGCATCTTATGGCTTCATAACGTTTTAAAGATTGACTCAGATTAATCTGAGCATAATCAGACATAGAGCATCTTATGACTTCATAACGTTTTAAAAATTGACCCAGATTAATCTGAGCATAATCAGACATAGAGCATCTTATAGCTTCATAACGTTTTAAAGATTGACTCAGATTAATCAGAGCCAATCTTTAAAACGTTATGAAGTCATAAGATGCTCTATGTCTGATAAGCTGAAATGCGATAATTCTCATTTAACGTCATACAATTATCGCCATAGAAACTTGGTCTGTATTCATCAGTCTTTCTTAAGAACACTTTTAGTCTTATTCTCCAGAATTTTCTAAAGTTGAAAGTAACACAAATTTCGTTTCGATCAACCATTTGGGTCCGTATTCACCAATCACTGGTAAGCACATTCTTAGTCATATTCTCGGAGATTTTTTTATAGTTGAAATTATCACAACTTCTGACTGGCTAAACCAAATGGTTTGGCCTTTGGTTTGGCCAATCAGAAGTTGTGTTACTTTCAAATTTAGAAAATGTTAGATACAAAGACTAGAAAGTGTTACTAGACCTTTGTCACCTACGCCGACTACGGACCGCGGACACCTGACTGCGGACTTTTAGGAGGGGTTGTCTCAAAGTAGTAAATTGAACAAAAAAGGAGGGAAATAACGTCTCTCAAACATTATTTATTTTCATAAAACAAATTATGCATTTTCTTCCGCATTGTCTGAGCTTATTTCGAGTTCATGTAAAATTTTTGGACCTTTCTTTTCGTGAATTCCTGGTTTGATCTGATAATGTCCGCCAGAGATCTCAAACTGGATGTCAATATGTGAGAAGAGTACCATACATGTAGTATCGTTGAACCATTGAAATAGCAAGTTAAACTTACTAAATTATTATTCGTTATAGTTCTCCTTTAAATTCAGCTCATTATTGCACTATTTCGTTTGAGACATCCCCTTTGAAAAGTCCGCAGTCTGCGGTTCGCAGTCCGTAGTACGTGACGGTGACAAAGGTCTAATATTAAGAACGGTTAGTGAATACGGACCCTGGTGCAGGCTTTCTAGAGTGCTTTCCATTATCATTGAAAATAATATAAGCCATGCACTGTGAAGAAGGAGCTAAATGCATCTAAAAAAAGTTTCGGCCCAGGTCTGCCTACGCAGTCCGCGCAGGCTGACCTGGGCCGGCACTTTTTGCTACTGGTCAATTTTCCGCATGTCCAGGGACCAGTCTACCTCATGATTCAATCGGTTGTTAGACAAAATGGACTTTATCGACCAATGATCATGTGATGATGTGATCATGTGATGACTTGCCTGGTACCATGCATCGCATAGATGCATTAGGCCCCCTTTTGCCAGAGCATGGCTCATATTCATACACTTTTTCTCTCAAATAACTACCCGTTATTGTCTCATGCTGTGTTTGGTGTGCACGTCAGAAAATAGCCCGTACAGTTATGAGTTAAAAAGTTACCAAACTAGTTTATGCACTTGAGCAAAGTACAAATGACCCAATTGAAAATGACCCCAAGATTGGAAAGTAACTAAATGATACTTCGTCTATATCGGACCTGCGATGGTGTGAACAATTCTAGGTCGCAGAATTTAACCTTTTTAGGCTGCTAGGCGCGACTTGGGGCACTTCTACGGACAGTGCAGATCAAGATCAGACTGCACAAAACGTGCAGTCTGATCTTGGATCTACACTGTCCGATACGGTGTGTTTTCTCGGTTAAATAAACTTTGAAATCGCAATATTTAGATTTTTACCATTGAGTGGAAATTTTCGTTTCATTCATTTAGCAGCCTAAGGGTTAATTCTTTGACTTCTTATCACATTCAATTTTTTTCGTAGATGGTGTACATTTAGATCAGATTGCATAGAACGTGCAGTCCAATCTTGTATTGACACTGTCCAATATGTTAAGCAGAGCCCCGGTGGCGCAGTCGGTAGCATACAGGACTTTGAGAACGGGGGGGACGCTGGTTTGAATCCCTACCTCTGCGAATTTCTCTCCGAGGATTGGTGATAGCCATTGCTACACGATTTAAACCTTTCTCATCGCTGATCAATGTATCGACGATTATTATTTTTGAGAGCAGCCGGTGGTAAGGCAGCCAGTGACTTGGGAAGAATATTGTGCAAAGCATTGGTAAAAGAACCGCAAGGAAAGTATGGATAGGTGCACTGGCGATGTAACTGATATGATGTTGAAAATGGCGTTAATCAATCAATCGACCAACCAACCAACCAACCAACCAACCAACCATCCAACCAATATGTTTAGACACGTATTGGACGATACAGCCTTGAAACTGCCACTGTCAGGTCTTGCCTCATCGATTGATCTTCTGTTGGTATTTGTTTATTTGACATTGTTGAGTATCTAGGCAGGTTATTTCTAAAACACTGGACGCGCCCTTTTTGCAGCAGCATGGTTTTATTCGCATGTGAATCATGCCTTTGTCTGTGTGACAGTTCATTAGCATTTTTGTGTTAGATCAAACTTTAATAGGGGTCCTGCGTGGTTCGGTGGTAAAGTAAAGGACTCGTAACCTGGATGCCCCGGGTTCGAGCCTCACTGAAAGCACTTAGCTTTTTTTGGGGAGTGCCGTTTGGCAAGACACTTCAAAGCCCTAACACTTGTGAAACCCTGGACATACAAGGAGAAGCGAGCTGCCGCCGTGATATGACCGAGATAATGTTGAAAGCGGCGTAAAGACACCATTCAGTTAGTTAAGTCAAACCGTTAAAACAAAAGTTTACGCAACTGCAGGTAAAACGTCTAATTTTATCGTTCGAGTTTTAGGGAACTTGTGGCGATTTTCCTCGGCGCTACTAGGTCGTTAAACTTCCGGTCTAATAGCTTGCAAGTACAGTTGATCCATGCTCTGGCAAAAGGGGTTTTTAATGCATCTCCGTTATGCATGATAGCAAAAAATTCATCGCATAGTTATGGATCTATAAAATTCATTTTGTCTAAAAGAAAATTGAACCATGCGGTGGAATGGTCCTTTGACTTGCAGAAAATTGTCCAGTAGTAAAATGTTTCGACCCAGGTCAGCCTGCGTCGATACTTTTTGCAGATGCATTAAGTCTCCTTTTCACAGAGCATGGCTGAACTGTTCGTTGGCCCCCCCCCCCCCGCCCTAAATTCAAAACATTTGCAGACGACAAATTAACTATGACAGAGGAGATGGACTTTGGATAGAAAACAGGTAGAAAACATGGTTGGAAAAGGAGAAAGTGCTGGTTAACCAGCATTTTCTCCTTTTCCCAACAAGGTTTTTAAAAGCCTTCTTCCAAGGTTGTTAAGACTCGGGATTGTATTGTAAAGTGTAAATAAACGATAAAATTTTAAACGCAAATAAATTGAAAGCCCTCGCAGATGATAAATGCAGCTCAGTCGATGGCTTTTGTTCTTAAAAAAAAAAAAAAACGCAGAAAACCTGGTGGTAAAACGAAAAGAAAAAGTTTCGTTTTTGTCGATTGAATGGTGTTTACACCACTTTCAACACTATTTGAGGCGCCAGCTTACTGATGCATGTATGTGACAGGCGTTTGTTTTGTGACGGACTTAGCCCTGCATATAATTATGTCTTCTTATTACATTGTATGTAATGGCGAAGTTCGTCACAAAATAAGCACCCGTGATGTATGTGCTGGGTTTCACCAGTACTAGGCTAGGGGTCTGCAGTGTCTTGCCCACGGACACTCCCCTCCCACACACACAAAGGTTCCAGTGAGGCTAGGGCCTCGAACCTCCAGGTCAGAAGTCCTACACTTTACCACAAAGCGACGCAGGACCCCTTATTTTTTGTGAATAAAAAAGTTAAAAAGTTATCATATTTGCAAGTTATAAGACCTAAGTTTGGACGATCAAAGTTTGGATACCGTCCGTTTAATCACATTTGATCCATGCTCTGGCAAAAGGGGTTTAATGTATCTCTGAGGACCATCATACCAAGCAAGTCATCATAAAATCATGACATTGTATCCATAGAATCCACTTTGTCTTTAAAAAAAACTGGATCTGGAGACAAAATGGTCCTTTGACACGCAGAAAATTTACAGATAGCAAAAAGTTTCGACCCATGTCAGCCTGCGCGGACTGCGCAGGCTGACATGAGTCGACACTTTTTGCAGATGCATTAAGCCCGCTTTTCACAGACCATGGCTCATTTGTTTGTCTCTCCACCACACAGACTCACTCTGGATCAAAGGAGAAGTGGTTTAAGTAATGGAAAATTACCTTTGTTTTAATGATGTTATATGAAAAATATTGTAGAAAAAGGAGTAAGTGGTTGTTACAAGCGATTACTTCTTCTTCAGCATTATTTTCTAAAAAATGTTGGCGCACTAACCCTTTACCACACAATCCCGAGTTTTAACGATCATCGGGAAGAGGTCCTTTACAAACATTGTGGGAAAAGGAGAAAAACCTGGAAACCAGCATCTTCTCCTTTTCCCACAATGTTTTTCACCCTTTCAAAGACAAATCCCATCATTTTAACATCATTTTACACGCCATCTGCCAATACTTTGGATTTAGACAAGTCATAGCCCGCCCGAGTGGCTCAATGGTTAGCGTATCTGACTCGTGACCCGGTGGTTGCGAGTTCGATACCCAGTTTAGGCAAACTTTCTTTCCGGCAACTTTTCGTCTCTCTCATCTGATGCATGTGAGAAAAGTAGTCAGTGGCTTGGAAAGAAAGTTGTGTCAGTGCTGGTGTAAGAAAGCCTGGAAATACATGGGTGCGTCAATGACCCCCATGATATGACCTGAGCTGTTAAAATGGCGTTAAACTCCAATACAAAACCAATTAGACAAGTCTTTAAATTTTATCGTTTGGTAAAGAGGTTACATCGCGCAATTCTGGAGAAATGTTAACAACCTGAACCCCGCATGTCTTAAAATCTATCCACGTGTCATTTATCTGGGGAGAGTCCATTTCATTTACCTGCAAAGTTCAGGTAAAAATGGATAATAGGAAACTGACATCGATTTCATAACGATGACATTAGATGAAATCAACAACATAGGTCAGAGGTTACTGAACTTTTCGCTAACCCTTCGAGCGCCAAAAATATTGAACTAGATTATTATGTCAATGAAAATGACCAAGTTACGAGTCGTAACATTATTCAAATTTCATTTTTTTTTTTCAACATGAGTATCAAACTACATATCGGACGATGACGATCCAAGACCAGATTCTTAGTCTCACCCTTCAAGATTTTCTAAATTTGAAAGTAACACAACTTCTGATTGGCTAACCCAAATGGTTTAGCCGGTCAGAAGTTGTGTTACTTTCAAATTTAGAAAATTCTGGAGAATAAGACCAATAACGTTCTTAAGAATGGTTGGTGAATACAGTTGATTGATTGTATGGTGTTTAACGCCATTTTCAACATTATTTCAGTTATATCGCGGTGGCCAGTGCACCTATCCATGCATTGCTGGAGTTTCCTTTACTAGTACTGCGCACAATATTCTTTCCAAGCCACTGGCTGCTTTCCCACATAACCATCCTCGACACAATGGTAAGCGGTGAGAGAGGAATGAATCCTGTCGCAATGACTATGATCTTTGAGAAGAAAATGACCAAGCCGGGGATCGAACCAGCGAACCCTTTTCTCAAGTCCTGCACGCTACCGACTGAGCCACTGGGGCTCAGCTGTTGAAAATGGACCCTGATCTTAGCTCTTTACCCGACGCCAAATTTCTAGACTTCTCCAACTTTAAACTATTTGCAGACGACGAATATAATGCCACTAAAATGATTGTATACTAGTTTGGTTTTGAAAATAGAGAAAACGTTGTGGGAAAAGGAGAACATGTTGGCTATCAGCATTTTCTTCTTTTCCTACGATGTTTTCAAAAGGCCCGTTTCCGAGGTCTTTAAAACTCGGGATTATGTGATAAAGGGTTAATCTACAGTGTCGGCAAAAAGCACAAGAAATCGCCTTCCGCACCGACAGTTTTAAGAGGGCTCGAACTTTTTTCCTTTTCGTTAGATAACACTATGTATATACAGCAGACAGTAAATCTTTTTATAATTTGAATACACTTTAATTCCAGGTTTTTTTTTCCGGGTCGGTTTAACACATTTTTCATTTTTGTCGTCCGGTAAAGAGTCAAAACGTCGGATTTGTGCTGGGGAAATCCTGGGGTTCGACCCTCCCTGGTGGCGCTTGTTACTCGGGGGACGTGCATTTCGAGCAAGAGGCTAGACGTGATGAAACATGTAATCGGGGTCGTAAATGTACACCTTTGGTCCCTGATCGGGAACTCAGTAACAGCAACTATAGATGAGCAGTTGTAATGGATATGACTGATGTTCAGTTGAAGATGACATAAAATCTCATTCAGACAGACAGACAGACGGACGGACGGACGGACGGACAACCAGGCAGACAGACAGACGGACGGACGGACGGACAGACAGGCAGGCAGGTAGGCAGGCAGATAGACAGACATGTCAGCAACTCAGACAGACAGACAGACAGACAGACAGGTCAGCAACACAGACAGACAGACCAGATCAGACCAGACCAGATCAGACAGACAGACAGACAGAAACGAACGAATGAACGAACGAACGAACGAATGAACAAACAAACAAACAAACAAAAATTAAACTGTGTATAAAATACGTATATGCGATAAAACAGACTCTGGGATACATCACGTGACCGGGCCTTACAAATAAATACAGTTTCCTTATAACGAATAGTTCATTTGCTCACTATGAGAAGTACAGATAACACTAATAGGGAATAACTGCCATTTGACTGTTGACTTATTTACCATCAGGTATGAGTAGTATTTAAACCTATTACGGTCCCGTATTTTAACGACCCTGCTGGAATAAAATTTGGAAAACATTGTGGGAAAAGGAGAAAATGTTGGTAACCAGCATTTTCTCCTTTTCCCACAATATTTTGTAACCTTTCAAAGATAAATTCTATCATTTCAACCACATTGAATTTGTCGTCTGCAAATGTTTTCAATTTGGATAAGTCTCGAATTTTGTCGTCTGGTAAAGAGTTAAGACAATGCTTCGATATTTTTCGTCATGCAGCATACCACTTTTGAAAACACTATGGTAGAAGGAGAAATTGCTCGTGACATTTTTTTTTTTTCGTTTGGTCGCTATATTTTTCATATGTCCATGTAAACATTTGTTCAAATTGATTATTCCTAATTCACAATTATGATTTGAAATTCGTCTGCTGTAAATTCGTTTCAGGATTTAATAGGTTTACTCTATACCAGACGACAAAATTTAAGACTTGTTCAAATTGAAGGCATTTGCAGACGATAAACCAAAATGTAACTCAAATTGTGAGATTTTTCCTGGAAAGGGTAGAAAACAATGTGAGAAGAGGAGGACTTGCTGGTGACATTTTCTTCTTTTCGCACAATGTTTTCTCAAGCCTTTTTCCCGGTGTCGTTTAAACGCGGGATTGTTTGGTAAAGGGTCATCAGTACTTTGATTGCCCAAGAAGAAGCGGAATGAAAATACAACTCCATTTATTTAAAACCCTTTCCCACACAATGCCGCCTTTTAACCACCCTGGGAAAGAAGCCTTTTGAAAACATAATGAGAACAGGAGAAAATGCTGGTAACCAGCATTTTCTCCTTTTCCCACAATGTTTTCTACCCTATCAAAGAAAATTCCACCATTTTAGCCACATTAAAATTGTCGTCTGCAATTGCTTTCATTTTGGACAAGGCTAAAATTTTGTCGTCTGGTAAAGGATTAAAAGACCCCGATAATGCTTCTTCCAGGTTTATTTTTCTTAGGGGTGGTCAGAATATCGAAGTGCAATATCGGGCAGCGTCCGAGACTAAAATTGCACGTTCAGTGGAGTCCGATCTTTGATCTCTATCTGCACTTTTCGTACAAGTATTTTTTTTTTCGTACTTTGCAGTTTAAAGGTTAAGATTAAATACTTATTGATACTCACAGTTATTTAACACTTAAGCTGCTGAATAAATGAAACGCAAATTTCTACTCAATACTAAAAGCCCAAGCACTGCGGTTTCAAAGATGATTTCATCGGAAAGAAAATGCCGTATCGGACAGTGTAGATCAAAGATCAGACTGCACGTTCTGTGCAGTCTGATCTTGATCTTCACTGTCTGCAAAAGGTCAGTGAGTCGCGATTAGCAGCTTAAGGGTTAAGTAAGCCAACTGCTACTAAAGATATGGGGGTCCTTCGTGGCTCAGTGGTGAAGTGCGGGACTCGTAATCTGGAGGACCCGGGTTCGGCCTGATCCGCTGGACCCCTCGTGGGCATGCCCTTGGGCAAGACACCTCAGAGCCCCAGCCTAGTTCTGGCAAAACCCAGGAAATACATGAATATGTGAGCTGTCGCCGTGACATGACTGAAATAATGTCGAAAGCGGCGTTCACCATTCAATTCAACTAAAGATATACTTTGGGAAAGACGGATCAATTACAGAAATGATCAATGCTCGCCCGCCAAGCCCCGTAGCTCAGTCGGTAGCGTACAGGACTTGAGGTCGCTGGTTCGATCCCCGGCTTGGCCAATTTCTTTCCGAGGATTGATGATAGTCATTGCGACACAATTCGTTCCTCTCTCAACTCTGACCATCGTTTCGACAATGGTTATGTGGGAAAGCAGCCCGTGGCTTGGAAAGAATATTGTGCGGAGTACTGGTAAAAAGACACTCCAGGAATGATGGATAGGTGCACTGAAATAGTGTTGAAAACGGCGTTAAACACCATACAATCAATCCGTCAACGCTCGCCCCTCTCTTCTACATCCATGTCCTTTCTGTCTGTCTGTCTGTCTCTCTGTGTGTGTGTGTGTGTGTCTCTTTTTTTGTATGTCCCTTTTCATTCACTCTTACATTCTCCCTCTCTTTTCACTCTCTCTCTCTTTTCATTCTCCTCTCCCCCCCCTCCCCCCCTCCAAAGTCCTGCTCTCCTGACACATTGCATCTCGGAGATAATGGTCTGCTCTGATGAACCTGTAAATCAGCAAACAAAACATAAATAGAACAGAAAAGTCACCAGGTCACCACTAGGTATTCACTCTATTGCAGACTGATATACAAATGCCTGATATGTGTTCCAATTCATTTCCCTCATTTAGAGCCAAATATATATGAGCCTTGCTCTGGCAAAAGGGGACTTAAATATACATAATGCATCACAGTGGTACATTGTACCAGTCAAGCCGTCAGTTAATTATGAATCTACGATTGCCATTTTTTTTTGACAACCGACTGAATCAGGAGGTAGACTGGTCTTTGGGCATACAGAAAATGGACCAATAGCGAAACGTTTCGGCCCAGGTCAGCCCTGCGCGAACTGCGCAGGCTGATCTGGATCGATACTTTTCGCAGATGTAGTAAGCCCCCTTTTCACAGAGAATGACTCATATATAAACTCGACCTTTTTCAACGGTTGAAAAAAATAATCCACTGAAACCTAGACAACGTTTTATCTTGTAGGCTTGACTAAACAAGCTAACGGTATAGATCAGAGATCAGACTGCGCTAAACGTGTAGTCTGATCTTGACCTATGCCGTCCGCAAAATCCCCTGTTTTTGGCTTTGGCGCCGAAGAGTTCACTTTCTGTCGACCGTGTACACTTTAGGATTTTTCTCCCACACTGTACTATGCAGACCTTCAATTTACATAGCTGATGAATGTTGAATTTGTGCTTATCTCGTTTTTATATTGGTGCAAAATTACGCAAGTGATCACAGGAATTCATGAAAAAAATTGTTGTTTTATCTTTTTGAAGTTGAAAAAACTACGTCCGGAATATCAAATGTCTCGCGCGATGCTCGCTCACTTCCGGTATGCAAATCGATTTACATCACGAATTCATTTTTCTACAAGCGACTAACGCTTGGAACGACCGTACTCATAAGAAAAGATTGTAATCTTAACATTTTAAATTTAAACGCATTTGCATCAACCGCACTTTTGGACTCTACTGGGCCTTTAATATTAATCACTGAAACATTCAGCAGTTAAAAAAATCGATACTGCAACGGTTTCAAAGCTATATATCGTCGCAAGGAAAAACATCAGCACTATATCGGACACTTTTAAAACTGCACCTTCTGTGCCATCTTATTTTAATCTATGCAGTCTGCAAAAGCGCCCTCAGTTGTGCGTAGATCTCTCGAGGCCTTTCAGATTGATATCTACAGATGTTAACGGTGTGACACCTGTGGCCTACTGGCTGTCTCGAGTTTGCAGAAAAGTTATCTCCCTTTTAGTATTTATCGGTTTAGTCTAGTAGAAACTGGTTTGTAATTAATCCACGTGTCCCGCAGAAACTTTGGTTATCGAATAATTAACGCGAAAAGTAAGAAAAATAAATATGCATTAGTTTTTCTTCTAAATTTTTTTATTACCTTGAAAAATCTGGTAATTTTTTGGCGAGAAAAAATACAATGAAAATGATCTCAGTCCTTCGTCGTTCCTTACACACGTGCTACACATGTTTATATTTTGTACTTACTTGACCGGAAAACCGTGCAATGTAATTTCCGAAAATGTTCGACTCAATCTGTGGTTGATAGGCATACTTTTTATCGTATTAATACTTAGAATCTTTTGGAAAATAAAACATAGAGATTTTTTATGTCTTCAAATGCTTCTTGATGCTAAACCAGAGCATTTAAACGACGGTATTGCGCATTTATTTCCGTATAATCCGATCAACTTTTAGATGAATATTCATATCAAGACACACCTCCGAACAATCGTTGTAATGCGTAAGTTGATTGGCCAGACAACACTGACTATATCCTTGACCTTAAGCCTGCTAACTTCTCAGTAAACAGAGAGCGCGGCAAAGAAATCGTGGAATTACAGAAAACAGACGTACATTTCAGGCTTTTCTGAGTTTCCAGAGGCAAGAAAATGTTGCGTTTTCGTTCCTTTACCCGGAGTTCAGTTGTCTGGGTAAAGGCAATATCAAACATCAACCAGACGACACTTAGCCGGTGTTGCGTCTCAAACTCCATGACTGGCACTCAACAACGGAATCGAAGTTCTGCTGCCGTGGATTCGCTCGTTCCTCCTCACAACGTTTTTGCAGACAGGCATATAGGACCAAATGAAGATGAAGTGCAGTCAATGCTTGACTTTGTCGGTGTTAAGGTAACATTTTCTTTTTATGTTTCACAAATGTTAAAATCCAGATCTAAACAAAGTTTTATTCAACATGAGGGAAACAGCTGAAACTCTTTCTTGGTTACGATTTGTACTCGTCCAAATCAAAAGTATTTGTTGAAGAAATTAATTGTAGCCCAAATGGGGGGATATTTTTTAAACGATTAGAAAATGTGGGTAAAGGATAAAAAGATGGTTACCAGTTCTCCGTTTTCCATGATAATTTCAGTTGCCTTCTCCCTTAACTCATTAGCAAACTACGTAATTTTACTCTTGTCCAAAATCAAAGCATTTGTAAACGACAAAATAAACATGGTTCAAAAATTGAAATTTGTTTTTGGACAGGTAGAAAACATTGTGCGAAAGGAGAAAATGCTGGTTACCAGCATTTTCTCATTTTCACACAATGTTTACAAAGGCCTTCTTTCTCGGGGGGGGGGGGGTCATTAAAAGTCGGGATTGTGTGGTAAAAAATTAAGGTCCTTAAAACTCAGGGTGGTGTGGTAAAGGGTTAAAAAAACACAGTAGTTTGAATCAGATCAGCTAAATTTATTTTTTGTCAACAGTTGTTGCCTCCTTAACTCCTTACCAAACGACAAAATTTTGGACTCGCCCAAATTCAAAGCTGTTGCAGACATCAAAATAATTGTTGCTAAAATGATAATTCTTGTCTTTCATAGGGTAGAAAACATTGTGGGAAAAGGAGAAAATGCTGGTCATCAGCATTTTCTCCTTTTCTCACAATATTTTCACAAGCTTTCTTTCTCAGGGTCGTTAAAAGTCGGGATTGTGTGGTAAAGGGTTGAACAGACTTTTTAAGTTAACGGAGAACTTTGAAATGAAAGCATTTTTCTAAAATATGGCAGAAAAATGTTAATTACAGTTTAATGAATAGAAAAATATGTGGCAAACGAAGAATTTGTTTGAAACAAGGTGGCATATATCTCGTTTGCCACGATGTTTACACAATGTAATCTGCTGCAAGACAGAAAAGATGTTCTGAAGAAGGTAATGTTCAAATAAATGTAATTAAGTTACACCTATCTGTCACTTAAACAGCTCCAGACAGAGGAAGTGATTTTGATTTCAAATTTGAAAATATTACTTATTCTCCACTAAACCCTATGTTATTGGCACTGATCGAGACAGTTCTAATGAGTACACACAACATAGGGCTTGGAAGAGAAATAATGGATTTAGAATACTATGACTCCCTCTTATCTGGAGCTCTCTGTCAGACTTGATATGATTTGTCTTTTATTTAACCCTGTTACCAAACAATCCCATGTTTTAAAAAAAACATTACTGCAAAAGGAGAAAATGCTGATAACCACATTTAATTTGTTGTCTGCTATTGCTTTTAGTATTAAGGACAAGTCTTGAATTTACCATCTTGTTCAGAGTAAACCCTTTACAAATAGGCAAAATTTTAGGCTTTTCTGAATTGAAGTTATTTGCAGACAACAAAGTGTAATTTTGTCTTGGGAGAAATAGAAAAAATTGTGAGCAACGGAAAAAATGCTGGGTACCAGCATTTTCTCCTTTTCCCACAATGTTTCAAAGGCCTTATGAGTCTCCTAAGGGTTCTTAAAACTCACAAATGTTTGGTAAAGGGTTAACAGGATGTTTCCGTCATGTTTTTGAAAGAGTATAGAAGAGTTGGTGGAGAAGACAGTTCCCAGCAATATACGGTTGAAAGGTGAACTTGATATTGAAGAGCCGTTAGGTAAGAGTTTTTCTTTTACTAGTAAAGTCAGAGCTCCAGGCAGAGGGAGTAATTTTGATTTCAGAATTGAAAATATTAATTATTCTTGGAATCTCCACTAAACCGTATGTTATGGGTACTCATTAGAATCGTCTTCTCGAGATGATTTTGATGAGTACCCACAACATAGGGTTTGGAAGAGAAATAATGGATTTAGAAAACCAGCACTTCCTCTTATCTGGAGCTCTGGAGCCCTGTTAAGTCTTGACCAAATGACAAAAGTTTAGATTTGTCAAAATTGAAAACATTTGCAGATGAAAAAGCGATCTGACTCAAACTATGGGATTTGTGTTCCAAATTGTATTAGAAAACATTATAGGTTAAGGAAAATATGCTGGCTAGCAGCATTTTTTCCTTAACCCACAATGCTTTTTAAAGCTTTCTATGTCAGGATTGTTTAGCATGGAATTGTTTGGTAAAAGGTTAATTGTGTTACAAACCACAAACTGCAGAAATGTGTGCATGGAGGAAAGGGGAATGATATGGACAAATCTGCAAACTTTGTTTTCAATGCGCAGTCCCTCCTTTTTCCAGGAACAGGAGGTCGCTGGTTCGATCCCCAACTCAGCCAATTTATTTCCGAGGATTGATGGTAGTCATTGCGACAAGATTCATCCCTCTCTCACCGCTGACCATTATTTTGACGATGGTCATGTGGGAAAGCAGCCAGTGGCTTGGAAAAAATATTGAGCAGAGTACTGGTAACAGAAACTCTAGGAAAGCATAGATAGGTACACTGGCAGCCGTGATATAACTGCAATAATGTTTAAAACGGCATTAAACAACATACAATCAATTAATCACAATCAATCAGTCAGTCAATCAATCAGTCGATCAATCAATCAATCAATCAATCAATCAGTCAATCAATCATCCAGATTTTCAGTGGTCTACTCCAGGTTAATTCAACCCTTTACCAGACGACAAAATTTTAGTCTTGTCCAAATTGAAAGCATTTGCTGACAACAACTGCAGTTTAGCTCAAATAGTGCTATTTTTCTTTGATAGGGTAGAAACATTCCGGGAAAAGGAGAAACTGCTGGTTACCAGCATTTTCTCCTTTTCCCACAATGTTTTCAAAAGGCTTGTTTCCCAGGCTCGTTAAAAGGCTGCATTGTGCGGTAAAAGGTTAAAGTCATACTTGCATAGTAATGGCCACCAATGGGTATGACTAACCCTTTCTTTCTTGCAGTCCTCTCTTTACCCCTTCATCACTATAACATTGACTGATTGATTGTATGGTTTTTAAACCATTTTCAACATTATTTCAGTTACATCGTGGCAGCCAGTGCACCTATCCATGCTTTCTTGGAGTTTCTATTACCCTACTCAGCACAATATTCTTTCCAAGCCACTGGCTGCTTTCCCACATAACCAATGTTGCAACAATGGTCAGCGGTGAGAGAGGATCGAATCCTGTCGCTATGACTACCATCAATCCTTGGAAAGAAATTGGCCGAGACGGGGATCGAACCAGTGACCTCCTGTTCTCAAGTCCTGCATGCTGTCAACTGAGCTACAGGGGCCAAAAATTGAGGAATTTTCCCTTGTGTCACCTAGCATTGACTTGTTACCAAATGACAGAACTTTAGACTCCTCCAGTTGAAGGGATTGAAAGTCAACAAAATGAATGTGGCTCATATGTTGGATTCATCTTTTAACACTTCACCACACAATGCAGACTTTTAACGGTGCTGAGAAAGAAGCCTTTCGAAAACATTGTGGGAAAGGGAGAAAATGCTGGTAACCAGCATTTTCTCCCTTTCCCACAATGTTTTCTAGCCTTCCCAACACGACTTTTAATTTTTAAGTCACAGTGATTTTGTTATCTGCAAATGCTTTCAAGTCTGGAATTTTGTCGTTTGGTAAAGAGGTAGAAGATAGAAAATATTGTGGAAAAAGGAGAAAGTACTGTTTCTATAATGATTTCAAAAGGCTTCCTACTTGGGATTGTTTAATAAACCTTAGGTAACTCTTTACCAAGCGAAGGAATTTTAAACTTGTCCCAATTGATGCGATTAGCAGACCACAAACTAGATGTGTTTCAAGTGATTGGATTTATCTTTGGAAGGGTAAGAAGACATTGCAGGAAAAGGAGAAATTTATAAAGGCTTACTAGTATTTTTTCCTTTTTTTTACAATGTTTTCACAAGTTTATTTCTTCAGAGTTGTTAAAACGTGCGATTATTTGCTACACGGTTAATGGGGAATTATTTTCAAGGTTGTGATTGCTTATATTAGATATTATGTCATCTACTTGGATTTTATTGCCTTTTCTCAATAAACAACTGTCATTCAGAAGTCTGTTAACCCTTTACCGCACAATGACGCCTTTTAACGACCCTGGGGAAGATGCCTTTTGAAACCATTGTGGGAAAAGGAGAAAATGCTGGTAACCAGCATTTTCTCCTTTTCCAACAATATTTTCTACCATATCAAAGAAAAATTCCACCATTTGGGCCACACTGAAATTGTCGTCTGCAAATCCTTTGAATTTGGACATGGCTAAAATTTTGTCATCTGGTAAAGGGTTAATTGGAGTGTTTAGAATTGCATTGGAAATTATTTACCCGTAAATAATACATTCTGAAAAAAATTATCAGCTCATATTTTGCATTTTTTCCCAGTTGTCACAATGCTTTCTTGAGTGTATTCATTTCATAATTCTGTTTTTACCCTTTCAAAGACAGAAGGGTTTTTCATGGGTGTGTCCTTGGGAAAGACATTTCAGAGCCCTAGCCTAGTACTTTATAATCCAGGAAATACATGAATATGTGAGTTGTCGCCAAGATATGACTGAGATAATGTTGAAAGCGGTGAAGAACACCAGTCAATCAATCAGTCAATCAATCAAAGACAGAAATTGTCAATTGAGCTACATTTGTAATCTGTAAATGCTTTTAATTTGGTCAAGTCTGAAATTTTGTTATTTCGAAAGAGTTGATCCTTTACCAAACAATACCATATTTTCACATTCCTAAGGGTGTGGCCTTTTGAAAATGTTGCGGGAAAAGGAGAAAATGCTGGTAACCAGCATTTTCTCCTTTTCCCACTATGTTTTCAACCCTTCTGAAGACAAAATTTGGATGCTGTTTTCTGAGCCACTCTGAATTTGTGGTCCGCACAAAAGAATGCACTCAATTTGAAGGTGTCTAAAATTTTGTTGTAAGTCGAAGATTGGAGGTGAATTTGTGATGTAGAGCTTCCCACTGACTTTGCTAATCACATGAAAGTGTTCTTTGGCAAGGCACAGCAGAAAACCAGTCTTGTACTGGTGAAACCCAGGCCAAAAATGAAGTGGGAAAGCTGTACCATTGATATGACTGAAATTCTGTTGAAAGTGGGTAAAAACACAATTCATAGAAACAGACTATGGTTTCATGGTATTTTTAACCCTTAACCCTTTACCAGACAACAAAATTTTAGCCTTCTCCAAATTGAAAGCATTTGCAGATGACAATTTCAGTTTGGCTAAAATGGGGCAATTTTTCTTTGATAGGATAGAAAACATCGTGGGAAAAGGAGAAAATGCTGGTTACCAGCATTTTCTCCTTTTCCCACAATGTTTTCAAAAGGCTTCTTTCCCAGGGGCGTCAAAAGGCGTCATTGTGCGGTAAAGGGTTAACTCTTCACCACACAATCCCAACTTTTAACGACACTGAGGAAGAAACCTTTTGAAAACATTGTGGGAAAAGGAGAAAATGCTGGTAACCAGCATTTTCTCCTTTTCCCACAATGTTTTCTACCATATCAAAGGCAAAATTCTTTATTTGAGTCTCATTCAAATCGTTATCCACAAATGCTTTCAGTTGGGATAGGTCTACATTTTCCTTGTGTGGTAAAGAGATAAAGCACCTTTCACGACTTTGTGGCCAGTGTGGATCAAGATCAGACTGCACAGAATGTGCAGTCTGATCTTTGATCTACACTGTTGGCTATGCTGAGACATTAGAGACAAAAAGAACCTTGAAATTGCTTTTATTTTGGTCGCATTTCTAGGCTGAAAATGTCTTTTTGGTTTATTTAGTGCTTTAACCCTGTACCATATAATCATGACTTTTAACACCCTGAGCAAGAATCCTTTTGAAAACATTGTGGGAAAGGAAGAAAATGCTGGTAACCAGCATTTTCTCCTTTTCCCACAATGTTTTCTACCCCTTCAAAGACAAATTTGATAATTTGTGCAACATTTTATTTGTCGTCTGCAAATACTTTCAATTTGGTTGATTGATTGATTGATTGATTGTAGGGTGTTGAACGCCGTTTTCAACATTATTTCAGTTATATCATGGTGGCCAGTGCACCTATCCATGCTTTCCTGGTACTCCGCACAATATTCTTTCCAAGCCACTGGCTGCTTTCCCACATGACCATCGTCGAAACAATGGTAAGCGGTGAGAGAGGAATGAATCCTGTGGCAATGCCCATCATCACTCCTCAGAAAGAAATTGGCTGAGCCAGGGATCGAACCAGCGACCTCCTGTTCTCAAGTCCTGTACGCTACTGACTGAGCTACGGGGGCTTGGCACTTTCAATTTGGACAAGTCGAAAATTTTGTCGTTTCTCTTTACCACACAATCCCGACTTTTAATGACCCTGAGAAAGAAGGCCTTTGAAAACATTGTGGGATAAGGAGAAAATGCTGGATACCAGCATTTTCTCCTTTTCCCACATTGTTTTCCATCCTTTCGGAAACAAATTTTAATTTTTGAGCAACACTTATTTTGTCGTCTGTAAATGCTTTCATTTTGGACAAGTCTAAAATTTTATCGTTTGGTTAAGAGTTAAAGGATTAACATGTATTCAATATTTGAGTTGGAAGCTAATATGGAGGAAATGTGAGAGAAGAGGTATTACAGTGTCAAAAAGAGGTCATGGACTTACTGTTTATGAAAACTCTCAGGTGAAGGAGTTAGTTGAGATAGTTTTTAACCCTTCACAATCCCGACCCTGATAATTGATTGATTGATTGCATGGTGTTTAACACCATTTTCAACATAATTTCAGTTATGTCGCCGCGGCCAGTGCACCTGTCCATGCTTTCCTGGAGTTTCTTTCACTAGTATTTCGTACACATTATGCTCTCCAAGCCACTGGCTGCTTTCCCACATAGCCATCTTTGAAACAATGATCAGCGGTGAGAGAGGAATGAATTCTGTTGCAGTGACTACTATCATCAGACCTTTGAAAGAAATTGGCTGAGCCAGGGATCGAACCAGCAACTTGCTGTTCTCAAGTCCTGTACACTACCGACTGAGCTACCATGTCTCGGCTGACCCTGAGAAAGAAAGCTTTTGAAAACATTGTGGGAAAAGGAGAAAATGGTGGTAACCAGCATTTCTCCTTTTCCCACAATGTTTTTAAATTTTTCAGTAGACACATTTCAGTTGTTTATTCACATTTACCTTGTTGACTGCAGATGCTTTCAATTTGGTCTAGCCTAATATTTGTCATTTGGTAAAGAGTTAAGTTAATTATACTGTACAACTGCAGTGCACTTGTAAGCCTTGTAAAACAGAGGGGTGCAATTTTTCCTCTTTTTCCTCCTCTTAAAGCTCAAACTGAAAATGCAAAAAACTGCCACTAGCTGCAATATAGCAAGTCAGTCATCACATTATTATGGAGCCATAAAAGCCATTTTGTCTAACCACTGACTGAATTACGAGGTAGAATGGTCCATGGACATACAGAAAAGTTACCAAACCTGTGCAGGCTGACCTGGGTTGATACTTTGTGCATATGCATTAAACCCACTTTTCACAGAGCATAGCTCTGTACATAACATATTTACTGAAGTATGTGAGTGAAGGATAGGTAATATTCCTCCCCTCATATTTTATCAATCAGGAGGACCCTCGGAGCTCCAGATAAGAGGGAGTGATGGCATTCTAAATCCATTATTTCTCTTCCAAACCCTGTGTTGTGGGTACTCATTAGAATCATCTCGATGAGACGATTCTAATGAGTACCCATAACATAGGGTGTAGTAGATTATAAATAATATTTTCAATTTTGAAATCAAAATCACTCCCTCTATCTGGAGCTCTGGACCCTGATTAAACATTGAGAGAAAAGGAGTGATTGCATTTTTCAAGTTCAGCAGTTACTGCCTCTTTTTTTTTACAATATTTTCAATAAAATTAAAAAAAACTGAGAAATAATATTTCTCCCATTTGTAATTCATGATCTAGTTGTGGTAGGTCGAATTCTAGCCTGTGCAGGATTGGGTTAACCCTTTCCCAAACGACAAATTTTGGACTGGTCCAAATTGAAAGAGTTTGCAGACGACAATTTTAAATTTGATGAAAATGGCAGAAAGGTCTAAAAAAGGGGTAGAAAACACTGTGGGAAAAGGAGAAATTGCTTGTTACGAGCAATTTCTCCTTTTCCCACAGTGTTTTTAAAAGACTTGTATGGCAGACACGTGAAAACCAGGGCTTGTTTGGGAAAGGGTTAATCACATGTTACATAATTCTGCTATAGGTCAAACAAGGTCAATTGTCTGCCGTTCTGTCACGTGACTTTGAAAAGCATAACTGGGATAATTATCGAAAGTGGGTAACATTTTGTAACGAAGACTGTATCAGTTGAGCCATGCTGTGGCAAAAGGGGGCTTAATGCATCTCCTGGATGCATTATACCAAGCAAGTCATCACATGATCATAGATACATAAAGTCCATTTTGTATAACAACCGACTGAATCTCAAGGTAGGCTGGTCCTTTGACACACAGAAAATGGACCACAAGCGAGAAGTTTTGGTCCAGGTCAGCCTGCACAGAATGCGCAGGCTGACCTGGATGGATACTCTTCGCAGATGCATTAAGCCCCCTTTTCTCATAGCATGACTCAATTTTATTTGTCTCTCTCACCAAAGGCCATTAACATTACAGGCTAATTTTAGATACACCACTAATTGATACAGATGATGCAAGAAAGAACTATTGAACCCTTTACCAAACAATCCTCTGTCTGAACGACCCTGAGGAAGAAAGCCTTTTGCAAACATTGTGGAAAAAGGAGAAAAATGCTGGTAACCAGCATTTTATATATTTCCCCTGTTTGTTTTCTTATCCCTTTTTGAGACAATTCAGTCATATCTAATTTGTTGTCTGCAAATGCCTTCAATGTGGACCAGCCTAAAATTTAATCAGTTGGCAAAAGGAAAGGAAAATGTCCTTCTTTTTTCTTTTTTTAACCATTTACCACACAATCCAGAGTTTTAACAACCTTAAGATAGAAGGCTTTTGAAAACATTGCGAGAAAAGGAGAAAATGCTGGTAACCAGCGTTTTTTCTCTATGGCTGTAAGGACGTATCTTTAAATGTTGGGAATTGTCTTTGAAAGGATTGAAAACATTGTGACATTGTGGAAAAAGGAAAATTGCCTATAATGATGCTTGTAGTGAATGCATTTTTTCTTTTTAAAATGTTTTAATATCATTCCAGACATATTTTTATCTTTGTGCCACATACTAGTCTTGTTAGTGGTATGTCTAAAAATGGCCCACGTGTTAGGTTACTGCTGAACTCTGTACCAAAAAACAAAATTTAAGCCTGGTCCAAATTGAAAGCATTTGCCGACAACAAATTTAAGATGTCTCAAATGGCGGAATTAGTCCATGATAGAGAAGAAAACATTGTGGGAAAAGGAGAAAATGCTGGTTACCAGCATTTTCTCCTTTTCCCACAATATTTTCAGAAGGCTTTCGACTTCAGGGTTATTTAAACATGGGATTGTTTGGTAAAGGGTTAACCCTTTCCAGGACATTGAGGTGGAAGGCCTTGGAAGACATTGTTGGATGAGGAGGAATTGCTTGTAACGAGCATTTTTTATATTCCACAATGTTTTCTATTCTTTCAAAGATAAATCCCATCATTTGAGCCCTATTTCTTAGTATGTTGAAACTGTTTTCTTTTAGTTGTATGCAAATGCTTCAAATATGAACTTGTTGGCTGAGCCCCCGTGTCTCAGTCGGTAGCATACAGGACTGGAGAACAGGAGGTTGCTGGTTTGATCCCTGGCTCGGCCAATTTCTTTCCGATGATTGATGATAATCATTGTGACCGTTGTTTCGACGATGGTTATGCGGGAAAGCAGCCAGTGGCATGGAAGGAATATTGTGCGGAAGACTGGTAAAAGGAACTCCAGGAAAGCATGGATAGGTGCACTGGCCTAACTGAAATAATGTTGAAAACGGCGTTAAACACCATACAATCAATCAATCAATCAATGGACTTGTTTAAATTCCTACCTATTTAAAGACTTACTAGAGTAAGCCTGATATGCCTTTGAAGTAAAAGGAAGGATTAATTGCGCATTTTTTTTCTGAGTCTTTGAACATGTACCAAATTGATCCTTAACTTTCAATACCAACTTTTTTACCAAGTTTTACAGGAAAAAATAATGTATTTATAAAACTTTTGTTCTCTTAACCGGTAAAGTGCCTTTCATGACTACAGTTGTGTTTGCGCCCAGTGTAGATCAAGATCAGGCTGCACAAAATGTGCAGCCTGATCTTTGATCTACACTGGCCGCTTTGCTGAATCACTGTAGACAAAAGCAACCATGAAATTGCAATTATTTGGGTCTAATGTTTCTAGGATGAAAATGTCTGACAGGTTTATATGGCGCTCTAAGGGTTGATTTAAAATGAAAATAGATAATGATTCTATAACCAGTGCATATCAAACTTGTACTCTTTTCTATTTGTTGTTCTTTTTTTTGACCAGATAAGACTATTATGAAATAATAAACAACAATTGCCTGCTCTTTGACAACATTAAGAGGGCCATCCAAAAAGAATGTAGACATTAATTAACCCGTAGACTGCTGAATTAATCAAATGGGCCTTTTCAGACAGGAAAAAATATTAACCAAAAAATTTTCATTTCAAGGTTGTTTTGGCCAGAATATGTAACAAAAAAGCGGACAGTGTAGATCAAAGATCAGACTGCAGGTTCTGTGTAGTCTGACCTTGATCTACACTGCAAAAAAACTTAAATCGGTTCCAGCACTTTATGGCATAATATTGAATCTTTTACTTGATAGAAATTTATTAAATTTGGTATAAGTGAAGTGTAATTCCATTGTTACTCATTCATTGGGGTTTTCACCAAACTATGCCAAGCCCCGTAGCTCAGTCGGTAGCGTACAGGTCTTGAGATCAGGAGGTTGCTGGTTTGATCCCTGGCTCGGCCAATTTCTTTCCGAGGATTGATGATAGTCATTGTGACAGGATTCATTCCTCTCTCACCACAGACCATTGTTTCGACAATGGCTATGTGGGAAAGCAGCCAGTGGCTTGGAAAGAATATTGAGCGAAGTACTGGTAAAAGAAACACCAGGAAAGCATGGATAGGTGCACTGGCCGCCGCGATATAACTGAAATAATGTTGAAAAAGGTGTCAATCACCAAACTATGGTTGTTATAGAAATGAACAATATTTCACACAGCCCAGCCTAAATGATTTTTACAGCCTGAATTTCACCGCTTATAACTGAGACCATCTGTACCCTTTACAGGAAAACTCCACCTGCATTTTGCATGATATCACATCTTTGCTTGTTTTGAATCCAACATTTTATACAAGTGTGTTGGTGAAACAAGGATTATTGATCCAAGGAACCCGTTTTGATTGGAATAAAAGTCATGACGTCGTCAGCAGTCACGAAGCAACCCACGATGATAAAGTTTTGAATTGCACTGAGAAAATCACCCATCCAGACAAGAGGGATGCTTGAAAAAGCAGATTTGATACCAAATATGTGATGCCCTTTAGTTTATAAGTGTTACAAAGGAAAGAACACTTCTTGGGATAGAGATGAAAACACAAAATTTAACCCTTTCCCAAACAAGCCCTGGTTTTCACGTGTCTGCAGTACAAGTCTTTTGAAAACACTGTGGTGAAAGGAGAAATTGCTCGTAACGAGAAATTTCTCCTTTTCCCACAGTGTTTTCTACCCTTTTGGAGAACTTTCTGTCATTTTCATCAAACCTAAAATTGTCGTCTGCAAACTCTTTCAAATTGGACCAGTCTAAAATTTATCGTTTGGGAAAGGGTTAAGGAAATATCATTACAAACATCATCAAATTTTGGAGAAGGATAGATGCGGAAGTTGAAGTGCAGTTTGGAGTCAGCCTTTGAACTATTCATATAATTTTGATGACCACTCTATCATGTTTGAACTATTCATATAATTTTGATTGACCACTCTATCATGTTTGGACTATTCATATAATTTTGATTGACCACTCTATCATGTTTGAACTATTCATATAATTTTGATTGACCACTCTATCATGTTTGAACTATTCATATAATTTTGATGACCATTCTATCATGTTTTGATTGACCACTCTATCATGTTTGAACTATTCATATAATTTTGATGACCACTCTATCATGTTTGAACTATTCATATAATTTTGATTGACCACTCTATCATGTTTGAACTATTCATATAATTTTGATGACCACTCTATCATGTTTGAACTATTCATATAATTCTGATCGACCACTCTATCATGTTTGAACTATTCATATAATTTTGATTGACCACTCTATCGTGACAGTTTTGGCAAGATGGATTCCTTGCCTACTACCAGTATCTGCTGAAATCAAGATGGGAAGAGTGCATCTTCTCAAGAAAAGTCCTCCAGCATTACAAGAAGGAATGGAAAGATTATTCAGTCGCATAATTTCAACAGATGAAACTTGGTTGCATCCTTTAACCCTTTACCACACAACAAAATTTAATCCTTTCCCAAACGACAAGTTTTGGACTTGTCCAAATTGAAAGAGTTTGCAGACAACAATTTTAAATTTTATGAAAATGGCATAAAGTTATCAAAAAGGGTAGAAAACAGTGTGGGAAGAGGAGAAATTGCTCGTTATGAGCAATTTCTCCTTTTCCCACAGGGTTTTCAGAAGACTTTTACTGCAGACACGTGAAAACCAGGGCTTGTTTGGGAAAGGGTTAAAGCCTGGTCCAAATTGAAAGCATTTGCTGACGACAATTTCAAATGTTTCTCAAAACATGAAATTTGGCCTTCATACAGCAGGAAACATTGTGGGAAAAGGAGAAAATGCTGGTTACCAGCATTTTCTCCTTTTCCCACAATGTTTTCTAACGGCTCCTTCCTCAGGGTCATTAAAAGTCAGGAGTGTGTGGTAAAGATTTAAAACAATTGTTTGCCTGGAAATTCAAATCATTACAACCACCACTGAGAACTGGATTGTCTAAGGTTTTGACCGACTGGAACGTCCTCCTTTCAGCCCAGATCTTGGGCCCATGAATATTTAGATATTTCTAACAGTAAAGTCACAATTGTGAGACAGAAAACTCAACACTAGGGCGGAGTTGGAACTGATCCGGCTTCGAAAAGGGCTGGTATAAAAATGATACTCTTAAGGAACAGATCCACTGACACAGACATTGCCTAGAGTGTGGCGGCAAGTGTTCCAAAAAGATGTGAAGTGGGTATTGCAAAAAAACCATCTATCCTTGACATGTGCCTTGCATTGTCGTCACTACTGCCTTTTAGTTTAACCCTTAGAGTGCAGAATAAGCCCAAGAGACTTTTTCAGTTTAGAAATAAGACCCAAATAATTGTGCCATGCTCTTGCAAAAGGGGACTTAATGTATCTCCACAATGCATTATGCCAAGCAAGTCATTACAAAAAAATTATGGGTCCATAAAATCCATTTTATCTTACAGTAGACCAAATTATGAGGTACACCGGTCCTTTGACATTCAGAAAATTTACCAAAAGCAAAAAAGTTCGGTCCAGGTCAGCCTGCACGGCTACGCAGGCTGGCCTGGGTCCATACTTTTTGTAAATGCGTTCAGCTCCCTCGCTCAATTACATTATTATGGTGGTTTTTTGTGTATGGTGTTTAGCAAAGTGGACAGTTTAGATCAAAGATCAGACTGCTTGTTTTGTACAGTCTGATCTTGATCTGCTCTGGCCTCAAAGGCAACTATAGCTGTGAAAGGCACGTAAAGGTTTAATTTATAGTATAATGTAGATAATTAACCAGAGGACTGACTAGCAAGATCTTCCAGACCTAGCAAGGGAAAGTGATTTGTCTATGTTATTTTTGAATGGCCCTCATACAAAACATTCTGATTTTGATTCCTGTCCATTAATTAGGACAGTCACTGTATGAATCACTCATGACATAGTGTAGGTCTCATACTGTTAGCTAATCCAACTAAGTTGTTTTTGCCTGTTTTTTAATGATCGATAAAAATAGAATTTAACAAAACATAAACACCTATCCATGATTTATATAACATAATAGTTACACATGTATTGCATCGTGCAAGAAAAGCATTTATTGACTGATTGATTGATTGATTGATTGATTGGCTGATTGACTGACTGATTGAATGGTGCTTTGCTAGGCTGTCAACATCATTTTATTCATATTGTAATTGTGGCTCATGAATGAATGTCTTTCCTAGGTTTCACCTGTACAAGGCAGGAGCACTGCAATGCCTTTCTAAAGAACACTCTTACTAAAATCCCAAGGAGGGGTCTAAGTACAAGACAATGACCTCTGATTTGCTTCTCAAATGGCTTAACTACTGACATCTAGCATTTTCTTCTTTTTCCACAATGTTTTCTTTATAGATGAATTTGCTTCCCACAAGTTTTTTCTTTAATCATCTCTGAAACAATTCTTAAAATGTTTTACAACTTTTTTGGGGTTGCCAGCATTTTCTCTTTGACCCAGAATATTTTCAAAAACATTTTTTCTCAGAGTTGTTAAAACTCAGATTAGTTGGTAAAGGGTTAAAGTGATTTTTAAATTGAAAAATCCCCATAAAAAGACAGTTCAAAAAAATATTTGAATTTCTGATCTCAGATGTCAGTAATTAAAATCCTTGGTCCCCCCCCCGCACCCCCCATGGTTCAAAAACAGATATTTTCAAAAACTGACATTTTATACTATCTCTGTCATTATTGAAGATATTTACATCAAACTTAGACTATCAAAAGGGGAACCCATATAACAAGCATCATATTTTTGACACAGTTACGCCCTTTTCGACTTTGAATTTTCACTGAAAATCAAGCAACTGCAGCCAAGCATGTGATGCTCTAGTTTATCCATTGTCAAAAACTAGGTTGATTGATTGTATGGTGTTTGACGCCGTTTTCAACATTATTTTAGTTATATTGTGGTGGCCAGTGCACCTATCCATGCTTTCCTGGAGTTTCTTTAAACCGGTACTCCGCACAATATTCTTCCAAGCCACTGGCTGCTTTCCCACATAGCCTTTGTCGAAACAATGGTCAGCGGTGGGAGAGGAATGAATTCTGTCGCAATGACTATCATCAATCCTTGGAAAGAAATTGGCCAAGCCGGGGATCGAACCAGCGACCTCCTGATCTCAAGTCCTGTACGCTACCGACTGAGCTATGGGGCTCGGCAGTCAAAAACTAGGTATTTGATTGAATGAAATATGGTTTGCCAAGCCAATCAGGTAGCTAGCTTTTAGGTTTGTTGATGTGGAATTCTAGATTACATTTGACATAGTGAATGTGTCTACTTGAGCCATGCTCTGGTAAAAGGGGGCTGAATGCATCTCTGTGATCCATGATGCCAAGCGAGTCATCACATGATCATCGATGCATAAAGTTGAATTTGTCTGATCCGTGAGGTAAACTGGTCTTTGGACATACAGTAAATTGACCAATGGTGAAAAGTTTCGGTCCAGGTCAGCCTGCGTAGACTGCGCAGGCTGACCTGGTTCGATACTTTTTGCAGATGCATTAGGCCCTCTTTTCCCAGAGCATGGCTCATTTATTTCTGTAAGATTTTGTATGGATTATGGCAATGTTTTTCAATTATTTCCTCAGGGGAGTATGAACTGCTCAAGCGTCTTTATGCCATGGCCAAGAAGAATAAACTCTACAGGAGTTACATAGGGATTGGATACTACAATACACACACCCCTAGAACCATCTTAAGAAATATGTTGGAAAACCCAGGCTGGTATGTACCCTGTTTTCTAACCCTTTACCACACAATCCTGAGTTTTAACAACCCTGAGGAAGAAGCCTTTTGATAACATAGAGGGAAAAAGGAGAAAATGCTGGTAACCAGCATCTTCTCTTTTTTAGACAATGTTTTCTACTGAACCAAAAGCAAATTTCAATTCTTGAGATATACTTATTTTTGTGCTCTGAAAATGCTTTCAATTCAGACAAGTCTATAATTTTGTTGTTTGTTAAAGAGTGAATCATAGCAATGCTAGTAAACCTTTTACCAGTTTACAAAAATTTAGACCAGTGTATATTGAGGACATTTGTGACAACAAATTAAATGTGGCTTAAAGATACATAGTCCTAAACTCGTCTTCAGCCAGTTTTTAACTCATTTCATATTTATTTTATCAAACTGTAGTCATTCTTGTATCTTCATGCAAAGTATAGCCCCTGACAGTTGCAGATTGCATAGATTTCTACCAATAGGAAATGCAGTTCATTTTCTGGAGGCCATCAAAGAAATCACACTTGTTGTTTCCTGTTTAAAATTAAAGATTTCTGATACATATTATCCCTTACACCTTATATGGATATCGGTAATGTATCTGTTTTACCAAGCTGACTAAATTCTGAACCATTCCATAGTATCAAATTTTAACCGCCCTTTTTTGTCATCTCTTGCTGTAAAGATGTATCTTTAAATGAATAGTTTTGTCTTTAAAATGACGGAAAACATTATGGGAGGAGAAAACGCTGGCTACTGGCATTTTCTGCTTTCCCCACAGTGTTTTCAAAAGCCTTCTTTGTCAAGGTCTTTAAAGTCAGGATTGTGTGGTAAAGGGTTAAATGTGTAAAGTTACAGCACTGATCAACCTTTTACAGAAAACCTAAAATGTTCAAGGTCTAAGTCCCCTGCTGAGCATAATCAACCTTTGAAACCGCTCGTCTTTTGTTTACTATAAGTTGGGCTTCTAGTATGAAGGAAGTGACATGTGATATAAAACTCCATTGGAAACACTCTTTTTGTGAACCCTTTACCAAACCAAAAAATTTTAGACTGGTCCAAATTGAAAGCATTTGCCGACAACAAAGGTGGCCTAAATGACAAAATTTATCCGTGATGGGACAGAAAACATTGTTGTAAAAGGAGAAAATGCTGGTTGCGTGCATTTTCTCCTATACCCACAATGTTTTTTAAAAGTCTTCTTCCTCAGGGTCGGTAAAAATTGGGATTTTGTGGTGAAGGGTTAAGGACATTGAAATGGTAAAGGGTTGATGATGTTTTGATGTGACAGATGAATTGGTAGCATTACATTATCATAACATTTTGAAAATAGTTCCATGACATAGGCACTATAACTCGAAAATAGCATACATTATCTGGACAGTTATTAATGTTTACTACCCAAACAATACCTCATCCATTTACCCAGCGCCTTTGTTTTACATCATCACAACCAAGATTGCCTGCATTTGTAACTTATAGCTCGGCTGTTTTCAAAGAAAAACGTGGAGCTATTGCCGTAGCGCTGTAGTCGTCTGCATCAGCATCTGCGTCGTCGTTGTGCAAAAACTTTGACATTTTACAATATCTATGTGTATTACTAACAATGTTTACTTCAAACTTGGACAAGTTGTTAACTATCAAAAAGGGAACCAATACAACAAGGGCAGGTAGCCATCAAAGTATTTTTGACAAACTGAAAATCGTGCACCTGCGGCCAAACATTTCCACCCACATGCGGTGCTCTTGTTTATGTGCAAGGCGTGTTTCTCGAGCTGGGGGTGGAATAAGGACTTTGAGCGTGATAATTTATATTTCTATCAAGTTGTTATTAAAATGTTTAGTCCTTAAAATCTAGAACCCCACAGGTTTTCCTTTAATTGTTTACCACACAGTCCCGAGTCTTAACTACCTTGATGAAGAGGGCCTTTTGAAAACATTGTGGGAAAATGAGAAAATGCTGGTAACCAGCATTTTCTCTTTTTCCCACAATGTTTTCTTCGGTATCAAAGACAAATTCCATCTTTTGAGCCACATTTGAATTGTTGTCTGCAAATGCTTTTGATTTTGAAAAGTCTGTTTTTGTCATGTGGTAAAGAGTTCAGTATTTATCCATTTTTTGTCAATAATTCTATTTTTTGGTAGGTCTAGAAATAGCATATGTGCTGCTTACGTAACTCCTTACCGGACGACAACATTTTGGGCTGGTCAGAATCGAAAACATTTGCAGGCGACAAATCAAAAGTTGCTGATATGAGTGGCTTTGTCTCATATAGGATAGAAAAATTTGTGGAAAAAGCAGAAAAAGTTGGTTTTCAACAGTTTCTCCTTTTTCGGACTATATTTTCATAAAGCAGTCTTACTTCAGTCTATTAAACTCGGAATATCTTGGCACAGGGTTAAAAGTTTTGACTTCCTGGTAGAAAAAGTGTACCAGTTGCTTTGTGCATGCTTTCATCTTTATCAGTACTTCAAATTATTGTTGTCAAATGAATTGATTAACCCTTTCCCAAACGACAAATTTTGGACTGGCCCAAATTGAAAGAGTTTGCAGACGACAATTTTAAATTTGATGAAAATGGCAGAAAGTTCTCAAAAAGGGTAGAAAACACTGTGGGAAAAGGAGAAATTGCTCGTTACGAGCAATTTCTCCTTTTCCCACAGTGTTTTCAAAAGACTTGTACTGCAGACACGTGAAAACCAGGGTTTGTTTGGGAAAGGGTTAAGAAGGTCTTACAATATATCTGTTTAACCTTTTACCACGCAATCGCAAGTTCAAAGGCCTGAAGGAAGACGGCTTTTGAAAACATTGTGGGAAAAGGAGGAAATGCTGGTGTCCAGCATTTCCTCCTTTTCCCACAGTGTTTTCTACACTTTCAAAGACATACTCATTCATTTGAGACAATTTTTTTTTATCTTATCCTTTGGAGACGCTGCATTTCAGAAGAGTCTAAGTTTTTGTTGTTTTTGGTGGAGGGTTAAATCAGTACCAAATGATAAAATTTTAGACTTATCCAAGTAGAAATCATTTGCAAACAGGAAAAAAATGTTCCTCAAATGATGGAAATTGTCTTAGAAAGGGTAGAGAAAATTGGGGAAATGGAGAAAATGGAGGTTACTAGTATTTTCTCATTTTCCCACAATGTTTTCATTGCATTCTTCCTCTTGGTTGAAAAAAAAAAAAAATAGGGACTGTTTTGGAAAGGGTTATTTTGTTTGTTAGTTTGCTTGGTGTTTAATTCTGTTATATCGTGGTGGCTAGTGCACCCATCCATGCTTGCATGGCGATTCTTTAACCAGTCTTTTACCAATTGCAAGGCACTGGCGGCTTTCTGACATAACCATTGTCAAAATAATGTTTAGCGTTGAGGGCGGATTGAATCCTGTTGCAGTGACTATCACAAATTCTCTCCGAGAAACTTGTCAAGCTGGTGAGTTGAACCAGTGACCCCCTGGTTGGTTAACCCTTTCCCAAACGACACATTTTGGACTATTCCAAACTGAAAGAGTTTGCAGACGACAATTTTATATTTGATGAAAATGGCAGAAAGGTCTCAAAATGGGTAGAAAACGCTGTGGGAAAAGGAGAAATTGCTCGTTACGAGCAATTTCTCCTTTTCCCACGGTGTTTTCAAAAGACTTGTACTGCAGACACGTGAAAACCAGGGCTTGTTTGGGAAAGGGTTAAGTGGCAATAATGAGGTTTTAACCTTTTACCACACAATTCTGACTTTTAACGACCCTGAGAAAGAAAGCCTCTGAAAGCATTGAGGGAAAAGGAGAAAATGCTGGTAACCAGCATTTTCTCCTTTTCCCACAATGCTTTCTACCCCTTCAAAGGCAACTTTCAGTTTTTGAGTCGCATTTAATTTGTCGTCTGCAAAATGCTTTGAATTTGGTCCAGTCCAAAAATTTGTCGTTTGGTAAAGAGTTAAAAGCATGTTTGTATAAAGTTATAAAAAAAGAAATTATACTGATTTATTATATCGAAATTCAACTGATACATTACATTGCTTTCATTTTGACTTCAGGACAACCCAATATACACCGTATCAGGCGGAGCTGTCACAGGGACGACTGAACAGTCTACTTAACTATCAGACTATGATCGCCGACTTGACGGGGCTTACGGTATCCAATGCATCCCTGTTGGACGAAGCTACAGCCGCTGCAGAAGCCATGGGAATGTGCTACAGGTTAATCTCTTGTCCTCGTTGATACCAGGAGCTGCATTTATCAGCTGTTCTAAATTTGATTCTTAGGAAATTTGGTTCTGTTCCGATTATTGTTCTAATTTGAAATTCCAAGACTAGTTGTCTGATTGGCTGAGATATTCTGTCATAGCCAATCAGATGAGTAGATCTAGTCTTGGAATTTAACCCTTAAATTGCTAAATAAACGAAAAAAAAAATTCCACTCAATTATAAAAACCCAAATATTGCAGTTTTCAAAGTTGATTTACACTGGAAAGAAAATACCATGTCAGACAGTGTGGATCAAAGATCAGACTGTACATTTTGTGCAGTCTGACCTTGATCTACACTGTCTGCTTGGTCATGCTTGGCAGGCTAAGGGTTAAAATTAGAACGATAATTAGAACAGAACCAAATTTCCTTCCACAGAATATTTCTTTTCACCCTTCACCAAGACAATCATGCGAAAAAAGGACTTTTGAAAACATTGTAGTAAAAGGAGAAAATTGTACCTTCTCAGAAGCAAATACTATCATTTGAGCCACATTTAATTTGTCATCTACAAATGCTTTCAAGTTGGACAAGTCTTAACTCTTTACCAAACGACAAATTTTGGACTAGTCCAAATTGAAAGATATCAATACAAATAATTCCGTAGGGAATTCAACACTTAAATAAAATAAACAAAGTCACTCAGTTTTTCAATATTTCGGCCAGCGGCCTTTCTCAAGAAAAGAAACGTAAATTTATCTACTTTGTAGATGCACGTCGTATGCCATTGTTGTATACAGGATGTGACGTCATTGTGAAATACACAACGTTTGATCCCGCGCTAATTAAATTAACGTTAATTGATAGCGGGAATCTTTGACGTTACACCCCGCCGGCCGGTGAGTCCGTAATTTCTGCATCCAAGTTGATTTATCAAATTGAAAGAGTTTGCAGACGACAATTTGAAATTTGATGAAAGTGGCAGAAAGTTATCAAACAGGGTAGAAAACACTGTGGGAAAAGGAGAAATTGCTTGTTACGAGCAATTTCTCCTTTTCCCACAGTGTTTTCAAAAGACTTGTACTGCAGACATGTGAAAACCAGGGCTTGTTTGGGAAAGGGTTAAGTTTTACAGATTTAGATTTCATTTAGCCCTTTGCCAAACATTCCTAGGTTTTAATGACCCTGATGATGGTAACCAGCATTTTCTCCTTTTCCCACAATTTTTTCGACCCTGCCAAGGACAAATTGCATCATTTGAGTCACAGTTTGTTGTCTGCAAATGCTTTGAGTTTGGACAAGTCTGCATTTTTGTCGTGTGTTATTGTCATTGTTTATACAGGAAATCTCACGTTAACAGGTTGTTTTTTTTACACCTTTCACGGCCGTTACAGGTAGCTTACACCTGTAAGAATCTTATTTTTCTTTGAATTTGATTGAAATCAAATTATACAGTTTATACGTTCATAAAATGTGTCAGGAGTCATTCCATCATAAAAAATTATTTTTATGTTGTCATAATGAGTCTCTATCTCTCCCTCTCTCTATTTTTTTCTTCTCTCTCTCTCACTCGACTAAGTAATTTTTTTTTTTTATGTATTATAATGGTTGCCGTCCAAAGATCTCTCGTTCTCTGTCTGTCTGTTTGTTGAATCACTCAGCAAGGGAAACTAATTTTTATGTTTTATTGATTTTGATTTTTCGTCCGTAGATCTCGATCTCTCTCCCCTCCTTTCTCTCTGTCTCAATCATTTTGTATGGGTATTTATGATGTTTTATAATTGTTTTTCGTCTGAAGATCTCTCTCTCTCTCTCTCTCTCTCCATCATCTCTCCCTATATCGAAACTTCTCTCTTTCTTGTATCACTTGGTACAAAGGTGATTTCCTGTAGCACTAGTTATGGGTAATTAATACTCTTTTAAACAGAAATTTCATTCTTTCCAAATACATAGATGTAACTGTTTTAAGTTAAAATAGTTTTTGTTCCTTTAACAATAGGATTTGTTTCAGAAAGGATGGAAACAATAGTTTGAAATGGAAAAAATGTTGGATACTGACACATTCTCTTTCTCCCACGATGTTTTTAACAGGCTCCGTATTCACCAACCATTCTTAAGAATATTCTTAGTCTTGCTCTTCATGATATTTTACATTTGAGAGTAACACAACTTCTGATTTGCTACACCAAATGGTTTAGCCAATCGGAAGCTGTGTTACTTTCAACTTTAAAAAATTCTGGAGAATAAGACTAAGAACGTTCTTAAGAATGGTTGGTGAATACGGACCCAGGATTTTTCTGGTAGATGGTTGAAGAACTGTGGTTGTATTGTTTCAGTTTAAATCTGTTTTTGCAGACATAACAAGAGACCCAAGTTTTTCATAGACAAGAGATGTCACCCTCAGAGTATAGGAGTTGTAGAAACCAGAGCAAGGTAAACAAAATACAAGTCAAAAGAGGTTCTCAATTTAAACTTTAAAAGTGTTTAACCCTGCTAAGCGCAACTCTATGCTTTTTTGAAGACAGTGTAGATCTAGATCAGACTGCACAGAACATGCAGTCTGACCTTGGATCTACAATGTCAGATACGATGAGTTTTTTTTCCAGCAACAAGCACTTTGTAATTGCAGTATTTCGGTATATACTATTGGCTGGAAATCTTCAATCTATTTATTTAGCAGTTTAAAGGGATTAGACTTAATAACTGGACTGGACTATTTCTAGCATGACTGTTTTCTAGCAAAATGTCAAGGTATTTTCATAGCCCTGGCGTGGTCTGCGTTTTCGTGGTTTGTGTCCTGCTTCGTCTGCAAGGTCGTGCAAAAACTTTGACATTTTATAGTATCTCTGATATTACTGAAGAGATTTACTTCAGACTTGGACAAGTTGCTAACCATCAAAAAAGGAATCCATACAACAGGGGTAGGTAACCATCAAAACATTTTGACCAAGTTATACCCATTTTTCAACTTACAATTTTCAATAAAAGCAACTGCAGCTTAGCGTTGGCACCTGCATGTGGTGCTTTGGTTTTCATTCTTGTATGGACCAACCAAGTTCTATCTTTACCGAGGCTGCTTATTCCACATTTGCTAGTCTGTCAGTATTTTCAGTAGTTTGATTTTAACCCTTTCCCAAACAAGCCCAGGTTTTCACGTGTCTGCAGTACAAGTCTATTGAAAACACTGTGGGAAAAGGAGAAATTGCTCGTAACGAGCAATTTCTCCTTTTCCCACAGTGTTTTCTACCCGTTTTGAGACCTTTCTGCCATTTTCATCAAATTTAAAATTGTCGTCTGCAAACTCTTTCAATTTGGGCCAGTCCAAAATTTGTCGTTTGGGAAAGGGTTAATGTTTTTTCGCAGTGCACTTGGTATTGAAATAGACAGAGGAGATTGGAGGCAGCTAGATCTATCCAATAGAGATATTTGCGGTGTGCTAGTGCAGTATCCCGACACAGAAGGCAGTATTGAGGACTTCACGTCTTTGGTGGACCAAGCTCATGCGAATGGGGTAATTGACCCCTTACCAATTAATCTCAAGTTTTAACAACCCTGAGGAATAAAGCTTTTTTTGAAACACTTTTGGAAAAAGAGAAAATGCTGGTAATTAGCATCTTCTCCTTTTCCCAGAATGTTTTCTACAATTTCAAAGTTTAAGACAGAAATCATCTGTTGAGCTGAACTGAATTTGTTGACAGGAAATGCTTTTAATTTTGACAGGTCTAAATTTTTCATACAGCAGAGTAAATACATTTTAATAAAATTTACTTTTAGCCATGCAACTAGCTAATGCAAGAGTCCTCCTTTATGTATAGGTTAGTGTTTGATTTATTGTTTGGAATTCCAAGTTCAATCTATACTGGCCTTGTGTTAATATCCTTGTACAAGGCTCTGCATGGCCCAGACCTACTACTGGTGAGACAAGAGAAAGACAAAAATAACTGAGCTGTCTCTATGATGTGGCTGAAATGCTGTTGAAGTTAGGCCACTGCCAAACCAAGCATACTAGTTCAAGTGACCAATCGAAGAAATGTTCTGTGAAAAGGAACAAGACTTTTATAAGAGTCATGCTCTGGGAAAAGGGGGCTTAATGCATCTCTGTGATGTATCATACCAAGCAAGCCATCACATAATTGTGGATCCATGATAGCCACTTTTTTAACAACCAACTTAATCATGAGGTAGACTGGGCCTTAGACATACAAAAAATTGACCAGTAGTGAAAAGTTTTGGCCCAGTCAGCCTGCGCGGACTGCGCAGGCTGACCTGGGTCGATACTTTTTGCATGTGCATTAAGCCCCCTTTTCACAGAGCATGGCTCATTTATTTTAAGTTTCCCGTCTCCTACATGTTCGAATACCTTGTGCATTTCAGACACTTGCTGTTTGTGCCACAGACCTTCTGGCTTTGACTGTCATTCGTCCCCCAGGTGCATATGGATTTGATATTGCTGTCGGATCCAGCCAGAGATTTGGTATTCCTTTGGGCTATGGAGGTCCTCATGCAGGTTTCTTTGCAACGAAGGATAACTTTGCTCGCTTGATGCCTGGTAGAGTGATAGGAGTCACAAGGTATGAATATATACATTGAGACATTTTCGTCACCATTTTTTGCTCGGTTTTCTTCGAAGAAAACATCAAGTTATTGTCGCAGCCCTGGCATGGTCAATGTTGTCATCGTCTTGCCAAAACTTTCACATTTTCAAAAACTTTCACATTTTATGATACCTCTGCCATTACTGAGGCTATTTTTCTCAAACTTGACCAAGTTGTTCACTATGAAATGGGGAACTCATACAACAGGGGCAGGTAACCATCAGAGTATTTTTGACACAGTTTTTCGACTTTGAATACTTCACTGAAAGTTGAGCAACTGCAGCTGAGCATTCGCAACCACATGCAGTGCTCTTGTTGAATCAAAACACTCTCTTCATCATGATATTTGATCATTTGAAATTAGCCACTCATCCTTGTGAAATATGGATAATTAATCTGAATTAACCCTTTACCACACAATCCTAAGCTGGAGAAGGCTTTCAAAAACACTGTGGGAAAAGAAGAAAATGCTTATAACTAGCTGTTTCTCTTTTTTCCTACAATATTATATACCCTATCAGAGAACTTAAACCCCTATCACACAATTATGAGTTTTAACAACCCTGAAAAAGAAGGCTTTTGAAAACATAGTTGGAAAAAGAGAAAGTGCCGGTAACCAGCATATCTCCTTTTCCCACAATGCTTTCTACCTATTAAAGAGAAAATACTATGATTTGAAAAACGTTTGAATTTTCATCTGTAAATTCTTTCTGTATGGCTGAGTCCCTCGTACGTAGCAGAGGAGGGTATACTGCTTTCACCCTCTCTGTCCGTCCGTCCATCAATCCATCCATCCTTTCATTTCCGTGCTCTAAATCAGAAGCTGTTTGACCTAGGACCCAGAAGCTTTATGCAAGTGTTCCTCATGACCCAAGGAGGTGCCCTATTGTTTTTGGGTTGCATGGGTCAAGGGTCAAGATCACAGGTGAGCTTTGTTTTCTCTGATTGTGCTGCTTCAGTGACAAGGTGCTGGTGGGGGGTATGTGTCCGCTTTGCGACAGTTCTAGTTCTAATGAAGGGTTAAGGTTGTTTATACCAATTTTCAATTTATAGTCTGTAGATGTTTTGAATTTTGAAGTCTAGAATTTGTTGTGTGGGAAAGGGTTAAAGTTATATTCTTGAATCTATGTGAAATCATTGTAGAAAAAGGAGAAACTGTTCTCTTTGAATATTTTTTTCCTTTGCCACAACAATTTAAGGTAGGTTAAAAATTGCCTGCATGAGGGATTGAGTTTATATGAATGTTTTCTAGAGATGCAGCAGGGAGGGAAGCCTACAGACTGGCGCTGCAGACCAGAGAACAACATATCAGAAGGGACAAAGCAACCAGCAATATCTGTACGGCTCAGGTAGGTGTCCTGAGTGGATGAATTTTGTTAACCCTTAAGCTGCTAAGCGCAACTCACTGACCTTTTGTGGACAGTGTAGATCAAGATCAGACTGCACAGAATGTGCAGTCTGATCTTGGATCTACGCTGTCCGATAGGGAGATGTTTTTCTCCAAAAAATAGGTTTAAAATGAAGTTATTTTGGTTTTTACTATCGGCTTGAAAGTTTCACTGAACTTATTCAACAGGATAAGGGTTAAGATATTTGGTCTGTTATTGCAAATAACTTTGTAACCTTAAAATTTGGGGGTCTATCCTTCTTGGTAAAACTTGATCTATTTCATGCAATGGTCACATGCTAAACATGCAGCATGATCTTTGGTCAGCAGTCATCAATTTTACATGAAATATAGCCTGGCTGGGTAGTTCACTGGTTAGTATATCTGACTTGTGGCCTGGTTATTGCAAATAACTTTGTAACCTCAAAATTTGGGGGTCCATCCTTCTTGGTAAAACTTGATCTATTTCATGCAATGGTCACATGTTAAACATGTAGCATGATCTTTGGTCAGCAGTAATCGATTTTACATGAAATATAGCCCAGTCGGGTAGCTCAGTGGTTAGCATATCTGACTCATGACCTGGTAGTTGCGGGTTGGATACCCTGTTGAGGTAAACTTTCCTTTCGGTGATTTTCTGCCTCTCACCTCTGATGCATGTGAGAAAGTAGTCAGTACTGGTGTGAGAAAGCCAGGAAACATGTGCATAGGTGCACTGGCCGCCATGATATGAAGTAAGCTATGAAAACAGCTTTAAACTCTAATAAAAATACATGAAATATCTTCACTGCTGGTCAAGCAACCATAATAATGCAATGTTTGGGCCTTTCTTACACATTTTAGGTATTTATCATTTAGAGGTTAACCCTTTTTCACACAGTCCCTAGTTTTAACAACTCCCAAGGAGAAGGACTTTTGAAAACATTGTGGGAAAAGGAGAAAATGCTGGTAACCAGCATTTTCTCCTTTTCCCACAGTGTTTTCTAACCTTTCAAACAAAAATTTCTTAATTTGTGCAACATTTAGTTTGTCGTCTGCACATGCTTTCAGTTTGAACCAGTCTAAATTTTTCTTGTAGTGTAAAGAGTTAAACCTGTTGCTATACATATAGACCTCTACATACCCCCAAAGCTGACAGTTTTGAAAAGTATTCCCGGGAAAAGAGCATTTTCCTGTAACAAGGAATCACTTCATTCATCACAGTGATTTCCTTAGTGTTGAGAAAAGAAATTTATTCATTTCTTCAATTACATAATTTCTACTAGGTAGGTCTTGTCCCTTAGGGTGCCGAAATATACCAAACAGCTATTTTCCATCAAGAAACAAAACCTATAGAATTGAAATTGTTGCAGTTTTATGGTTGTGCTTGTCTAATCGGTATTGGCAAAGAGCACAGTGGAGTTTAGAGATCAGACTACATGTTTTCTGTAGTCTGACCTTGATCTACACTGGTGGCAAAGCTAAGTGTAGTTGTGAAAGGCATTTTACCACACAATCCCGAGCTTGAACGACCCTTAGAAAGAGGCCATTTGAAAACATTGTGGGAAAAGGAGAAAATGGTGGAAACCAGCATTGTCTTTTTTTCCCACAATGTTTTCTACCTTATCACAGACAAACTGCACCATTCAAGATCATATTTTATTTGTCATCTGCAAATTTAATGCTTTCAATTTGGACAAATCTAACCATCAAAATATTTTTGATGCAGTTATGTCCTTTTTTCAGCTTTGAACTACCAATGAAAATTGAGCAGCTGCAGCATTGGCAGCCGCATGCTTTGCCCTTGTTTTTTAAAGTTTATGAATCATCCATCCTGAACAGTACTATGTTAAAGACTAGTATCCAAATACGTGTTATAAGGACTAATTGATGGGTTGAAACTATTTACAGGCACTTCTAGCCAACATGGCAGCTATGTATGCTGTATACCATGGACCAGATGGGCTCAAACATATTGGTCGAAGGGTTCACAATTCAACTCTTATACTAGCAGAAGGTAAATGTTTTTCCCTTATCAATGTACGACTAATTTTGTGTCTTATTACATGAAGCAATTATTCCTTCTCCAGTTAGTATTTCTGTGCAACATCGGGTGATATTGTAGACAGTGCAGATCTAGATAATACTGCACAGTGTGAGTAGTCTGATCATTGATGTTCACTGTCCAATAGATTGAGAGAGGTTCATGTCAAAAAGGCATTAAAAATGATTCAAGTGGCTTTTTTATCTGCAGCCTGAAAATAAATGTTTCATTATTACCTTGGCTGTTTTAGAAGAAAACGTCAAGGTATTGTCCTAGCCCTGACGTTGTTGTCTTGGTCGTTGTCCGAAAACTTTGACATTTTGTAATATCTCTGTTATTACTGAAGATATTTGCTTCAAACTTGGACAAGTTATTAACTATCAAAAGGAGAGCATATACAACAAGAGCAGGTAACCATCAAAGTATTTTTGACATAGTTAAGCCCCTTCTTTGACTTAGAATTTTAACTGAAAGTCAAGCAAGCTGAGCTTTGGTATCTGTATGCAGTGCTCTTATTTAGCAGTGTACAAATCAAAGAATTGCAGATAGGGCTGTGAAAAAATTGAAGTTTAATTAATCTTTATGTCTATCACTTGACATTGTAAAGAATGATTTGTCCTAGTGGTGTAAATACCAGGCAGGTAGAAAAAAAGCCAGAAAACTTTGTTCTATACCAATGTGCATGATAACAAGGGTAAACCTGACTTCTTTATTGTTCACAATGTTTTGGAAATAGTCTATGATTCCAAGTTTAACGGAAATCCTAACAGTAAGCTAGGTATATTTGTTTCAAGCAACAGTTTGCCAAATGAATAAAATGAATGTTTGTCATTTCTTAAAGGCCCAATGGTGGCCAAAAAAATAAATCATTTTCATACTTTTAAATGGTACAATTTTAATTTAAATGAATTTTAATACCTCCTTTGTTTTACTTTTAGCAGCTATTGTTACTTTAACTTTTTACCAAACAACAACATTTTGGTAGAATCGAGAAATTTTCCAGAACAAGGAATTTCTCCTTTTGCCACAATGGTTTCACATGCATTCATGTACTGAAAGTATATTTCTCTATCAGCATTCCTCTTGGATATTTTGAGATCATTAGCAGTGATAAGTTTCTGAAGCTGACTGGTTAAGTTAATTTGTTGGCTGACTCTTTTGATAATGCAGTTGTATTATTGTTATAGGTATAAAAAATGCTGGGCATATAATTCATACAGAAAAATTCTTTGATACAATCAAATTTACACCAAAGAATGGGTCCCAAGCTATCATGGAGGCAGCTTTAGCTAAACAAGTCAATCTACGTTACTATGGTGATGGTGATGTAAGTACAAACGCACCATTTATTTTATTCATCGACCCTGAGAAAGAAGCCTTTCAAAAACATTGTGGGAAAAGGAGAAAATGCTGATAACCAGCATTTTCTTCTTTTCCTACAATGTTTTCTACTATATCAAAGACAATTTCCATCATTTGAGCCTAATTTAAATTGACGTCAGCAAATGCTTTTAGTTTGCTGTTGTTGTGATATGACCGAGAGGTTGAGAGCGGAAAAATAGCAACATTCAAATAAATGATGCTTTTTTTTTGACAGCAGTAAACCTCGATAAATCTAGTATGGGAGGGATTTAGAAATACGTTTGAATATATGTTTGATAATTATCAAAAAAAGTTACTTGAGACTATTTCATGCATTTAAAAGATGGATACACATTAAAGAACTGAAAGTATTAAGCAAAGAAATTTAAGCACAATTTTGAATTCCAAATTAATATATAGAGGATATTTGTTTTTTTCTGTGAAAGATCGAAATTTATTTCATCGAGTGAACATCATCGGTAATACTTTCACGAGTGGCACAGCCAAGAGTGAAAATATTACCAATCATGTTCACGAGATGAAATAAATTTCGATCTTTCACCGAAAAAAACAAATATTCTATTTATTTCATGCATCTAATGCCTTTTTCTGTAGACACTTCCATAAAAATCAGTACAAACTCCCCGTGGTCGGTATTCTCACTGGTCGTACCCGTGTAATATCGAAAAATATTTTCACCGCTATTTCTCGATATCCTACTGGAAAGCACGAAATAAACCGAAATCACTAAATATTGAGCATACTACATTTACTAAAGTAAATGTTGCTTTTGTTGTAGGTGGGTGTTTCACTGGATGAGACGGTAGAACAAGAAGACCTGAAAGATCTCCTCGAAATATTTGGATCACAGTCATCATTGGTATAGAAGCACATTTTTAGCTGGACTGTTTTCAAAGAAAACGTCAAGTTATTGTCCTAGCCCTGGTGTTGTCATCAATGTCGTGTAAAAACTTTGACATTTTATAATATCTTTGTTATTACTGAAGATATTTACTTCAAACTTGGACAAGCTGTTGACTATTAAAAGGGGAGCCTATACAACAAGGGCAGATAAACTATTTTTGATACAGTTATGTGCCTTTTTCAATTTACAATTTTCACTGAAAATCAAGCAACTGTAGCCAAGTGTAGGCACCTACATGCAGGGTTCTTGTTATACATTACAGTAGGCTAGAGTGATGAACCCTTTACCAAACAACAAAATTTTAGACAGGTCCAGATTGAAAGCAATTGCAAGCAGCAAACTAAACATGACTCAAAAACTGAAATTTGCCTTTGGAAGGGAACAAAAACATTGTGGGAAAAGGAGAAAATGCTGGTTACCGCACAAGTTCAGAACTATTCATTGGCCCATACATTTCATTGAGTACTGGTGCAGTTTTTAGGAAGCAGAATCGAGAGAGATTAGTATAAGTTGCAAGAACTTGTTTTTGAATCAATGTAAAATAAATATGTTAAACTAAAACTTTGATTGAGCCAGAAATATAATTTCCGTTGTTATATTTTGAGCCTAAATTATTTAGTCTCATAGTTCATGATCTTACACTCCTTACTGTTTTTTTCATGTGATTCTGTGCAGCACGAGATAGCTGAAGATCTTGGAGATGACCCAGCAACAAGCATAGAAAACACCAAGTTCCGGAGAACCAGTGATATCTTACAACATGCAGTGTTTAACAGGTCCTTTTTTTGTGCCATAATCATTAGGTAGTCTAAGTACAGAGGAATAGTTAAGTGGAGTAGGAAGTAAAAAACTACATCTTTCCATTTTTAGCTTGGCTGTTTTCGAAGAAAACAGGGTGTTATTGCTGTCGCCCTTTTGTTGTCTGTGTCCTCTTCATGCAAATACATTAACATTTTATAATATCTATGTTGTTACTGAAGATATTTACTTCAAACTTAAGCAAAGTTAAACAAGTTGTCAACTTATCAAAAGGGGAACCAATACATTAAGGACAGGTAACCATCAATGGTTTTTCACTACAGTTATGCCCTTTTTCCACATAGAATTTTCACTGAAAATCAAGCACTTGCAGCCAAGCGTTGGCACCCACATGCGGTGCTCTTGTTCTGTCAGTCTTTTAACACTTTGAGTAATGTGCACAACTTAAGTTGAATAAGGAAACATTAGTTCATAATTTTGTCTATCATGCATGAAGTGTCTTTATAAGTAAGATAACTAATGTAGTATTGAGTGAAAAAAACAGAATGTAAATTAAAAAAATAATGTTCTATATATTTTATATGTGTTTAGGTACCAGTCAGAGACAGACATAGTGAGGTATATGAAACAGTTGGAAAACAAAGATCTCTCCCTTGTACACTCTATGATCCCTCTGGGGTCATGCACAATGAAATTAAACAGCACCACAGAAATGACAGTAGGTTTATGCTACAGTTTTGGCTTTATGTATGAGCCATGCTCTGGCATTAGGGGGCTTAATGCTTCTCTGTGATGCATTATACCATGCACGTCATCGCATCATTTTGGATTCATGATATCCACTTTTTCTAACAAATGAGGTAGAGTGGTCCTTGGACTTACAGAAAATTTACCCAAAAGCAAAAAGTTTTGACCCAGGTCAGCCTGCGCAGGCTGTGCAGGCTGACCTGGGTCAATACTTTTTGCAAATGCATTAGGCCCCCCTTTTGACAGAGCATGGCTCAAATGATTTACAAAGAAACTGAGCTAATGTTTTCTAGAGGATGTTATGCTAGTAATGTTAAGCATCTTGTTCATCAGAGGAAAGTAAATTTTAATAAATACAAGGACTCGTCTGCCAGTCTATTGGGTACTTTTCCCAGATGTAGCAAAACTGATGAAAGGTTTTATTTTTGCATGGAAAACATTTATAATTATGTAGCTTTAGAGTAAGTTCAATATTGAATTTACAATCAGTATGAGAATTAGACAAAGTTTTTTAAAATTGCAAGTGAGTACTGTCCCTTTTTTCAATTTTAGAAAAGTAGCTAAAGCAGGAATATAAATTCTGGAAGTTTTTTGAGGGGTTTTGTTGTGATAGTAGCAGAAAACTAAAGTGAAAGTGTTAAAGACACATCCTTACAGCCAGAGGGAAAGAACGCTGTTAAAACTTGAAAGTGTGTAGAATGGCTCTGAATTTGGTCAGCTGAACAAACATAGATAAATTACAAATATATATGGTGCAAGGGGTAGAGAAACTCAAGGAATTTATCCTCATTCAAAACCAGAAATGACAACAGCGATTTTATTTGAAGGCTGCCAAAAAATGAAAAGCGTTTTCTTTCTGTCGTAATCTGTGCAACCTTGCAGCTGTCAGGGGCAACATTTGGCATGAAGATGCAAGAATGATTATTTATAGTTATATAAAATAAAAAGAAATGGCAAAAAAGCTGGCTGAAAATGAGTATAGATGCAGTGTTAAGTTGTATTAATGCTTGATCTGTTTCAGCCGGTGTCATGGAAGGAGTTTGCCAGTTTACATCCATTTATACCAGATGAACAGGCTCAGGGCTACCAGGAAATGTTTTACGAACTGGAGAGAGACCTGTGTGAGATAACCGGATATGACAAAATCTCATTCCAACCTAACAGGTATCAACAAGTTGCTGCACAAAGATTAATTTTGACTAGCATATCAAAAATAGCTTTTAAAAAACAGTGAAGAAAGGATGAAGTTAACGGACTATGTCTTGAGCCTCTTTCTATTTGTTAACTTTTTTACATAATCTTCTATAGAATCCAGGATTTTAACCTTGATGAGGAAGGCTTTTGAAAACAATGCGGAGAAAGGAGAAAATGCTGGCAGCATTTTCTCCTTTTTCCCACAATGTTTTCAAATCTTTCACAGCTAAATTTCATCATTTGAGCCACATTTGATTAGTCATCTGCATATGCTATAAATATGGATGAGTCAAAAATTTTATTGTCCAATGAAGGAATTAATCAATTACACCATAGACTGATTCAAGCTCACTAAAGCCTAGAGTCTTTGACACAATGGAACAGACATTTTTTTGAATCAGTGAGGGAAAAGCAGCACTTTTGAAAACATGGCCAAAGGAGAAAGGCTGTTTCCCTCTTTAACCCTTTACTGCACAATGACGCCTTTTGACACCCCTGGGAATGAAGCCTTTTGAAAACATTGTGGGAAAAGGAGAAAATGCTGGTAACCAGCATTTTCTCCTTTTCCCACAATGTTTTCTACCCCATCAAAGCAAAGTTGCACCATTTGAGCCACAATGAAATTGTCGTCTGCAAATGCTTACAATTTGGACAAGGCTAAAATTTTGTTGTCAGGTAAAGGGTTAACAGTATTTCATGTTTGGTATTATATTGAATCTTGATCAATGCTGTTTATTCATATTTACATGTGAATTGCAGCAAATTAGTTTCAGTTTAAAACGACTGAAGAAGAAACGTTTTGCCAAGGATTGTTCATAGAGAACACATCTGCCCCATAATTTTGCAGAAATTCGGGATGTTTTCAAAATAAATGAGACAAATGCTTTCAAGAGTAATTTCGAAAGAAGTTTAAAAGGAACAAAGTCCACTTGGTGCATCATGACTGGTCAGTTGCCTAATTTACTGGGATCTTGTTTCATAATCCAGGCCTTGGCAGAGCATGGGCCAAGCCCCCCTAGCTCAGTCGGTAGGGTACAGGACTTGCGAACAGGAGATCGCTGGTTCGATCCCAGGCTTGGCCAATTTCTTTCCAAGGATTGATGATAGTCATTGCGACAGGATTCATTCCTCTCTCACCGCTGACCATTGTTTTGACAATGGTTATGTGGGAAAGCAGCCAGTAGCTTGGAAAGAATATTGTGCCGAGTACTGGTAAAAGAAACTCCAGGAAAGCATGGATAGGTGCACTGGCTGCCGTGATATAACTGAAATGATATTGAAAGTGGCATTAAACACTATACAACGGTACAATCATGGCAGAACATGGAAGGAGCAATACATGTGTGTTATACACAAACATGTTTTTAGTGTCTTTAAACTATTTCCAGTGGAGCACAAGGAGAGTATGCAGGACTGAGAGCAATCATGGCATACTTACAGGCAACTGAACAGTCACAAAGAAAGGTAGACGCTTGTTGTAAACATTTGCCCCTTTACATAGTATTTCCACATCATCTGGCAAAGTCTCCTTTCTGTCAACTTTGTTTAAGTTGCTCAATTTAGTTAAAATCTTTACGGAACAAAATATTTTTAGTCATGTCAAAATTAAAAGCACATGAAGGTGACAAAATAAATGATGATTTCTGTCTTTGATTGGGTAGCTAACATTGTGGGAAAAAGGAGAAATGCTGGTTACCAGCATTTTCTCATTTTCCGACATTGTCTTCAAAGGCTTTGTTTCTCAGGGTTGTTAAAAAGTATGGATTGTGTGGTAAAGGGTCAAGCATATTTCATTGTTACCTGTTGAAAAGGGGCTAGCTGACAAGTTCTTCCAACTTAGAGATGGTCCTTCCCATACATAATCATTATGGAGTAATATTGTATACCGTACATGGATATATATGTGTGTCGAAAAATTTGCGAATAACCGAATAAGGATATTTTGTGTGCGAAAATGTTTCTGAGTTCAAGACACTCGTTATTGGTTGTTATACTTGCGGTGAAATGTGCGAACAGAAAAGTTTTCAAATTTTTCAAATTTGCAAAATTGCAAAAATTTTCCACATGGCATAAATCTCCACATATACAGATGTCATAAAACGGACTGCGTATTGATACATTTTTATTTTCTTAAAAGGAAACAACTATTAAAACTGATTTTAATGTTTGACAGATGTGTTTAATTCCTACTTCTGCTCATGGAACTAATCCTGCCAGTGCTCAGATGGCTGGCATGAAAATTCAACCCATCAATGTGGACAAAAATGGAGCTGTGGATATGAAACACCTGAAAGCTAATGTAAGAATCCATGTGATACAATGTAACTAGATGCTTGTCTTAAAGGCCCACTAGCAACCAAAATTAAACAATTTTGGAGTCAAAATGCAGACAACTTTAATTTATTCCACTTGCCACCATGAAATAATCATTTACGTAATAGAAATTTTATATGCCAAGCCCCGTTAGCGCAGCAGGTAGCATGCAGCACTTGAGAACAGGGGTTGCTGATTTGAATCCCCAGCTTGGCCGCCGGAATATAACTGAAAGAATGTTAAAAACAGTGTTAACCCTTTCCCACACAATCCCGGGTTTTCTCCTTTTCCCTCAATGTTTTCAAAAGTTTTTTTTTATTGACTCGTTAAACGTCTGGATTGTGTGGTAAAGGGTTAAATCTTTAGTAATGCAGAAAATAGAATTGTAGAGTGAATATGACATGAAGAATCATTCAATTTTCCATGTTAGACATACTGTGGACTTGCAATTATACTGGTCTCATCGAGTCTTTGACCCTTTTCCGACTGACAAAATTTTGAACTTGTAGAAATCGAAAGCATTTGCTGATAATAAATTAAGTATGGCTCAAATGATAGGATTTGTCTTTGAAAGGGTAGAGATCATTCTTGGAAAAGGAGAAAATGCTGGTTACCAGCCTTTTCTCTTTTTTCTACAATGTTTTCAAAAAGCTTTCATTCGTCAGGGTTGTTAAAACATGATTATTTAGTAAAGGGTTTATTTTTGTATTAAATTATGAAATTACAGGTAGAAAAATTCAAAGACACTTTGGCTTGTTTGATGGTGACCTACCCATCTACAAATGGTGTGTTTGATAAAACAATCAGGTGAGATAAGAATATATATATTAGTAATCTAGAAGGTGTCTATTTTTTTCACAGTCACCGGTAGATTAGATGAAAGCAAGATTCTTCAAACTTAAAAAGCTGAAAGAATCTTCAAGATGGTGGTCCATTGGTCTATCACAAAACACCAGTATTCTCTTTTGAAAGGGACATGGGGTCAAATTTTCTCCAATTTTGTCGTGTTACTATATTTGATGTAAAGGCGATGTGTAAATGTGCTATTTTTATGAACAGTGTCTGATTTTTGAGCTTCAAAGGCCTGTGGTTTGATTTATGCTGCAGTGTTCAGTTGTCATCTTTATTCAGACAAGGTATGAACTCTCAGATCTTTGCTAAACAACATTTTAGACATGTCCAAATTGAAAGCATTTGCAGTAGACAAGTGTGGCCCAAACGTTGGAATTTGACTTTGAAAGGTTAGAAAAACTTTGGGAAAAGGAGAAAATGCTGGTTACCAGCATTTTCTCCTTTTTCCAAAATGTTTTCAAAGCCTTTTTCCATAGGGTCTTTAGAATTTGGGATTGTTTTGTAACAGGTTAAACAATGAACTAAATGGTAAAAACCCAAGTATTGCAATTTCAGAGATCTTTTTCACTTTAACATTCTCACCATATGTTACTGTATCAGACAACCTATCAGATCCAAGAACTGATGGTACATTCTATGCAGTATGATTTAGATCTACACAGCCAAGAAAAGTATACAGAGTCATTCTAAGCAGCCAAAGGGCTAATGCGTCAAGTTATCACTTATTATACCCCCGCAAACGAAGTTTGTTGGGGGTATACTGGAATCAGCCTGTCGGTCGGTCGGTCGGTCGGTCGGCTGGCCGGCCGGTCGGTCAGTCAGTCGGTCGGTCATGTGGTCGTTCGGGCGGTCGGTCTGTCCGCAAAATCTTGTCCGGACAACTCCTCCTACAGTTTCTGTCTGATTCACTTTAAACTTGGCAGAAGTGTTCATTAGGAGCTGTAGATGTGCAAGACACACATTTTGTGAAAATTCCATCAAGAATTACTGAGTTATTGCCCCTGATTTGACTTAAAAATGCTTGTCCGGACAACTCCTCCTACAGTTTCTGTCTGATTCACTTTAAACTTGGCAGAAGTGTTCATTAGGAGCTGTAGATGTGCAAGACACACATTTTGTAAAAATTCCATCAAGAATTACTGAGTTATTGCCCCTGATTTGACTTAAGAATGCTTGTCCGGACAACTCCTCCTACAGTTTCTGTCTGATTCACTTTAAACTTGGCAGAAGTGTTCATTAGGAGCTGTAGATGTGCAAGACACACATTTTGTAAAAATTCCATCAAGAATTACTGAGTTATTGCCCCTGATTTGACTTAAAAATGCTTGTTCGGACAACTCCTCCTACAGTTTCTGTCTGATTCACTTTAAACTTGGCAGAAGTGTTCATTAGGAGCTGTAGATGTGCAAGACACACATTTTGTAAAAATTCCATCAAGAATTACTGAGTTATTGCCCCTGATTTGACTTAAAAATGCTTGTCCGGACAACTCCTCCTACAGTTTCTGTCTGATTCACTTTAAACTTGGCAGAAGTGTTCATTAGGAGCTGTAGATGTGCAAGACACACATTTTGTAAAAATTCCATCAAGAATTACTGAGTTATTGCCCCTGATTTGACTTAAAAATGCTTGTCCGGACAACTCCTCCTACAGTGTCTGTCTGATTCACTTTAAACTTGGCATAAGTGTTCATTAGGAGTTGTAGATGTGCAAGACGCAACTTTCGTGAAAATTCTATGAAGAATTAATGAGTTATTGCCCCTGATTCACATTTAAAATGCTTGTCCGGACAACTCCTCCTACAATTTCAGTCCGATTCGCTTTATACTTGGCAGAAGTGTCCATTTGGAGTTGTAGATGTGCAAGACACACATTTTGTGAAAATTCCATCAAGAATTACTGAGTTATTGCCCCTGATTTGACTTAAAAATGCTTGTCCGGACAACTCCTCCTACAGTGTCTGTCTGATTCACTTTAAGGAGGGCTTTTCTGTCATATGTATAGTTGGCCAACATTATGCGAAAACGCACCTTTGGACATTTGCAACAGGTTTGGATCCAGACCAGCCGCTGTGTCTCAGACATATTATCAGATCATGGTCTGCACTTTTTTACACTCATTCACTTTTGTGTCTAATTAAATTGATACTTTGCATAAATTTTCACCAGGAGCGGTAGAGGTTCAAGATGCATTTTTCTCAAATGTTTGCCAAATTAATTACCCCTGAATTTACTCAAAACTTCTTGTCCAGAGAACTATTCCTTCAGTTTAAGTCTTATTCACTTGATATCTGTCATGATATTCACCGGGAGCAGTAGATGTGCAAAGCACAAATTTCATGAGTGTTGGCCTAATGATTACAGAGTTATTGCCCCTAAATTGACATTGCAGAGTTATTGCCCCTGTGACATGAAATATAGGGGCGGGGGTATTTATCACCTTTAGTGATAGTTATTCTAGTTTAGTTTTGTGTCCAATTAAATTGATACTTTGCATAAATATTCACCAGGACCAGTAGAGGTTCAAGATGCATTTTTCTCAAATGTTTGCCAAATTAATTACCCCTGAATTTACTCAAAACTTCTTGTCCAGAGAACTATTGCTTCTGTTTAAGTCTTATTCACTTGATATTTGTCATGATATTCACCAGGAGCAGTAGATGTGCAAAGCACAAATTTCATGAGTGTTGGCCTAATGATTACAGAGTTATTGCCCCTAAATTGACATTGCAGAGTTATTGCCCCTGTGACATGAAATATAGGGGCGGGGGTATTTATCACCTTTAGTGATAGTTATTCTAGTTTTGTGGATGTTTTTTACACGGCCGCCTATGAAGTAGAGGGGGTATACAGCTTTCACCATGTCTGTCCTTCTGTCCATCTGCCAGTCTGTCAATTTGTCCATCTGTAGACATTTTCGTTTACATCGTTTACATGCCCTAGCTCAGAAGCCGTTTCACCTAGGACTCTGAAACTTTATATCAGTGTTGCTCATGACCCAAGGAGGTGCCCTATTGTTTTTGGGTCACATTGGTCAAAGGTCAAGGTCACAGGTGAACTTTGCTTGAAAATCCAGCTGCTTCAGTGACACGGTGCTGGTTGGGGGTATTTGTCCACTTTGTGACAGTTCTAGTTTTCTCCTAATGAAAAAAAGAAGGAAAAAAAAAAAATTGCAGATTTTGAATGAATGCCGTATTTTATCTTATCTGTTACAGGGAAATATGTGATCTGATCCATCATCATGGAGGACAAGTCTATCTAGATGGAGCAAACATGAATGCCCAGGTTTGTAGTCAGATTGATTTCATGTGGTGTTTAATTTTTTCTATAGAATACTTTTATAGCACAAATTTAACCCTGTACCAAACAATCCCGAGTCTTAACAACCCTAAAGAAGAAGGCCTTTGAAAACATTTTGGGGAAAGAAGAAAATGCTGGTTGCCAGTGCTTTTAGCTCAATTGAGCACCAAGTGCTCAAGGTGAGCTTTTGTGATCGTGTTGTGTTTGGTGTCCGTCACATGCTGTCCGTTGTCCATTGTGCAGTTGTCAACAATTACCTTGTGTGCACTGTAGAGGCCACATTTTCAGACAAGTTCAAAACTGGGCAACAAAGAAGGTCACTGTGACAAATCTTTGAAGAAAAACCTTGTGTGAGGGCAGATTTTTAGTTCAATACTCCTGAAAGTTGGTCAGAATGTTTGTCTTGGTAACATCTTGGACAGCTTTGGAACTGGGTCACATGGACTTGAAAAGTAGGTCTCTGGGAAAAATCTGAAAAAAAACCTTGTGTGCAAACATTGTGAAAAAAGCACAAAAAATACTGGTAATCAGCATTTTAATGCAGGTTACCAGCTTCCCTTTTCTCATTATTTTTACTTCTCTGTCAAAGACAACTTCCACAAATTGAGCCACATTTGACTTGTTGTTTGCAGATGCTTTGGGTTTGAAGAAATCTTAAATTTTGTTGTGTGGTAAAGAGTTAGATATCAATAATGAACCTGAATACTGATTAAGTATAATAAATGGATTATCAGACATTATGCACGCAAAATTAGACAGCATGGCGAATCGGAGACCTTATTTCTAGTATGCATGTAAACAAATAAATGCTTTCAAACAAATTCTTTCTCGTTAACTCTTAACTCTTTTCCACACAATCCCGACTTTTAATGACCCTAAAAGGGAAGGCTTTTGAAAACATTGTGGGAAAATGAGAAAATGCTGGTAACCAGCATTTTCTCCTTTTCCCACAATGTTTTCTACCCTATCAGAGACAGAAATCATCGTTTTAGAAACATTTAATTTGTCGTCTGCAAATGCTTTGAATTTGGTCCAGTGAAAAAATTTGTCGTTTGGTTAAGAGTTCAACTTGTCAAACAATTTGTAGCATAAGAGTAATGAAAGATTCTCGCAAAAGAAGAAAATGATTTTATGAGCAATTTCTCACATTGCCACAATGTCTTCAAAAGTGAACTACTGCAAAAGAAGGGTTTTGATGATGGTTATCTCGGAAAGCAGCCTGTGGAAGAATATGGCCCACAACATGCGAAATGAGACCTTCGGACATTTGTATAAAGTGTTGTCCCTGATTAGCCTGCGCAGTCCGCGCGGGCTAATCCAAGATGGCACTGTACAACTGCATAAGATATTTTCATACAGTAGACTTTCGGGAAACAGAAAATCACACATAAACGGGAAGTGTCCTCTCGGATTAGTCACAGACTGCGCAGCCTGATCTGGGACAATACACTTTTACGCATATGTCCGAAGGCCCCTTTTTGTGTGTTGCATGCCATATTGTGCAAAGTCTTCATAAAAGATACTAGGACTCCAGGAAAGGATGGATAGCTGCCTTGGCCACTGAAATATAGCTAAGTTAATGTTGAAAACTGCATTAACCCTTTCCCAAACAAGCCCTGGTTTTCACGTGTCCGCAGAACAAGTCTTTTGAAAACACTGTGGGAAAAGGAGAAATTGCTCGTAACGAGCAATTTCTCCTTTTCCCACAGTGTTTTCTACCCTTTTTGAGAACTTTCTGCCATTTTCATCAAATTCAAAATTGTCGTCTGCAAACTCTTTCAATTTGGACCAGTCTAAAATTTGTCGTTTGGGAAAGGGTTAAACACCATACAAACAAAGAAGTGCAAAAGTAAAAATTTATCTGCAAGTGGTAATTTTTTTACAAATTGTGGAATAGATTTGGAGATATCATAGTATCACAGTGTTATGTTATATAGTCACTCGAGAAAGCAGTTTACTATTTTTAGGTTGGAATCTGTCGACCTGGAGATTATGGCTCTGATGTTTCTCATTTGAATCTACATAAAACATTCTGTATCCCACATGGTGGTGGGGGACCTGGTATGGGGCCCATAGGAGTGTAAGTCAAGGAACTGATTTCTTCATTGTTCCCTTGCCAAACAAATAGTCTGTTTGTCTACATGCACAAAAGCATATTTGTACTGCAAAAGCCTTCAAATAGTTTTCTTGTCATTGTTTTGAAACTTTGTACATTATTTTTAGCTCAGCTGTTTATAAAGAAAACATTAAGATATTGTCTTAGCCCTTGCGTCGTCTGCACCATTGTTGTCTGTGTCATTGTGCGAAAACTTTGACATTTTATAATATCGCTGTTCTTACTGAAGATATTTGCTTCAAGCTTGGACAAGTTGTTAATAGTCAAAAGGGGAACCTATACAACAACAGCAGGTAACCATCAAAGTATTTTTGACAGGGTTATGTCACTTTTTCGACTTAAAATTTTCACTAAAAATCAAGCATCCCCAGCCGAGTGTTGGCAGTGCTCTTGTTTACCAGAAAATGTAGATGTTCAAGACATTAAAGTTTTGGAGAAGTATAACTCCTCATTATCCCCCATTTGCAGATAACTTAGACATTTTAGCAAAATGCCCATGGATTGGTATTCTGTTTTTCTACATCAACACATGTACATATGGCAGGGATATTAAGTTACTTAATGCTGCAGTTTTATTTATATATAGCCATGCTCTGTGAAAAGTGGGCTTAATGCATCTGCGAAAAACCTATGATCCAGTTCAAGCCTGCATGAACTGCGCAGGCTGACCTGGGCCGAAAATTTTCGCTATTGTTCAATTTTCTGTATGTCAAAGGACTGGTCTACCTTACGATACAGTTGGTTGTTAGACAAAATGAATTTCATGGAGCCCTAATTATGTGATGTCTTGCTTAGTATGATGCATCATGGATATGCATTAAGCCCCCTTTTGACAGAGCATGGCTCATATTTATTAACCTACCATACTTGCTTGCATAAACCAAAATCTATTACAAATTACACAGAGCGCACAACTTTCAAGGAAATGAAAATACCATTTTTGATAGTTTGCAAAATATTGTGTATTTTCAGTAAACAACATCTGGCCCCTTTCTTACCCACACATCCTGTGATACCTCCATATGGAACCAGGAATCCTGAAGCCAAAGCATTTGGTGTAGTTTCAGCAGCCCCGTATGGATCTAGTGCAATTTTACCAATATCATGGGCTTACATTAAAATGATGGGTCCCGTTGGTTTGCGAAGGGCGTCTGAGATTGCAATATTGAATGCTAATTATATGAGTAAAAGATTAGAGGGTTACTTCAAGACCTTGTACACCAATGAAGAAGGTTTGTAAACTGATCTATGTCACATAGGGTTTTAAACGTCTAAAGCATTTGGCATCAGGTGGCTATTGAGATAAAAGTTTTAGACAAGTCTTAAAAAATCTTATTAACTCTTTACCATGCAGTCCCAACTTTTAATGACACTAAGGAAGAAAGCTTGTGAAAACATTGTGAGGAAAGGAGAAAATGCTGGTAAACAACATTTTCTTTTTTTCCCAAAACGTTTTCTAACCATTCAAGTTTAAATTCCAGTTTTTGAGTCAGTTCTATTTTGTCATCTGCAAATGCTTCCAATTTGGACAAGTCTAAAATTTTGTTGTTTGGTAAAGTGTTAACTCTTTACCAAATGACAGAATTGTAGATTGGTCCAGATTGAAAGCATCTCCAGACGACAAATTGGGTGTGGCTCAAATGACAATTTTGGTCATTGATAGGATAGAAACCATTGTGGCAAAAGGAGAAAATGCTGGTTCACCTTTTCCCACAATGTTTTCAACAGTCATCTTCCTCAAGGTCATTAACAATCAGGATTGTATGGTAAAGGGTTAAGCAAGCTTTCAGCAAGCCTTTAACTCTTTGGAAAACAACAAAATTTTAGACTTGTCCAAATTGAAAGCATTTGCAGACAACAAATTTTATTTTATGCAAATGATGTGATGAATTATCAAACAAAAAAAAATGAAAGTAAAAAATGGCGATTCAGGAAGTGGTAGAAACTTGCACAACGATAAAAATTCTGTGTAAACTTGGTGCGTAGTCCATCTGAAAAGTTTAATTTACTAAAAGAAGCTGGGATAAAGCCACAACTGAAAAAATCTGCAGTGTTCAAGTGACATGTGTAGTTTTAAAAATGGCGAAAGAGTGTTGAAGGTGATCCAATAGAGAGCACAACATCAAATTAAATAACATCCTAGTTAAATGACATTAACATCATGGCATGCTCCGGGTAGCCCTTATGATCACTGTGAAAGGAGTCTTAGCAACTGTGTTTTTTGATCTGTATGTCTGAAACTTTCCAGTTTTGTCCATTATGAATGGATCTTAATATAATAGCCTTAGTAGTTTTGTATTAATTAACAAGTTCCACGACATTTTTGCTCAGCCTGCGTATATGATATAGTCAAAGTCTTCATACCTGATTACCTTATGCAGGTAACTTCTCCTCTTGGAACAGGCCCTTTCTGAAAATATTGAGGCAAACTGATGTTACAGTGATGATAAAATTTGTGCCAATTTCTCCTTTCATGATGATAGACTTTAATAATTTTTTTTCAGGATTTGTGGCTCATGAGTTTATCATAGACTGCAGGGACTTCAAGAAGTCAGCAAATGTTGATGTGACTGATATTGCAAAAAGATTACAAGATTATGGTATAATATTTCATGCCTTTTGATAGTTTATCAAGAAATAATGATTACGATGGATTATGGTTTGGTATTTCATGATTACAGCCAGTAAAAAACACCAATTTCATATTTTCTAACACTTCAATTGAAGGCAGAGGCAGTAGTTCCTGTGCAGTATTTACAAAGGTAAACAGCATGTGCCATTCAAATGGAGGGAAACATGATGTAATTTACGTGGCATTTACCCTATTTTTTTCCCTCTTTACGTAATATTTTAATGCGTTGTTAATGGGGGGGGGTACTCCACTGGGAATTACCAAAGATGACGTACTGGATTTTGACGAAAGTTCAAATAAAAAAGGGGTTAGAAGCATGAAATAATATTTTTTTTTATGGTGAAAGATCAAAATTTATTTCATCGAGTGAACATCATTGGTAATATTTTCACAAGTGGCACACAGCCACCTTGAAAATACTGAAAGTTGTGATAATGATCTATACCTTGAAAATTCTGAAATCAGAAAGGGATTCCGATTCAGAGATAAGTTCGAATTATCAGTGTAATCAGATTATTGAAAGTTTAACTGAAAATATTTTCATGATCATGTAGGGTTACTACATATATGAATGGCAGTTTTTTTCAGAAAAGAAGTGCATGAGCATTTCTCAGTGCTTGTATAAGAACTGCTGCTACAGTTTTTCTCAAGACATGTTCTAGCCATTGCTTCTTGCTTCTTAATTACAATGACATACTTAACCCTTATCCTGCTAAATAAGTGAAATGAAAATTTCAAGCCGATAGTGTTTGATTGCCAGCTCGGCCAATTTCTTTCCAAGGATCGATGATAGTCATTGCGACAAGATTCATTCCTCTCTCACAGCTTATTATTTCAACTATGGTTATGTGGGAAAGCAGCTTATGTCTTGAAAAGAATATTTTTTTTACGGAGCACTGGTAAAAGAAACTCCAGGAAGGCATAGAGAGGTGCACTGGCCACCGCAATATAACTGAAATAATGTTGAAAATAGCGTTAAATACCATACAATGAAGCCTATTGTAAGATCCCAAATTTTGGTACTTCTAAGGTATTTTGAGAGGATAAGTATCTCCTTATCGGACAGTGTAGATGTAAGATCAGACTGCACGTTATGTGCAGTCTTATCTTGATCTACACTATCTGCAAAAGGTCCTTGAGTCACACTTAGCAGCCTAAGGGTTAAACAAAATTGTGCAGACAAATTTGAAAACATCCTTGTAAAAGGGAAATGGACATGAGTTAAACTGAAACACATGAACACATCTCCAACTGCCAGAACTTATCAAAAGAGATGTGCAGCAGGATGAAACAAATCATCCTCTGTCCTCAAATTATTGCATCCTTGAAAAAGTCAGAATTGATTGTAATTGGATTTTTTTAACCCTACTGATGGCAGAGGGATATACTTTTCGCATCATCTATCTGCCCATCTGTCCGGACAAATATTTTCTAAAATCGTAGACAAAAATTGATGAAACTTCATACATGTGTTCCTTATGATAGTCTGCCGATGTACAATTTTTGCTTTTTCGATTTAATGCCGTCCCATGGAAAAGGGGGCTTGATGTATATTTCCATTATGGACCAATTTCTCTTTAACTACTGGACAAAATTTTATGAAACTTCATATTTATATTGTTTATCATAAGCCAAAGACAATCAGTATTTGTTTTTATGTAAAGAAATGCCATGTCATTGAAAAAGGGGCAAAATTATTAACCAATAACAAAAAGGCTACACATACATGCAAAGCACAATACCTCTGATATGTTTCTATCAAAAAAGGTATTTTTTGGCAGGGAATATCATTACAACAAAATAACTTGTCATTGTTTTTCAGGTTTCCATGCACCAACTACCTCCTGGCCAGTGGCTGGAACTCTGATGGCTGAGCCCACAGAGTCAGAAGACAAAGAAGAACTAGACAGATACTGTGATGCACTAATTGGTAAAATCAGATCAAGATTTTTACTCTTACGTAACTCTTTACCAGACAGCAAAATTTTAGACTTGTAGATATTGAAAGCTTTTGTAGACGACAAGACAGATGTTTTCCCAAATGACAATTTCTATTTTTTAAAGGGTAGGAAACATTGTGGAAGAAGGAGAAAATGGTGGTTACCAGCACTTTCTCCTTTTCCAACAATGTTTTCAAAAACCTTCCAGCATAGGGTCATTAAAACCTTGGATTTTGTGGTAAAGGGTTAAGTGCTGCATGGGGAAAAGGGTTTATCTAAATTGAAGTTGGGAAAATGAAAGTAGAGTTTACCGTAGGTAGAAGAAAATGTCAGGTTGCTAGTAATTGTGATATTATTTGTTAATTACTATTTGCATCTAATATTCTAGTCTTCTTTATACTTCTCAGCAATACGGAAAGAGATTCAGGAGATAGAGGAGGGAAAGATGGATCCCAAAATTAATCCATTGAAGGTATGAGGGGGCATTTATGACTTTTGACTGATAGCAGAAGAGCTTATCTTGAGAAATGGGTTGAATGATTTAAATAACAATCATAAAACATTGTTTGAAAAGAGCAGTTGTTCTTTTTATTTAAATGACAGCCATGAAACATTGTTGGAAAAGAGCAGTCATTCTTAAAGGCTCATTAAATCAAGACGGGTGTTAAAATACATTTAAGTTTAAATCATACCATTTAAAAGTTTGGAAAATATTGTGAAGATGACAATCTGTTATTGTACAGTCTGTCTAAGCGTTAGTCTCTGACAGAAAAAAACTTTTTAAAATCAGGCAAAAAGTAAACAAAAGATAGAGTGACCTGGCAACCTAGATTTGATATTAATACCTCTACCAGTGACTAAATACGGTATTGTAACCGACAGCACAATAACAGATTGTCATCTTCACAATATTTTCCATACTTTTAAATGGTATGGCTTAAATTTGAATGCATTTTAAGACCCATTTTGTTTACTTTTTCGCAGCTGTTGTTACATTAACAAGCAAGAAATCACTTTCCTATAGTGTTTGCAAATGAATGCTTTACTCTGGGATGTGTAAAGTTGTATATGTATGATGACAGTTTGAAAGCCAACATAAATTGTTGTCATGGCATTAATTTTGTCCTCTGGCAAATTGTATTTTCAGCGTGAATGATGTATTTTCTTGGCAAACTGTGCAGCAGCAGTGTCTACTTCATGCAAGAACACACCACTTGGTACACATAACTGTATCTCCCATTTGGAATGAAAAAATAGGAATTTTGTGTTAAACAGAATTTTTAATGATATTTTGTTTTTATCCCCATTAATTCTAGATTTTATTATTTCTTCATTGTAGATGGCACCTCATTGTCAAATGGATGTGATCTCAGACTCATGGGATCGACCTTATGACAGAAATAGAGCTGTTTTTCCTGCTGTAAGTTTACTTCAAACTTGTAACAAACCAGAGTCATGTGTTTAGGACACCAAATTGTCAAATCTGTACAATAAGTCGCTGTTCCTTAACCCCCCTCCTTTTCCCGCAATATTTTCAAAAGCAGCCAAGGGTTAGGGGGGGGGGAAAAAAAAATGATAAGTGTCATGCTCTGGCAAAAGGGGGCTTACTGTACTTCTGTAATGCATTGTACCAAGCAAGTCATCACAATATTATACATCCCTAAAATCAGGTTTGTATAACAGCCTACTGAATCAATAGGTACACTGGTCCTTATACATGTAAAAAATGGACCAAAAGTAAAAATATTTGGCCCAGGTCAGCCTGCGCAGACTGCGCAGGCTGACCTGGGTTGATACTTTTTTTTCAGATGCATTAAGCCCCCTTTACACAGGGCATGGCTCATGTTTAAAGTTGTTAGATAATTCATTGCATGATATAAATTTTTGAAACTCGTCTGCCAGAGTTGAAAAAAGAAAAGCTGTGTAGAAGTACCCCACCTCATCATCATAGAAGTATCAGTTATTTATTTCAATGAATTTGGGTGCATTGTGTTTATGCATTGGTTTCCAAATGTTTCCTTCAATATTAGCAGCCTGTGCTTGAGACAAAGAACAACCAATCAACCATCCAAACAAACGACAAAATTATATACTGGTCCAAATTGAAAGCATTTGCAGACGACAAATTAAATGTGGTGCACATAATGGAATTTGTGTCCGAAAGAGTAGAAAACCTTGTGGGAAAAGGAGAAAATGCTGCTTACCAGCATTTTCTCCTTTTCCCACAATGTTTTTTTTAAAAAACATTCTTTCTACAGGGTCGTTAAAAGTCGGGATTGTGTGGTAAAGGGTTAAATTGTATGGCTTAGTGGTGTTAACTTACAAAATGGATTCCTTGAAAGATGATTTTCTTGTTGTGAAGGGAATGAAAAGAATAGTCATGAAAATATTGTGGCATGTTCAGCATTTAAATTCATATTTTTTATGGATGTAAATTAGTGAAACCACAATAATTATCCATAGCAGAAAAGGGGTTTCGGACAATTTCAGGTGCTTTCAAAGACACTCTAGATGTACTAAATGTACTGTTTTGGACCATATTGCAAGCCTGGCTAAATTCTTTTCTAATTCTTAATTCTTAGACTGGCTATCTGATTGGCTGAGACAGAACATCTCAGCCAATCAGATTGCCAGTTTTTGAATATAGGATGTGACAGAATAATTAAAAATCCATGTTGAAGTTAGCCGAAGATCTTGGATCAAAAAATGTTTACCATTTTGTTGAATGTTCTCGACAACTTGGCCTCTGAATACGGAACAACTTGACTATTTTTGCAGGTGGAAAATATCCATTTTCATGTATGTAGCAATGTAACATTACCATAGTACTTTCATTATTTTCACTCAGATTAAAGAAAATCAATAAAAACGATAAATATGATTAAAAAGCTGATGCTCAAATGTGCCCTTATGTAATAACACTTTACCAGACAAAAAATTAAAAGTTAAGCATTTACCCCATTAATTTTATCAAATATAATATAATTGTCCAAAATGAAAGCATTTGCAGACGACAATTTCAGTGTGGCTCAAATGGTGCAATTTTTCTTTGATAGGGTAGAAAAAATTGTGGGAAAAGGAGAAAATGATGGTTACCAGCATTTTCTCCTTTTCCCACAATGTTTTCAAAAGGCTTCTTTCCCACTTCCCAGGGTCGTTAAAAGTCTGCATTTTGCGGTAAAGGGATAAAATTCTGTTTCCTCTCCATTTTGCAGGCCTTTGTGACCCCAGACACGAAGTTCTGGCCTACAGTTGGTCGTATAGATGACATTTACGGAGATCAGAACCTTGTATGTACATGCCCACCCATGTCCGTCTATGAATCTCCTTTCGTTGACGATGAAGAAGCCAGGAAGATGGCATCCATGGCTTCAAAATAAATCATGTCTGTTTGAACACTTTCGCCGCTAAAACTTAGACCATGCTAGATGAACTTCTTACACAGGAAGATTCAACTACTGGCAGAAATTTATCTGAAACTACCTTATTTCAGTGCCTGTCAATGAGTCTTCTGCTTAACCCTTTAAGCACCTTTCACTGCTGTAGTTACCTTTGCGGCCGGTGTAGATCAAGATCAGACTGCACAAAACGTGCAGTCTGATCTTTCATCTACATTGCCCGCTTTGCTGAAATTCTGCAGACAAGAAGTGGCCACGAAATTGCAATTATCTGGGTGTATATCTTGACTGAAAATGTCAGTTGGGTTTATTTGGCGCTTTAAGGGTTAAGACTGATTGGAAAAAATAGAATTATTGGGAAAAGGTGTCAAATTGAACTTAACCCTTATCCTGCTAAATGACTTGGATGAGACTTTCAAGCTGATGGTAAAAACCAATATTTTGGTATTTCAAAGTTATGTAGATTGGGGAAATATCTCCTTTTCCGACAGTGTAGATCCAAGATCAGACTGATCTTGGTCTACACTGTCCGAAAAACGTCCGTGGGTAGCGATTAGCAGCCTAAGGGTTAAGCAGATTTCACAAGGTTTTTTGAAAATACATCATTATATACATATTGAATAGAGTATTTTATTCTTAAGTTTTGATTTCCATGACTACAAAGCTTTCAGTTATAAACCAAACCTACCCTTTAATCCTTTCCCACAGGACAAATTTTAGATTCATCGCATTTCAAAACATCTGCAGATGGTAAATTTGAAATTGGTACAAACATGCTTAAGGTCTCTGATAAGGTAGAAAACATTGTGGGAAAAGGAGAAAATGCTGTTTACCAGCATTTTCTCCTTTTCCCACAATGCTTTCAAAAGCTTTCTCCTGCAGGGTTGGTAAAACTCAAGATTGTGCAGTAAAGGGGTAAAAGAGATGGATATCCAACATACTCTAAGTAGTTTGTGTAAAATACCATTCCTTTTTTGTGAAAAGACTTTTTGATCAATATTCAGAGTCAAGAAGTTGACAGTGTTGTTTGAGAGTTAGATTCCATCTCTTGTGCAGTCTGATCTTGATCTTGGCTGTCCCCCCAAAATCTAAATCATGTTCCTCATGGTGTTAACACTGTACCAGACAAGAATATTTTAGACTCTTCTATTTTGAAACCATTTGCAGATGACAAATTGAACGTGGTGTAATTGAAAGGTTTTGTCAGTAAAAGGATAGAAAAAATTGTGGGAAGAGGGAAAAATGCAGGTTACCAGTATTTTCTCCTTTTCCGACAATGTGTTCAAAAGCCTTTTTCTTAAGTGTTGTTTAAACATAGGTTTATATGGTAAATGGTTAAAAGTGTGATATAGTAAAGCCTCGCTCTGGCAAAAGGTCGTTTTATGCATCTACGTGATACATTATAACAAGCAAATCATTACAGTATTATGCATCCATAAATTCCTTTTTGTATAATAATGGACGAATCATGAAGTACACTGGTCCTTTAACTTGCGGAAAAAATTAACCAATAGCAAAAGGTTTTGTCCCAGGTCAGCCTGTGCAATCCGCGCAGGGTGACCTGGGTCAAAACCTTTTGCCACATGCATTAAGCCCCCTTTCCACAGAGCATGGCTCATTTTATATGTGTTTGTGGGAAAAATGGCATTTGCAATGGACATATGTCATTTGTTACTTTCGTGGTCATTTATGTCATTATGTACATGCACATACAATTAAATCTGGCCATCTTAAATGTTAATCATTTGTAATTCAGCCCATTGTAACAATGTTTTATGTTAAAAAGTTGAAATATGTGAAGAAAGTCATTCTTAAAAAGTAAGTGGGGGCCTTTTTCCAGATTTTATATTTTGTTTTTCTGCTTTATTTCATTTTCCTTTGATGATTGAAATAATTGATTTGGTTATAATTTAAGTATGTAATTTAATGTAATAATTTAAGTATATAATTTAATGTAATATATATGATTTAAGTTATACTTATTGCACAAACACAACTTTATACACTTTGCAGTACATAGCATTTGTGGCATATACAGATCAGGAGCAAACACTTTTCACGGGTGTAGGACAAAAGCCCCATAGGATGAAAGCCCACTAGGACTATTGTCCATGGGGAAATAAACCCATGGTACTGAATAAAGTATCAGATTATGAGCAGTTACTTCTTATCCTCAAATTTGCACACTGAGTTTGGTTTTAGTAATCAATTTTATCTGTTCTAGCAACAGAGAAAATTATTATTGTGTAAGAGCTGACATAAAATTTCTGAAACTTTTCTTGTGTGTTTAAACAACCTGAGATACGAATGATATTTATTTGAAATATATGTAACCCCAAAAATAAGGGGGACTCTGTTACTTGTTTCTTCTAACATGATATGCCAGGGTAACTTTACCTCTCAGTATTTCAAGATTTCAATAGCAACAATATGCCATATTATCTACAGTATGCCCGCCAGGTGTCATGCAGGTATTGCTGCACATGGAGGTCACACCTGATATTGACTTCGATTCCATCTCTGCTGTATGTTTTAGGTAAAATAAAGAATTACCTAACAATGAAATTCAAGGATTTGCTTATTTTTGATTATATATATATATATATACATGTATATGAACACATAAGATGAACAGTGACTTCTGATCTTTTACGTTTTTAGAAGTACAGACAGGATTGTTTGGTAAGAGGTTGAATTGTATTTTCTACTGATTATCTCTATTTTACAAGGATGTTTTCAAGTACTTGTGATTAGGTCAGTCAGAGGTATTAAAAAGACAGTAATAAACATATTTGCAAACTTGCAAATCAAGTGCTGTGATCTAATCACCTTTTTATCTGTGGTGTTTTTGTATGATCTTGGATAGGATTGATGTTGTAAATCTCAATATTTTAACTGACAGTCAATAAGAACTTCTTTACTCTTTTTCCAAAAAGATACAGTAAAAAAGCAAAAAGTAGGAGGATATATATTATTTAATATCATGGGGTTTTGTCTGTATTTTTATTGTGCACGAGGCTTTTGTCCTATGTTGTTTAAGTCTTATGGGGCTTTTGTCCTATGGTGCTTTTGTCCTATGTTGTTTTTGTCTTATGGTGCTTTTGTCCTATGGTGCTTTTGTCCATGAGGCTTTTGTCTTAAGGGGCTTTTGTCCATGAGACCTGTGTCCTATGGGGCTTTTGTCCATGGTGATTTGGTCCATGAGGCTTTTGTCATATGGGGTTTTTGTCCATGAGGCTGTTTTCTTATGGGGGCTTTTGTCCATGAGGCTTTTGTCCCATTGTGCTTTTGTCTTATGGGGCTTTTGTCCTATGGGGCTTTTGTCCATGAGGCTTTTGTCCTATGGGTCTTTTATCCATAACCCCTTGTAACAAGCAATTTCATCTCTTCTGACTTGCTTTAGTACTCAGAATAGATATTTTCCATTTTCCTCTTTTTTTCTCTTTCATTCACTGGCTTTGTGTAGATTTATAAATGTTCAGTGTTGTATTTGATGCAAGGTTATTGTTGTATCTATAATTTTTGTCCCGAGTTATAAAATTTTTAGCAAAAGTGCTATGATGTCAGCCATCGCAACTTTTGTGTAATCATACAAGATGGTATTAGTTAGCTTTTCTAAAAGATAACTCTTTACCAGATGACAAAATTCTAGATTTAACATAATTTATGATGAGTTAGATGTGGCTTAAATGATGAAATTTGTCACTGAAACAGTAGAAAACATTGTTGAAAAGGGAAAAAATGCTGGTTACCGGCATTTCCTCCTTTTCCTACAATGTTTTCAAAAGCCTGTTATGTCCGGGTCATTAAAGCTCATGATTATTTGGGAAAGGGTTATTGTAAAATAAATGTCCTCCATTATTTATCATCATCTTTACACTCATCACAGTGCACTTGTGACTCCATTTTTTCCCCCAGAAAACAGTGCAGTAACAATTTTCCTGATAGCTTCATTAATCTGTGCTGCAACTGCTTTGAGTTAATTAACTCTTTACCAAACGAAAAAATTTTAGACAAGTCCAAAATTGAAAGCATTCGCAGACAACAAAATAAATGTGATTGAAAAATTGATATTTGTTTTGGGAAGGGTAGAAAATATTGTGGGAAAAGGAGAAAATGCTGGTTACCAGCATTTTCTCCTTTTCCCACAAGGTTTTCAAAAGGCTTCTTTCACAGGGTTGTTAAAAGTCGGGATTGTGTGATAAAGGGTTAAACTCATTACCTCATGATACAGATTTTCAGCCTACGATTTTGAAAACTTTGTAAAATATTGAAAAATAAAATTAATTCAGCTTTAATACATGTCAAAATGTTAATTACATTGTGGCAAAAGGCGGGATGGCTGATTACAAACCATTTTTTGCATTTTGTCATAATGTATTTAAAGCGGTCTGTCACAAGATGCATAGAACTTTCTACTAATGGTCATGTGATAAATGATATATTTAATTCTTTACCAGAATAAAACATTTTAGACTTGTTCATTTCAAGAGCATTTGCAGATGACAATTTAACTCTTTACCATACATCAAAATATTAGACTTGTGCAAATTTAAAGCATTTGCAGACAAATTAAATGTAGCTCAAATGATGAGATTTGTTTTGGAAAGGGTAGAAAACAATGTGGAAAAAGGTGAAATCGCTGGTTATCAGCATTTTGTCCTTTTCTCACAATGTTTTTTTTTGGTCCTGCATAGCTCAGTGGTAGAATGTGGGACTCGTAACCTGGAGGTCCTGGGTTCCAGCCCCACCTGATCTGCCAAGTTTTTTCGTGGGAGTGTCCTTGGGCAAGACACCTCAGAGCCCTAGCCTAGTACTGATGAAACAAGGAAATACATGAATATGTGAGCTGTCGCTGTGATATAACTGAAATAATGTTGAAAGCGGCATAAAACACCATTCAATCAATCAATCACAATGTTTTCAAATGCCTTCTTTCTCTGGGTCAATCAAACTCGGGATCGTGTGGTAAAGGGTAAACTGTGGGTCAAATGGTGGGATTTGCATTGAAAATAGAGAAAACATTGAGGAAAAACAATAAAAATGTGGTTACCAACATTTTTTCTTTGCCCACAATGTTTTCTAAAGGCCTTTTTCTCAGGGTTGTTCAATCTCGGGATTGTGTGGTAGAGGGTTAAATTAGTGCATGTTCGGATCATTGAAGCTGAAGGTAACTGATCAGATGAAAATTATGTTTTTTCAAAGTTTGACTTTAGCCTTAGTATACCAAATAAACCTGACCCACATTTTCAGTCCAGAAATAAAACACGAATGATAGCAATTTCAAGGCTACTTTTGTCCAGAAATTCTCAGCAAAGCAGCCAGTAGAGATCTAAGATCAGACTGTTTTTGTGCAGTCTGATCTTGATCAACACTGAGTGTGAAAGCAGCGTAAGCTGTGAAAGGCAATCTAAGGATGAGTATGTTAACAGTATTTGGGTGTGGTGTTTGTATATTTTCGTTATTAAATTTGTTCCAAGAAAGATATTAAAACCATTCTGTTATCAAAATATTGTGTTTTTCAATGTTTCAACTAATCCAATAAATCAACAAAGCAGTTATGTTTTTTTAGCACTGCTGGCTGAAGGCCAATAGCTTTATGTCATGGCCTAGTGTCAATTCTGTGTCTGTCTGTCTGTCCGTCGGTCTATGCATTAACTTTTATTTCAAGCATCTTCTTCTCTGAAACTACCCATCCAATTTTGATGAAACTTCACAGAAATGCTCCTGCCCTGGCCCTCTTCAGAATTCCTTCAAAGAATTTGATTCTAACAAAAACTCTGGCTGCCATGACAACAAAACTGCGAAATATTGAAAGTCTTTAAAAATCTTCTTGTCAGAAACCATAAGGCCTAGGGCTACCAAATTTGGCATGTAGCTTCATCTAATAGACCTCTACTGAATTTATTGAAATTATAGCCCTTTGGCTCAAAATTGGCCCTGCCCCGGGGTCACAAGTTTTACATGGGTTTATATAGTGAAAATTTAGAAGTCTTTTTTTGAAACCATAAATTATAGGGCTACCAAATTTTGCATGTAGCATCATCTCGTGGACTCCTAATGTTATTCACATTATAGCATTTAGGTCGAAATTGGCCCCACACCAAGGGTCACAACTTTTATATGGGTTTATGTAGTGAAGACTTTAAAAAATCTTTTGGTCTTGACTGTAAGGCCTAGGGCTACCAAATTGGCCTGCTGTTTCATATAATGTATTGTAGACCTCTTACCACAAATGTCCCATTTATAGCCCTTGGGTCAAAACCAGCCCCACTTTGGGGAGTCACGAGTTCATTATGGGCTTACCAACTGAAAACTGAAAGAATCGTCTGTTTCCTAACTGTAAAGTCTAGGCTTACAAAATTTTGCATGAAGCTTCATCCCATGGGACCTGTAGCAAAAATGTATAAACTATAGCACGGGGGAGGGGGGAGAGGGGGGTTTAACACATTTTACAAAGGCTTAAATAGTGAAAACTTTGAAAATACTCTTTTAGTATATGAAGTCACTATTTAAACTTATGTGAACTGATCAAGGGAAATAACTCCTGTTGTAACAGATATATAGTTTGTTACCATTTACCTCCCTTGTTTATCACACTGCACTAATACATGATTTTTGTTGGGTATTCAAGTTCTTTTGAAAAAAAAAAATGTTCCGTTTTTAGAGTGAGTATCATTCACTTTTTTGTTCCAGAACTTTACCATTCATGCCATCAAAAAATGTTTTCTACTTCAAAGATCTGGAAATCTTCTTGTTAAAGCACTTTTTTTCAGAGTTAATTGATAATTTGTATGAATGATACTTGATTAGACCTGCTTGTGTATTTATTCACTGGCATAATCTTTGCAATTGAATTGGGGTTGGGGGGGGGAGGCTGGGTTAGGCCATTTTCTATGAAAGTTTATTGCGATACAGACTTCTTATCACAATTAAGTGCATGATGCTTCTGTTTTAATGGCAGTGGAGCAATACAGGCCATCACTGCCCTCTTGTTTTTATTCCTGCTGGAGCCAGTCATTGTATAAATTTCTTTGGACAAGTCAATTGAGATCGGCACTCTTGCAATGATATACGGTAACTGAAATACTTCTGAAGTAAATATTGGATCACATCGGTTTTGCAAATCATACATCATGTAGGACAGCCATCAAAATAGATGATGCAGATACTACGGTTAACAGCATTTTCTCCTTTTTAGCTCCACTGGCTGAAGTCCATCAGGCTTATGTCATTGCCCTGTGTCCGCTGTGCATCCGTTTGTGTGTGTGCGTGTGTTAACTTTTATTTCAAACATCTCTCTAAAACTTCCCTTCCAATTTCGACCAAACTTTACAGAAATGATCCTGCCATGGACCTCTTTAGAGTTTCTTCTAAGAATTTGACTCCAATGAAAATTCGGGTTGCCATGGCAACAAAACTGAAAATTATCGAAAATCTTTAAAAATCTTCTTGTCCAAAAGGCCTTGGACTACTTAATTCAGCATGCAGATGTATCTAATGGACCCGCACTAAACATCTTTAAATTAAAGCTCTGGGGTCAAGATCAACCGCGCCCCAGGGATAACAAGTTTTACAGGTGCTTATTATATGAAAACTTTAAAAATCTTCCAAACCATTAAGCCTACGGCTACCAAACTTTACATGCAGTTTCATCTAGTGGATTCCTACGTAGGTCATTAAAATTAATAGCCCTGGCGTCATTATTGGCCCTGCCCCAGGGTCAGAAGTTTTGTATGCCTATGGTCTTATATAGTGAAAACTTCAAAATTCTGGTATTGGGTAATCAAGCTTTTTGGAAAGAAAATATTCCGTTTTCCGTGAGATTAATTTATTTTTGGTGTTAATCACTATGCTAAGATAATTTAAATATTAAATACAAAGTTAGGTTTGTATTCAGTTTTTTGTTCCAGAATTTCACCATTGATGTCAAAAATAATGTTTTCTGCTCCTGAAGTTTTAGAAATCATCTTGTCACAAAGCACTCTTTTGGATATTTAATTTATATTTACTGTGAATGCTACTTGATTAGACCTGCTTGTATTCAATGACACCTTTTTTGCATTTAGGAAATATATAACTTTTTATCGGAACTTGGCTTTGTTTAGCTCATCTAGGCACGAAGTGCTCAAGGCGAGCTTTTGTGATCATGATGGTGCCCGTCGTGCGTCGTCCGTCGTGCGGTCGTCAACATTTACCTTGTGTACACTCTAGAGACCACATTTTAGTCAGATACTAACGAAAGTGGGTCAGAATGTTTGTCTTGATAAAATATTGGACAAGTTTGACATTGGGTCACGTTGGGTCAAACAGTAGATCACTAGGCCACATCTTAGAAAAACCTTGTGTGCACCCTAGAGGCTACATTTTCAACTTGATACGCTTGAAACTTGGTCAGAATGTTGGTCTTGATGAAATGAAATTTCGGACAAGTTTGAAATTGTGTCATGTTTGGTCAAAAAGTAGGTCACTGGGCCAAATATTAGGAAAACCTTATGTGCACTTTAAGGCTACGTTTTATACCAGATACTAATGAAACTAGGTCATAGTGTTTGTGTTGATGATATCTTGGACAAGTTCAAAATTGGGTCATGTAGGGTCAAAAAGTAGGTCACTGGGCAAAAAAAAAAAAAAAAAAAAAAAAAAAAAAACTCTCTCGAAGCCACATTTTCAGCATGATACACTTGAAACTTGGTCAGAATGTTTGATATCTGTGACAAGTTCGAAATTGGGTCATATTGGGTCAAAAAGTATGTCACTGGGCAAAATCTTATAAAAACACCGAGTATACTTTAGAGGCCTGATACTCATGAAACTTTTTCAGAATATTTTTCTTGATTGTATCTTGGACTAGTTTGAAATTAGGTCACATCGGATCAAAAAGTAGGTCACTGGATATAATCTTAGAAAAACCGTGATTGTACTCTAGAGGTCATATTTTCAGCCTGATACTCATAAAACTTGGTCAGACTGTTTGTGTTGATGATATCTTGGACAAATTGGAAATTGGGTCATGTCGGGTTAAAAAATAGGTCACTTACATTCATCTTTTTTACATCATGTAAACCAGGGTCACTTTAGCTGTATCAGCCGTAGATGACTTTACTCAGATGAGCGCTTTACGGCCCTCTTTTTTGTAAGAAATTCTTTTGTCATACACACTTTTTATCATTTATGTCTCAATGCCAATTAAGCACATGACACATTTATTTAAAAAGACAGTGGAGCGATACAGGGCCAGCATGGCCCTCTTGTTTCCAAACGTTTTCAAAATTCTTCCTTTTTCAGAGTCTTTTAAACTCGGGAATGTGAGGCAAACGGATAAACTGCTCGTATATCCTGCAAAGGGTAGTCTCTAGAGCTAAGACTGTAGAATATGGACAACCAGCGCGTCGGGGCCTCGTAGTCTAATCCTGGTACACTTTCTTAAATACCATCATGTGATACAAATCACTTTCAGGCGAGGGCAACAGACTTCATTTTCGTTGATGCGTATGAATTGAGGCGACATTAAAGATTCCTTTAACCCTTTACCATATAATCCCGACTTTTAACGACCTTACAAAAGCAGGCTTTTGAAAACATTGTAGGAAAATGAGAAAATGCTGGTAACCAGCATTTTCTCCTTTTCCCACAATGTTTTCTACCCTACAGAGAGAGATCGTCATTTTGACCACATTTAATTTGTCGTCTGCAAATGCTTTCAATTTGGTTCGGTCCAAAATTTTGTCGTTAGGTAAAGAGTTAAGTGATGTATTAAGCCCTTTACTATTCGGTCCTATGTTTTAATGACCCTGAGACAGAAGGCGTTTGAATCCATTGTGGGAAAAGTGGAATACGCTGGTAAACAGAATTTCCTCACAGTGTTTTTCTACCTTTTCCAAGAAAAAATCCACGATTTGTGCAATGATTTATTTGTCGTCTTTTGATACTCCCAATTTAGGCAAGGTCTAAAATTTTGTTATCTTGTAAACAAGAGTCACGCCGACATCGAAAGGTTCTCAGAGGTGCATTCTACAATTATTTAGTAATTTGTTACATCAGACCAGACAACCGAATAATTATCCCAGACATGCCTCTTATGGTAAAAAGTTAAATATCACAGACAGGCTGATTCGCCATTAACCCATTTATGTACAGGCTAGTTTTAGAACCATCCGAATACTGTTACAGATCACACATGCATGGAACAAACATCCGGAAACAGGAACGTCCTTTTGATGTCATGCAAAACATTATGGGAACAGGAGCAGTTCCGTGTTTAATGCATTAATCCAGTTTGTATGTATATGTGCCATACTCTGGTTTGTTTGTTTGGTTTGTATTGGAGTTTAACGCCATTTTAACAGCTCAGGTCATATCATGGCGGTCAGCGACGCACCTATGTGTTTCCTGGCTTTCTCACACCAGTACTGACACAACTTTCTTTCCAAAGCCACTGACTACTTTTCTCACATGCATCAGAGGTGAGAGGCGAAAAATCGCCTGAAAGAAAGTTTGCCTCAACCGGGTATCGAACTCGCAACCACCAGGTCACGAGTCCGACACGCTAACCACTGAGCTACCCGGGCGGGCGCCATACTCTGATAAAAGGGATCTTAATGTATCTCCGTGATGCATTATACCAAGCATGTCGCATAATTGTGGATTCATACCTTCCATTTTGTCTAACGATTGACTGGGTCTGGAAGTTGGAATGGTCCTCTGGCATGCAGAAAATTTACAAACGGTTTCGACTCATGTCAGTCTGCGCGGACTGCGCAGGCTGACATAGGTCGATACTTTTCCCAGATGCATTAACTCTTTACCAAACGACAAAATTTTAGACTCGTCCAAATTGAAAGCATTTGCACACGACAAAATAAATGTGACTCAAAAATTGAAATTTGTTTCGGGAAGAGTAGAAAACATTGTGGGAAAAGGAGAAAATGCTGGTTACCAGCATTTTCTCCTTTTCCCACAATGTTTTCAAAAGGCTTCTTCCTCAGGGTCGTTAAAATGTCGGGATTGTGTGGTAAAGGGTTCAACCTCTTCGTCACACAGCACGGCTTCTTTATCAAGCATTTAATATTCTTAACTGTCATCGACTGACAGTGTTGCACGATACAAATTTGGCCTTCGTTCCGTATTTTCGCATTTTGAAAGCAGTTTCTTGACTGATTGGAAATTATCAAATATTTACGACTCGGTAAGCTTAGATCCAGCCATGGACCAAAAATAGACGATTTCCATTCAATTCCGAACCATTTGCCGATTTATGTCTGGGTTAGTATAGATGAATTTCAGAACATTTGTTGCTTCAAAGATTTTTTTCCTTATCGCGGCATAAGGCGATATTAGTCGGCTTTTGCAGACAGTGTTTATCAAGATTCGATTGCACAGAACTTGTAGTCTGATCTTGGATCTACACTGTCTAAAGTTTCTGTGAAAAATTCTAACCAAGGAAGCGTTGAAATTAGAAATTTTGGGTATTTTACTGTTCTAAAAGGGTCCTTTCATTTATGTGGCGAGATAAGGGGTAATACCGTCCTTTTATTAATGAATGACGTGATTACATATTTTATAAAAGAAAACCAGGGCCCGTATTCACCAACCATTCTTAAGAACATTCTCAGACTTATTCTCCAAGATCGTCTAAATTTTGAAAGTAACACAACTTCTGATTGGCTAAACCAAATGGTTTAGCCAATCAGAAGTTGTGTTACTTTCAAATCCAGAAAATTTTGGAGAATAAGACTAAGAATGATCTTAAGAATGGTTGGTGAATACGGGCCCAGGGCCCGTATTCACCAACCATTCTTAAGAACGTTCTTAATCTTATTCTCCAGAATTTTCTAGATTTGAAAGTAACACAACTTCTGATTGGCTAAACCATGTGGTTTAGCCAATCAGAAGTTGTGTTACTTTCAAATCTAGAAAATCTTAAAGAGTAAGACCAAGAATGTTGGTAAGAATGGTTGGTGAATACGGACCCAGTACACCCTGAGTCTTCAGTGACTATATGTGACATCTTAGAGAAAAAAGATGCATATACGTAACACATATGAGCCATGCTCTGGCAAAAGGGGGCTTAATACATGACACCAAACAAGTCATCACATAATCATGGATCCATAAAGTCCATTTGGCTAAGAACCGACTGAATCTTGAGGTAAGGCGGTCTTTGCACATGCAGAAAATTGACCCACAGCAAACAGTTTCGGTTCAGGTCAGCCTGCGCGGAGTGCGCTGGCTGACCTGAATCGATACTTTTTACAAATGTATTAAGCCCCCTTTTCAAAGAACGAACGAACGAACACACACACACACACACACACACACACACACACACACACACACACATTTAAATAGCTATCGTGATTCGTGATTTACATCCCTTTAACGAATGCAATTGAGACAGGCTAATCAAGGTTTCAATATACCTGCGCGCGCGCGCACACACACACACACACACACACACACACACACACACACACACACACACACACACACACACACACACACACACACACACACACACACACACACACACACACACACACACACACACACATTTAAATAGCTATCGTGATTCGTGATTACATCCCTTTAACGAATGCAATTGAGACAGGCTAATCAAGGTTTCAATATACCTGCGCGCGCGCGCGCGCACACACACACACACACACACACACACACACACACACACACACACACTTAAATAGCTATCGTGATTCGTGATTACATCCCTTTAACGAATGCAATTGAGACAGGCTAATCAAGGTTTCAAAAAACACACACACACACACACACACACACACACACACACACACACACACATTTAAATAGCTATCGTGATTCGTGATTACATCCCTTTAACGAATGCAATTGAGACACGCTAATCAAGGTTTCAATATACTTGCGCGCGCACACACACACACACACACGCACGCACGCACGCACGCACGCACGTGTGTGTGTGTGTGTGTGCACAAGTATATTGAAACCTTGATTAGCCTGTCTCAATTGCATTCGTTAAAGGGATGTAATCACGAATCACGATAGCTATTTAAAGCAGTTACCCTGAGATATGAATACGATTGATACACAGTGAATAGCAGGGTAAAGCCCAAATTCAACCAGACGTTAAAAACAGATTAACAACGAAAATATAGATACGAGAATGTAGATTCGTATATCATTCGGTCCGAATCAAGTATGGCTCCTTTTTTTCGGCGTAGCTGAATGTACTGGCTTTTCACCTACTTTTTTGGTAATGATAACAAATGAATGAATAGTAATGTTTGATTGGTCAAAAATGTAGAGAAGTTTATTTTAAGGGCCCTTGCCTATTTGCTGGCAAATTTACGCTATCTTTTTCTTTTTTTTTTTAAGATATTTCTTGTTTCAAATTTAATCAATCAAAATAAAAATAAGTCACCCATCGAGACATCCCAAGATATCTTTTTACTGGCCATTTTTTTTTTAAAAAAAATATACGCTAAATTTTCGTGACAAACTTGGTATTTCAGAAAATCCGATTTATACTGTCCGCTGAATAGTATTTGCATGAATTTACATTCTGATGGAAAGTGATATTTCTTACATCTCTTGGGCAATACGCGGTGAAATGTTTTCTACGCCTTCTTTTACAAAATCACAGTACGTCATTTAGCCTATCACGACCAAAATAGTTGCTGTTTTCAGACAGCGTAGATCAAGGTCAGACTACACGCTTGGTTCAATAATCTACACTGTCCGTTCTATACATGAATTTACATAAGAATGGAAAGTAAAAGTACTATTTTTTTCTTCAAACTCTTCGAAGGAATTCTAGAGTCGTCTGCATCGAAAGCACTTGCAGAGGACAAATCAAATGTCGCTTATATTATGAGATTTGTCTGTAATAGGGTAGAAAACATTGTGGGAAAAGGAGAAAATGCTGGTTACCAGCATTTTCTCCTTTTCCCACAATGTTTCCAAAAGCCTTCTCCTTCAAGGTTGTTACTCTGGATTGTGTACGCATCAACCCAGTAGTTGGTAAGTTTATTTTAGTCCTACCAAAAACCTTAAGTAACACAAGCGCGAAACATTTACATGAAACGGAAATATGTATTTCCACGCGGGGACCTTGTAGAAAATGGCGGATATTTGACCCTGAACAACCCTGTACAAGATAAGCCCTCGGTTTTTACGATTCTGACGACGAAGGCTTTAGAAAACAATGTTGGAAAATGAGAAAAGTGCTGGTAAGAAGAGTTCCAACCACCCCAGAATATTTCTACTCTTTCATACAACAAATTCTATCTTTTTAGCAACATCTTATTTGTCGACTGCAAATGTTTTCAATATGGACGCGTCTAAAAGTTTGCCTTCTGGGAAGACTTAAAGAGAAGGCATCCGATTGCTCAGTCGATAAGTTTGATTGACGGCGCCGATCGGTCAGTTTAGTATCTCCCAGCATATGAACTGTCTTCACAAGTTTGACAGTGTAATGTATCAGTCTGTCACAGTCTGATCAAAATCTTTTTTTCAATAATGACAATGTTTCCGAGTTTTCGAGTTTTTCAGGAAATGAAGAAAACCAATTCTTAACCCATTACCGTCCTGGCTCTAATGTGGCCTTTGGTTGGAAATGCTAACAGACTTTATTTACAGTATTGACGTGAGATGGCAACCATAAACAGTGGGCTGTTCTTGCGATGTTTCGATATAATACAGATACCTAGTCATTCAAATTAAAGCATTTGAAGAGCACAATTCCATTGTGACTCTAATGACCTAATATATCTTTGGATGGTTAGAAAATACTCTGGAAAAAAGAGGTATGCGATAACACTTAACCTATCAAATCCCCGAAAAACGCTACCCGTTTCTGGGCTTAACACACCCCCCCCCCCCACATGGGCCCCATTCTAGCTCTTGTGAAACTAGTCCAAATATTTAAAAGTGTACATGCTTATTTACCTTTCAGCACTTAATTATCGAACATCTCACATTTTATTTTATTTTTTTGCTAGTAACGTCCAAACGGGTCCCATTCAGCTCTATGTAACAAATTCGATCCCTGCAAAACCGGAATTATCACGAAAAAGAACCTGATCTACCTTCAGGAACAACTTCGTTTGGAAATATTCAGCCGCTGTCTTAACCCTTTCCCAAACGACAAATTTTGGACTGGTCCAAATTGAAAGAGTTTGCAGATGACAATTTTAAACTTGATGAAAATGACAGAAAGGTCTCAAAAAGGGTAGAAAACACTGTGGGAAAAGGAGAAATTGCTCGTTACGAGCAATTTCTCCTTTTCCCACAGTGTTTTCAAAAGACTTGTACTGCAGACACGTGAAAACCAGGGCTTGTTTGGGAGAGGGTTAATAAATAGGGCAGATTCAATCAGAACTCAATCAAATCACTTTCATGTGTGATTGCCGAAGGAGTCGCCGCCATGTTTTTCAGTCATACAGACGGTTGCATAACAAACCAGAATTCACTATAGATTTTTAACGAAATCTGTTTCAATAATCAAACAAGACCGTGCCGAACAAAATTTGGTTTTAACAGAAGACATAATAGGATTCTATACGTTGCATTACCCCATTTATGGTGGTTCATTCGGAACGATCGTATCTGTTCCACGGTAAATTTATAACAAAACAGGGTTGTGTTTAATCGGAATGGATTTAAGTCATAAATAGGCAAGTTTTGTACAAATATGCATTTTCAATTGAGAAATTATTGATTAATCTTACTTCTGATATATATTTTATTGATCAAGTTCTGCTACAAGTATCCGAATTTGCTGTTGAAACAGCGACAAAATTCGATGTCGGAGTTTGCTAAAGGAAACTATGAAGGAACCGATAAGACCCTACGTACACGATGAATGTCAAAATGAAAAATAAGGTACGTAGAGGCTTATAAATAGGACTATTTCAAAACCAGTGAAAGGTACAAATTCGGGAGCTGTAGCCGTGGTATGACTAAATAAGAGTTGAAAGCGACATAAAGACCCAATTAAACAAACAAACAGATGCAGATGTAGCAGGTGTTTTTACGTGTCGACCATTAGAATTTCATTAACAACCTCTGATGTATAACACCAAATACAAAATGGCGTCATGAAAAAAAAAAACAATGCCTCCCACGAGGTTATAGTTTCTGGAAAAATCAAAGCCAGAGCAATTATTTTGTTTCTGACGATCAGACCAGACACCATTTTATTTTTGTCATGTGAAACAGCATGGATGATTTACCGTAGAAGAAGCTGAATACTGGGCTAGACCTGTCTGGAAAAAAAAATGAGCCATGCTTTGCTAAAAGGGGGCTAAATGCCACTGCGACAAGTATCGACCCAGGTCAGCCTGCGCAGTCCGCGCAGGCTGACCTGGGCCGAAACTTTTCGCTATTGGTCAATTTTCTGTATGTCCAAGGACCAGTCTACATCATGATTCAGTCGGTTGTTAGACAAAATGGATTTTATGGATCCATAATTATGTGATGTCTTGCATGGTGCATTGCATCACGAAGATTCATTAAGCCCCCTTTTTACAGAGCATGGCTCATTTCTTACCATATTGCACCCATTACAGTGGTGATTCATCGATATAAGCCCTATCACTGTATAAGGTGACTTAGATAAGTAGCTATTGCGAATGACGTAGATCATGATAAGACTGCACAGAGAAAACGAATAAAGGTTAACCGTAGCCAGATAAATAACACTATGGCCCACCAGTCATTGTCAAGCGACAGCGGTGAACAATTCCAACCTCACAAGGGCTAGAAATGTGTCTCCGTTTCTTTTCTCATGACAAAACTCTCTGTGATGCTCGGTTACTTCGAAACTGCCTAAATCTATAATCGACAAGCCGTGCACCGTGAAAATGGTTGGCTTAATGCATCTGCTAAAAAGTATCGACCCATGTCAGCCTGCGCGGACTGCGCAGGCTGACATGAGTCGAGACTTTTTCAATATTTGTAAATTTTTCCACATGTCAAGGGACCAGTCTACCTCATATATCAGTTGCTTGTCTGACAAAATGGGGATCCACAACGGTGTGTTGACGTGCTTGGTATTATGAATCACGGAGATAAATTAAGCCCCCTTTAGCCAGAGCGCTGTTAGAACCACTTTTGTATGAAATAGATTTTTTTTTTTGTAATAAAAATTTTGACTTAGCTTCAATATTAACCAACTTAGTTCAAAACGGATATAATTATATTCGATAATTTTAACCTAATAGTTAACAGAAACATCGTCACATGTGGGAAAAAAATGAGTCTGAAAAAATTTTATTACAAAAGGCTGTTTATTGCAAAAGTGGTTGGAACGGAAAAAACAGCATTGTAATAAAAAAAAAATCCGGCTTATTACTATGTTATGATAACGCCGCAATAAGAGACAAACAGAGGACAAGAAATAGCTGTTTTCTAATGATTATGTGTCATACTGTAGACATAATTCTATGAATAATTAATGTATAATATTGCATAGTGTCATCACTGCATCTCTCCACTACAGTGCCATAATTAGCCATTATTTGTTCCCGCTTTCATATGAAAAGTCGGGTTTTATCTTAACCGTAAGAGTGCCGTTAACTCGTCACAAAACGACAATATTCTGGACTAGACATTTCTTTTTTTTTGTATTTTTTGTATTGTAGTTCAAAGGCGTTTTATTAGCTTAGGTCATATTTAGGCAGTCAGTGCACCTACACATGTGTTTCCTGGCTTTCTCACACCAGTACTGACACAACTTTCTTTCCAAGTCACTGACTACTTTTCTCACTTGCATCAGAGGTGAGAGGCGAAAAATCGCCGGAAAGAAAGTTTGCTTAAACCCGGTATCGAAAGCATTTTGCAGACGACAAAATAAACTTAGCTCAAATGATAACTTTTGTCTTTGAAATGGTACAAAATACTGTGGGGAAAGGAGAAAATGCTGGTTACCAGCATTTTCTCTTTTTTAACACAATGTTTTCAAAAGCCTTCTTCTTCAGGGTCGTAAAAACTCAGGATTGTTAGGTAAAGGGTTAACCGTTACCCTGCATAATTCAAATCGTTCACGAAAACAAAACTATGAGCCATGTTAAAAGGGGGATTAATGCATCGACAAAAAGTATCGACCCAGGTCAGCCTGCGCAGTCCGCGCAGGCTGACCTGGGCTGAAACCTTTTGCTAGGGGTCAATTTTCTGCGTGTTCAAGGACCACTTTGCCTGATGGATCAGTCCGTTGTTTTACAAATTGAATTTTTATGGATCCAGAATTGTGTAATGACTTACTTGATGTCATGCATCACAGTGATGCATTAAGCACCCTTTTGCCAGAGCATTTTTCTTCTTTTTTTTTATTACATTATTTGTCACTGAATGGGGTTTAGATGATCGAGACTTCTACAAGAGCGACGAAGAGATAGAACAAGACCAGGGTCCGTATTCACCAACCATGCCAAGAACGTTCTCAGTCTTATTCTCCAGAATTTTCTAAATTTGAAAGTAACATAACTTCTGATTGGCTAAACTATTTGATTTAGCTAATCAGAAGTTGTGTTACTTTCAAATTTAGAGAATCTTGAAGTGTAAGACTAAGAATATTCTTAAGAATAGTTGGTGAATACGGACCCAGACTGCACGTGTGAGCAGGCTGATCTTGCTTTATACTCTTTGCGAAATATACACATATGGTCGCAAACAACAGGATAACTGTTAACCTTTATCCCTGCTAAATAACTTAATTGGAACATTCAAGCCGATAATACAAACCCAAATTATATAAGCTGGGAAAAGTTATCTCCTTATCCAAGATCAGACTGCACGTTCTGACCTTTGATCTATACTGTCCGCCATGCTTTGACAGAGTCTGGTTGATAGCAGCCTTAAAGGCGCAATGGCGACCAAAGGTAAACAAAGCAGTGTTAAAATGCATTTAGATATAAATCATACCTTTTAAAAGTATGGGTTTGCTTGATTGTATGGTGTTTAACGCCGTTTTCAACATTATTTCAGTTAATATCGCGGTAACCAGTGCACCTGTCCATGCTTTCCTGGATTCTTTTACCAGTACTCCGCACAATATTCTTTCCAAGCCACTGGCTGCTTTCCCACATAACCATCGTCGAAACAAAGGTCATCTGTGAGAGAGGAATAAATCCTGTCACAATGACTATCATCAATCCTCGGCAAGAAATTGGCCAAGCCGGGTATCGAACCAGCGACCTCCTGTTTTCAAGTCCTGTACACTACCTACTGAGCTACCGGGGCTCGGTGTTAAAAGTATGGGAATTATTGTGAATATGACAATCTGATCTTGGACGGTAAGTCCAAGTGTTAGTCGCTGGCAGAAAAAAGGATTTTAAAACTAGGTCAAACGTTGCCAGGTCGTTCTATATTTTATTACTTTGTATCTGGTTTTTAATTTCAATTTTCTGCCAGTGACCTATGCTTGGACCGACCGTGCAATAACAGATTGTCACCTTTACAATCATTTCCATATTGCAAAACGTATGATCTAAATTTAAATGCATTTAAATAGCCCCGGCATTGTTTACGTCTGGCCGCTTCTGTACCTTTAAAATGCCAGTTATTTGGGTCGTTTTCCTGCCTGAATATCCCTGGTATGCAAAAGTTGGTACCCTAAGGGATTGGCCAAACTGTTACAGTATTTATGGTTTACATACAGATTTCGACAGCCAGAAAAAGAAACTACGTGGGAGAATGTGGGTGTGGGTGGGGTTGTTTCCAGTGGAAGTTCTGTATCTGTCAACGATAGAGACATCTGTTTGATAGCAGCCTTAACATTTAGGCTGCTAAGCGCGACTACAGGACATTTGCGGAGGGTGTAGATCAAGATCAGACTGCACAGAACGTGCAGTCTGATCTTGGATCTACACTGTCCGATACGGAAGTATTTTATCCACCAAAAAATACCGTTGAAATACCGAAATTTGGGTTTTTGCGTACGATTTGATTGAAAGTTTCATTTTACTTATTTAGCAGGATGAGGGTTAACTCTTTACCATACAACAAAATTTTAGACTTATCCAAACTGACAGCATTTGCAGACGATAAAATAAATATGACTCAAAAATTGAAATTTGTGTTGGGAAGGGTTGAAAACATAATGGGAAATGAAAAAAAGAAAAAAAAAAAAAAAAAAAATGCTGGTTACTAGCTTTTTCTCCGTTTCCCACAATGTTTTTAAAAGGCTTTTTGTTCAGGGTCGTTAAAACCCGTGATTGTGTAGTAAAAAGGGTTAAAATGCCAATTATTTGGGCCCTTCCCGCCGCCCCCCCCCCCCCCCCCCCCCGCAAAAAAAATGCTCAGCATGTAAATTTAGCCGCTAAAGGTTTGACCTAACTACTCTAGGATTTAGAGATTAAATATAGAATTCTACTACTAAGGAAAGAAACTACGTGGGAGAATGTGGGGGTTTTGTTTCCAATGAAAACTCTGTATCTGTTAATGCCAGAGATCGCGAGGGCGTCACTTTGACGTATGTACACATTCCCGTTCATAACTGACATTCCAGGAACTATAACCAATATAATAACCATTTAAGGTAACTGTCACTTATATCAAATATTCTAAAAATCGAATCGAATCGAATCGAAACCGAATCAACTTGTACTAAGCTCCCGACAACATGGACCTTACGTTGTCTTGAATTTTTTTTACCAGAGCTCGTATTCACCAACCATTTTTGATAACACTGAACAGAACAGAAGAGACATTTTATTCAGGCGTATACACAAAACATTGTCTTGTCAACACTTTTTGTCTAATTTTCGAGAATTATCTTAAGTTAAAGGCCCAATAGCGACCAATAGTAAACAATGTGGGTCATATAATGCATTTAAATCTAAATCATACCATTTAAATTTATGGAAATAACTGTGAAGATGACATTCTGTTATTGTACGGTCGGTCCATGTGTTAGTCACTGGCAGGGGAAAAAAAAAAAGAATTTTAAAACAAGATAAAAAGTAAACTAAAGATAAGTCGACCTGGCAACTTCTGACCAAGTTCTGAAATTCATTTTTCTGTCGACAAATAATATTTGGACCGACCGTACAATGACCGATTGTCATCTTCACTATAATTTCCATACATTAAAATGGTACGATTTAAATTTTAATGCATAATATGACCTGCATTATTTAATTTGGTCGCTATTGGGCCTGTAAAGTAAAAAATTCTGATTGGCTAAACAAAATGATTGAGCTCATAAAAAATTGTTACTTTCTGAATCTAGAAAAACATCCAGAATGCAATTTAGAATGGTTGGTGAATACGACCCAGATCTACGTACCATGGGAAGAGTGACTGAAAACTGGTGCAGATAAATATAAAGAATATAATCGAACTATGCTCTTTGAAAAGGGAACTAAATGTATCTGCAAAAAGTATCGACCTATGTCAGCCTGCGCAGTCCGCGCAGGCTGACATTGGTCGAAACTTTTTGCTATTTGTAAAATTTTTGCATGTCCAAGGACCATAGTGCGTCATGATCCAGTCGATTGATAGACGAGGTGGAATTTATGAATCCATAATTTTGTGACGACTTGTTTAGTATAATGCCTTAAACCTCCTTTTCACCGAGCATGGTTCAATTATATTTCAAGCTAAAAATAAGATACCTTTCTTGAATTATTTGGGCATAGTTTGTAAAAAGACCATTACAATATCATTGCTGCATGCCACAGAATTAATAATGTATCCCATTGTTACAACTTTTTTTTTTCCATATTATTGAAAGTCTCAAGATTTAAAATATTCCTTATTTGGTCAAATGAACTATTTTATCGCATGTCCAACCCTTTACCAAACGACAAAAATTTTAGACTTCGAAATCCTAAGCATTTGCAGACGACAAATAACATGTGGCTCAAAAACAGAAATTTATTATGGTAAGGTAGAAAACATTGGATCAAGGGAGAAATTGCTGTTTGCCCGTATTTTCTCCGTTTGCCACAATGTTTCCGGAGTCGTTAAAAGTCGGGATTTTGTGGTAAAAGGTTAAATGATATCCCTCTATTGAAATAGGTTGATATAAGACGATCTATCTAGTAATAAAATTTGACTGAATAAATTGCAGTTCTTTGTGGACCTTCGCATTCTTCAAGTCCAATTGAATAACACAACCGCAATATCTTGGATCATGACTGAGTTATTTCTATATTGCTTTTGTTCAGCCGATAAGGTTCTTCGTTTCTAACAAAACAGCTCCTACAGTTTACGAGAGAAGTCTCAGTAATTATGATTAGTAATATGATAAGTCACAAAAAATGTAGCAGATTAAATAAAAGAGCGGCGCTCTGGCAAAAGGCGGATTAATGCATCTTCTTAACGCATAAATATCAGTCACATTAATCACATAACTATGGATCCATAAAATCCACTTTGTCCATCAACCGGCTTAACCCTTTCCCAAACGACAAATTTTGGACTGGTCCAAATTGAAAGAGTTTGCAGACGACAATTTTAAATTTGATGAAAATGGCAGAAAGTTCTCAAAAAGGGTAGAAAACACTGTGGGAAAAGGAGAAATTTCTCGTTACGAGCAATTTCTCCTTTTCCCGCAGTGTTTTCAAAAGACTTGTACTGCAGACACGTGAAAACCAGGGCTTGTTTCGGAAAGGGTTAAAGAAAGATCTATACTCGTTTTCAGTAAGTTTTTTGTAAAACTCATTTCATATTTATTTGATCAATCTATAATCATTCTTGTATCTTCATGCCAAATGTTGCCCCTGACGGTTGCATGGTTGCGTAGATAACGACCGATAGAAAATGCATTTCATTTTCTTTGAGCCATCCAAGAAATCACTGTTGTGACGTTTCAGGTTTTGAATCGAAGATTTCCGATATATTTAACCTTTACATCATACATATCGATAATTTATCTATATTTACACAACTGATGAAATTTTGGACCATTCTACGGTCTATCAAATTTCACAGCGTTTTTTTCTCTCTGGCTGTACGGATATATCTTTAATCATGATGTAGAATGGTCCATGAGCATGCAGAAAAAAATGACCAAAAGCAAAAAGTTTCGACCAAGGTCAGCCTGTGCGGAATGCACTGGCTGACCTGGGTCGATACTTTTTGCAGATGTATTAAACCCGTTTTTCACGGAGCATTGCTAAATTATGGTAATATTTTGTCTACCTTGACCTAAAACGTTTTGTCAATATAAAGATGATGGGTTAATCCCCATTTGAAGTTAATTTTCTCCGTTAAATAATTCTGTATTATCAGAGACTGTGTGGTACCGAAAAGTATTCCAAGGCAATGAACGATCCGTGAACAAAAACCCGTCACACTATATTTTCAAATAGCTGTAAAAACATTATCTACAGCCATGCTCTGTGAAAAGGGGTTTAATGAGTTTGCAAAAAGTATCGATCCATGTCAGCCTGCGCAATCCGCTTGTTATTCTCGTTACTAGCAATTTCTCCTCATGGCCCTGGTTTCCGCGAATCTGTGTAAAATGGCTTTTGACCTACGTCTTGATCTTGTTCTCGAATGAATAAATAGTTGGACTAGTCTAAAATTTTGTCCTTTTGGTTAAATGTTAACTGAATACATGCGCAAATGACACGAACAATTTATGAACTCGGCTAATGTTCCAAATATACGGAAGACATCCAAAAAGACTGCACTTTAGAATAACGTGTAAACATGCAATTTTTCCATGCATATCAAATGTGCCTATAAATTTCCCACCGGAGCATCCTGCTCGTGAAAACGCCTGTCATGTCAAACACGCAAAACTACCGGGCGAACTTTTATCCTTAACCCGGTACATAAGTAAAGTGAAACTTTCAAGTCGATAGGAAAGACCTGAATTTTGCTCTTTTAAAGGTTTTTTTTTTAAAATGAAAAATATCTTCTAAGCGGACAGTGTAGATCCAAGATCAGACTGCACGTTCTGTGCTGTCTGATCTTGGATCTACCCTGTCCGCAAAAGGTCCTTGAGTCGTGCTTGGCTGTCTAAAGGTTGAAGTTGTCAGCTAGATGTGAAAAGTGAATTGTTGATGAACGATTGCACTGAAAGATATGCTAATATGCAGACGCAGTTTTCTGCGAGAGGTTTTTTTTTCTTTTATTTAATTTTGTCCTGTCAGTTCATTTGTTTGAACGGGAATCAGAGAAATATCTCATAACTATCGCAGGTACAGTTCACCTATTTATGCTTTTACTAGATTTAACCGTTATCATGCTAAATAAATTATATGAAACTTTCAACCCGATAGTAAAAACCCGCATGTTGCTATTTCAAACTTATTTTTTGGAGAAAAATTATCTTCTTATTGGACAATGTAAATCAAAGATCAGACTGCACCTTCTGTGCAGCCTGATCTTGATCTACACTGATCGCAAAGGGTCATTGGATAGCGCGAAGTAGACTGAGGGTTAGCAGTTGTAAATTGATTTAATGGTATTTTACGCCACTTTCAAGATTATTACAGTCATATGATAACCACAGCAGTAGTTGAAAAATGATAATTCGAGGCCACCCAACCATATCATGGTCCAACTGTGGTCACCCGACCTCAAAATAGCCAAAATATTTTATAAATGGGGATTTCCCTAAAAAGTCAGATCTAGCCAAAACATTTTATAAAATGGGGATTTCTCTAAAAAGTCAGATATAGCCAAAACATTTTATAAAATGGGGATTTCCCTAATAAGTCAGATCTAGCTAAAACATTTTATAAAAATGGGGATTTCCCTAAAAAGTCAGATCCGGCTAAAACATTTTATAAAATGGGGATTTCCCTAAAAAGTCGGATCTAGCCAAAACATTTAATAACTGTTTAGGACGCGTTATAAAATGTACGCCCTAAAATGTCCCAAGGGCAGGGTATGGACATCGCCCTTTCCAACGATCCGTTTGTCGTCCTCCGCGCTTAACGCCACCTCTGAAAGGTTAAGCTATTTTTCAAAACAGAAAAAATGACTTTTTTGAAAAAATATATATACTAAATAAAATTATAAACACAATGACGACCGATAGAACTCCAAAACCAATTACAACTAAAAAAGAAAAACAGTCTTTTGTAAAATTGGAAGAATTTGCCATAGAAAAGTTAATTCTTTGTTAGCCAAAAATAAATAAAAAGTATAAATTCCAGACAATGAAGGTTGAATACGAGTATTCCGATGGAACAATAGGTACTCTTTGGCTTCGTACTCCTTCCTTGTTTTCTTACAAAATATGACGACAGAGTGCTATATGCAATTGTTTTGCTTTTACGACCGAGAAAACCCAACCAAAAAAGAAACCAAGTTTAAAGAAACGATAGAAAATATTACGAAATTTCTACGAGAAGAAGCTCCAAAAAAGCTAGAAAAAAAGAAACAGCAAACTAACTTTAGCGATTTAGAATTTTTTATGCATGACGACGATGAAAACCTCTTTTTTTCCCCAAAACTACAACACATTAAAGAGTATAAAAATAATACGGTCAAAAAGGTTACTATAGACACTAATTTTTACAGAAAAAGTAATTCTAAGGATGACCGAAAAAGTATAGATGAAAATGATCTAGTAAAAATAAATCCTCTTTCTGACGTTAAAAACCCATGCAAAGTGGCATTAATTTAGACATAGAGGATATTTATATTTCCTCATCCAAAGTTAAAGTACGAACTAGTCTTTTTGATGTTATTATAAGTAAAAACAATACGCAGTCTATTAAAAGAACGGTTACCAAAATTCGCCCCACTGCTTCTATGGGAGGATTAGGTTCCGATGATGAAGAGGAGGAAAATCTCTCGGACATTCCGGAAGAAGACTAAATTTATAACCCAACTAAGGTTATAAATTTTACAAGTCCAATTCTATCAGTAACGACACATAAGCGTTTTTCGCGTCGGGATTGTCAGATCTAGTTATAAAGTTTATGACGTCGCATTGTTTTATTTTTAGAGGTCGAGGAAAAACTACGCAACTGCAGCCTTCTCCTCTCTTTTTCATTATGGAGTAGTCGATCTTTTCGACCCTGTTTACGACTATGTTATTTTTTGCCTCGTCTCTTAGAATACTAGCTGCTTTAGCGACCATTAAAGACCCTCTTATAATTTTGCACGTAGCTGTCATGCAATAGCCCCCTAATCCGTGCTCCCGCCCCGAGCTTCCATTACTGAAAGAAAAATCGTAATTACCATTTCCTAAACCTCCTTTTTCCTCAGCATGGACGCTTATAATGGGCATAGGGCCAATAAGCGTCGGCGTTATTATTTTATTATCATCTACGTAGGCCCTAGTTGCGGCCGCGTCTACGTACATCTTATTTGCTGCTTGTTGGTCTTCTAGAAGCGTGCCAACACCCTCTAACCTGCGATTGCCCATATTTATAGGATGAGTAGCTAGAAATTCTCTACCCGTGTACTGAAACGGCTTATCGATGCTATCCACATAATTTTTAGTAGCAACTTCGTGCAGGTTTATAAGGTCGGAAAGGCCTTCCAACCTGCGATTGTTCATACTTATATCTCTATCCGCAAAATATTTTCCCCTTTCGAACTTAAAAGGCCTTCCTAAAATATTTATGTAATTTTTATTGGCGGCCTCGTTCGGTTCCGTAGGCTCGCCTAGGTTTTTTATTTTTTCAAACCCCATATTTATATGGTCTAGAGCTATATAAGCTCCATTTTCCTTTAACATTCCCGTTCTCTCATCGATATAAGATTTTGTCGCAACATCATGGAGGTTTACGGGATCCGCGACGTTCGTTTACGTATTTCCACTCATGTTAATGGAACCCGTTAAAGTATTTTCTCCGTACTTAAGAACAAAGTTTTTATTAACGTAGCCTAGAGAAACGCCGTCGGATACGGTGCCCGATTTTCCCGCTCTTCCAAATTTATCGACCGACATTTTTTATGGAGAGAATTTATTATTTCCTCAAAACCTTTTCCGCGAGATAGTAGTTTTAAAATGTAAAGACAAAGATGCCCGCAAAAAGTTTGCACCGATCCTTGTACCTGTTCCGTATTGTGAAAAATAGGGCTTTTTAAGTAATCTACTAACTCTGTGGGCGGTCGTAGGCCAAAGCTGTCAAAGTAGTACTTTCTGTCTCCGTTTTTGTACCCGGCGACCCAGTGAGTTCCAGGCCCGTCAGAGTCGTCTAGGTTTAGTATTCCGCACTCTTTTTCTCTAAGGTTTTTATACAAAGTATCTCTTAAAAATACTCCTCTGAAACTAGGTATTCTCAGCTTACGAACCGCAGATAGAAGCTCTAAGTTGCTTAAGGACCTGTTTGGCAAAGTTACGTTACCAACCTTTATAACCGGCATTTTATATATTTACGATGTCTTTGTTATTAACCCAAGAATTAAACTCGTCCGAAAACCCTTTCCATCTTACCAAAGATTTTTTCTTTTCCTTCTTAATAACTCGTTCTATCCTAAACAGCCCTTGCTCCGTCTTTTGCAGCTGGGGTTCGTAAAAGGTGCCAGAAGGTATTTTACCCCACGATTTTATAAGTTACGGGAGGGGTAAGTTTTACCTCGGAAATGGTAAAAATTTCGGTCCATCTTGTAGTATAGCCTTTGTCAAAGGTCTTTTCTTCTTAGAAATTCTCACCCTATCACCGACAGAGAACTTGGTTTTTTTTTTCTTCTATAGGATAGAGAGTTCTAAAAAACCTGTTTTCGTTGACCTTTTTACTTGCGTTGAGCGGAAAAATACTTCCACATTTTTTCTTTCATGTTCCTAATCCACCTCTCAACGACGCTAGATTTTTCCTCGTTCTCCATAGAATACAGCTCGGTCAGGCGTTGGATTTCCTTATTATAAAATTCTTTGCCTTTGTATACCCACATCTTTTCTGGCTTTCTTTCCCTAAAAATTTCCACTAAAGCATCCGCGACTGCCTTTCCCGTCTTTTTCTTTAAGGGCACCAACCAACCGTATTTGGAAAAGACGTCTATAACCGCGAGAAGGTATTTTACCCCGCAATTAAACTTGGAAAAAGCTTGCATATCCACCAAGTCAAAAGCCAAAAAGATTAAGACTTTGGCACTAGCAAAGTTAAATACTATCCATAGCATATTTCTAAGGCGCTTTCTGACAACGCGGTTAGTGACCAAGAATTACAGCTAATTGTGGAAGAGTTAGAAAAATACCGCAGCATGAAAGAAGAAATCAGGCACCGTAAAAAACGTTTTGTGCAATAATCAGCAGGAGAGTTTGATCGTAATGGGGCGGCAGGAAGCTTGGGATTCCTTTCGGAGGTTGGTGGAAAAACGTCAGAACTAGGATAAGCCGAAAAACAAGCTTTAAATTAGGAGTAGATAGATATTTGGGTGTTTTACAGCATCTCCCCCTTAGCCTTATACAATACAACAAGCATTAACAATTTTATGTAACATTAACATGCTCATAAAATTATGTAATATAACGCTTATCAAGCATAACACATTAACATGCTCATAAAATTATCAAGTTCATCTGACTTACGCAAAAACCAATTGGCTAGCCTTCATAAATAAAATTGGCTAACCTCTTTATTAATCGTTTTGACTTAAATTCAATTTACTAAAAAAAAAAAAAAAAAAAAAAAAAAAAAAAAAAATTGATTAAGAAAAAAACCAACGCATCTGCTAACCAGCTAACCAGCTAACCAATGCATCAAGTTCATCTAACTTACGCAAAAACCAATTGGCTAGCCTTCATAAATAAAATTGGCTAACCTCTTTATTAATCGTTTTGACTTAAATTCAATTTACTAAAAAAAAATTTAAAATTAAAAAAAAATAAAAATTAAAAAAATTTTTGTTTAAGAAAAACTAACCAATGCATCAGCTAACCAGTTTCTTAACTATCCAACTAACCCTTACATCAAACAATTGCTTAACCTTTTTTCACCCCCCATCAACCAACGTATCAGCTAACCAGCTAACAAGGTGCAACGGCCAACGCATCAGGCTAACCAACTAACCAATGCATAAGCTAACCAGCTAACCAACTAACCAGCTAACCTCTTTATTAATCGTTTTGACTTAAATTCAATTTACTAAAAAATTAAAAAAATTGATTAAGAACAAAAAACAAAGCATCACATCATCACATCATCACATCATCAGTTCATCACATCATCAGCTAACCAACTAACCCTTACATCAGTCAATCGCTTAACCTTTTTTTCCACCCCATCAACTAACGCACTAACCAATTAACGCACCAGCGCACGACACACACATGCAACCAACACATCAGCTAACACATTAGTCAGGCAATCACTTAAATTCAATTTACTAAAAAAAAATTGATTAAGAAAAAAAAAAATTGATTAAGAAAAAAAAAAAAAACCAACGCATCAACAAACCGGTTAACAAGGTGCATCAACAAACCGGTTAACAAGGTGCAACGGCTGGTCCTTACATCAAACAATCGCTTAACCTTTTTTCCACCCCCATCAACCAACGCATCATGCAAAGGCTAACCGGCTTATGAGTTAGTGGGTGGGTTAAGATTTTGATTAAAAAAAAAAAAAAATTTAAATTTTTTTTGTCTAAATACAAAAAATTTTTGAATTAAAGTTAATAAATTACACTGATAAAGTAGGTAACACAATGTCAAGTGCTACACAAATAAACAATCCAGAACAAACACAATACGATGGAGTTAATGCTTCACCGTATGACGATCCTATGTTTAAAGCAGAAATGAGTTTCCGTTATAGAAACTATAACCCAGAAACCAACACTTTCCGTGTTGACCTTTACACAGGTTTAGAAAAAACAGAACCAAAAGACTTACTTCCATGCTATTGGGAACATTTTGATGATAAAGAACAATATGAAAGAACCAACCATACAGAGAAAGAAAAATGGATACTAACAACAGCAAAAGAAATAGTAAGTAAATACAAAGGGTATCCGGATCATGTAAAAGACTGGGGAGAAGTAAACAAATCTAAATATGAAGAATATGATTTTAACGAAGCAGAGTTATGGATAGACTATAACGAAAGATGTGTCTACATACGATTGTTTTGTCCTAAAACAAGATTAGATTTTCTTGAGTATCTTAATTTAGATAATCTAGAAGAAGATTACTATGAAGAAGTAGAGTCTAACTTCCTATACAACGTGAAAGGTGTTAAAGAAGACTTAATGTATTATCTTGATGAGTATATCGAAGGTTGTGCAGAAGATTTTATAGATCATGTTAAAGAGAGTGAAGAAGAAGAAGATTTTAATCAAGATATAGCTATAGCATCTTTTATTGAACTTATGAAAACAGGCTTTACTGACTGGCTTAAGGAAGTAGATAAAGATTATGTGCCTTTATAAGGGAAAAAAATAAAAAATTACAAATTTTTTCTATTAAACTAGAGCTTTATTATTTATAAAATGCTTGAACTAGAGCCAGATTTTAAGCAAAAGCTAAGTGATCTACTTAAGGATAAATCAAATATTTATCCTATAAACACCAACAAGATTATTTACACAAATGGCACCGGTTTAATGCCATACAAAAATCCAAGATGGTTTAGTGATATCTACTATTATTGTAGTAAAATGCTTTATGATCAACCTAAAGAAGATGTTCTAAAGATATTATTCTATGCCGGTGGTATTGGCATGCATGTTAGGCATTGTTTCTATGTTAGAGATTTAACTGATTTGCTATCTCTCTTTAAACAAAGATTTATAGATTGCCCAAACGAACATCAATACCTTGAAAGCTGTCTTAATGAAATTGAAGAATTTAGTATAAACTTTAAGTTTCTATAAAAAATGAAAATTCCAGAAGCGATACAACAAAAGTATATGGTTGAATGCTTACGCATCAAAGCAAAAAAATACCTTTTTTACCTTGACTTTGAAGGATTAAAACAATTTCTTTATAAAATTAGAAACCTCACAAGATTTACAGATTTATATCTTCACGATGATCGTTTTTTAGTTGTGTATCGGGATGACCTAGATCCTAAAATACAGGAGTTTTTTAAAAAATATCCTAGAGAAAATGTTAAACTCATCAATACAAGACAAGACTATGACATATAGTATACACAAAATACTATATGTCGCATCCGGTAACATCAACAGCGACAATCTAAGCAGCTTTTAAAAATAGAACTTACTCCATAACTAGGCATATTTATATTATTATTTTTTTAAAATATCTAACCCTTTCTGGGTTAAATATTTAACCCTTTACAAGTCTAACTCTATCAGTATCGTTAAATATGCATTTTTAGCATTAGGATTAGTTGACCTTGTTATAAAGTTTATAACATCACATTGGTCTATTTCTAAAGGTTGTGGAAAAACTACACAACTACAACCTTCTCCTTTCTTTTTTACTATGGTGTAGTTAATCTGTTCAACTTTATTTACGACTATATTAACTTTTACCTCTTCTTTTAGAATACTGGTTCCCTTAACAACCATTAAAGTCCCTCTTATAATTCTACCAGGAGCAGACATACAATAACCCCCCATCCCATGGCTTTCTCCGGCACTCCCATTACCAAAAGAAAACTCATAATTACCATCTGTTAAAGGACCCTGTTCTTCGGCACACACGCTTATAATTGTTTTATGAAGCGATACCCTTCCATCCACATAGGATTTTGTTACTAAATCTCCCTCATCTACAGGCATCGCCGCGTTTTTTATAGAAAAACCTTGAAAATCTACATCAGATATTGCTGTAAAGCTTCCATTTGGATTTTTTACAATGGCACCACCATTATCAACGTAATTTTTATTAGCAGCAGCGTTAAGATTTATTGGATTTGGTAAACCAGTAATTGAGTTACCACCCATATCTATTTTACCAGCCACTGAAAAAGACCCGTCTTGGTTTTTTGTCAAAGCCTTTTCACCTGCGGTAGCCATCTCAATAACACTATCTACGTAAAGCTTGTTTGCTGCATGGCTATTTTCAATTGGAGAAGCAACAAAATGAATTCGCCGGTTACCCATAGATATTTCTCCTACTGCAGTATAAAAGTTATCAATGGGGTTATACAAAAATGGTGAGGATTGACTATCAACATACCCCTTTGTTGCTACATCATCAGGTTCAGCCGGTGACAGGACATTAATTAACCCATAATTCCTCATATCTATATTTCCTGTAGCAACAAATCTTCCATCATTACGTTTAACAATGACACTTTCTCTACTAACCTTATCCACATAACTTCTTGTAGCAGCATCATGTGGTTCTTCAGGGTCATGTAGATTATGTATTTTTTTAAAACCCATATTGAATGGAGCAGTAGCAATAAAATTTCCATTTTCTTTTAATAGTGGTGATTCATGGCTTCCCCCTGCTGTATTATCAACATAATCCTTTGTCGCAACGTCTTGTGGATTTACTGGATTACTAACCCTCGTTAATGTGTTGCCATTCATATTTATAGAACCGACAACAGTGGTTGTTCCATCTTTACGTAAAAAGTTGTTAGTAATGTAAGCAAGTGAAACACCATCACCGCTTGTTTTAACATCATCCATTTTTCCAAATTTATTAACGGGCATCGTTTTTTAATATTAGTTCTACGAACTAAAAGTGAGTACTAAAAAAGTTTATTTAAAACATCTTGAAATTTATTATCATCACATAACTCTTTAAGAATGAACAAACATAAATGACCGCAAAATACTTCACCCGCATGTTGTAATTGGTCAGTATTGTAGTATATAGGTTGTTTTAAATAATCTATAATTTCATTAGGTGGTTGAATACCATAACTATCAAAATAAATTTTTTTCTTACCATCTTTAAACCATGCAACCCAATGAGTACCAGGACCGCTAGAATCATCAAGGTTTAATATACCACATTCATTTTTTTTTATTGTTTTTTGGTAGGGTATCTCTTAAAAATGTTCCTCTAAAATTTTTTAATTTTAATTTTTTTGCAGCATCATTTAGTTCAAAATTACTTAAAGGTTTATTTTTTAAAGTTACATTATCAATTTTTATATCTTTCATTTTTTTATATATTTAAATATTTATAATAGCACTGTTGTCAACCCATGAATTAAACTCATCAGAATAACCTTTCCACTTTACAAGAGATTTCTTTTTCCCCTTTTTAATAACCTTTTCTATCCTATACACCTCTTGACTCGTTTTTTGTAGTTCAGGTTCATAAAATGAACCTTTTATTTCTTCACCATTTAAATCCTCAATTTTATATGTTACAGGTGATGTATGTTTTATTTCTGAAACTGTAAATACCTCTTCAGTCCATCTTGTGGTATAACCTTTTTCAAAAGTCTTTTTCTTTTTACTTATCCTTACTTTGTCTCCAACAGAAAACTTTGGTTTGATATCTTTTTTTACTTGATTATAATCAGGATACAATGTTCTCCAAACTTTATTTTCATTCTTCTTTTTACTTGCTTCAGTTGGTGTCATCTTAATAGAAGAATGCCTCGTGTTGTTATATTCTTTAACAAGATTTGGTAACACGTTAATATAAACATTTGTTGAGTGAGCAGAGAAATACTTCCACATTTTTTCTTTCATTGTTCTAATCCATCTCTCAACAACGCTTGATTTTTCCTCGTTTTCAGTGGAATATAATTCAATCAAATCTTTAACATCTTTGTTATAAAACTCTTTACCTTTATCCACCCACATTTTATCAGGTTTTCTTTCCTTAAAAATACTCTTCAATGCAACAGAAACAGATTTTCCTGTTTTGTCTTTTAAGGGGATCAGCCAACCATATTTTGAAAAAATGTCAATGACAGCAAGAAGATATTTTACACCACGATTAAGTTTAGAAAATGCTTGCATATCTACTAAATCTGCAGCCCATATCCTATCGACACCCCCTACTCTAACTCTTCTTTTCTTAAATTTTCTTTTTACAGGTTTATGTAGTTCTTCTGCTAATGTTATATTTTCTAAATTTTTTTTTTATTTCCCATTCCAAATCTTTTCTTGGTTCCTATTAATGAGGAAACCAATCCTCTTTCCATTCTTTCCTTAATAGTAGGATTATAGATACCCTTTAACTCTTTAAGCATATTAGCATCACACACATCATTACGTGTTTTAGTATCATCATGTTTAAGATAACATATATCATGATGATATGCTGCTTTATCAACACGATTTACAGGCTTTGACCATTCTTTAGGTGTTAAATTAGGTTTTAATCTTTTATTTAACTTAGTACCAGGACCAGTAAAATTATGCCCAGGTAAATGCATTTCAAAAGGTAAGTTATTAATTGCCTTGTTTAACAATGAACCACCTTCTTTATCCTTTTTAATAAACTGTGTTTTTGTTGTTCCACATTCAACACATTTACCCCTTTTCATATTTCTACCATTTTTACTTACACCATAACTTAAATCATTTGTTTCTGTTTGTTTTTTACACTTAACACAATACATTTTTTATATTAAAATAAATTTTTTAATATAAAATGGATATTGTGAATTTATCATGGAATGAAGCTTTAGCAAAAAGATTTAACCATCCCCTTTTACCAAGAAGTATCAGAGGTTTAATAGTAGGTAAATCAGGATGTGGAAAAACTACACTTTTACTTAACCTTTTGTTAAGACCTGATTGGTTAGATTATGATAACTTAAGCGTTTTTGGTAAAAGTTTGTTTCAACCAGAATATCGCATATTAAAAAAAGCTTTTGAAGAAGAAATACCAAAAGAATATATATTAAGATTATTTTCATTTAAGGATGAAGTACAAAAAAATGATATTTCTCCTTTAGCATTGGTTGAAGAATGGGCAAAAACAATTAAGGAAAAATCTGATATTAAGTGTGAATTTTTTGAAAATGCTTGTGATGTACCCGACCCAAGAGATTTAAACGGGCAAAACAAAAACTTAATGATTTTTGACGATTTACTCTTGGAAAGGCAAAACAAATGTGAAAACTATTATGTTCGTGGAAGACATAGTAACGCTGACTGTTTTTATCTATCACAAAATTATTTTAGATTGCCTCGTCAAACTATTAGAGAGAATGCAAATTTTATTTGTTTGTTTAGACAAGACTTAAAAAATCTTAATCATATTTATAGTGATCATGTAGGGGATGATATGACAAAAACTGAGTTTGTTAATTTTTGTAAAAATTGTTGGGAAAAACCTCATGGTTTTGTTGTAATTGACTTAACCAACAACAAAAACAACGGAAAGTATAGAAGTGGTTTTGATAACTTTTATATTCCACAAAATTACAGCAACTATTATTAAATTTTTATAAAAAATATATTTTTTGTTTAAAATATATTTTTAGTAAATATAAAATGGAAGAAGAATTACTAAAACAAATAGTAAAAAACACTGATCATAAAACATCATTTCAAATTATAGTAAGTGACAACAAAACAGAGTTTAGAACAAGATTTACTCCACCACTTCAATTAGAACGTGATAAAAAATATGAAATAGCTTTAGTCAATCTTGAAACATATTATTCATTTCCAAATATTGATAAAAGAAATGGCACTTTTGTTTATTCACCAGACAATGGTAATACATGGGTTAAGTTAAAAATACCTGAAGGTAGCTATGATTTAGTTGATATTAATGATTATATACAATTAGAAATGAGGAAAAGGGGTCATTATGATTTAATTAATGAAGAATATTATTTAAACATATCCGCTAACACTAATACATTAAAATCTGTTCTTAATGTTGAAAATAATTATCAGGTTGATTTTAACCAAAATAGAAGTATTGGTAAAGTATTAGGGTTTAACAAAGCAAAATATCTACAAGGATTTCACGAATCAGAAAAAGTAGTAAATATCCTAAGTATTAATAGCATACTTGTTAATATTGACTTAATTTCAGGTAGTTATGTTAATGGTTCTCAAAGAAACACAATTTATAGCTTTTTTCCAAATGTGGCGCCGGGGTATAAAATAATAGAATCTCCAGTTAATCTGGTATACCTACCTTTAACATTAGATGAAATACATGATTTAAACGTAACGCTAACTGACCAAGATGGAAACGTATTAAATCTAAGGGGTGAAACATTAACGATTAGATTTCACATAAGAGAATCGCGTTAAATATAAAATGACAAATTACATTACAGTTAAAGTAAATATAACAGAAGGGCAAAAGAAAAAGATACAACATGCTGTTAAATCAACTTGTCTTGTAAGTATTAGATTAAATCATGATGACCTAACAGGTGAAGATTTAATGGCAGTAACCGAGTCACAACTAAACAAATTAAATAAAGCATTAGAGGGAGGTAAAGGCGTAACCATTAGAATGACTATTAAACAACTTAAGCACAACATGAAAGTAGAAGGTGGATTTTTACCTTTGATAGCAGGGTTAGCTTCATCAGTTCTACCTACATTAGCAAGAACCGTTTTACCTGCTATAGGAGTTGGTGCCCTATCTGGTTTAGCATCAACAGGAGTTCAAAAAGCAATGGGTAACGGGCTTTACCTTAAGAAAGGGGGTTGCGTATGTCAAGTAGAAACTGATGGAGAAGGGCTATATCTTAAACCATACAAAGGTAAAGGGTTAAAAAATAAAGGTGAAGGATTGTATTTAAAACAAGGTGGGAAAATTTATGATGGAAAAGGTCTTCTTTTAGGACCAAATAGCCCATTTGCTAATATTCCTATATTAGGAGCAATATTATAAATTAAAAAAAATGAATGTACATAAATTTGGAAATGGAAAACATAAAATAGTTCAACCAAAAACTATTTTTTGGAAACCTGTTGAAGGTAAGTATCCAGCTAAAAAAGTTAATCCTGTTTCATGGGATATTTTTACTCAACAACCGTTAGTATTAGAAGGAGGACAAACAAGAACGATAGCTTTAGGTATGGGTTTTAATATGAGTAAAGGTTTTGTTTTAGTTTCTCTATCTTATAATCTAAAACTTAATCAAATATCTATAACAAATGAAGTTTCATTAGAAGAAGTGGATGACATGGTTACAACAATTACAAACAACTCTAGTAAAATAAAAAAAATAGAGGAAAACACCTTTTTGTGTCGTCTTTACTATTCAATTTAAAAAAATAGTTATAATATAATAAAATGGAGCTAAAAGAAAAGATTTATCCAGACTTACCAGAAGCACGAAATATACCAAATGCGCCAACATTAGAACCAATAATATCAGCAGGAGACAATGGTCAATCATTCAGACTTAAAAAGATATCAGAGATTCAGGATTTTCTTGAAAATGAAGTAAGAGTTAGAGAACAGTTAAGTAAAAAGTATTTAAAGATTAGTAAGACTGTGGATAATGTGGAAGCAGCCTTAACAGTTGGAGCACTAGGAGCTGGAGCTGGGGGAATCGCTTTACTATCAACTGTGGTAGCGATACCTGCAACGATAGTCCTAGAAGGATGTGCTTTAGTTGTTGGGTTAGCAGCATTAGTAGGTAAGTTTGTGGTTAGAAGAACCAGAACAAAATCAGAAAAACATCTTCAGATTAAAATGTTGGCTGATTCAAAGTTAAATACACTACTTACACATATATCAAAAGCAATATCAGACAACAAAATAGAACATGAAGAATTCAGTTTAATTATGGAAGAATTGGAAAAATACAAACAAATGAAGGAAGAAATTAGAAGTAAAACAAAGAAAAAAAGCAAGCTAGAGGATCAAGAGAGTTTAATAGAGAAGGGACGAATAGAAGCACGGGAGGAATTCAGGAGACTTGTAGAAAGGCACAATGGAAGCCATTCAAATTAAAAATAAAACCGCCTAAGTTTAAATTTTCTTGCGCATGTGAGATAGGTAATAGTGATTAAATTAATTAAAATAAAATTTTTTTTACTTAAAAAATGCCTTTTATAAATGTTGATTATAAAACAAGAGATAAGATGGTAAAAGATTATCTTGTAAGAAAAAAACAGGTTCGTGATAGGTTACTTGCAGAAAGAGTAGGTGATATTGAATTGCAACAAGACTTAACTAAGTTTTTTAAACCCTTAACTAAATCACAAAAGGAGATACAAGAAGAAGCAACTAAAAATATTGGTGCGTACCAACTAGAAGCAGCTAGAAGAATTACAGAGGGATTGGCACCTATTAGGGAGGGGATTGAACAATTGCCTGAACGGTTACCTCAACAACAATTAATTACTGAAAAGGAAGAGGAAGAGGAAGAGGAAGCAGTTGGATATTCATTTTTAGATGAAAAATATAGAGTTTTAAAAGAAGAATATGAAGAAAATATTGATAAAACATTTGGCATTAAAAAGAAAGGTATTAATTATAAAATAGGCGATAAAATATTTGATTATGATGGTGAAAAAATTTGGGTTGGTGCGGAAAGTTATCCAGCAACGGATGGATTATGGGAACTTATTATAGCAAAAAATCCAAGTAAAGAATATATTACTAATGACGATATTAAAAATTATGAAAAAATAATAATAAATTCCAATGTTATTTTTCATGAAAATGACCCCAGTCGCCATCCTAAAAGCAGTGGTGGAGTAAAATACAATATTTTTATTAAAAAAATTTACGAAAAAATCAAAAAAGGAAAAGGAATTACCATTATCCCATCTGACCCTAACGCACTATTAGAAAGGTTTGACCTTTTAATGTCTAGCAAGGATGCGGGTCATACAGGTGTAAAAAATGAGTTGGTAAGTATTTGTGATGAATTAAAAAGACAAAAAGTATTAAATGCAAAGAACTATAAAAAGTTAATGTCTATATTATAAAATGATTACATCACAAAAGAGAGGAGTTAAAAGAACTTATGCTTATGGTGGAGCAGGTATATTTGATACCTTAGCTAATTTTTTAAGTAGGCTATTTACAAGTGGTGCGGTTAAGCAAATTGCAAGTTCTGCAGTTGATGTTGGTAAAAGTGTGGCTAAAGAAGGAGCAAAGAAAGCTTTAGAGGCAGGTAAGGCAGCTGCAGTTGATGCTGGAACAAGATTAGTTAAAAAGGCTTTAACACCTAAATCTAAAAAGATTATTGAAAAATATAGTCAAGTTCCAACCATACCAACAATACAACCTGTTGAACAAAATGTAAGTTCATTGATTGATGGTGGTGCCGTTAATATACAAACAATGGTTAAGAAGTTAAACAAAAAAAGAGGTAAAGGGATAAAAACAATATAAATTTTTAATTTAGCTTAAGTAATTATTACATTAAATAAAAAAAATGTCAAAGCTAAAATTTAATTTAACACATTATGAAAAATACAACACAAAAAGGGTTAATATCCTTTATGGAAATCTAAAACTTAATGATGATTGTGAAGTATTAGATAGTAGTAATACAAAGTATGGCTATAATAAAGCTGTTTTAAAATTGTCACCTGAAAAAGCTGATATCATTAAGGAATTTGAAGAAGATGTAAATCAATATTTAGAAAAAAATGGTATGCCTAAGGTAACCATTCTTTATGGAAATAAAATTTATCCAAAAGTAAGAAAAAATGTTAATGTAGAAAAACTTAAAAATATTAAACTTAAGGGTGTTTATGTAAATGATGAGAATAAATCATTCCCTCAACTATGGTTAGAAAATTAAAAACAAAACACAATTATAATTTTTAACTTAAAAAATTATGATTGTATATAAAAAATGGACATTTTAAATGTTAAAGCACCAATTCTAAAAGATGATAGTATTGATGAATACGAATACTTTGAGTATGAATCTACCATAGGAACTAATTTGAACAACTCAGGGGGTAATATTAGGATTGATATTGGAAACAAGGATGTTTTTCTACATCCCTCTGAATCATACTTAAGTTTTGAAGGTGATTTGTTAAGAGAAGATGGTGTTAATAATGGACGTTACAATAATGATATTGCAAACGCTAATGATAATTTGGTAACGCTAACAAATAATGCAATAATGTATTTGTTTAAAAGTATCAGATACCAACTTGAAGAGCAGGATATAGAGTATATTAATTATCCTGGTTATGTTAGCACAATGTTGGGGTTGTTAAAATATCCTGATGATTTTTCTAAATCACAAGGTTTAAACCAACTTTGGTTTAAGGATACCGGACTTAGAGCAAATCGTGATACTAATAGTGGATTTAAAGTAAGAAGAGATTGGATTTTTAGTTCAGATCCGGTTGGTTCATTTAACTTTTGCGTTCCGTTAAAACATATATTTGGCTTTTGTGAAGATTACAACAAAGTGGTATATGGTATGAAGCATACTTTAACCTTAACAAGAACAGGTGATGATAACGCAATTTTTAAAGCTGCTTCAACCCCAGATGGTGCAGGAAATCCAACTAATAATTTTAGAGGAAAAGTTGTTTTAAGTAAAATAACTTGGTTTATGCCACACGTAACACCTGAACTTGGTAATAGATCAGAACTTTTAAAATTTATTGAAAAGAAAGAAAGATTTCCTGTTGGGTATAGGATGATACAATCAGATACAATAGCGGTACCAAACAATACTAACTTTGCTTGGAGACTAGCAACTAAATCATCACCTGAGGTACCACGTTTTATCATTGTTGGTTTTCAATCAAATAAGCGTGATAATCAGGAAGCAAACCCGGCTATATTTGACCACTTAAATGTAAGAAATATTAAAGCTGTGTTATCCACAAAACAATATCCACATAATGAACATCAAATAAATTTTGATACTAACCTAATTGGAAGAATATATGAGGAAGCTGCTTCATTTAGAAAAAAGTTTTACAACATGGATGAACTAGTTTCAAATCCAAATATTAATCCTGATGATTATAAAAAACTTTTTCCCTTGTTTGTATTTGATGTATCAAAGCAAAGTGAAAGAATTAAGTATTCTGTAACTGATATTCATATTAGAGCTAGCTTTACAGCTAATCCAGGAGCAAATGTTGAAGCATATGCTGTTTTGCTTAGTGATAGGTTAATTAACTTTCAGAGTGATGGAAATAAAATGTCAGTAGTATATTAAGTAATTTTTTTGTTTAATATAAAAATATGCTAAAGATTGCTGATTTTAAAAAGATATTAACAGATAACAATATTAAGTTTTATTCCTATTGGAACAAGAAAAAGTTTATTGATGTCTTAAAAGAGCATGAACTATATCCTGAAGAAGCTAAACCACTTAAAAAAGAACCTAATTATGATAGACTAAAGGATATTAGTAAAAATCCTAAAACGGTAATATTAAAGGATGTTGAAACTGAAGAGGTGATTGAATTTCCATCGATTTACAAGGCTAGTAAGTTTATTGATAGATGTCCTCAAACGATTGAGAATTGGAATGGTAGAGTATGGAATGGTAAATATGAAATTGACATTCAATAATTTTATTATTTTTTTAAAAAATAATAAAATTTGACTTAAGGAAATTTTATTTATTTTAAAAATTATAGAGATGAATTCTTTTTCAAGAAGATTTATCAATAGATTAACAGATGCTAGTCAAGTGATTGCATCTAATTTATATAGTGGTGCTCAAAGGGTTGTTAGTGCCGTAATTCCTCAGAGTGTTAGAAGAAGAGTAAGAAATTTTACTAATTGGCTAACCGGTAACGTTGAACCAGAACAAATTCCACAGGTAATAAATGAAGAAACGTTACCAAGGAGAAGACCTGAAGTTATTAATGTAACAGAAAGTCGTTCTTCATTACAAAATTGGGCAAGACAATATAAAATAGAGGGGTTTCCCGTTGATTCACCTGAGGAGTTTTTAGAGCTAACAATGCAATCTATGACAAATATTTTAAGAAATAAACGTAAAGTTAAAGTAAAAATGGTTCTTAAATGTTTAATGTATAGATTTGATGATTTTGATCATCCAGTGCCAGCTCAGTTTTCTTCTGATGTAAATTTAATTAATTTAAGAGGAACCGATGTAGATGAATTATATGATACAATGGCTGAAAATTTTTTAGAAAATTATCGTGCCTTTTTAAGAAAGGGTAGCGGATGGGTTTTCCATAGTGTGGTTCATTTAAAGCTTCATACTGCTATTTATGATCCATTAAGAGCTTCATCATTTATCCCTCTTCCAAAATGGATAGCAGATAAAAAAGCATGTATTAATATGAAAAATAATGACAACCAATGTTTTAAGTGGTCCATCTTAAGAGCATTAAATCCAACAGTTTACCATCAAGAAAGAGTTGGTGATTTAAGATCAAAGGAAGATAGCTTAAATATGAATGGAATAGAATATCCTGTTTGATTGCATGATATTAACAAATTTGAAAAACAAAATCTAGAAATTAGCGTTAATGTTTATAGTTATGAAGATGAAAAAAATAAATTTTATCCACTAAGAATTACTAATGAAGAAAAAAGTAATCATGTTGATTTACTTTACTTAACAAATGAAGAAAAATGTCATTATGTGTTAATAAAAACTTTTAGCCGCTTAATGTCTAGCCAAATATCAAAACATCATGGTAAAAAGTATTTTTGTAAAAGATGTATAAATGCATTTGGAAGGGAGGACCTTTTAAAAAATCATAAAAAATATTGTGATGAGCATGACCCTGTTAATTTAATTATGCCTAAAAAAGGTAGCGTATTACAATTTATAAATCATGATAGAAAAATTAAAGTTCCGGTTGCTGTGTTTGCTGATTTTGAAAGTATATTAGAACCTATAAAAGAACAACAAACAACTGAAAAAAATGAAAAAGAAAGTTATACTGTAAAAACTCAAAAGCATATCCCCTGCAGTTTTTACTATATTATAAAATGTTTTGATGATGATGTGTTCCAACCTATAGAAAGAAAATATACCGGAGAAAATGCTGAAAAAGTTTTTGTAGATATGATAACCGAGGATATCATAGAAATTCATCAAAAATATTATCAAGAACCGGTACCACTTAAGATAACTGAAGAGGAAGAAAAAAAATATAAAAGACAAACGCTTTGTTGGATTTGTGATGAAAAATTTACTCATAAAAATTATAGAGTAAGAGACCATTGTCATTTTACTGGTAAATTTAGGGGGGCCGCTCATACTAAATGTAATCTTAAAGCAAAAATTCCTTACTTTACACCTGTTTATTTTCATAATTTAAGTGGTTATGATAGTCATCTTTTTATAAAAAATCTTGGTAAAACTGAAGGAAACATTGATTGTATCCCTAACAATGAGGAAAAATATATTAGTTTTAGTAAATATGTTAAGGTAGGAAAAAACATAACTCATAAAATTAGGTTTTTAGATAGTTTTAAGTTTATGAGTTCAAGTTTGGATAGTCTTTCAAAAAATTTAAATGAAGATCAGTTAAATATTTTATCAAAATTTTACCCAAAAAAATATTTACCTTTACTAAGAAGAAAAGGAGTTTTTCCTTATGAATATTTAGATTCTTTTGAAAGGTTAAAAGAAACCTGCTTACCACCTAAAGAAAAATTTTATTCAAGTTTAAACAAAGAACATATTAGCGATGAAGATTATGAACATGCAAAAAATGTTTGGAAAACTTTTAACATGAAAACATTTAAAGATTATTTAGAACTTTACAACAAAATAGATGTTTTGCTTTTAGCAGATGTATTTGAAAACTTTAGGGATGTTTGCTTTAAGCATTATGAATTAGATCCTGCGTGGTATTATACTATTCCAGGGTTGGCACTAGATGCAATGCTTAAAAAATCAGGAGTAAAACTTGAACTTTTAACAGACCTTGATATGCTTTTAATGGTTGAAAAGGGTATCAGAGGTGGTATATCTATGTGTAGTAAAAGGTATTCTAAGGCTAACAACAAATATATGGGTAAAAATTATGATAAAAATAAACCTTCAATATATCTAATTTATATAGATGCAAACAGTCTTTATCCTTGGGCTATGAGTCAATTATTGCCTACTTGTGGTTTTGAATGGATGGATAAAAACGAATTAGAAGAATGGAATCGGATACCTTGTTTTTTAGAGGTTGATTTAGAGTATCCTAAAGAGTTACATGATTTACATAATGATTTTCCACTAGCACCTGAAAAATTAAAAATAGAAAAAGTAGAAAAATTGATGCTAAATTTAAATGACAAAGAAAATTATGTTATACATCATGAAGTTTTAAAAACATACTTAAATCTAGGTTTAAAAATTAAAAAAATACATCGTGGAATTAAGTTTAATGAAACTGATGATATTAAAAAATATATTGATTTGAATATTGAGTTAAGAAAAAATGCGAAAAATGATTTTGAAAAAGATTTTTTTAAGTTAATGATGAATTCTGTTTTTGGTAAGACCATGGAAAACTTAAGAAATAGAGTTGATGTGCAATTGGTTAATGATGCAGTTAGCTGTCGTTATAAAAAACTTATTGCTAAGCCAAACTATCATCATACTACAATATTTGATGAAAATTTAGTTGCTGTTCATATGAAGAAAACTAGTATAACATATAATAAACCTGTTTATTTAGGTATGTCTATATTAGATATTAGTAAAACTCTTATGTATAAAACTCTTTATAATCATTTTAAAAAAAAGTATGGAGACCATGTCCGGTTGTGTTATACTGATACAGATAGTTTTATTCTTGAAATAGAAACTGATGATTTGTATGAAGATATTGATTGTGATGTTGATATAATGTATGATATGAGTGGTTACCCCAAAGAGCATGACTTGTATAGTGCAAAAAACAAAAAGGTATTGGGAATGTTTAAAGATGAATTAAATGGTGGTGTTATGACTGAGATGTGTGGTTTGGGTGCAAAAACATATGCTTATGAAAAAATAGATATAAAAATAGATGAAAATGAAAAATTGATGTGGGAAGGTAATGGTGAAGATAGAAGATGTAAGGGAGTAAAAAAGTCAGTTGTTAAAAATGAACTAAATTTAGAAAATTATAAAAATTGTTTGTTTAAAGAAAAAGACCATTATAGAACCATGGGTGTGTTAAGAAGTCGAGGTCATGAAATATACACTGAAGTAATAAACAAAAAAGCATTAGGCTATGCTGATGATAAAAGATATATATTAGAGGATAAAATAAACACTTTAGCATGGGGTCATTATAGGATTTCAAAAACATATTAAAATATTTAACCTGGTAAAAAGGTTAAATATTTAAAAAATTTTAAATTTTTTTTTTAAATTTTTTATTTAGTTATATTTCTCTAATTACAGAATTTTCTGTTTTACACATGGGGCAAGCATTTTTTGTATATAATGCAAAACATGTAGCACAACAACATAGATGACCACAGTTAGCAAATAAAACATTAACCTTTGCTTTTTCATCTAAACATAGCACACATGTTTCTGATTTAAATGTTTTATAGTTATTTATTTTTGTAGTTGTTTGTTCCTCGGTTACCCTTTCTATCTTTTCTATACCTAAAAATCCATATGTGATATAATAGTCGCCATCAACAAAATTTTTTTTATTTTCTTTCCAGAACCTTTCAAAATCAATTTCTGTAAATTCAAAGGCAGAACGTTGATTGATTTCTTCTACTGTTTCTAATGATTGTTGATGTTCTCTTCTAAAACGAGCTACTCTTTCTTCTTCATCTTCTGTTTCATCCTCTCTAATATAATTAATCAATTTTGGAAAATTTGGATAGTTTATATCATCATGTGTTTCAAAATATATAAAAAAGTTTAAAAGTAAATTACGTCCTTCAATTTCCTCTGTGAAACATTCCCTAAAAAATTCATATATGTATTCATCTCTTTCACCGATCCAATCTAAACCTTCACGAAATTTTTTAAAAAAATTATTTGATAAACAACATCCACATATTTGTGTAAGATGTAATTTTTTTTCTGGAAATCTTTTAGATTTTACACATAAATTTAACTTAAAATCTTCATTAGGGTTTTCTTTTATAAATCTACTATATTCATAGTAAAATTTATCATAGGAAAATTCTCCTTCATATGGCATTATCCTATCTTCCCAATCATAACTTATTTCTTTCATGTTATGATTATATCTTGTATTGTATTTTTCTCCATGTAAATGAAGCATTTCAAGTTTACTAAGTTTATTAGAAACTCTCATTTTAACCATATATTTATAACAGCTTATTAAAAAAATTCAAATTTTTATTTTTTAAAATTTTTAAAATTTTTTTTCTATTCTTGAAAACAAAAATTTATAGAAAATTCATCAATATCATTTATACTTTTTTGTAAAAATTCATAATCATTTGGTTTATCTAAAAATCTTTCTCGTAAAAGAGATAGTAGGTTTGTTAGATCTTTTACGTAAAACATATTTTTAACAGTGATATTTTTCCCACCAGCATAAAATGTAATGGTTAATGTTTGATCTAATAGGTTTTCATATAACATCTTACTACAATAATAATAGATATCAGTAAACCAACTATAACTTTTGTAAGGCATTAAACCGGTGCCATTTGTGTAAATTATGTTATTAGTGTTAATAGGATGTATATTAGATTTTTCTCTAAGTATACGATCAATATTTTGTTTAAAGTCTTTTGTGATTTCCATTTTTAAATAGTATATTTTTTTATAATATTTAAAATTTCAATAGCATAGGTTCCTTATTTAGGTAATGATTAGTTGCAAAAGAAGCCATACTATGTTGTAAACAACTAGTAAACATTTTTTTAATTTCTTCTTCTGGAAGTTCATAAAAATCTTTTTGTAAAGGATTTATACAATATCTTGAAGAATCGCATATTACAATTTCCAATATGTCTTTTTCAAACTTTTCCCTGATTTTCATTTTTAAGGCTTTAAAACCTTCTTGTAAGTTTGAATTTATAAATTCTTCTTGTTCATTAAAGATTTCATCTAAAAAATCTTTACTTAAAATTTTACTTTCATCTTCTTGAAAAAAATATTTTGTTTTCATTTTTTTATTAAATTTTTTTTGTTAAATATTTTTTTTTTTTTTTTTTTTTATCAAAATCTTAACCCACCCACTAACTCATAAGCCGGTTAGCCTTTGCATGATGCGTTGGTTGATGGGGGTGGAAAAAAGGTTAAGCGATTGTTTGATGTAAGGACCAGCCGTTGCACCTTGTTAACCGGTTTGTTGATGCACCTTGTTAACCGGTTTGTTGATGCGTTGGTTTTTTTTTTTTTTTCTTAATCAATTTTTTTTTTTCTTAATCAATTTTTTTTTAGTAAATTGAATTTAAGTGATTGCCTGACTAATGTGTTAGCTGATGTGTTGGTTGCATGTGTGTGTCGTGCGCTGGTGCGTTAGTTGGTTAGTGCGTTAGTTGATGGGGTGGAAAAAAAGGTTAAGCGATTGACTGATGTAAGGGTTAGTTGGTTAGCTGATGATGTGATGAACTGATGATGTGATGATGTGATGATGTGATGCTTTGTTTTTTGTTCTTAATCAATTTTTTTAATTTTTTAGTAAATTGAATTTAAGTCAAAACGATTAATAAAGAGGTTAGCTGGTTAGTTGGTTAGCTGGTTAGCTTATGCATTGGTTAGTTGGTTAGCCTGATGCGTTGGCCGTTGCACCTTGTTAGCTGGTTAGCTGATACGTTGGTTGATGGGGGGTGAAAAAAGGTTAAGCAATTGTTTGATGTAAGGGTTAGTTGGATAGTTAAGAAACTGGTTAGCTGATGCATTGGTTAGTTTTTCTTAAACAAAAAATTTTTTAATTTTTATTTTTTTTTAATTTTAAATTTTTTTTTAGTAAATTGAATTTAAGTCAAAACGATTAATAAAGAGGTTAGCCAATTTTATTTATGAAGGCTAGCCAATTGGTTTTTGCGTAAGTTAGATGAACTTGATGCATTGGTTAGCTGGTTAGCTGGTTAGCAGATGCGTTGGTTTTTTTCTTAATCAATTTTTTTTTTTTTTTTTTTTTTTTTTTTTTTAGTAAATTGAATTTAAGTCAAAACGATTAATAAAGAGGTTAGCCAATTTTATTTATGAAGGCTAGCCAATTGGTTTTTGCGTAAGTCAGATGAACTTGATAATTTTATGAGCATGTTAATGTGTTATGCTTGATAAGCGTTATATTACATAATTTTATGAGCATGTTAATGTTACATAAAATTGTTAATGCTTGTTGTATTGTATAAGGCTAAGGGGGAGATGCTGTAAAACACCCAAATATCTGTCTACTATTAGGGTTTAAAATAGGTTTTAAAATGGAGTTTAAAACAGGATTATAAAAATGTAGTGTCTTTAAAAAGGAGATGTCCTTTGTAAAGATAACTTTACCCGAAAAAGAACGTGAGATCCTCGAGGAACTCATTTTCGCTAGAAAAAGAATTCACAGTAGCTTGCTGGAAGAACGACCGGAGAAATGTTTTGCAGGAGGACCCCGTTACCGAGTCCCAAAAACAAGCGGTGGAAAAGATAGAGAAAGAGCTTATACCCATGAAAGAAGGCATACAAGCGCTACCCCAAGCAATGCCACTGGTTTTACCCGGGGTGGTGCCTCCTACTTTGCCTAGTGCAAGGGACCCCGGAGCGCATCTTGGTGAGACAGCGACAGAATACCCTAAAAAGCTTGCCAGTCCAAAATACAACGCTGATACGAAATCGGGGTTGCGTAATGATGAGGGTGTGTTTCGTATTGGCAAAGATCGCGTAAAGTTCTTAGAAGGGAATGATTTTAGCATGGGCGGAGAATGCTATACGGGAACCGACGGCCTCTGGGAGCTTCTCGTATCTTCAAACCCGGATGATAGTATTTTTACCGATGATGATTATAAAGATTATGCTAGGTTAATGCTAAAAACGGGAGCTCTTCAGCATAAGTAAAATCCAGATAACCAGAATGTTAAAGGTCACAAAGGGCCTAAATGGAAAAACGTGCAGAAAAATATTTAGGAAAACAGGCACGTGTTTTTATCAGAAAAAATACGAAGCCCAATCCCCAAAGCAGAATAAAAAACAGCCGAATCCTGATACTGTTTTTCCAGAAAAGGCGTCGTTATCTCCTGTGATCCTGAGGCGTTGCTAGAAAAACTAAATCTTTTACTCACCATTAAAACCGCTGGCAACACGGGAGTCCGGAACGAAATCGTTAGCATTTGTGATGAGCTAAAAAGACATGACATTTTAGATAAACCGAGTTATAAAAAGCTTATGCCAGCTTTATTAAAAGGATGTTAATACCCCGAAATCGCGGTTTTAAGAAAAAGACGTTACGGAGGATCGGGAATCTTCGACTCCATCGCTAGCTTTTTTGCCAAGCTTTTACCAACGACGCAGCGAAGGCATTACCCTCCTCGGCCTTGGATGCCGGAAAAAGTGCGGTTAAAGAAGGAGCAAAAAAAGCCCTGGAAGCTGGAAAAAGCGCAGCCATCACGGCGATTGGGGAAGCTGGAAAGAAAGCTGTAACGAAGCTTATGACATCGCGTAAAAAGGCTTAAAGGGCTAGTTAATAAGTAAACGACGCCTACGGCCAAACCCACAAACATTAGCGCCTTAGTAGCCGGGAGCGGAAACACGATAGCCGTACAAGACTTGGTTAAAAAACTAAACGCGGGCTCCGGACTTAAGATGATATAAAATCTTTTATACCGTGGGTATATATAGTTGGACTGAAATTCCCACAGAAGATGAAACCACCCAAGAGTACGAGGTCCATGAGTATGAACCCGTTGCTGGGGCAAACTTAAACATTCCGGGGGAAATTAGGATTAACATTGAAACGCAAGACCTTTTTACACACCCGAGTGAAAGCTACCTGCTCATTAATGGAAACCTAACATTACAAAATGGTACTCCATATGACGCCGATACCCCCGTTACTTTAACAAACAACGGGTTAATGTATCTTTTTAACAGTATTAAGTACCAGCTTTCGGGGCAGGAAGTAGAGTATTTACTTTATCCTGGACAAGCAACCACGATGTTAGGCCTCCTAGGATACCCTGATGATTTTTCCAAGTCGCAAGGATTAAACCAACCGTGGGCTAAAGACACCGCCGAAGTGGCTAGTTTAGACAGAAACGACGGAAATTTGGGGTTTATAGTTAGACAAGATTATATAGTTGCTAAACCAAATCCAAGAGGAACGTTTAGTTTTAGAGTTCCTCTAAAACACATCTTTGGATTTTGTGAACACTACACGAAAATTCTCTATGGTATGAAGCAAACCCTAACTTTAGTAAGAAAGTCTAATAATGATGCTATTTTTAGAAGCGGAGCCGTAGTAGGAGGAGCTGCGGTGGCCGGCGCCGGCAAAAATAACTCTTACTAAAGTATATTGGTTTGTGCCTCATGTTTTACCTTCAGACGAGGTAAAACTCCTACTCTATAAAGATATAGAGTCTAAAGTTGCTCTGCCGGTTATGTTTAGAGCGATACAATGCGATTCTGCTATCATCCCTGCAGGCGCTAACCAGTTTAGCTGGAGACTTTCCGTTAAATCTTCGCCGGATATTCCACGCTGGATCATTATAGGTTTTCAAAGAGATAAAAACGACACACAGACTGGAAATCCGGCTTTGCTTGACCTTCTAACGTTAAAAATATGTAAATTACTCTTAACTCTAGGAGATACCCCGAAGCTGACTACGATCTTAATTTTGCCACCCAGCAATACAGCAGAGCTTACGGGGATGCAGCTAGTTTTAGGACAAAATTTTACAATATCGATGAGCTAGTGTCAAACCCGGGAATTAATTCCGCTGAGTATAGAAATCTTTTTCCTCTGTTTGTCACTACTAAGCAAAGTAAAAAGCTAAAGTACGCCGTTACTGACATCCAAGTAAAAATGTTTTTTTAGCCCCGCCGTTCCAGCAGGAAATACTTAAGCTTACGCTCTTGTTATTAGCGACAAAAGGTTTTCATCCCAGTCTGACGGAAATAAGATGAGTTTGGTTTACGGATAAAATTTATAACAAGTTAATTGTTATAAATTTAAAATTTAAGCTTAAGGCGGCGTTTTCGGAGAAAAGATGGCTTTGCTTTACTAGAAATAAAAACGATTCTGTATTAGAATGGAGGGGCTTGGAAATATAAATACGAGATTAGCATCCAGTAATTTTATTACGACACGATCGTAATAAAATTTGACGTCGGGCTTAGAAATAAAAACAATAGTGTTTTGTTCATAAAATGGAAGATAAAAACCTAAAAGTGGCCGACTTGAAAAGGTTGGCTAAAACAAACGCAATTAAAGGATACTCTAGGCTTAAAAAATTCAATTAATTAATCTCTTGAGTATCCCGCATTCACTAATGCCATTTGCGCATTTAAAAACGCCCGACCTGAAAAGGTTGGCTAAAAATAAAGGGCTTAATTAATTGGGCTCTTGAGTGATCAAGGTCCCCCTCCACTATTAGATAGAGATATCAAGGAAAACATAGGGGAGCCAGAATTAACTCCAACGCCCACTCGAACCTCTACCGAAGCGTTATTAAAATGGCTAGAAAGGGTCGAAAAAGAAATCCCTAAATATATTTCACCCAAACTTAAAGCCCTGAAAAAAAAAAAAAAAAAAGGTTGACGCCCTATTCGAGGCACAAAAAAAGTTCAAGATTAGAGAAGGTCCATCCGCTCTAAAAGAATTTATAACCCAATATACTATAGATGGTATAGATGGTTTTGGCCCCCGAGAGTTTTTGCGCGCCCAGGTATAACACGCCTTTTAAGAAATAAGCGCAGACAAAAAGTTAAGTTAATTCTTAAATGTGAGATGGAAAGATTAAGCGATTCTAGAATGATTACGGTGCTGGCCGATTTTCATTCTAATTTCGAGGTTAATCTAGAGGGAACAAATGAAAATGAGCTGTTTATCGCTATGGTGGAAAGAATTTTGGAAAACGTGGCAGTATTTCAGATGCAGGGCAGCGGTTGGGCGTTTTCTAGAGTTATCGTTTTAGAGCTGCACGCTGTGTCGTATAGGCCGGAAAGAGGCAATTCTTACATTCCTTACATGCCCAAAAAATTAGCCTCCAAAGAAGCCGTCGTTAACACGAAAAATATAGACAATAAGTGCTTTTTGTAGTGCTTACTCAGAACGTTAAATACTAAAAACAACCATCCATAAAGAGTCGACTTCGCTTTAAAGAAAAAGGAAAAACTGGAATAATTTATCCCGTTACTTTAAAAAGTATAGACAGGTTCGAGAAGCAAAACCCAGCAATATCCGTTACCGTGTTTGTTTACGATGGAAAAGACGTTTATCCTCTTAGAAACAACGCTTTTACGGACAGAAGCCATGACGTGGTTCTTTTGTTGATAGAGAAAGGCGGCTTGCACCATTACTGCTGGATTAAAAATCTGAGTCGTTTGAAGTCCTCTCAGGTGTCGGGTCACAAAAATAAGTATTATTTCTGCTTAAGATGTTTAAATCCCTTTTGGTCTCAAGAATCCTTGACAAAACACTCGAAGTACTGCCGAGAACACAAAGCCGTTAAAAATAGAGTTATCGAGCGAGGGAACTACGTTCGAGTTTAAAAACTACTACAGATCGGAACGGGTTTCATTTGTCATGTACGCCGACTTTGAGTGTTTTACCAAGCCATTAGATACCTGCGATCCAAACCCGAATAATAGTTTCACGAGAAAATACCAAAAGCATGAACCGACAGGCTTTTGTTACTATATTAAATGCTTTGACGATAATATTTGCCCACCAAAACTATTAAATTATACTGGAAAAAACAGCGCAAAAATTTTTGGAAATGTTGGAAAAAGACGTTAGAAAAATTTCTACCATACCGACCAAAGTATATAATATTCGGGGAAAAAGAAAAAGTGCTCTTTGAGAAAGCGAATATGTGCTGGATCTGCGGAGAAAAGTTTAGTGAGATTTCTAACCTTGAAAATGTTAGAGATCACTGCCATTTTACGGGCAGATTAAGAGGGGCCGGTCACAGCGTGCAATCTTAGGTATCGTGTGCCTTGTTTTACACCCGTGGTGCTTCATAATCTTAGTGGGTATGTCAGTCACCTATTTATAAAAAATCTCGGTATGACTGAGGGGCCGATCGACTGCATCCCTAACAATGAAGAAAAGTATATTAGTTTCACCAAACATATATCTATCGGGAGTTATAACGATGGAAAAAGTAAAACTAAAAACCATCAGATTAGATTTATCGACAGCTTTTAGTTTATGCAAACGAACTTAGAAAGTTTAGTGAGTAATTTGGAAAAAACCCAATTTAAAAACATGGAAAAATACTTTAAAGGAGAGCAGTTGGACCTGCTCACCAAAAAAGACGTGTACCCGTACGAATACATGGATTCTCCAAAAAGACTTAAAGAAACTCGTCTACCGCCCATAGAGTTCATTTTACCCTAGACTTAAAGGCAAGTCCATTTATGCCGAGGAGTTTGCTCACGTTCAAAATATCTGGAAAAAGTTTGAAATAAAAACTGTGAAGGACTACCACGACTTGTATCTTGTGACTGATGGAAAAGTTGGCCGCCAAACCAAACTTTTACCATTGTAATGACTTTGACAAAAATTTAGTGGCCGTTCATATGAAAAAGACGAAGCTGGCATATAATAAGCCAGTTTACTTGGGAATGTGCATTCTCGATTTAAGAAAGACCCTAATGTACAATTTCCATTACAACTATATTAAACCAAAATATGGGCCAAAAGCTAAGCTTTTATTTACATATGCGGATAGTATGATGTACGAGATTGAGACTATAGATTTTTACAAGGATATATCGAACGATGTAACGAGCAGATGCGATACGAGTAATTTCCCTTAAAATCATCCATCCGGCATTCCAATTGAGTGCAACAAGAAAGTAATTGAAATGTTTAAAGATGAGGTCGGCGGCGCTATTATAGAAGAGTTTGTAGGGCTTAGAGCTAAACTGTACTCTTTCAAAATGCTTGACGGGAAGGAAAATAAAAATTGTAAGGGGGTTAAAAAGTGTGTCGTTAAAAATAATATTAGATTTAAAAATTACAAGGAATGCTTGGTTTCAGGAATGGAGCAACGTAGAACAATGAACATGCGGAAGAGGTTAATAAGGTGGCGTTAAGCGCGGAGGAAGACAAACGGATCATTGGAAAGGGCGATGTCCATATCCTGCCCTTGGGACAGTTTAGGGCGTACATTATATAACGCGTCCTAAACAGTTATAAAATGTTTTGGCTAGATCCGACTTTTAAGGGAAATCCCTATTTTATAAAATGTTTTAGCTAGATCTCACTTTTTAGGGAAATCCCCATTTTATAAAATGTTTTGGCTAGATCTCACTTTTTAGGGAAATCCCCATTTTATAAATTGTTTTGGCTATTTTGAGGTCGGGTGACCACAGTTCGACCATGATTGGGTGGCCTCGAATCATCATTTTTCAACTACTCACAGCTACTTACCAATTTGTAGCCTGAGCATTACGAGTACTTGGCTAGAGCTCTGAGATGTCTTGCCCATGGGTACGTCCGCCAGAAAACCGAGTGCACTGAATAAGGATAGAACTTGGAGCTTCCAGGTTTTGAATCCTATAACTTCACCCCCGATTTGTTAGCTGATACTGGAGTTAAACGCCATTTTAACAGCTTTGGTTATATCTTAGGTCAGTGTACTTACCCATGGGTTTCTTGGCTTTTTCACACCGGTACTGAAACAACTTTCTTTTCTAACCACTAGCTACTTATCTTACATCTTTCAGAGGTGAGCTGCGAAAAATCGCCGGGGAGACAGTTTGCCTTCATCGGATATCGGACCTGCATCCACCAGCTCACGAGTGAGATACGCTAACCACATAGCTACCTGGCTTGGTCAGAGAGAAGTGTACCACAAAAAGTGTTCAGTGTCTCAGTGATTCATGTACATAAACCCTTTACCACACGTTACCATTTTAGCCCGGTCCATGTTGCAACCATTTGCAAATGACATATTAAATATTATCAAAATATAAAATTGTCGTTCAAAGGGTAGAAAACACTGTAGGAAACAAGAAAATGCTTATGACAAGCAGCTTACCAGCATTTTCCTCTTTTCCCCCAATGTTTTCTAAAACCTTCTTCCTAAAGGTCATTTAAAGTCGGGATTGTGTGGTAAAGGGTTAAAACAACGAGAAGTCATCACGAAATCTGGTAAGTAATGTTCACTCTAACGGGGAAAAGTATTTACGAACTACGGCGAGCAAAGTTCACTGAAACCGTGAGTATTCACGGAATTCACGTGAATTATGTTCACTAAACGATGAGTAAATGTTCATTAAATGTGTTCAGTAATGTTCACTATCCAGTGAAGAGTATTACGAAATCTGATGAGTAGTGTTCACTCAAATAGAGAGAAGTATTCACGAAATCCGGTGAGTAATATTCAGTTATAACGGTGAGATGTAAATAAATTTGATGAGTTATATTCACTCAAGGTGAGAAGTATTCACGAAATCCGGTAAGTAATGTTCACTTAACGATGAGAAGTGTTCACGAAATCTATTGAATTAATTAAGTAGACTATCTTTATTATTCTTTGTTGAGAAAAAATAGATTGTACAGTTTTGGTGGTGGCGGCCATATTGGAATTTTGAAAGTGGTGGGGTGGGGTAACAGAAACTTAGTTTTCTTGAAAACGATACAGTGAAATTCTTTCATATTTCACATTTTTATGTCTAATACAATACTCTAATACTCTATACTAATCAAGCACTTGTATTTAAAGGTTCGTGTTAGGATGGTCATACCTTAAAAAAAAACAAAAAAAAACGTCCAAACCGATTGTATAAACCCAGCGGCGATCCCTTGAATTTCAAGCTCTGTACGTTACTGAGGCTCATTTTAGTTCTTTATTGTTAGTTTCTGGAAAGAAGCATTCAGTGTCAATTAACACGTATCAGCTGTTTGCTGTAAGGGCGTTTAACCCTTTATCAGACAACAAAATTTTAGCCTTGTCCAAAATGAAAGCATTTGCAGACGACAATTTCAATGTGGCTAAAATGGTGCAATTTTTCTTTGATATGGTAGAAAACATTGTGGGAAAAGGAGAAAATGCTGGTTACCAGCATTTTCTCCTTTTCCCAAAATGTTTTCAAAAGGCTTCTTTCCCAGGGTCGTTAAAGAGCGTCTTTGTTCGGTAAAAGTTTAAGTGGTAAATTGTGTCACAGTGGTTTGAGAAAAGAGATGAATAATACAAAATTCACATTTCAAGTTCACTGTCAGTTTTATTATTAATTAAGTTATAGAAAATGAATCAAATCTATTCTGATGACAGGATAGAGATGTCGATAATTTGAATAAAACATCAAGTGCTACATGATACAATGTTAATTTGAGCCATTCTCTGGAAAAAGTGGATTTAATGCAACTCCGTGATCCATAATACCTGGCAAGTCATCACATAATTATGGATCCATAAAATCTATTTAGTTTAACATACGACGGAATCAGGAGGTAGACTGGTCCTTTTACAATTAAAAAAAAAAAAAAAAAAAAAAAAAATCGACCAGTAGCAAAAAGTTTTGACTTTTTGCAGATGCATTTAACTCCATTTTTACAGAGAATGGCTCATGTATATGTATTAACAAAGTAATAATTAATGCTAAAAAGAAAAAAGGGAAAGCAATAGCTCTTAAGGGCTAATCACTTATCCGAATTTTGAAAATATTTCAACTTTGTGGTGTGTTGGCATATTTCTGCCACGAGATACGAGATAACTATCGGGATAATTTTAGAAAACTATCACGATAAATCGAAGTTTTATGAAAATTTCATTTAGACTGTGAAAAGTTTTCTAGGAAAATAAAAAAAACAGCATGATAAACTTTGTTGTCCAGAAAATGTTACACTTGTCAGTATATATTTTCACGCAAAATTTCTCATTCGTGCAACTGACATTCGAGATAAAATCATCAGGATAGTTCTACTCGTTTCTCGATATCTATAAATAGAAAAATCGCCATTTGGATGAACTTGGTAGTTTTTGAATACAAGATGGCAAAGATGGTCTAAAACCGTATATATTTATAGATACAGTGAATGTCAGTTAAGGGCACAAACGAAAAAAAAAAGAAAATCATGATAAAAGTGAGAATTATCGCGAATTTTTTTATCGTGTAACTTTTTATTATCGAGATAATATTTCAAGGAAAGTTTGTTTTATCGCGATAGTTTTCTGAAATTATCGCAATAGTTATCTTGTATCTCGTGGCAGAAATATGCAACCATACTGTGGAGATTAAATTTCTTTTTTTCTTCTTGTTGAAAGTTTTCTACGGAATCGCAAGGGCATGGAAATGTGAGGGTAGAATTATCGAGCGTGACAGCTTTATGGTCTTTTGAGAGTTCGACGTCTTGTTATGGAATTTGAATATTCACACTTTATCAACCTATATCCTGAAACATTTGATAACCTATCAGCGTCAAAGATATAAAGAGTATTTTTTTTTTCGGTGAAAGATCGAAATAGGTAAAAGATAGAAATTTATTTAATCGAGTGAACATCATCCGTAATATTTTCACAAGTGGCACAGCCACTCGTGAAAATATTACTGACAATGGCACAGCCACTCGTGAAAATATTACCGATGATGTTCACTCGATGAAATAAATTTCGATTTTTCACCGAAAAAAAGAATCTGTTTATTTTACGCTTCTAATTCCCGTTTCGTTGGAACTTTTATCAAAATCCAGTGCAATTGTTTTCGATTATTCCCCTTGGCATACCCCCCTCATATAACAACACATTACAATATTACGTAAAGTGCGAGAAATATAGCGTAAATTGCGTCACATTTCCTCCTTGAGAATGTCACGCGTTGATTACCTAAGTAACTAGTGCGCGGGAACTACTGTTTCTGACTTCAACTGAAGAGTTAGAAAATATAAAAATCGGTATTTTCACTGGTCTAAACCGTAATATATAAAACCATAATCCACCATTATTTCTCGATAAAAGTAGATTATAAAAAGCGGTTTCAGTTGCCAAATCCGTATCCCCCCCCCCTATTTTGTCCATCATTTCTTGCTTGCCCCAAAAATATTTTAACCATAACCAACCAGCAAACCAACGAACCCACATAAAAATCAACCCACTTATGCAATCCCACCACCCTTAACAAACCAACAAACCCACATAAAAATCAACCCACTTATGCAATCCCACCACCCTTAACCAACAAACCCACGATTAAGCATATAGCTAGCCCTTATATAATATATCAATTTTATGTAACATTAACATGCTCATAAAATTATGATATAATGGGTTAATATATCTATCACATGAAGTTCATAAACAAAAATGGCATAACCTTTTTTATATATATTTTTTTACTTAAACCAATTTAAAAAAAAAAAAAAAAAAAAAAAAAAAAAAAAAATTAATTTAATAAAAATTTACTTAAATTAAAAAATGAAACAACTTGTTAATGATTTTTATACTGAAACTGTAATATGTAATGGAGAAAACGGTATTAGATGTTCTAGTTCATCATATGTATTTTTAAAAGCAATACCAATAGTAGAAGAAAATATTAGAAAAAAACTTGATTGCTTACCTTACTTTAATTCTGAATTTCCAGATTTAAAAATTTTTTTAAATATGAAAAGAAAATTTAGATATTTTTCTGAATTAATTAATCTTAAATCAAGATTATATTATGAATTTAGTAAAAAAAAATATGAAAATGAAAATATACCTTTTGGTATGTTTTTTTCATTGTTTATTTTTGATGGTAATGATGGTATCACAAAACAAACAAAAAGTAAATGTGTTTCTCATTGGATATTTGATAAAACAAGGATAATATGTTTAAATGGGTTAAAAAAAGATGAAGAATATTTTTTAAGTGATTTTATTAGTGACTATAAAAGAATTAATCATTTATCTTTTAATATTGGAAAGGATTATAAAACACAAAATAAAACAATTATACCTTATGTTAAAATAACTGATGATGTTTTAGATTTTTCAAGTGAAAACTATAAATTTAAAGTTGAAGATATTTTTCCTGGAATATAAATATTTAATATTTTTATATTAAATATTTTAATATGTCTTTGTTCCAACTCCTTGTTGCTTATATTTTATTTTTTTCTTCTTCAGTTAATTTTTTTTATTTTTTCTTTTTCAATATTTTCAATTCTATAATGACCCCAAGCTAAGGTATCATTACTTCCATCCTCTAATATATATCTTTTATCATCAGCATAGCTTAATGCTTTCTTATTTGTTACTTCAGTGTGCATTTCATGTTCCCTACTTCTTAACACAGGCATAGTTCTATACTGATCTTTTTTTGTATCCAAACAATTTTTATAATTTTCTAATTTTATTTTGTTTTCAACAACAGACTTTTTAACCCCCTTACACCTTTTACCTTCACTTTCTTTTTTATTTTTATCTATTTTACTATAAGCGTAAGTTTTTGCACCTAAACCAGCCATCTCAATCATAATATCACCATTTAATTCATCTTTAAACATACCTAATACCTTTTTATTTTTTCCACTATACAAATCATGCTCTTTATCATAACCACTCATATCATACATTGTATCAGCATCCTCTTTCATATCTTCATAAAAATCTTCAGTTTCTATTTCAAGAATAAAACTATCAGTATCAGTGTAACACATCCTTACTTTTTTACCATACTTTGCTTTAAAGTAATTATAATGAGTTTCATACATATGTATTTTACTAATATCTAATATACTCATACCTAAATAAACGGGTTTTTTATATGTTATATTTGTTTTCTTCATATGAACAGCAACTAAATTTTCATCAAATATTGTTGTATGGTGATAGTTTGGTTTAGCAACAAGCTTTTTATAAAAATCTTTTTCAAAATCATTTTTTGCATCTTTTCTTAAATCAACATTTTTATCAATATATTCTTTAATACAATATGTTTCTTCAAACATGATGCCACGATGTATCTCTTTAATTTCTAATCCTAATTCTAAATATTTTTTTAATGTTTCATGATGTATAACATAATTTTCTTTATCGTTTAAGTTAGGAATTAATTTTTCCACTTTTTCTATTTTTAGCTGTTCAGGAGCAAGAGGAAAATCACTATGTTTATCACTTTTCAGGATACTTCAAATTAACCTCTAAAAAGCATGGTATTTTTTTCCATTTTTTTAAATCATCTTCATCCATCCATCTAAAACCACTAGTTGGTAGCAGTTTGCTCATAGCCCATGGATAAAGACTGTTTGCATCAATATATATTAAGTATTTTGAAGGGATCATAATCTTTACCCATATACTTATTGTTTGCTTTAGCATATCTTTTACTACACATAGATATCCTACCACGAATACCTCTTTCAATCATTAAAAGCATATCAGGATCTGTTAAAAGCTCAAACTTTGATTTTGTTGTTTTAAGCATAGCATCCAATCCTAATCCAGGAATAGTATAATACCAACAAGGATCCAATTCATAATTTTCAAGACAAATATTTCTAAAGTTTTCAATTATATCAGCTAAAAGTAAAACATCTATTTCATTGTAAAGCTCTAAATATTCTTTAAACGTTTTCATGTTAAAAGTTTTCCAAACATTTTTTTGCATGCTCATAATCTTCATCACTAATATGTTTATCATTTAAGCTTGAATAAAATTTTTCTTTAGGTGGTAGTTGAGTTTCTTCTAATTTTTCAAAACAATCTAACCATTCATAAGGAAAAACTCCTTTTTTTCTTAACAGTGATAAATGTTCTTTAGAATGGAATTTTAATAAAATATTTAACTGTTCATCACTTAAATTACTTGCAAGTTTATCTAAACTACTATCCATAAACTTAAGACTATCTAAAAACCTTAACTTATGTATTTTATTTCCAACATTAATAAATTTACTAAAGCTAATATATTTTTCTTCATTGTTTGGTATGCAATCAATTTTTCCCTCAGTTTTACCAAGATTTTTTATAAAAAGATGACTATCATAACCACTTAAATTATGAAAGAAAACAGGTGTAAAGTCAGGAATTTTTGCTTTAAGATTACACTTAGTATGTGCTGCACCACGATACTTACCTGTAAAATGACAATGATCTCTTACTTTATAATTTTTACCTGTAAATTTACCATTACATATCCAACAAAACTTTTCTTCTTCATATTTTTTTTTCTTCATCTTTAGTTATCTTAATTGGTACCGGTTTTTGATAATATTCTCGATGTATTTTTTTAATTTCTTCAGTTATCTTTTCCACAAAAACTTGTTCAGCATTTTCTCCGGTATATTTTTCTAATATGGGTGGGCAAACTTCATCATCAAAACACTTAATGACATATTTAAAGCTACAGGGAATATGCTTTTGTGTTTTTATAGTATAGCTATTCTCTTCACTTGGCTGGCATGTTTCTATAGGTGATAATACACATTCAAAATCAGCACATACAACAAAAGGAACCTTAATTTTTCTATTGTGATTTATAAATTCTAATACCTCTCCAGGTTTAGGCATATCTAAAGCAACCGGAGCATGTTTATCACAATATTTTTTATGTTTTATCAAAAGGTCTTCTCTTCTCTTCCAAATGCATTTAAACATCTTTTACAAAAATACTTTTTACGGTGGTTATTTGATATTTGACTTGACATTAAACGGCTAAAAGTTTTTATTAACAAATAGTGGCAATTATCTTCATTTGTTAAGTAAAGTAAATCAACATGATTACTTTTTTCTTCATTAGTAATTCTTAATGGATAAAATTTATTGGTTTCATCTTCATAACTATAATAATAACTATAAACATTAACGCTAATTTCAGGATTTTGTTTTTCAAATTTGATAATATCATGTAATGAAACAGGTTATTCAATACCATTCATATTAATGCTATTTTCCTTTAATTTTAAAACAGAATTTATTCTTTCTGGATGGTTATCTGTTGGGTTTAATGCTCTTAAAATAGACCACTTAAAACATTGACTATCTTCATTTTTTATATTGATACACGCTTTTTTATCAGATATCCATTTTGGAAGAGGAATAAATGATGAAGCTCTTAATGGATCATAAATAGCTGTATGTAAATCTAAATCAACCACACTGTGAAAAGCATAACCACTACCTTTTCTTAAAAAGTTTTCATATTTTTCTAAAATTTCAGAAACCATTGTTTGATACAACTCATCTACATCGGTTCCACTTAAGTTAATTAAATTTAGCTTCTTCAGGATACAATCCATGCTCCTTTAAAACATCAATAAATTTTTTCTTGTTCCAATATGACTAAAACTTAATATTGTTATCTGTTAATATCTTTTTAAAATCAGCAATCTTTAGCATATTTTTTATTTAAAATAAAAATTACTTAATAAACTACACTCATTTTATTTCCATCACTCTGAAAGTTAATTAACCTATCACTCAGTAAAACCGCAAATGCTTCAGTATTTGCATTAGGAGGCCCATCAAATGTGGCTTTAATATGAATATCAGTAACAGAATACTTTAACCTTTCACTTTGCTTTGATACATCAAACACAAACAAAGGAAAAAAAATTTTAAAATCTGATGGTGTAATATTTGGATTTGAAACCAATTCATCCATGTTAAAAAACTTTTTTCTAAACAAAGCTGCTTCACTATATATTCTACTAAATTGATTTCGAGCAAAATTTATAGCATAATCATAAACAGGATATTTTTTTTGAACCTAACATTACATAAATATTTTTACCATTTATGTTGTTAAATATAGCTGGGTTTTCTTCCTGATTATTACTTTTACCAGTTTGAAAACCAACAATTAAAAAACGTGGTACCTCTGGAGATGATTTAGCTGATAGCCTCCAAGTAAAATCACTTGCACGTGGAACCGCAATAGAGTCACTTTGTATCATTCTATACCCAACTGGAAATTTTTCTTTCTTCTCGATAAATTTGAAAAGTTCCAACCTATTACCATCTTCCGGCTCCACATGAGGCATAAACCAAGATACTTTTTGTAACTTAACTCTACCCCCTTCATGTCTAGAAGGATTTCCACCTGCAGCTGCAACAGTGCCAGCTCTATAAATTGCATCATTATCATTGTTTCTTGTTAAGGTTAGTGTTTGTTTCATACCATATAAAACTTTGTTGTAATCTTCACAAAAACCAAATATATGTTTCAATGGTATCCTAAAACTAAATGTTCCAACAGGATTTGAACTAAAAATATACTGTCTTCTTACTGAAAAACCAACATTATTATCATTGTTTGCGGTGTCATCGGTATCCTTATACCATAGTTGGTTTAGACCTTGTGATTTAGAAAAGTCATCAGGGTATTTTAACAGTCCTAGCATTGTGGTAGCTTGACCGGGGTAATTAATGCTTTCTATCTCTTGACCACTAAGTTGATATCTGATATTTTTAAACAAATACATTAACCCATTATTTGTTAAGGTAACATCATCAGAATTTACCCCAACTGCAGTATAGGGTGCTCCATCTGCTTATTCTAATACACCTATAATTTGTAAATAGGACTCTGAAGGATGATAAAAAATATCTTGAGTTTCAATATCAATCCTAATATTTCCTCCAGAGTGGTTTAGATTGGTTCCTGTAATAGGCTCATACTCATAGTATTCATATTCATCAATACTATCATCTTTTAAAATCGGTGCTTTAATTTTTAAAATATCCATTTTATTATATGCAATTATAATTTTTAAGTCAAAATTATAATTGAGTTGAGTTTTTAGTATTCTAACCATAGTTGAGGGAATGATTTGTTTTCATCATTAACATAAACACCTTTAAGTTTAATATTTTTAAGTTTTTCAGCAGAAATTTTTTTTCTCATTTTAGGATAAATTTTATTTCCATAAACAACGGTCACCTTTGGTATATTGTTTTCTTCTAAAAAATTATTTACTTCATCTTCAAAACTCTTCATAATATCAGCTTTTTCAGGAGACAATTTTTCAACAATCTTTTTATAATCATAACTTGTATTATTTACTTCAAGAATCTCACAATCTTCATTAAGCTTAAATTGACCATAAAGAATACCAACTCTTTTTGTATTGTATTTTTCATATTCTGTTATCCTAAATTTTAGCTTTAACATTTTTTTTTATTTAATGTATATATTTTACTTAACTTAAATTTATTTTTTTCATAATACTTTAACTCCGGAACCCTTACTATTTAATTTCTTAACTAAATCTTGTATAGCAATGGCACTACCATCTATTAAGTTGTTAATATTTTGTGTTGCGGGTTGTGTTGTTGTAGTAGGCTTTTGAGTATATTTTTCTAAAATCTTTTTAGATTTTGGTGTTAAAGCCTTTTCAACTAACTTTTTACCTGCATCAACCGCGGCACTCTTTCCAACCTCTAATGCTTTCTTTGCTCCTTCCTTAGCAACACTTTTACCAACATCAACTGCTGAAGATGCAATTTGTTTAGCTGCGCTGCTTGTAAAGAGTCTTGTAAGAAAATTAGCTAAGGTATCAAATATCCCTGCTCCTCCATAAGCATAATTTCTTTTAAATCCTCTCTTTTGTGATGTAATCATTTTATATTATAGACATTAAATTTTCATAATGCTTTGAATTTAATACACGTTGTCTTTTTAATTTATCACAAATACTTACAAGCTCATTTCTTACACCTGTATTACCAGCTTCTTTACTTGCCATCAAAAGGTCAAGTCTTTTTAATAGTGCATTAGGGTCAGATGGAATTACCATTATTCCATCTCCGTTTATTTTTCCTCTTTTTAAACTCACTGCTTTTGTGGTCCTTTTCCAAATAGGTTTAACAAATCTCCATTTATCCCCCTTGTTGGCTTTGGGGTAAGGGTTGGCTGGGTTATTATCACGCTGTAGGGCACTAGTTTGTTTCAAGATTTCAGCATAATTTGAATAATCTTTAGCAGAATAGGTTTTACTTTTTGGGTTGTTCGATGTAATAAGTTCCCATAATCCATCCGTTGCTTTATATTTTTTATCACCAATAATAAAATAATTATTGGTTGAATCATAAACAAATTGTTCATTACCAATATATTTTTTTCCTCCTTCTTCATAAATACCAAATGTTCTATCAGTATCTTTTCCTAATGAAAAAACCCCTCTTCCTCTTTCTCAAGATCTTCAGGATATTCAAGATCACCAAGGATTGATAGTGATGGTTGAGGTAACTCCTTAGGTAACTGTTCAATCCCTTCTTTAATAGGTTTAAGTCCTTCTGTAATTTTCGTTGCTGCTTCCTTTTGTGTTTCTGTAATAGGTTTAAAAAACTTTGAAAGGTCTGTTTGTATTTCAATTTCACCTGTTTTCTCTGCAAGCTGACTATCACGAATTCTTTTTTTTTTGTTGCGAGATATTCTTTTACCATTTGGTCCCTTTTTACAGGGTCAGTTATCTTTAAAAACGACATATTTTTTTAAGTAAACATTTTTTTATCTTATTTTTTAATCAGTATTACCTATCTCACATGCACAAGAACATTTAAACTTAGGTGGTTTTAGTTTTAGTCTTAATGGGCTCCATTGTTTCTTTCTACTAGTCTGCGGAATTCCTCCCGTGCTTCCTGTTTCCCCTTCTCGATTAAACTTTCTTGTTCCTCTAGCTTGCTTTTTTTCCTTGACTTAACTCGTATCTCTTCCTTCACAACCTTATATTTTTCCAAGTCATCCATAATTAAAGTAAATTCTGAATGTTCTACTTTGTTGTCACTGATAGCTTTAGATATATGTGTAAATAGTGTATTTAACTTTGAATCTGCTAACATTTTAATTTGAAGGTGTTTTTCTGATTTTGTTCTGGTTCTTCTAACAACAAACTTTCCTATCAATGCTGAAAGTCCAACAGCTAAGGCACAACCTTCTAAAGCTATCGTTGCTGGAATTGCTACAACGGTACTTAAAAGTGCTATTCCACCTGCTCCGGCACCTAGTGCTAAGGTGGTTAGTCCTGTTTCAACGTTATCAACTGATTTACTAATCTTCAAATACTTTTTACTTAACTGCTCTCTAACCCTAATTTCATTTTCAAGAAATGTTTGAATTTCTGATATTTTTTGTAGCCTGAAGGATTGACCATTGTCTTCTGCTGATAGTATTGGTTCCAATGATGGTGCATTTGGTATATTTCGTGGTTCTGGTAGTACTGGATAAATCTTTTCTTTTAGTTCCATTTTATTAATTACAACTATTTTTTTAAATAGAATAGTAAAGACGACACAAAAATTCACCTTCATTAATTTTTAATAGGTCACCAGAGTTGTTTGTAATTGTGGTAACCACATCTGGGGTTTCCTCCGACACTACCTCATTTGTAATACTTAATTGTTTAATTTTTAAGTTGAATGATAGAGAAATTAAAACGACTCCTCTACTCATCATAAAACCAAAACCTAAAACAATGGTTTTAGTTTCACCAGCTTTTAATATTAGGGGTCGTTGAGTAAAAACATCCCAAGTAACAGGATTAACTTTTTTAGCTGGATGCTTAACTTCTAAAGGGTTCCAAAAAATAGTTTTTGGTTGAACCATTTTAGGTATATTTCCAAATTTATGCACATTCATTCTTTTTAATTTACGAAATTGCACCTAATATAGGAATATTAGCAAATGGACTATTTGGTCCTAAAAGAAGACCTTTTCCATCATAAATTTTTCCACCTTGTTTTAGATACAATCCTTCACCTTTATTTTTTAACCCTTTACCTTTGTATGGTTTAAGATATAAACCTTCACCATCAGTTTCAACTTGACAAATATTACCACCTTTCTTAAGATACAATCCGTTACCCATTGCTTTTTGAACTCCTGTTGATGCTAAACCAGTTAGGGCACCCACACCTAAAGCAGGTAATACTGTTTTTGCTAATACAGGTAAAGCAGCTGATGCCAATCCAGCTATCAAAGGTAAAAATCCTCCTTCAACTTTCATGTTGTGTTTAAGTTGCTTAATAGTCATTCTAATCATGGTTCCCTTACCAGCTTCATAAGCTTTAGCTATTTTATTTGCTTGTAATTTGGTCACTGCAATTATATCATTACCTTGTAAGTCATCAAAATTTAAACGAATACTTACCGGACAACTAGCTTTAACAGCATTATTTAGCTTTTGCTTTTGCCCTTCTGTTATATTTACTTTAACAGTAATGTAGTTTGACATTTTATATTTAACGCGATTCTCTTATATGAAATCTAATCGTTAATGTTTCTCCTCTTAAATTTAATATGTTTCCATCTTGGTCAGTTAGCGTAACATTTAAATCATGTATTTCATCCAACGTTAAAGGTAAATATACCAGATTAACTGGATTTTCTATTATTTTATAACCTGGAGATACATTTGGAAAAAAGCTATAAATTGTGTTTCTTTGAGAACCATTAACATAACTACCTGAGATTATGTCAATATTAACAAGTAAGCTATTAATACTTAATACTTAATATTAACTAAATTTTCTGATTCATGAAACCCTCGAATATATTTTGCTCTGTTAAATCCTAATACCTTTCCAATACTGTTTCTCTGATTAAAATCTACCTGATATCCATTTTCAAGAATTAAAACTGATTTTAAGGTGTTAGTGTTTGCTGATAAGTAAATATAATATTCTTCATTGAATAGATCATAATGTCCTTTTTTCTTCATTTCTTGTTGTATATAATCATTGATATCAACTAAATCATAGCTACCTGTTGGTATCTTTATCTTTTCCCATGTGTTACCACTATCTTGTGAATAAATAAAAATGTTGTTACTATCAGTAATATTAGGAAATGAATAGTAAGTTTCAAGATTGACTAAAGCTATTTCATATTTTTTATCACGTTCAAGTTGAAGTGGTGGAGTAAATCTTGTTTTAAAATTTGATTTGTTATCACTTACGATAATTTGAAATGATGTTTTATGGTCAGTGTTTTTTACTATTTGTTTTAGTAATTCTTCTTCCATTTTTTATTTTAAATTAAAGTGTTTTAATATGATTTAAATTATATCTTTTTTTTTTTTACTTAAGATATAATTTAATGATGTTGATTAAAATAGTAATTTTTTCTTGTTCCTTTTAAATAAAAGCTGTTGTATTCTTTGTTTAGTCTATGTACTTCAATTCCTAATCGTATTTCACCTAATCTATTTATCATAGGTAATATTTTTTCTATAATATTTCTATGTTTTTTATTGGTTTTATCTACATCTTCATCTTTAACATCCTTTATCAATTCAAATATTTGATGAGATATATCAGAAATATGATTTTTAATAAAAAATTTATATTTTTCTATTTCACTTAAATCACTTGTTTTTTTTTAAAAGTTCAAACACTTTTTTTAGCTTAAGACCTTTAATACCTTTTTTAATTTTTCGTAATGTATTTTTTTCTACCTCTTCTTCAATTTCTTTTTCTGTTTTTCTAACATTAAATATGATATCAGTAAAATTAAATCCATTAAAACTATATTTACTTAATCCAAATACACTATTATAAGTTGCCATTTTTATATCTATATTAAAAAATCAACTTAAGTTATTTTCAATTTTTAATAGTAATCTCTGTAATCTCTTGGTATATAAAAATTATCAAAACCACATCTATATTTTCCATTGTTACGGTTCTTAGTTCAATCAATCACAACAAAACCATGTGGTTTTTCCCAACAGTTTTTACAAAAATTGATAAACTCTGTTTTAGTCATATTATCTCCCACATGATCGCTATAAATATGATTAAGATTTTTTAAGTCTTGTCTAAACAAGCATATTAAGTTAGCATTTTCTCTAATAGTTTGTCGTGGTAGTCTAAAGTAGTTTTGTGCTAGATAAAAACAATCAGCATTACTATGTCTTCCTCTTACATAATAGTTTTCACACTTGTTTTGTCTTTCTAAAAGTAAGTCATCAAATATCATTAAGTTTTTATTTGATGCATTTAAGTCTCTTGGGTCAGGCACATCACTAGCATTTTCAAAAAATTCACAGTTAATATCAGATTTTTCTTTAATTGTTTTGCTCCATTCTTCAACTAATGCTGTAGGTGAAACACCATAGTTTTGAACTTCATTTTTAAGTGAAAACAACCTTAATATATATTCTTTTGGTATTTTTTCTTCAAAAGCTTTTTTAAGTATGCGATATTCTGGTTGAAACAAACTTTTACCAAAAACGTATAAGTTGTTATAATCTAACCAATCAGGTTTTAACAAAAGGTTAAGTAAAAGTGTAGTTTTACCACATCCTGATTTACCAACTATTAAACCTCTAATACTTCTTGGTAAAAGGGGGTGGTTAAATCTTTTTGCTAACGCTTCATTCCATGATAAATTAACAATATCCATATCTTATATTAAAAAAATTAATTTAATATAAAAAATGTATTGTGTTAAGTGTAAAAAACAAACTGAAAAAACCGATTTTGAATGTGTGGTAAGTAAAAATGGTAGAAATATGAAACGGGGTAAGTGTGTTGAATGTGGAACAACTAAAACTCAATTTACTAAAATAGAGGGTGGTTCGTTGTTAAACAAGGTTATCAATAACTTACCTGTTGAAATGCACTTACCAGGTCATAATTTTACTGGTCCTGGTACCAAGTTAAAAAAAAAATTAAATCTTGATTTAACACCTAAAGAATGGTCAAAACCTGTAAATCGTGTTGATAAAGCAGCATATCATCATGATATATGTTATCTTAAACATGATGATACTGCTACAAGAAATGCTGTTTGTGATGTTAATATGCTTAAAGAGTTAAAAGGTATCTATAATCCAACAATTAGGGAAAAAATGGAAAGAGGATTGGTTTCCTCATTAATTGGAACAAAAAAAAAAAAAAAAAAAAGATTTGGTATGGGAATTAAAAAAAAAAAAAAAAAAAAAAAAAAAAAAAATGACCAAAATATAACGCTAGCAGAAGAATTACATAAACCCGTAATAAGAAAATTTAAAAAAAGAAGAGTTAGAGTAAATGGTATTGATAGGATATGGGCTGCAGATTTAGTAGATATGCAAGCATTTTATAGACTTAATCGTGGTGTAAAATATCTTCTTGCTGTCATTGACATTTTTTCAAAATATGGGTGGCTGATACCATTAAAAGATAAAGGTGGTAAATCAGTTTCTGTTGCATTGAAGAGTATTTTTAAGGAAACAAAACCTGAAAAAATGTGGGTGGATAAAGGTAAAGAGTTTTATAACAAAGAAGTTAAAGATTTGATTGAATTGTATTCTACTGAAAACGAGGAAAAATCAAGTGTTGTTGAGAGATGGATTAGAACAATGAAAGAAAAAATGTGGAAGTATTTTTCTGCTCACTCAACAAATGTTTATATTGATGTATTACAAGACTTGGTTGAATTATATAATAACACGAGGCATTCCTCTATTAAGATGACACCAACTGCAGCAAGTAAGAAGAAGAATGAAAATAAAAGTTTGGAGAACATTGTATCCTGATTATAATCAAGTAAGGGAGGGTATCGAACCAAAGTTTTCTGTTGGAGACAGAGTAAGGATAAGTAAAAAGAAAAAGACTTTTGAAAAAGGTTATACCACAAGATGGACTGAAGAGGTTTTCACAGTTTCAGAAGTAAAACATACATCACCTGTAACATATAAAATTAAAGATTTAAATGGAGAAGAAATAAAAGGTACCTTTTATGAACCTGAACTACAAAAAACAAGTCAAGATTTGTATAGGATAGAAAAGGTTATTAAAAAGGGAAAAAAGAAATCTCTTGTAAAGTAGAAAGGTTATTCTGATGAGTTTAATTCATGGGTTGATAATAGTGCTATTATAAATATTTAAATATATAAAAAAAAAAAAATGCAAGATATAAAAATTGATAATGTAACTTTAAAAAATAAACCTTTAAGTAATTTTGAACTTGAGAATGCAGCAAAAAAATTAAAATTAAAAAATTTTAGAGGAACATTTTTAAGAGATACCCTACCAAAAAACAATAAAAAAAAATGAATGTGGTATATTAAACCTTGATGACTCCGGCGGTCCTGGTACGCATTGGGTTGCATGATTTAAGGATGGTAAAAGAAAAATTTATTTTGATAGTTATGGTATTCAACCACCTAATGAAATTATAGACTATTTAAAAACACCAATACACTACAATACTGACCAATTACAACATGCAGGGGAAGTATGTTGTGGTCATTTATGTTTGTTCATTCTTAAAGAGTTGGGTTTAGGTAATAAATTTCAAAATGTTTTAAATAAACTTTTTTAGCAATATAAAAAATGTCTGTTGATAAATTTGGAAGAATGGATGTTGTTAAAACAAGTGGTGATGGTGTGTCACTCGCTTACATAAGTAACAATTTTTTACGTAAAGATGGAACAACCACCGTTACCGGTTCTATAAATATGAATGGTAACACGCTAACTAGGGTTAGTAATCCAGTAAATCCTCAAGATGTTGCTACTAAGAGTTACGTTGATGGTGGCTCAGGGTTGTTAGATGAAAACGGTGGATACGTTATGACAGGATAATTAAACATGAAATAAGAAACATACGCGAACCTATGGAGCCGAGTGAAGCTGCTAATAAGTTTTACGTAGATAATAAAGGAGCTATCAAAAAAAATCCAGATGGAAGTTTTTCCGCTATTGCAAATATAAATATGCAAGGATATACTTTAACGGATGTTACGGAACCTGCAAAACCACATTTTGTTGCAAATAAGTTTTACGTAGATACAGTTGGGAATGAGGCTGCCACTGGTGAAAAAGCTTTAACAAAAAACCATGCTGGGTCTTTTTTAGCAACTGGCAACATAGTTATGAACGGTAACTCAATCACCGGCTTACCAAATCCAATAGACCGTGACGCTGCTGCCAATAAAAATTATGTTGATAATGGTGGAGCTATTAGAAAAAATCCAGATGGTTCATTTTCAGTTGTAGCAGATATAAACTTAAGAGGTAATAGATTAGTACATGTTAAAAATCCGGAAAGTGATGGTGATTTAGTAACTAAAGGATATCTTGATAAAAAAGTATCACCAATCCCTTATCTTTTAGAACGAAAACCTATTATAAGCGTGTGTGCCGAAGAAAATGGTTCAATACAAGATGGTAATTACGAGTTTTCATTTGGTAATGGTAATTCAGGTGTTAGTCATGGTTTGGGTGGTTACTGTATGAGTGTGTCAGGTAGAATTATAAGAGGTAGTTTTATGGTTGTAAAAGATGAGAAAAACATATCAAAAGAGGTAAAAGTTAATATTGTGGTAGATGGAATAGAGCAGGTTGATTACTCTGTTATTAAAAAGAAAGATGAATGTTGTAGTTGTGTAGTTTTTCCTAAACCACTCGAAATAAAGCAATGCGGTGTCATAAACTTTATCTCAAGATCAAACAACGATAACGTGCGTCACTCTTACATAACTATTTTAGAGTTAGACTTATAAAAAAATATTTAACCTAAATAGGTTAAATATTTAATTCTTTAAGATAGAATACAATGTTGGACATTGTGACCAAACTCTACCACCAGTAAAAACATAAGGGATAAAAAATTTACATCCTACTGCTTCTTGTGGTACCCGATCGTCCCATTTTAAATCTTTCATTACATCATTTAATATTCTATAAACTACTGCTTCAGTGCAACTACCAAGTAACTTACATATAATGCGTTGTGGTGTGTTGGTTGGTATATCATACCTGGACTATCACTTACAAAAAAACAAACATAAGTGGTAAAATCATAATTTAGTTTTTTATGCATGCTCAATTCATAGTATATATATTTTTGTATATCCCATAGTGTTTCATGTAAAGCATCATAACTTGTTATATCATCGAAAAATATTTTAAAACCTTGAAATTCATCTAATGTATATGTATAATCATTAATATCTTCATAAGTCATTTTTTCATTTAAGCGTTTAGCATTTGCTTCTTCAATCAATTTTTTAAAAATTAAATTCATTTTTTTAAAAAATTTTTTTCTTAATTTAAAAAATTATCTTTCTTCTAATTTTACTTTCTACTTTACATAATGGACATTTTTTATCTTTGTAATTAAGGTCGCATATACATATATGACCACAATTACAAAAAAGAATATTAGGTTTTGTGTTTTCACTTAAGCATAGCACGCAATTTTCTGATTTAAAGGTTTCATTTGTGTTAATGTGTTGTGGTTGTTCTAACCCTTCCCTTTCTTCACGCATTGCCATCACTTCATCAAGTTCTAATCTTCCTCTTTCCCTTTCTATTTCTAAAATTAAATCACCTTCTTCTCTACTTAAATTAACTGATTGTATATCATCACCTCTATATCTTGAATAAACTAATCTTTCTTCTTCTTCTTCATTAATTGTTGCAATTATTAATAAACGCAAACTACCAAAACTTACTCTTACATTTTCACCATGTCTTCTTCTCAATAACCTTAAAAGATTATCTATCATTTCATTTATCCTTTCTTCCTGTCGTTGTTGTATTGTAGCTAATTCATCTCTTGCATCACGTTCAGTTTCCCTGTTATATTCATTTAATAGTTCTTGTTCATGTTCAGTTAGCTCTCTTGGTTGTTCTTCTTCCTCTTCTTCCTCTTCATTGCCATCACTATCTTCACCAAATGTTGTTTGTTCATAAACCATAAAACGTATTTTACGATGTTTGTCTTCATCTTTAAAACATTCACCATGATTAGCTAAACCATCAGCATAATTATTATATTTTCCTAAAATATTGTAATCACTAAAACAAAATGATTTAAAAGATGTTATATAAAAACCTTTATAAAACCAATCAATAAATACACCTAATTTAAACCATTCCAATTCTCTTTCTTCAATCTCTTTTTTTGCTTTACTAAATATATAATATAATTTTGAATCTAGTTCAGTTAAAATAATTGTATAATTTATATCATCAAAAGATAATCTTAAGTTTTTTTTATACATTAAACTATTTGAATTTAAATAAAAATCATGTTTTTCTTTTATGGTTTCTTCTAACTTAAATTTAAAGTCTCTGGTAAGTTTGTTTAACACATTCATCTTACGTATCATAACATAAGGAAGAATATAAGATAAATTCAATTTTTACTTCTTCAACAAGGAAATAAAAATTTTTTTTTTATTTTTTAAAAAAATTTTGTTTATTGTTCAACACCAAATTCCTTTCTCATTTTTTCAACTGATGCCTCAACTAAATCGTTTAATTCTTCTTCATCATAACAATTATCTTCTTCTATTTCTTTAATAAATTTTTTTCTTTCTTCAGAAAGTTTATATTGAATATCACTTATTATTTCATCAAAGCAATTATCCAATTCATTAATGGCATCTTCTTGCCTTCTTTCATACTCTATAACCATTTCTTCATCATTTTCATAAGGAAAATATTCATAAGCATCTCTCTTTTTTTGCTTCTCTTTATACCACTCTTTTTCTTCTTCTGTAAGGGCAACTCTTCTATCTCCCTTCTCTTCTGGTAAAGCATCAAAAACAGACCATATATTTTTTTCATGGTTAGTAAAGCCATCTTTTTCTTCATAAGCTTTATCAAGATTATCAATTTTTTCACTCATCTTGATATATTATGTTACAGAAAAAATTAAGTTAAATTCAAATTTTAAAAAAAAATAAAAATTTTTAAAATTTTAATTTTAATTTAAGTAAATTTTTTTTATTTTAAAAATCCCTTCAACCCTCACAATAACATCATGGGTTAAATGTTTCTTCTTAACTGTTTTACTTTCCATTATAAATATTTACCAACAAACCGGTAACTATTTATGTATGGGTTATGATGTTATGCAATTAATTTTTTTTTTTAAATTTCTTTAAATTTTTTAAAATTTTTTTTTTAAATTTTGAATTTTACTTAATTTTTTCTTAAACAATAATAACCCATAATAACATCTTTGGGTCACCCTTACTCTCAACATCTGGGTTATAGATATATCCGTGTTTAAGTTTGTATTTATTTTATAAACTCCATAAATATTTACTTAACAAAAAGTAAATATTTATAAAAATTTATTTTGCTTATGCAATTTATGTAATTTATTTGTTATGATATTATGCAATCGATGCATGCATTTATGCGAGCATGGCGATGCATGCAACAAATGTTTTTTTTTTTTTTTTTTTTTAATTTTTTTTTTGAATTTTTTAAAATTTTTTAAAAATTTTTTTAATTTTTTTTTTAATTTTTTTAATTTTTTTTTTAAATTGATTTAAGTAAAAAATATTTATAAAAAAGGTTATGCCATTTTTGTTTATGAACTTCATGTGATAGATATATTAACCCATTATATCATAATTTTATGAGCATGTTAATGTTACATAAAATTGATATATTATATAAGGGCTAGCTATATGCTTAATCGTGGGTTTGTTGGTTAAGGGTGGTGGGATTGCATAAGAGGGTTGATTTTTATGTGGGTTTGTTGGTTTGTTAAGGGTGGTGGGATTGCATAAGTGGGTTGATTTTTATGTGGGTTTGTTGGTTTGCTGGTTGGTTATGGTTAAAATATTTTTGGGGCAAGCAAGAAATGATGGACAAAATAGGGGGGGGGGGATACGGATTTGGCAACTGAAACCGCTTTTTATAATCTACTGATAAACTATCGAAACGCATGAAATAAACTGAGAGTACTTTTTCTGGTGAAAGATCGAAATTTATTGCACAGGGTGAACATCATCCAGCTACGAGTAAAAATATTACCGTACAGTGTTCAGGAGATGAAATAAATTTCGATCTTTCACGGGAAAAAAAAATCAATTATTCTATTTATTTCATGCTCCTAACCCCTCTATTTTGGACTTGCGCAGTACAAGGGAGCTCTCGGTATTTCCGGACAGTGAGTTTATCGACCGGTAAATTCACTGGTAGAAACGGTGAAATTATAAAACCATAATCCACCTTTATTTTCTGATAATCTACGGAATCGCATGAAGTAAACTTCTTAAATCAATTCACGCAGTCTTCCTTTCTGTGCAGTTTGGTCTTGATCAATGCCGTCCGCAAAAGGCCCCAGTTTCGCATTTTACAAGCAATTGTACCTTGTAAACAAGGTATAGAAAACCCATGAACTGCAGGACTGCGGTGATGACTAGGCAAGTCTATTAATCTATTCTATACAGAGTCAACCTATCCGAACCTTGAACAGACCTTTATGTCGCCTCATCTTTCGCAATACGACAAACCAAATCTTATTTGTTGTATTTGAACCATGCTTTATGAAAAGAGGGTTTAATGCATCTGCAAAAACAATCGACACAAATCAGCCTGCGCAGTCCGCGCAGGCTAACCTGTACCGAAACTTTTTGCTTTAGGAAAATTTTCTGCATGTCCAAAGATCATTGGACCTCATTGGCCAGCTGTTAGACAAAACGGATTTTATAGATCCATAATTATGTGATGACTTGCTTGGTATTATGCATCATGGATGCATTAAACCCCTTTTTGCCAGAGCATGGCTCACTTGTTTGTAACGTTGCCATTCCTGCTTTTCCAGCAACATACCACATACTATTAACTGCAGGGACCTTAAAGTTATATATGCGAGAAAGTTAGTGTGACAATTATTTGCAAAGTTTGTATTCTGTGGGATGCTTGAATATGCTCGTGGTTATATCATGTGTGAAATATGACAAACGATTCGTCAAAGCAAACTTTGGCTGCAGTAAACAAATGAGCCAAGGGGGCTTAATGCATCTCCGTGATGAATTATACGAAGCAAGTCGTCACAGAAAAATAAATCCATAAATTACACTTTGTCAAACAACCGACTGTTTCATAAGGTAGTATGATCCATGCACATGCACTGAATTCGCAAATTAGCAAAAGGTTTCGACCCATGTCAGACTGCGCGGACTGCGCAGGCTGGCATGGGTCGATACTTTTTGCAGATGCATTAAGCCTCCTTTTCACAGAACATATCGCAAATGAAAAGGACAGCTTAATTCTGCGGTCCCTTGACATTGTAATTTAAGGCTGTTTGGGTAAGACTGTCTTCCAAAATATTGAACAGTGTAGATCTGAGATACCAGGGCATGGTCATTCTGGGTCCGTATTAATCAACCATTCTCAAGAACAGTTTTTTTCTCAAGAATGTTATAAATTTGAAAGTAACACAACTCTTGATTGGATAAACAATTTGGTTTAGCCAATAAGAAGTTGTGTTACTTTCTAAATCCAGAATAAGACTGAAAAGAAAACTGAGAACGGTTGATGAATACGACCCTGGTGTTGATATACACTGTTCGCAAAATCAGCTAAATTTATAATATAGAGACTTAAGGGTCAAGTCGAAAGGAAATATTATTTGACAGTCTTTCTCATATTTGACTACCACCATTTCTGAAATCAGACAGCGCCGTCCCAATGGTCTTCTCTTGACTAACCACGTGACCCCTGACATCAGTGACGTCAAGCAGTGCATTTGTTGTTTTATTGGACTGCATGGAATACGATCGATGATCTCCGGACAACTTTGTTGTGTAATTGTTTTTGCGGGAAATGATATGTCTTCTACATAACAGAAACAATGTATGCTTAAATGTGTTCCTGAAGTTTTTGGACATGAATGCGTACACAATGGGGTTCGTACAACTGTTAAAGTAGGACATCAGGAAGAAAGCAATCCGAAGTGGTCTTAAGTAACCTTGGTGAAGGTTGTCAAGGATACCAAAAGCCACAAGGAGATTATTGGTGGTGATAGGTCCCCAGCATACAACAAATAGAACGACGATGGCAACCAGCATCTTAATTACCTGAAATAGATAAATAAGCCATGTTCTCGCAAAAGGGGAATTAATACATCTCCGTGATCCATGGCACCAAGAAAGCCATAAGGTACTTATTGATCTATAATATCCACTTTTTTAAACAAGCGACTTAATCATGAGGTAGACTGGTCCTTTGACATACATAAAATTGACCAATAGCGAAAAGTTTCGGCACGTGCAGGCTGACCTGAATTTTTCGCTTTTTCGCAGATGCATTAAGCCCCCTTTTCATGTAGCATTGCTCATTAACACTAGTATGCAGAATTTTATGTTGAATCAATGTACAACAAATGATCTCAAGCATCAGACAACAAATAAGCTCAAGGCATCAATAGTTCCAGAGATGAAACTGGTCACAACATAGACGTGCTGATCAATGAAAGCAAATTTCATGAAGAGAACGGGGCCCGTATTCACAAAACATTCTTAAAAACGTTCTTACTCTTACTCCCCAGAATTTGAAACTAACGCATCATTTGATTGGCTAAACCATTTGGTTTAGCCAATCAGAAGTTTTATTACTTTCAAAAAAAAAAAAAAAACTTAGAGAGTTAGGCTAAGAGGGTTCTTAAGAATGGTTGATGAATACGGACCCGTATACCCTGTGACGTCAAAATGGACGTCAGTTTGAATATTTGATGTAAATAATGTCTGTTTTGAAAAGCGCTATAGCCGCCTTTATTTTTCAATTTCACCTTGAGACTTATACCTACATACTGTTCATGTCATAAAACTGTATTCTTAAATTATCAAATGGTATAATTTTTATTTTGTTATCCTTACAAACTATATACCGCAGGCATACTTGAAAGTGCAACATACATAACGAAACACCCTGTACATTTCTTTATTTTTATCAAACTAGACATTACATCATTTGAGCAAGAAATAATTTATAGATTTATCGGTTAACATAACCGACAGCGCAAAATTTTCCTCTTCGACTCGGCTACAGAAGATTTGGAAGGAAAAAAAAACAGAGGCCCATAACTATTATGGTGCTAATGCATATATCAATCGTATTTCATCTGGGATTAAAATTCCTTGCCACTAGCCTGGAAAGCAAACTCCTGACTTCAAATACCTCTTAATTCCAAAATAAACATCGAATTTCTTAATTTTTATTAGAGATGTAGAATTTCAAATGGATCTTGGTTCCAAAAACTGATAGACAGCATTAGTCTGTCCATGAAGAAAATGGAAGAGAGAATTTGGTGGAAAACATGCACGAAAAAGGGCTTTGAGTCAATGACGTCAACGAAACTGCATGTGTAATATAATTTGCACATCGAATAAAACAACTGCAGACATTGTCGTCATATAACTTTAACTTAAGGCTTTAAGTCAGAACTGGAATGTTAAGAATTTGGAACAGGAATATAATCTCGTATGCAGTATTGAGGAATAGCTTGTAACGTACAGACAAGAAACAAGCAGCAGTGTTTACCTGTTTTCTGGTGTTATAATCACTAGGCATTGGTACACTCTTGACGTTCAGTTCTTTGAGGAATCCATGACTGCTGACCGAGAGCTCATGTAGAACCTGAGGTTTGGGCTCAATGAACTGTTTCATCTCTAATCTGTCCTTGCACCGGCTTCTGCAATGAATCAAACTGTAGACCGCACCACTGATTATATTTGATTCAAACTGACGCTAACTGATTGAAAATGTAGAATGCACCGTTTAACTCTTTACCAAACGACAAATTTTTGGACTTGACCAAATTGAAAGCATTTGCAGACGACAAATTTAATGTTGCTAAAATGATGAGTTCTCTTTTTGATTGGGTAGAAAACATTGTGGGAAAAGGAGAAAATGCTGGTTACCAGCATTTTCTCCTTTTCCCACAATGTTTTCAAAAGGCTTCTTTTCCAGGATCGTTAAAAGTCGGGATTGTATGGTAAAGGGTTAACTCTTTACCAAACGAAAAAGTTTTAGACAAGTCCAAACTGAAAGCATTTGCAGACGACAATTTAAATGTGACTCAAATGACAGAATTTGTCTTTATTAGGGTATAGAACTTTGTAAGAAAAGGAGAAAATGCTGCTTACCAGCACTTTCTTCATTTCACACAATGTTTTCAAAAGGCTTCTTCCCCAGGGTGACAATCTGTTATTGTAAGGTCCAAGCGTTAGTTGCTGGCAATTAAAAGTTCTCAAATCATGTAAAAAGCAAACAAAAGATAGAACGACCGGGCAACTTTTAACCTAACATTAGATTTTCATTTTTTCTGCAGGCAACTAACATATGGACCAACCCTACAATAACAGAGTGCCATCTTTACAATAGTTCGCATACTTTCAAATGGTATAATTTAAATTTAAATGGATTTCAACACCCGCGTCTTTTATTTGTGGCAGCTATAGGGCCTTCAATGTTTTCAAAAGCCCCGTTCTACAGAATCCTTTAACTACGGGGTTTAATTACAGGAACCTTGGATTCATGCCTTGGCTGCCCATAAGTTAGATACCACTGAAAAAGGCATTAAACACAAACCTAACCAACGGGGGCTCAAGATAACGGTTACCTATGTTGTATAGCTTGCGGTCTTTTCTTATGCAAGGTCCAAACACGCCAACATATGCTCGTATAGGCAAACGTCATCAGGGACAATGGAATGACTAAAATGATGAGAAACATGTAAGTTCCGTATATCTGACCATATATGGGCCTGTCCCATTGGGTGGTACACCAGTAGCCTGTGTTGTTGCCTGAACCCACTGGCTTATGGATCTGTAATTAGAATGTTTTGGTAGTTATAATAGTGTTTCTGATATAGATCTAACTACTGCAAACAATTAACCACATTGAAGTAGAAAGTTCAGCTGCAATGGTTCTTTGATCCACTTAAATAATAATGATAATAATAATAATAATAATAAACAACGGACAAACAGGCAAGCAAACAGATAGACAGATACTGGATACTTATACAATTCGATCGTGACCTATACTATCTGCAAAGGCAGACCATGTAAGCAGACCACAATTGAATACATAAATGTTGCTGAAGGAGATATTGCGATTCCTTCTTTTTTCATATTGTTAATGGATCCATTCATATATATAAATGATTATTTTTTATTGATTATCATAACTTTAGAATGGTTCTTTCACAGGTATTTGCTCCAAATCTTGTCATCAGTAAATGATATATGGAAAAGACATATTTCTATGGTGGACAAATGCGATACTGTCTTTTTTTTTGCGTGAAAAAACCTTATTCAATATCGAACAGTGAAGGGCCAAGATCAGACTGCAAGCACCTTAAAACCTGATTTTGAACTACGCTATCGGAAGACGCAACTACATGTGAATTGGCATACCACGGTATTTAGAACAAAGCTAAACCAAGGTTGCTATACTGACCCGGCCAACGAGTATCGGCGATGCCATGACTAGGCTTAGAATCCACAGGACAAGTATCGTCTTCTTGGCAAGGGCCACGGTACTCACACATTTGGCACGTATCGGATGTAAAATTGCGTAATACCTGAAAATAAATAAAAAAAAAAAACGTCCTGAATCAGACAACATATACTCGTATATCATAAGACTTGTCGAAATTCAAAGCATTTGTAGATGGTAAATCAAATGGTGGGATATGTTTGTGAGAATGGCTCTAATGGTGGAATATGTTTGTGAGAGGGTAGAAAACATTGTGGAAAAAGTGAGAAAATGCTGATTACCAGCATTTTCTCTCTTTTCCACAATGTTTTCAGAAGCATTTGTGTTCTTCATGGTCTTTCAGATGCAGGATAGTTTGGTAAGTGGTTAAGACCTGTGTTTCAATAAAGAAAGCGTAAATGTTATTTTATAAAGAAAAAAAGTTACGAGCAATTAAATATTTTATTCCTGTTTTAACGACAGGAGGGAGATACCATGGACTTTTATATATCAATGAAAGGTTAGATTAGAAGCCATACAAGAAGCTTTGCAATATGACATATTTATATTACTGATTTTACTATGAAAAATAGAAAAGCTTACTTTAAATGTTATAAATAATCCAGATATGAGATTTTAAAGATTTTGTGCCCCTTGGGAAATAAACTTTTACAATAATTTGTCGTTCGAAAAGAATTAAACGGGCCAGGTCTTCTTTTTTGTCCTGGAAGAATATAAACTGCAACGCACTGGGTATTTTGTTACCTAACTTAGTATGGATTTTACTTCATTACTTTTTTTCTTAATTTCCCCTACTACCTAAAGCCTACCAGAGAAAGAACTTAAACACAGACCAAAAAGCTGCCAGATGGGCATATAGACCCTATATTTCTAGATTTATACACCCATGGTTTTAATTCATTGAGTATTAACCATATGAATAATCAGTAATCATTTCGTGCATAGTATATTTAATCTCGCTCTTTTCCCTAAAGTGGCCATTATTTTCCGCTAGTGGACAATTTTCAAATACAAACGTGACCGATTTGGGCATTTTGGGTACAGAACCGGACTACTTTTTAAGATGACAAACCGGACTACTTTTTAAGATGACAATCGATGTAGCCAAATTCAAAATAAAACATGTTTATTTAAAACAACGCTACCTGGTACGATTCATTCAGACATGGTTAACTACCATATAAGCTATGCACCAGTCATTTATAAACACAGCCCCTATAGGCTTAGGAAGTATCCCCAGTACAAGCCCAGCATGTAAGGACATTATTTTAGTTGTCAACGTCTGTGAAAAACCCTGCACGAATCCCGGTTTTCTCCATGTCTATATTTAGAAACTGCATACAAAAATTTGCAGTAAGCAATGGTATTTATTGGAATTATTTTTCCGTTTAAAATTACAATATTTACAAGAAATTTGGAGTATAATATGCTTAATATTTCCATAGACGTATTATTAATAATCATTTTTCTCTTGCTCTTGCTACTTTTTTTTGCGACAGAGATTTTAATTTATGCACCGTGTATTAATATTCATCCTGCACAGGATAGTGATGCGTCATAGCAGGTGTTGCATCAACGAGAGATTGCTTCCGGGTCGTAGTATCAAAAGCAGTCCCATGTGAAATTTTGCAGTATCTCTTTTGTTGCACTGTTTCATGAATTTGGGCAGTGGGGGACCACTTAGATGTACTTTTATTGTCTACTGACAGGACAATTTTGTGTCACTTAACAGACAAAAACTTGGGGTCATGGTCGTGAACAGGTGTTCGTGACAGGACAAATTCTAAGGTGCCTGTGATGTTTGAGATTTCAAGAAAAATGCAATCGGTTGAAATGTAGGTTTTTTTGAGGAGCCATGGATGTACTTTTGAGAGCAACTGACGAAGAAGTCATATGTTTGTCATTAGGCGATCTGTAAAGCTGCAAGTATGATTAATTTTACTCTATTTTCAATGGGGCAAAACACCTGTGGTGTGACACCAGCACGCAGGCCAATCTTCCATGAATATGACATGAACAGACAACGCTAAAAGATAGACGAAGAAGTATTATTTACAAGAAAAACAAAGTTTATCGGAGTTATGGAATGATTACACATTCACTGAAAATCTTTGGGTAAAGTTTGCATATTCTGTCCAACTCTGTAAAATTGACATCTGGCTAAAAGTGTATGTGTATTCTGGCATTCAAATTTCGGACACTGGAAACTGAAAAATCAAAGTGCGACTATTCGAATTATTTCTCCGTGTTTATCAGACAAGTTATCGTGTTTTGCATTCAAATTTCGGACATCGCAAAATCTGAAAAACGAAGATTCGAGTAGTTTTCCTCGGTGTATCTAACAACTTGTTGTCTCGTTTTGAAGAGGCAGTGTTTAATGTGGCATGAAAAGAACTGCGTATATTTATCGGACAATCCTTCGAAGCTTGACGTCAACATGTTTGGCGACACAGCCTTTTCAGAAAATTGAATCTAGAATTTCTTTCTCCGTTTTTGTATACAAATATTCTAACTTTTATCGTGCAGTTCGAGACCCGAGCCCAAATTCACTTACCATTCTTGATAGCATTTTTAGTCTAATTCTCAAGAATTTTTCTAAATTTCCAGGGAACGCAACTTCGGATTGGTTTGACCGAATGATTTATCCAATTAAAAGTTACGTTACTTTCTCAGTCTCAAATTAAGACTTAGAATGCAACTTAGAATGGTTAGTATAGTATATAAGGGCCCCGATGGCTCTGCGGTAAAGCTCGAAGACTTGTAATACAAAAGATGCAAGTCCGAATTCAGGTCCAGCATAAATCTTGTCGATAATTCATGAAGATCATAAATGCAACTATAGGCATTCCTATTTCAGAGCATAACTGTTTAAACTGCTGAAAAAATTAAACGAAAGCACTATGTAAGATTTAAACAACAAAACGTTGCAGTTTCGATTTCTTTTCTGGAAAAATTTTCAGCGTATCGAACGGTGTAGTTCCAAGATCAATATTCACGTGCAGCCCGGTCTTATTTTAATCTACACTATCTGCAGAAGCACACTGAGTGGTGCCCGGTAGACTTAGGTTTACTATTGTTTCGACTTAGTCTTTGAGCAGCCACTGACCTGAAAGAGCGACAACCTTGGATCTCGTACAGAAAACAAAACCCTACAGGGGCGCATAGAACTTGTTGCACTGGCTGTCCTTGGTCTGTAATCACCAATCATTCTTTAGAACATTCTTAGTCTTATTCTTAAAAATTTTCCAAAATTCAAAGTAGCACAACTTCTGATTGGCTAAACCAAATGGTTTAGCCAATCAGAAGTTGCGTTTCTTTGTAAATCTAGAACTAGACTCAGAATAAAGTAAGGAATGGTTGGTAAATACGGATCCACATATATACTGAACGGAAAAAGAAATACATACAGGATAAACATTTTATGCCATTACTACTGAACCTCTCGAGATAAAAATCACAAAAAAATGGTCAATATGTAGTCACATTGTAATGAAATTTTGAATTTTGGCCATTTGTCTGAAAATTTTGTGTCTAGCAATAAACAACAACAACAACAACAACAAAAAAAAAAACCGAATCAAATAATTGGGCTCTTCGTATCAAATGTTTACCATGCGTTTCTTTTTCGGTTTAGTATATAACTTGTATTCTGTCTGGAAAAAAAAAAAATGCGTGGCATTTCTCCTTTGGACAATTTGTTTTCACGTTAGGGTCTATTGCAGGGCGAAAAAGTCGTTTGAAGGAGGTAAATTAAATTACGTTTATGTGTTGTGGTACTAAGCATCGTCTGGCTTTCCTTTTGTATTGTAATTATAGCGAAATCTCGGTCGTTCGAACTTGGGGGAATCCGAAATCCGTATCATGCATGTACTCTGTGTAGTATTTTGATGTATTCACGTTCGCCGCTTTTAACATTAGCTCGGACCTATCGCGCCGACAGCTCACTGATGCCTGTATGTCCTTGGTTTCCCCCAGTACTAAGCTCGAGCTCTGAAGTGTCTTGCCAAGGGAAAAGAAACAGTGATTTTGGAATGCAATTGCGTATGGCAGAAAAAGGTTTAATTCTTTACTTGAAGATCAGCATTTTCTCCTTTTCTCACAAGATTTTCCTATGGACTATAGGATTCATTGCCTACTCACCGCTTATCATTGTTTAGACGATGGTTATGTAGGAAAGCGGCCAGTATTTTCGGAAGAAAACTGCGAAGGACTGGTAAAAGAAACTCTAGGAAAGCATGGACAGGTGCACTGGTCGCCTTATGGAAAGAGTTAATGAATATTCCTTTTCATTATACAGAAGAATACATTTTCCTTATCATGCATGTACTCTGTGTAGGTTTTTCCGTATCACGCATGTACTCTATGTAGGTTTTTCCGTATCACGCATGTACTCTGTGTAGGTTTTTCCGTATCACGCATGTACTCTGTGTAGCTTTTTCCGTGTCACGAATGTACTTTGTGTAGGTTTTTCCGTATCACGCATGTACTGTGTGTAGGTTTTTACGTATCACGCATGTACTTTGTGTAGGTTTTTCCGTATCACGCATTTACTGTGTGTAGGTTTTTACGGATCATGAAGAACATCATCGGTTTCACGTCCGCCACTTTCCGTCAAATCCCGAACATGTGCGGTTCTCTGTTTCTGTTATTTAATCCGTTTTGTGACGTTTCCCTTTTTTGAAACAGTAATAAAGGGAAAGTTTATGATAAAAGGAACATTAAAGCAGTCCGAATTTCTGGGTGGTCGGATCAAGTCTCGTCGCGTGTGTAAAGAGATGTGCATCGGATTCGACCTTCGATCTCATCGATCTCATCCGATACGAACCTGTATACACACGTACCTGGACCTGATCCGACCACACAGGAATACAGACTGTTGTAATTTTCCTTTTATGTTTCTCGCAGTGAACTAAGCACTAAAAATGTACTGAATGACTGTCTCAGATTTAAACAAAAATGGACAAATAATGGAAGCCTTGAAACTTTGTTCTCTAAAGCTTTTATCGAAGTCGTAGGAAAATTTGTTTAGAAAGCCAGCTTAAACCTGAAGCATTACACGGCAAACTACATGCTGCCAGATAGATTTTTGCCATGTTCTGGCAAAAGGGGGCTTAATGTATCTATCTCTGCGATGCATTATACCAAACAAGTCATAATATAATTATGGACCTATTAAATCATTTTTTTCTAACAATTACATGTAACCTAATCATGAAAATTTGCAGAAAACTTGCAGATAGCGGACTGCGCAGGCTGACATGGGTCGATACTTTTTTCAGATGGATTACGCCCCGCTTTCACAGAGCATGGCTCAAGTTTGTTTGTTTGCTTCCGCGTTTTTCTTCAAAATCAGAAATTAGATGCCATAGCCACAGGCGATTGGTTTTTGACAAGCTTTTACCTATATAACCTAATATACAACTTATTAGGCTATAGAAGGCAAAGTTTGTCATAATCAAGTATGTTTGGCCATTGCCAGATTTGTTCGTTTATTATACTATTTTATTCATACTCTCTATCTGTAATTGAGTATTGAAAATTTTATAATATACTTTACAGTAAACTTTTTTAAAACTTGAGAACAAATATGAAGAAAGAATTACGTCTTACGTATTTTCGGGGGAAAAATTATCGAAAATTCAAGACCCTTAAAAGGATAAATTTACGTATATATCGGCTCCATCCACGATGAGAACAGTTTTTCTTTTTCAGTAAGTCTATTCACAACGGCAGTTCGGATTTCTTGCATGTGCGTTCAAACTATTTTTTCTTTTTTTTTTTTTAAATAATCGATGCATTTTTTTCGAATTATCGGTTACCGGCCGGGTAGCTCAATGGTAAGCTTATATATGACTCGTGTCCTGCTGGTTGCTGGTTTGATACCCGGTTGAGGCAAATTATCTTTCCGGCGATATTTCGTCTCTCACCTTTGACTCATGTACGTGAGACATGGCCTGGAAAAAAAGTTGTGTCAGTGTGAGAAAGCCAGGAAACACATGCGTAGATGCACTGACCGCCGTGATACGACCGAAGCTATTAAAGCGGCGTTAAACTCCGATACAAAACCAAAATAAACTATGCGTGTATTTTCGAATTATCGTATATTCGAATAATCGACATTCTTAATATTGTACTTGAAAAAAAAAAGAAAGAAAGAAAAGTGCCTGCGACACGTATAAGTGAATACAGAAAGTAATGAAATATTGACTGACGGGAGTTTTCGCCAATAGACGTTGCTGTCACTCAAAGATGAGTCTTATCCATGATTAACTCTTTACCAGACGGCAAAATTTCAGACTGGTCCAAACTGAAAGCATTTGCAGACGACAAAGTGAATACTGCTCAAATGGTGAGGTTTGTCTTTGATAGGATAGAAAACACGGTGGGAAAAGGAGAAAATGCTGGTTACCAGCATTTTCTCCTTTTCCTGCAGTGTTTTCAAAAGTCTTCTTCCATTGGGTTGTCAAAACAGAGGAAGGTGTGGTAAGGGGCTAATCCCTTGAATGCTGAGTCAATGAAATGGATCTCTTCAGTTGGGAAATACAGTCAACATAGGGCTGTTTAATGGTAGTGTTCGCCAGAAAGCATTACAGAGTAGCAGACAATGTAGATCCAATATCAGACTGCGCGTTCTGTGTAGTCTGATCTTGATCTACGTTGTCTGCAAAAGTAACGTCAGCCGGTCTTTGCGCTTTAAGGATTGAATGTCCTTTGTTTCCTTCAGACTCTTATACTAGGAGATTATTAGAGAATAGTTTTTTTGGGGGGCTTAGCAGAATGCGCTTGCTTTTGACCTAATTCTTGATTCTGATGAAGAATGAATGGATGGTAATTTGCGATTGGTAAAAAATATGAACATGTTTATTCGGCAGGCATATTTGCTCGCACATGTATGAAACCACTATTTACAAGCGTTGCTACCGCTAATCAATACTGCGGGGGCTTTGATTCATACCACAGCAAATTAATGTAAAAGAGAATGGTTTTTTTTTTGTTCTATTTGGAAATTTAATACAGTATTTCATAAGCGTTTCCCGATAACCCAATAAGTACTCCTTTTCAACAAAATGGAAAACGGTGAGGAAAAAGAAGCAATTTCTCACGAAATGAGTTTTCATTATTTTACTTCATATTGAGCCACATACGAGTTTCAATATTCATATTCCAGTATCTATAACGCCGTCTATCTTTTTTAAAGATATTTCTTGTTTCTTCCATGAACTGGCATAGTCTTTTTCTGCATGACCCTATACCACACAATCCCGACTTTTAACGACCCTGAAAGAGAAGGCTTTTGAAAACATTGTGGGAAAATGAGAAAATGCTGGTAACCAGGATTTTCTCCTTTTCCCACAATGCTTTCTACCTTATCAAAGTTTAATTTGGCGTCTGCGAAATCCTTTCAATTTGGACCAGTCTAAAATTGTGTCGTTTTGTAAAGAGTTAAATGGCGTTATATCACCAAGATAGTGCACTGAATCATGTCTTTCCTGGGTTTCACCAGTATTAGGCTGCGGCTTCATGACTAGAAACGAAGAGTATCGAACTAGAATTGCCTGGCTAAAACCCCAATGCAACCATGACTGAGCCATAGAGGACTCCTCATCGGCATTGTCATTCAACACGGCTTTGAATACTTCCTATTTTCATTTGTACAGCTCTTCAAGTTGAAGGTGCGTTTAGACTTATTACTGGGACCACTCGTAAACAAAAATCAATTGCAGCATACACAATCAAATGCAAGTATCTTTACTTATTAGGCACACTTCATTGCGGTGTTGTGTCTAATCAGTACATTGAGGCTTTTAATTCTCATCTGTTATTCTCATTATGGATTAGTTAATCCTTTGCTTACGTTACAGGCACCGTTTCACCCTAAAAATATCGCGCTTTCTCGCGAGACTTGTTAATTTTCTTACCATATATGCACAAGAGTGCTCAAAGAGAGATAACTCTATCGGACTGGCGATAATAAGTATTATGATGCCACTGACTGCTTATATTTCCTTATCTTACTCAATATAATGACGTCCTCTACTTCAGCCTGCTGCCTTTACGTCTTTAAACTGCTTTAAAATTAAATGGAAATTGTCAGCCAAAGAAACACAGGTATTCCGATTTTAATGTTCTTTCCACCAGGTAGATCTCATCGTATCGAACTGTGCGGATCCAAGATCAAGCTTTACATTCTGTGCAGTCTTATTTTGATCTACATCGTCCACAAACATCCGCTGTTTCGCATTTAGAAGGCTAAGGGTTTGGCAAAGCTATTCTGCCGGAAGTACCGGCGCATTACCGTAAAAAATAGTAAGCCGCGATAAAAAAAAAAATAAAAAAAATTAAGTGGTTACTTGGTTTCCGTTATCACCTCAGGAACAGAGTATTTTCTTTTAATTCTAAAAGTTTCCTAATCTCTCAGCAATGTGGATTCCGATCTCAGTCTTTTCTCTGTCCATTTCTGTGACGCATTATACCAAGGTTGTAATCACATAATTATGGATCCATAAAATTTTATTTTGTCTAGCAACCAACTGATAAATGAGGTAGAATGATTTTTGGACATTAAAAAAATGTACAAATATAAAAAAGTTTGGACCCATGTCAGCCTGCGCAGGCTGACCTGGTCGATACTTTTCGTAGATGCATTAAACCCCCTTTGCACAGAGCATGGCCATATTGTTTAATCTTTATTTCATTACACATAACTGCAATAACTTGATCATAAACAATTACCATTTTTTTTAACCCTTAGGCTGCTTATCGCGACCCACCGACCTTTTTGCGGACACCGTAGATCAAGATCAGACTGCACAGAACGTGCAGTCTGATCTTTGATCTACATTGTCCGATAAGGAGATATCTTTCCTCCAAAAATACCTTTGAAGCAAGAAAGTTTTGGGCTTCTACTATCTACTATAAAGTTTCATTTCTTTTATTCAGCAGGATAAGGGTTAATTATTTGAATTCCAAAGGAAGACTGTTTCAAGTTTATTGTCCAGGGAGTTATAATTCTGCCGGCAAATCAAAATACGATCTGATTAACACTTGAGAATAAACGATGGTTTTACTCCAAACGTCATTAAAAAGATGTCATAACGACTCTTTTAAGGCGACCGAATTTCAGGTGGGAGATTTTTTTTATCCACGAAATATAGCAGATTACATGTATATAATGATTGAGATTTCCTTGGGGCTCATGTTCAAAGTAAATTTTTATTTCCTAACTCTGTACTAGACGACACGATCTTTTTTAAACTGGTCCAGATTAAAAGGATTTTGCAGAGGAAACATTTAATGTGGCTGAAATGACGAGGCTTATGTTTTACAGGAAAGAAAACATCATGGGAAAAGGAGAACATGCTGGTAAACAAGCATTTTGTCCTTTTTGTACAATATTTTCGAGAGGCTTTTTCCTTAGGGTCGTTAAAACACGATAGAGTTTTGTAATTATTAAAAGCTTTACTATCCAAGTCCAAGGCAAATGACATCGTGGTTTTGCCCTCCGTGGCCTAGGAATGAAACATGCTAATACGTTGCAGGCACATATAGGTGAATCTGGGTTACCGAGGATGTTAAAATGTTGCAAACACAAATAAGTGAACCTTGATTACCTAAAAGGTTATCATATTGCAAACACTAATAGCTGCACCTACATTACCTAGAAGGTCAACCTACTGAAAACACAAATAGGTGCAACTTGATTATCAAGAATATTGTGTTTCAAAAAGCAAACATGCGAGCCATGATTACCAATGAGGTTATCATGTTGCAAAAAAAATAGAGGCACCTGGATTACCGAACGCTATTATATTTCAAACACAAATAAGTGCACCTTGATTACAGAGGAGGTTATTATGTTGCAAACACAAATATGTGCTCTTGGATTACTGATGGGGTAATCATACTGCAAACACAAATAGGTGCACCTAGATTACCCGAAAGATAACCATGATGCAAACACATATAGGTGCACAAAGATTACCGAGAAGGTTATCATGTTGCACACCCAGTAAGTGTACCTGGATTACCGAGAAGGCTATTGCGTTGCAAACATGAATAGGCGCACCTAGATTACCAAGAAGGTTATCATGTTGAAAACACAGAGAGATGCACTAAGATTACCGAGAAGGACATCATGTTGCAAACACAATAAGTGTACCTGGATTACCGAGAAGGCTATTACGTTTCAAACATAAATAGGTGCATGTGGATTACCCAGAAGGTTACCATGTTGCAAACACGATTAGGCGCACCTAGGTTACCAAGAAGGTCATCATGTTGAACACACAAATAGGTGCACCTAGATTACCCAGAAGGTTATCATGTTGCAAACACAAATACTGTAGGTGCACCTAGATTACCGAAAAGGTTATCATGTTGCAAACACAAAAAGTGTACCTCGATTACCGAGAAGGCTATTACGTTGCAAATACAAATAGATGCACCTAGACTACCGAGAAGGTCATCGTGCTGCACACATCGATAGGTGCACATGTATTACCGAGAAGGTTGTCTTGTTGGAAAAACAAATAGATGCACCTAAAATTACCTAGAAGGTTGACATGTTCCGAACACAAATAGATGCACCTGAATTACCTAGAAGGTTGACATGTTCCGAACACAAATAGATGCACCTGGATTACCTAGAGAGTTGACATGTTCCGAACACATATAGTTGCACCTAGATTACCTAGAGGGTTGACATGTTCCGAACACAAATAGTTGCACCTGGATTACCTAGAGAGTTGACATGTTCCGAACACAAATAGATGCACCTGGATTACCTAGAGAGTTGACATGTTCCGAACACATATAGTTGCACCTAGATTACCTAGAAGGTTGACATGTTCCGAACACAAATAGTTGCACCTGGATTACCTAGATGGTTGGTTGGTTGTATTGGGGTTTAACGCCACTTTAACAGCTAAGGTCATATCATGGCGGTCGGTGACGCACATGTGTTTCCTGGCTTTCTCACACCAGTACTAACACAACTTTCTTTCCAAAGCCACCGACTATTTTTCTCACATGCTTCAGCAGAGGTGAGAGGCGAAAATACGCCGGAAAGAAAGTTCGCCTCAACCGGGTATCGAACTCACAACCACCAGGTCATGAGTCCTACACGCTCACCACTGAGCCACCCAGGCGGGCTGGATTACCTAGAAGGTTGACATGTTCCGAACACAAATAGTTGCACCTAGATTACCTAGAAGGTTGACATGTTCCGAACACAAATAGTTGCACCTAGATTACCTAGAAGGTTGACATGTTCCGAACACAAATAGTTGCACCTAGATTACCTAGAAGGTTGACATGTTCCGAACACAAATAGTTGCACCTAGATTACCTAGAAGGTTGACATGTTCCGAACACAAATAGTTGCACCTAGATTACGTAGAAGGTTGACATGGTCCGAACACAAATAGGTGCACCTAGATTACCTAGAAGGTTGACATGTTCTGAACACAAATAGTTGCACCTAGATTACCTAGAAGGTTGACATGTTCCGAACACAAATAGTTGCACCTAGATTACCTAGAAGGTTGACATGTTCCGAACACAAATAGTTGCACCTAGATTACCTAGAAGGTTGACATGTTCCGAACACAAATAGTTGCACTTGGATTACCTAGAGAGTTGACATATTCCGAACATAAATAGTTGCACCTAGATTACCTAGAGAGTTGACATGTTTGTACTTTCCAATCTTATCGATCATGTCCTAAATAAAAATAGTCGTCTATACTGTGCTTTTGTTGATTTTCAAAAAGCATTCGATTCTGTTTACCGTAATGCGTTATGGTATAAAATGTTTCAACAAGGTCTTGATGGAAAAATTTTACGCATTTTTCGTTCTATGTATAATATTGTAAAATCATGTGTTAAGTGCGGTAGCATTTATTCTAGGTTTTTCGACATTTCAGTCGGTCTACGCCAAGGTCAAATAAATTCACCGGTCATGTACGCTCTCTTCATAGAGGACATAGAATTATTTCTACAAGACAGACCAAACTGTGGTCTGAATTTTTATGATATATGTCTCATCCTTCTTTTATTTGCAGACGACATGGTCTTAATCGGTGAGTCCATTAGTGATTTACAGGCTAGTCTAAACAGTTTATATGATTACTGCAGTAAATGGGGAATGAACGTTAATATAGAAAAGACAAACATAGTGGTATTCAGAAAAAGGGGTGGGGTAAAGAATGGTGAAAAGTGGTTTTACGATGGTAAAGAGTTAAAGATAGTTAATAATTTCAATTATTTGGAGGTTGTTTTTAGTCATTCGGGATCTTTTGAAATGAATAATCAATATTTGATAGGCAAAGCCTCAAAAGCGATGTATACTCTTTTACGTAATATCTTTAAATTTGAGGTTAATCCTTCTACTTCTCTACAGTTGTTTGATGCTTTTGTGGAGTCGATCCTTGGATACGGAAGCCCTGTATGGGGATTTACCAAATCTAAGGATATAGAACGTTTGCAAATGAAATTTTGCAAATCCATTCTTGGTGTTAAAACTAGCACTAGTAATGCAGCAGTGTATGGTGAGTTAGGTAGACTCCCTCTGTATATAAATAGGTACGTTTCTATTGTAAAATACTGGTTAAAGGTTATATCATCAGATAATATTCTATTGCAAACGGCTTATAACGTTTCATTAATTGATGCTAATAAAAAATAATTGGGTCTCTCGATTGAAACAATTATTGATTGATTATGGGTTTGCAGATGTGTGGGAAAGCCCTTCTCTATACGATAGTAATATTTTTATCAATACATTTAAACAAAGAATTACTGACACTTTTTTACAAAATTGGTACAGTGACATAGAAATTAGTAGTGTTTTGTCAGTGTTATATAAATACATTAAGCCCGAGTTCTGTTACAGTTCTTACTTAGAGAAGTGTATTCCCCGAAATTTGCGAGTAAATTTGACTAGATTAAGACTTTCCTCACATAGCTTGCGGGTAGAAACTGGGAGGTATGGAAGTAATAGAATTTCAAGATCCGAACGTAAATGTCTATATTGTAATTCGGGGCAAATTGAAGATGAGTTTCATTTTGTGTTAGAATGCGAAGCATTTAAAGACCTAAGAAAACAGTTTCTAAAACCTTACTTTTACAGAAATCCGAGTATGTTTAAACTTATACATTTACTTAATAGCCCGCAGAGATCCACATTAGTACGTTTATGCAAATTTATAAGCAAAGCCATAAAACATAGAAACACGATTTTAGCAATATGATTTATGCATCTTTTATTTCATGTCATACTGAATTTGATCTATATATCCTACCCTTAGAGCGACAAATGAACCTTACCAGTATTTCTAGACTAGAGGTGATGCCAAAGTAGGAGCAGTTTCAGGATTATCCTTGTCTGGAACGTTTCAGCAGGATTGTAAATGTGGATTCTGATCGGACTACACATTTTACGCGGTCTGATCATGATCTACAGTGGCCGCAAAGGCATCTTAAGCTGTGAAAGGCGTCTTACTTTTTAAAAACATAAAATTGTCTCTGCTGTTAGAAGTTGGGATTTGTTGTATCGTAGTTTTTGAGCAACGGGTATTGTATTCTTTCCCTTTCTTTGAACACAAAGAACCAGTATAACTGTGAATTTTATTATCGTTAATTATTGTAAATATTTACACAATGTGCAGTAAAGTACTTTGCACATGAAAAATGTTTGTAGAATATGGGATTATTTTATAAATTTAATTAATAACGCTAAAGTCTTTTGCTGCTTAGCCGGGCTCGATGAATTTTTGGACATTGTGGATTTGGATCAGACTGCACATAAAGTGCGCCTGGATCTATGATCAGCACTGCCTGATGGAGGAAATGTTCAGGACGATGAGAAACTGAAACTGAAACATTTGGTTTTTTTTTACTATTGGATGAAAACTCATTTATTTTCTCACTCTCTTTCTTTCTAGCAGTTTAGGAGACAATAATAATATTCATATTCACTCTCTACAGTTCAAAATTATACGCAAAAGACAAAGGAAAATATATCTATAAAAGTTGATTGAAAACATTGAGACGAAATATCACATTAAAAAGATTATACGATATTAACCGCTTCACATAGAAAGTAGATTCTTCATGTTTTGTAATCTATACATGTAACAGTTATTGCCCTTGGTTTACTATCGGTTGTTTATGTTTATCATTGCTTGCTATTGTATATGACGAGATACATGTATTTGTATAAGTCAATAAAATCTATCTATCTATCTATCTATCTATCATGTTCCGAACATAAATAGTTGCACCTGGATTACCTAGAAGGTTGACATGTTCCGAACACATATAGTTGCACCTAGATTACCTAGAAGGTTGACATGTTCCGAACACATATAGTTGCACCTCGATTACCTCATGCTAGACCACGACCTAAATTATCTTTAACCACAGTGGAAATTTACGTTTAGGGTTTGCAGCCCTTGCTTGTTTGTCTCCTACAACGTCAGCATTTTTTCTCGTTTACAAAATGAAATCTAGGTTTTCCATCTGATTCCAATATTGTTACATCTAAACAAAATTATCGGTCCATGTGATGCATTTCCAGCTCTCGAGGGCTTCTTGTATTTGTTAATACAACAGTTTAATGTCTATGTAATAACAGTAAGTGCTCGTTAAAAGCGAAAATTGTTATCACCAGCACCCTGTATACTCGAAGGAATACTTCAATACTTCTAATAGTTTTTGATTTCATTTAACCATACATTGCTATTACTATTCGATACGTCACTTAGACGTATAGCTGCTACATAATGGTTATATAAAGAAACCAAAGTCGTTAAACAAGCACATTTAGTTCATAGGGCAATGATCAGATGATACCATATTTCTTGTAACCTGACCAAGGCAACATGCGGAGATAGAGGTTTTTTAGGACGGCATAGATCAAGATCAGACCGCACAGAACGTTTACAGGCCGACAGTATGGATCCAAGATCAGTCTGCACTTTCGTTGAAGTATGTTTTTGATCTACGTCGTCTGCAAAGGAGCCTGTTTTGGCCTGTGGCGATAAAAGAGTTAAGTTACAAGAACTATTGTCTGATCATTTTGAGTTTCAGTGGATTACAGTTTCAGGCGTCGACAGATTCGAGTTTATTTGAACAATGCTGTGATAAAAGGGAGTTTAATGCATCTACTAAAAGTATTGACCCACGTTAGCCTGCGCAGTCCGCGCAGGTTAACCTTGGTCGAAACCTTTTGTTGTCAATCAATTTTCTGCATGTAAATGGATCAGTGTGCCTCAGGATTCAGTTGGTTGTTCGACAAAATGAATTTTATGGATCCCTAATTATGTTATTACTTGCTCGGTAAAATGTATCGTGGAGATGCATTAAATCCTGTTTGCCAGAGCATGACTCATAGATGAGGCGCTGAGAGTTAAAGGGACTGAAGTAAAGACTTTGGTGCAATTAAATGGATTCTGAGGTAATCGTCTACATTGAACTGCGAGCATTAAGCATTTTTTAACCCAAAGAGAATTTGGATAATTATAGTGTTTGGTTTTGTAAAAGCAAAGAAAGTAATATTTGACGATAATCTCTGTGCTAAAAATAATGGTTTGGGCAAAACCCAGAAGCCTTAAATTTCCAATACTCGGTGATTTCTTTATACATATTTAAAGATTCTAAGATATACAAAACAGAAAATATAGCCATCCAATTCGCAGGATAGAGTCGAAACTTCTGTGATAAAGATTTCTGCAGTTGTTTAGCCGTAAAGCCCTGTTTCTGTCGTGCAAAGAAAGGTACATGACATTCTGTATGAATCTACGATTGTTAGAAACCAAGATATTGTGAAACGCGAAGTTATCAGCAGACAAATTACAGAACAGAAAAAAGAGTGGTTCAACTGAGAGGAATTGAAACTCATGTAAAGGGAGTTACATGTGGAAATAGTATGAGTTGTAGGTATCGGTGTACAATGTCGAAATCGCCAGGTACAACATTATATATCATTCTACTGAAAGTGGTAATGATCCAAGCATTTTCTAACTGGGATGAATACTATCCTGTATATGGAGAGTTTTACCCATACGAAAACGATACATCGATGCCAATAACACTTGAAGAAGTGAAAGACTTATTGTCTGGTACTGAAGCCAGAGTTTTTCTGGAGCAGTTCTCTGACCTCAAAAACGAGGTGCTTTACACTCAGTTACTCTACTGTCCCTACATCCCGCTTTGTGGATTTTCGTTTAATCTCTCGTTGCCGAATATAAAGCATGTTTCTGCCTGTTCTCCATGCAGTTGCTCTGATAACTGTATCATTTACAGAACGTGCTGTCCAGATATTTTACCAGAGGAAATGTTTCAGCCCGGGAAATCCAACGAGGTTTTCATGAAATGTCCAGAGGCATACAATTTTTCTGACCAGAATATCGACCGTTCATGCGCGTCAACGGTGTTATTGGCATCTTTGAACTTTGATGGGCTTTGTAGACAGGACACATTAGAGCAGCAAGCCGATGCAATCGTTATGTTTGACGGTTTTCTTGGGAAACCAAACTTAACGTGCAATTTATGTTACGACAATGAGTCACAGCTTCACACGATACTGGATTTTTCTTGTCCCACCCTCCAGGAAGGCCTAATATCATCTGAATGCAACTTTCTGCGAGACTTGATAGAGATTAAAGGGCAATCCTGCGGCATCAGCTTCTCTTCTGATGTAGCCGATATGTACAACACTCATTGCACCGTTTCTATAACAAGTTGTAACATATCTAGCCATTTCAATGGGCCAGAAAACCTTCACTTTGCGGCATGTTCCTCGTTTTATTCTCCTTACTCCTTCGATGGTATACGCTATGGAAATGTGTTTTGCCTTTTATGCAATGGACTCGATCCTAAGCAAACAACCTATGGCTTTATAGAAAGTGGCGAGGTCAACGTGTTTGCATTTTCTGGGCTGTTAAAACTAACTCCTCCTACATCCGACATGACGACTGACCCGAATGAGGACTGTAACAATGATGAAGTGTATAACATGGCGTTGGTAAGTTGAATTTCTGTGTCGCTTTCAAGAGTATTTCAGTAATATCACGGCGACAAGTCATTCATTCATTCATTTCTTAGCTTTCACTAGTACTAGAGTGGGGCTCTGCCTTTCGATGCTGAAACTCTAGTGAAGCTCGGATTTTTTTTTTTAAATCTGTAAGCTATACAAGAGGCGGGCGATATAGATCCAAGAACAGACGGCACATGCTCTGTTTTCAAAACTGCCGTAGGTTATGTATCAACAAACTGTCTATAAATTGTTCTGCTGGTGTTAAAAGTATAACGTTGCAACACGTCATATATCTGAGCAGTGCTTTGTGAAATGGGGTTTTACTTCATCTGTATATAATATCAACTCATGGGTCGAGCATTTTTGCAATTTGTAAATGTAAATTCTCTGCATGTCCGAAGACATTCTACCTCATGACTCAGCTGGCTGCAAGACAAAATGAATTTCACCGATCCATAGTCATATGATGACTTGCTGGATAAAATGCACCAGGGGGATGCATTTACCCCCATTTCCCAGATGGCCGCTCACTTTTTTCTTTCTTTTTTAAACACAGGAAAGATGTTTTAAGGCATCCTGCTCTCCGATTCGAAGACTTGAAAAGGGATACTGTGTCAAAGTAGTTAACCAAATGGCTGGAGTAACCTACGATGTATTCCTACGCCTGTTTCCAACCCGCAAAAATCTGACTCTTGGTGAATCTTTAAATCATTCAGAGTCAGTTATAGATTGGTTTAAATACTATGTAGACTCCAACTTCTTCAATGTCGTCACAGTAAAATGCTCAACGATTGAAGTCGCTCATACAATCGAACTTGAAGATCAAACTTTTCTTAGAACAAGTATGGACTTTCGAAATTCCATCGTTGAATATATTGATGTTAGAATAGAGATTTTGGTTGATGATTTTCACAATTCGGAGAAAATTCTTGAAATATTTGAACCTTTAGACGGCGATGATGCTGTTTTTACGACGGTTCTGGGAAGCTTTGAGGTCTACATCAGAGATTACAACAAGGATCGAGAAGTATTTCGAAACGCTGCGTTTTTTACATATCCTATCAACACAACTAACATCTTGCCAGACATGTCGGTGGCAGGCGTCGTTACGCTTCCAGAAAACCAACTGACATTTGTAGATTCGAAGTTTTATGACAACTGGATTTTATGTGGTCCAGCTTCGTCAAAATCAAATATTTTGGTTTTCAATCCTATGCCAAAAATACTGGTCAATAAATCAGAATATAGTTGGAGAGAGAATTCTGTCGGATCAACTATAGTTATAGACGGCACTGAAATGGAACTTAAAAGTAGTGATTACCTCTATACAAGCGATGAAGAACTGATCGCGATCCATAATGATATACCGTATCGGGTAAAGAAACCAAACAGTGAGAACAAAAGGACGAATGCAATGCCTCTTGACGTTCTACTTTCAATCATATTGCTACCGATTTCGATCGTTTCACTAACCTTAACTCTATACGTATATGGTGAAATAGCAGAATTAAGGTCTATGCCTGGCATAAATATTATGACGTTGTCAGCTTTCTTAGCTTTGGCACAGTCTCTGTATTTAATAGGAGGCTTCAGTGGTTTTGACAGGGACTCCAATGTATGTAAAACTGTTGGACTTGGTATTCACTTCTCATGGCTTATGTCCGTGGCGTGGATGAATATCTGCACATTTCACACGTTTAGAGTGTTCGTTCGAGAGCAGTTTCTTGCTTCATTATTTAAAAGAAGAACGTACTTCGCCTATCATATCTATAGCCTCTTAATATCTCTAGTATTTGTCTCTACTAATATCGTTGTTTCGATGCTTTCCTCTAAAGGTGATGATTTTGGTTACGGTGGAAATGTGTGCTACTTGTCCTCTCAAAGAATGATTGAATTCACGTTCGGAATACCCGTTGGACTTATGGTTTTCGGCAACATCATCTTGTTTGCAGTTGTAGTTTTCGTCATCTCGCACTCTAACACTCCCCTCAGAAAGTCCAAAGAGCGAAATGATCTGATTATTTTTGCCAAATTGTCCACAATGACCGGCGTGATGTGGATTTTCGGATTTCTACACTCTTGGACAGATATCTCTGCCTTCTCATATCTCTTTATTTTGTTGAATGGCGGACAGGGTGTATTTATCTGTCTGTCATTTACAGTGAACCGTCGTGTTTATAACATCTTCAAACAAAGATGGGTAGACACTATGACCTCCTTAAGAGTGTCAGGTGAACCAGCGGACAACCGTTATTGACTCTGTATTCTAACATGACACGTTAATTTGGCTCTAAAAACACGGTGCAACGGGAGCGTGGTAAAATTGACGTCATTCTATACAGAGTGACATCATTCTAGAATAGCCATGTTTTATTCAAGGGAATTAATCTGCATCCGCTTTTTTATACAAAGTATGAACTTGTTTTCCTTTGATCAAGAGGTGGTCATGTTAGAATCGAAATAATCTTCTATCTATCGTGGTTTATCGTCCAGTAAACCACAGTTGTGAGTTACGAGGTGCAACGATTAAACCAGTCGAGCTATCGCCCTCGTGGTGCCTCATAACTCACAACCGTGGTTTATTGACTTATTTCTTACAAAGACGCAAAATTTCAGACTCCCACAAATTCTTAACATCTGCTGACGAGGAATTCAAAATTGATAAAACTGAGCTTAAGTTTTTTTGATTCAGTAGAAAACATAACGAAAAAAAAAAAAACGCTCGCTGGTTACAATACTGTATTTCAAAAGCGATCTGTCCTCCCATGGCACTGGCAGACGTGATATGACCTAAGCTGTTAAAACGGGGCTACTCCAATACAAACAACCAAACAAGACTAAATCCTAACACCAACCAACTACTTGTCGGAGTTGTTCTTTCTCAGCCAATCGGAGGCATTGTCTTGAAATTGACAACCAGTTTGAAATTTAGACTGGTTGGTGAATACGACCCTTAGATTCTTCGTTCTGTGCAGTCGAAGCCTGGATTTTCGATGGTTGTTAATGTGTCATTTACATAAATGTGTTTGTTTTTCGAATTTCCATTATTGATCTTTATTTATTTTTAAAATTACATTGATTGTATATTGTTCGTGTCCACTGTTTTGTATTTTATGTTCATTGTCGGTATCTCTTCTCCTTTCCTGTTCACAAATACTTCATCTAATTTTCAACATTTTATCTACAAATGATTTTTTCTCTAATTTTCACTTTAAAACCACGTGGATTGTATATCATAAGTAATTTGAAAGTCACACAACTTCTGATTGGCTAAACCAAATAGTCTAGCCAATCAGAAGTTGCGTTACTTTTTAAATCTGGAATTACTTCATCTTATTGTCAACGTTCCGATGTAACTCTCACATTTCATAAACAAACTGTATAGGTGTGAAGACTGTTTCCAATTAAATTTTAGCTGAGAAAGACATTAGATCAAATCTCTTAAGTTAATTATTGATATAAATTCTAGAATAACATTGTTCATAAGCCAATGAAGTAATTTCTCCCCTGGCGCGCTTCAGATTTCAAGCCTCTGGGATGAAATATTAGCTTTGAAGAAACAAAACATTATTTATCCTTTAATTGTTAAAGCTCTGAAGTAATGATTTGGACCTTTTTAATTAGGAGAAACAGCCCCAAGTACTGCTTTTTTCAAAGCTGTTTCCTTTAGAATATCTAATATCGTAGCAGACAGTATAGATCAAAAGCATGTTCTGTGCAGTTTGATCTTGATCTGTGCTGTCCGCAAAAACAACGTAAGTCGGTTCCGGGGCTTTAAGGGTTAAGGATTATGTTTGTTTGTTTTTTTGTTTGTTTGTTTGCATGTTTCTCAAGGCTTTTTGTTCCTCATTTAATTTATATATCGCGGCGATAAGTGCACTCACCAATTGTTTCCTAGAGTTTCTCATTGCCAATACTCACACAATATTCTTCCCAAGGCACCGGCTGCGTTTCCACAAAGCCATCGTCAAAACACTTATCAGCGGTATTGTTACTTCTCGGAAAAATGGCCTAGCTTGGAATTCGAACCCTGGTTACGTTACAGACTGAGCTACCGGGCTTGGCCTTGAGAATATAATTGAGAAGGTCTCGTATTGACATTTTTCACCCAGCCCCACCCACGCACAAAAAAAAGATACATATCCGTGTACCAAGCTGACACAGAAACCATAGGCCTATTCACCTATGCAATAGTTTTGTTATTTATTCGGCAAACCTCGGGTGATCCGTTGCTCAAGTCCATCGGCTGTATCACGAAGCTTGATATGCACCTACACGGTACACTTCTTCGCCGGAAGTATACCTTTTTACCTTAAAATTGTAAAGCTCAAAAGAAAGAATGAGTCACAATTTTATATCTAAATCTTTCTACAAACATTCCGACGGCAAACAGTTTGTACATACAGTTTCGAACATGGTATATCAATTGCACTGGAAGTTTTTACCGACATATTGATAGACGTGACTAACCTCACCATGGTTGTTTATGTCGCTGCTGATCGATTTGCACGGGCGCCGCCACGTTTAAGATCATGTGATTGGCAGTTCAATATGGAAACCTCCTTGATACGGACGAGTTTAGATGTAGTTACAGAATCGTCCGAGTTGTGACGAGTGTTTTAATATTGTGATCGTTTTCAACAGAGGAAGATCATCAAAATCGTTGGTTGAATGATGTGTTTCATCGTTTTCCACAGAATTTTGTTATCTGACAGATACAGCCTTTTTTTTTCGTTGGTCTCACGGATTGCATCAGTACTACACTCGTCACAACTCGGCCGATTCCGTACCTACATCTAACCTCGTCTGTATAAGGGAGGCTTCCATTTTGAACTACCAATCACATGATCTTAAACATGGCGGTGCCCCTGTAGATCGCTTAGCAACGACATGAACAACCACTGTGAAGTTATTCACTTCTATCGATCTGTCGATGAAAGCTCCTAACGGAATTGATAAACCACGCTAAAAATTGAATGTACAAACTGTTTGCTGACTGAAATACTCTTAGAAAGATAACGATAGGAAATTTACTCATGCGTTCTTTCTAAAGAGGAGCCTTACAATTTCAATAACGGTAAGGCGGTGTGTGCTTCCGGAGATGTGCGAAATGTACCGTGTAGGTGCATATCAAGCTACGTGATACAGCCGAGGGATTTGATCACCGGATCACCCGAGGTATGCCGAATGTCAGTACTAGACATGGACTATGCAGTGTCCTGCCTGAGGGCACGCGGCAGAACCCCTAGCAAATACAACATTTGAACCTGTGTTTACACGACCGTGATGAAGAGAGCTCTTGAAAACATAGTGGGAAAATAATGCTGGTTACCAACATTCTAGCATTTTCCCACAGTGTTTGCTGCTGTATAATAGCCAAATCCCATCAATTGGGGCGTATTTAAATGTCGTCTGCGAATGCTTTCAATTTGGGCGTGTCTAAAATTTTGCCGTCTGGGAAGAGTTAACCACTGAGCCTGACAGATAAAAAAAATATATGGACTGAGAGGAACAACAACAACAACAACAAAATGAGCCGCGCTCTTTGAAAAGGGGGCTTAATGCATCTGCGAAAAGTATCGACCCAGGTCAGCCTGCGCATTCAGCGCAGGCTGACCTGGTCCGAAACTTTTCGTTATTGATCAATTTTCTGCATGTCAAAGGACCAGTGTACCTCATGAATCAGTCGGTTGTTATACAAAATGGATTTTATTGATACATAAATATGTGCTGACTTGCCTGGTATCATGGATCGCGGAGATGCATTAAGCCCCCTTTTGCCATAGCATGGCTCAAAGTCTGATGCCATTTTGTGCCTGGGTGACATTTGCCACGGACGCCGTATGATTTATTTGTCTGCGGCTTTTTGGACGACTTTTCATGGCATCGTGGTTGGTGGCTACACACTATGGCGTGTGTATTTACATTGTACGAGTATATGAACATCGCGCAATTTATTTTTTGTGCTGTCTTTCGGCGACGTATAGGGGCAAAACTGTACGTATATGGAACTCTTATGAAAATCGTGCAGTATACCGCATCGAAATCACACGGCACCGTGTGGCAACCTTGCAATAGCCGAGCGAAGGCAAAACGGAGAGAGGGCTAAGAGCACGGCACGGGTGGCGTAAGCTCATCGCAAGCTAATTGTAAACTAGTCATAAATAATTGTTAAATGTAGGATAAACTGTAGAGAAAATTCTTTACATTTTGGTGACTACTGCCACAACTTAATTTTTTAGCTCGGCTAGGAAAACGACGCAGTATTGTTAAAGTCCGGTCGTCGTCCTTAGAAAAAAGATGACATTTTCTAATATCTCTTTTATTACTGAAGATATTTATTTCAAGCTTGGGCTAGTTGATTACAATCAAAGAGGGAAACCATTTCACCAGGGCCCGTATTCACCGACCATCATTTTAACATACTCAGTTGTATTCTTACTTTTTTCCTAGATTTCCAAGTAACGCAGTTTCTGATTGTCTAAACCATTTGTGCAATGTTTTGTTAAACGCGGCTTTCGTGCATTTGCAAAAACGTATCAACCCATGTCAGCCTGCGCAGGCAACATGGATCGGAACCTTTTCCTTTTTAGTATTTTTTTTTTTTTGCATGTCCAAGGTCCACTCTCAGGATTCAGTCGGTTGTTATGCGAAATGGATTTTATGGGCCTATAAATGGATTTTTATGGGCCTATAAATGGATTTTTATGGGCCTATAAATGGACTTTATGGGCCTATAAATGGACTTTATGGGCCTATAAATGGATTTTTATGGGCCTATAAATGGATTTTTATGGGACTATAAATGGATTTTTATGGGCCTATAAATGGATTTTTATGGGACTATAAATGGATCTTTATGGGCCTATAAATGGATTTTATGAGCCTATAAATGGATTTTATGAGCCTATAAATGGATTCTATGGATCTATAATTTTATGATTTGCTAGATATCATGCATCATTGAGATGCCTAAACACCATTTGCCAGAGCATGACCCATTGGCCAACAAGAAATAGCGCTACTTTCTAGATTTTTCATCAGACTCTGTAAATTCAGTACCGGGAATAAAAACCTATTGAAGTCGACATCCAACACAAATATAAAGCAGTCACCTCTCACGAATACGAATGGTCTACATGAATTAAGTTTTCATACCCGCAGAATACATGGGAAATATTATGGCAGACTGAGGAAAAATTACTCGTGATGAGCGAATTTCATCTTTTGTAAAATTGATTTCATGAGTAGCCTGTGTCACACGTACAAAATTTATGTCGCTTTGCAAAAGATGATGTTTTCCGAAATTCAAACTCGGTCAACAAATTCATTATTAAGCCATGCTCTGTGAAAAGTTGGATAAGTGCATTTGCAAAAAGCATCTACCCAGGTCAGCCTGCACAGTCCTTGGTCAAAACTTTTTGCTTTTGGTAGTAAACTTTCTGCATGTCACAGGACCAGCGTACCATATGATTCATTGATTGATTGTATGGTGTTTAACGCCGTTTTCAACATTATTTCAGTTATATCACGGCGGCCAGTGCACCGATCCATGCTTTCCTGGAGTTTCTTTTCCAGTACTCCGCACAATATTCTTTCCACGCCACTGGCTGCTTTCCCACATAAACAATGGTCAGCGGACCATATGATTCAGTCGGTTGTTCGACAAAATGGACTTTATGGATCCATGATCATGTGATGACTTGCTTGTTATCATGCATCACGGAGATGCATTAAGCCCCCTTTTGCCAGAGCATGGCTCCCTTTTATCTTAGCGAAGAACATTCCGCCGGTCAGACTGGTTCTGATTTTGTTCAGAGCAGCCGGAAATGCAATTAAAAATTTAATTAAACAAACGGAATAAAAAAAGTCAGCTAAGAACACAATATTCTATTTGCCACAACGCTTTGTCAGATGTAACTCATGTTAAAGTTTTAGGGCGTCCCTGGCTGCTCTTCACTAAACTGCGAGGATTTACGCAAATCGTTTGGGATTGTATGTAAATCGTGAATTTACGCAGTTTAGTTAAAATTGTTTTCAGATTGAATGCTTGCTTATCTAAACTACGTGCGTAAATTTCCTGCGTAAGCAGTTTATTGAAAGACTGCCTTTGGCTCTGTAGTTTCGGCATTGCTGAAGACAAGCCTATGGGACTAGCGCCGCAAAAGGGAATCTACAAGCCGCATTCATCTCTTATACCCCAATTCCACTGGGCTGCGATTCCACTGCGCTCATGGCGATCATGGCGTTTCTCAAAAATCTTCCGAATCGCTGCAGAAGCACCGACATGTGCAACAGTTTGGGACTTAAGCGTTTCCAGTACGCTTATGGTAGGCTTCAATCACAATCTGACTGCGCTGGTGACGATCCTGTCACGCCGTAGTTGCGCTTCAACGGTGCTTGGAGTCTCTCCAAGACGCTGAGCACTACTTCGGCACCAAATTTCAGGCTTACTAGGTTGCTGCTGCGACCTTGCAACGCCCTATGCACAGGAGCTGCGCTTCTGTTGTGCTTTTGGAACGTTTACTAATCTAAAATTACGCGAGAAACGAAAATGGACCAAGTGCAGCCACCTATTACTATCGTGTACGAGCACACGTAAAATCACGTATACAAGTACGAGTGACAAGTCAGTTAATCAAGGAAAATTTATATTTCGATCATTCATCGAGAATGTTGATCTCTTCTGACAGTCGCTAAATGAATGAAATGTGTATCCTTGCAGTTGGTGTTATATTAGCATTCGCTGGGAACGCGAAACTGTAGCGAAATTAACCCTTTACCGCACAATGACGCCTTTTGACGCTCCTGGGAAAGAAGCCTTTTGAAAACATTGTGGGAAAAGGAGAAAATGCTGGTAACCAGCATTTTCTCCTTTTCCCACAGTGTTTTCTACCCTATCAAAGAAAAATTGCACCATTTTAGCCAAAATGAAATTGTCGTCTGCAAATGCTTTCAATTTGGAGAAGGATAAAATTTTGTCGTCTGGTAAAGGGTTAAAGAAAGCAAAATCAGTAGAGTATCCGATTGATTGATTGATTGAATGGCGTTTTACGCCGCTTTCAACCTTATTTTAGTCATATCATGGCGACAGCTCACATATTCATGTATCCCTGGGTTTCACCAGTACCAGGCTAGGGCTCTGAAGTGTCTTGCCCAAGGACACTCCCACGAAAAACCCAGCGGATCAGGTGGGTCTCGAACCCGGGACCTCCAGGTTACGGGCCCCACTCTTTACCACTGAGCCACGCAGGACCCATAGAGTATCCGAGAAATCGAGAATATCAACACAGAAGACCATTTCATATTGACTTCCTCGGCGATAATTATACAGCTGTCAGATTCTACAAGAACTCGTCGAAATACGGAAATATACAAACAAGAGGCCAACACTATTATGAAGGCATAAAATCTGTTGATTTAACCCCTAAGCTGCTAGGCGCGACTCTCTGACCCTTTGCGGACAGTGTAGATCAAGATCAGACTGCACAGAACAGGCTTATCTTGGATCTACACTGTCCGATAAGCCCCCGAAATACGGAAATATACATACAATAGGCCAACACTGTTATGAAGGTAGAAAATCTGTTAACCCTTAAGCTGCTAAGCGCGATTCACTGACCCTTTGCTGACAGTGTAGATCAAGATCAGACTGCACAGAACGTGCAGTCTGATCCTGGGTCTACACTGTCCGATAAGGAGATATTTTTTTCTCCAAAAAATGAGTTTGAAATAACACTATTCGGGTTTTTACTATCGGATGAAAAGTTTTATTTAACTTATATAGCAGGCTAAGGCTTACCTCTTTTCAGTGCCCGAAAATACAAACTCAACCATTTTCGACGGCCTAAAAAACAATCCACTGAAACCTGACAGGAATTTAATTTTATAGGCTTGACTAAACAAGCGGACGGTATAGATCAAGATCAGACTGCACGTTATGTGCAGTCTGATCTTGATCTATGCCGTTTGCAAAATGTACCTGTTTTCATTTGAAGCAAAGAAAGCGTTACACTTTCCCTCATATTATAACTACGCACTAAAGACCCGCAATTGAAACCAGGAAAAATGACCCACACTGACTTCAGTTCATTTCTTGAAATATAACACGGTCCACAGACCATTGATTGCGGGATATTTTGGACTCGTCAAGAATGCTTATCTTTACTGATGGTCGGTAAATTAACGAACATTGTGCGAACATACCTACGAACGGCATTATCTTAATTTTAATAAACAGCCAAGTCAACGACGGGTATAAAGAAGACCTTCCATAACAGTATAAAACTTACCATTTTACCCTTATCCTGCTAAATAAAAGAAATAAATCTTTCAAACCGATAGTATAAACCCAAATTTTCCTTTTTCAAGCGTTGTTTTTGAAGGAAAGATATCTTCTTATCGGACAGTGTAGATCCAAGATCAGACTGCACGTTCTGTGCAGTCTGATCTTGATCTACGCTGTCCCCAAAAGGTCAGTGAGTCGAGCTTAGCAGCCTAAGGATTAAGACAAGTATTCCTCGTTGTACGGAAATATTCGAAAAAAGAGCACCGCATGCGACTGCAGCTGGTGTTACAGTGAAAATTTTAAGTCGAATAGGGGCAAAATCGTGTCAAAATTGTTTTTAGTAACCTGCTCTTGTTAAATAAGTTCCCCCTTTTTAGTGGATTTGTATAGCAAATCCGCTTACTGTGATCGTTCTGACCGGAACCAAATACATCATGCGTAACGAAGCATGCGCGGTCACACTGTACTGTGATACAGGTTTGACCTGAACCAAATATACTGTCATTCACCCTTGCTCCCATTCTACTTTCAGTTTCAGCTGATACACCTCAACCTCGCTTTTGTCACTACCGTATATACTGTCCTACACGTGTTTACAGATATTCCGAAATCTAATATCGGCAAAAATCTGCTTTAGACTGACGGATCAAATTACCACTCCTTAAACAGTAGTAGAATAACTGTTACTGCGCGACCCGATCGGCAGACAAAGTTTGACTTTCCCTGCCCTTGCTAACTCCATTTTAAGATGATTGCACATGTGTTGCATGTGACGTTATTTTTTATTACAACATATTACAGCTTTATGCTACTCTACAGATCCGCTGACCATTGTTTCGACGATGGTTATGTGGGAAAGCAGCCAGTGGCTTGGGAAGAATACTGTGCGGAGTACTGGTAAAAAGAAACTCCAGGAAAGCATGGATAGGTGCACTGGCCGCCGTTATATAACTGAAATAATGTTGAAAACGGCGTTAAACACCATACAATCAATCAATACTCTACAAATCCGCTTTCCAGGACTTTGACTGGAAGTTAACGACTAGTCCAAGTAAACTATTTGGAGTTAAATATCTTCAGTAATAAGTCGGATCATAAGAGACAAGGACTATCTTACAAAAAGATGGACGGCGTAAGAGATACTGGAATATGGGTATTGAAACTCTTCTGTGGCTCAATATGAAGTAAGATAATGAAAACTAGTTTTTGCGAGAAATTGTCTCTTTTTCCTCACAGGTTTTCATTTTGTTGAAAAGGAGTACTGGTTGGGTTATTGGGAAACGCTTATGAAATATTAAATTTCCAAGTAGAACAAGGACCATTCAGTAGTTTGCTATGGTATGAATCAAAGCCCCGTGGTATCGATTAACCTCAGCAACGCTTGTAAATAGTGGTTACATAAATGTGCAAGCAAATATGTCAGCAGGGGGCCCGCCGAATAAACATGTTCATATTTTAAACCAATCACGAATTACCATCTATTCATTCTTTATCAGTACCAAGAATAAGGTCAAAAGCCAGCGCATTCAGCTACGCCGAAAAAATGTCAAAGCTTTTTGCTCGACGATGCCGACGAGGAAGCTGACGCATTCGATGACAGGAGAGTGACAAGACCTCAGGTTTCCTTTGGAAAGAGCAGAGCTGGAAAAATAATGGCTAGCATTTTGTTGAAAATTACTATTCGAATTTTATGTCTATACTGACAAAGAACGGAATCGGGTTAGGTGCTTCCACCTCCACGTACATAGTCGCGTGAACATGAAACATCTAATTTACGAGTGAGAAATGAATTAACCCTTTAGCTGCTAAGCGCGACTTACTGACCTTCTGCGGACAGTGTAGACCAAGATCAGACTGCACAGAGCGTGCAGTCTGATCTTGGATCCACACTATCCGATAAGGAGATATCTTTTCCCAAAAGGTACTTTTGAAAGAGCAAACTTTGGGTTTTATACCATCAGCTTGAAATTTCCGTTCCATCTATTAACCCTTTCCCAAACGACAAATTTTGGACTGGTCCAAATTGGAAGAGTTTGCAGACAACAATTTTAAATTTGATGAAAATGGCAGAAAGTTCTCAAAAAGGGTAGAAAACACTGTGGGAAAAGGAGAAATTGCTCGTTACGAGCAATTTCTCCTTTTCCCACAGTGTTTTCAAAAGACTTGTACTGCAGACACGTGAAAACCAGGGCTTGTTTGGGAAAGGGTTAAGCAGAATAGGGGTTAATCCCGGAAGATTTCAATTTCAATAACTCATCGAAGATGTTTATCTATTCTGACACCCGGTAAATGAAAGACCGTTTCTTCGTGACGTTTGTGGTTTCTTCGGCCAAGCGTGGTTATCTACATTGTCGTGTTAACATGTAAGATCTCGTTTAGGAGTGAAAAGAAATTAATCTCGGATAATATATATATTTCAGTAACTCATCAAGTATGTTTTTCCTTCCTGGAAATAGGTAGATAAATGACCGTTGTGTCCACGGACATATTTTTTATCACATTAATACTTTACCACACAGTCCCGACTTTTAACGACCCTAAGAAAGAGGCCTTTTGAAAACATTGTGGGAAAACGAGAAAATTTTCCCATAATGTTTTCTATCCTTCCCAAAACGAATTTCAATTTTTCAGTCACATTTATTTTGTCGTCTGTAACTGCTTTCAATTTTGGCCAGTCTTAAATTTCGTCGTTTGGTAAAGAGGTGCATTAAACTCATGACTTATTTCTGATAATACACAAGTGTATTATCGTTTTTTGGCTCCCGGCTGCGGTTATTTTTGTAGTTATGAGCGCGTGAAGCCGACAAAACCAAGTACAGCATGTGCCGAAATTTGTCGTTGTCTGCGCATGTCATATTCTTCGAAGATTCGACCTGTCTGCTATGACGCATCACCCATCCCCCTATACCTGGGAAAAGTAGGGCTTATATCGAAGCTATTTGCCTATTACCAAAGCATGTAGGGGCTGCTTTAATAAATGGTCGGTGCATAGGTTACATGCTAGCCGATCATAGCTGAATGAATGGCACCAGGTAGCGTTTTATTGAGTAAACGTTTATTTCATTTGAAATTCAAAGTTACGGTTGTTGTTTAGAAAAATTACTCCGCTACTGTACCCAGGATGCCCAAATTAGATAGATGTGTATTTGTAGAATGCTATCTAGCGGGAGATAATGGAAATTTGTACTACTTCGCCATTTTGCGGGAAAATGACGTCGTTGTTGCTATGACGTATACGTGTGGAAAATGTTACTATTTATACGTTTAATAACAACAAGAAATGCAGCATAAGTTATTTTAAGTCAACAAAATTGTGAAATTATGTCGATTTACTCCCTCCAAAAATTGTTTTATTCTAATTTCGATGTAAATTTTACAGAACTAGCTTCTCTGTATGTACATATTTTAAACCGAACTACATCGGTAAGCATGGCCCGTGAACGATATATTTGCTAAGGCGACAATGCAGGATACTTTTTGTCTGTCATTCATTTTATGTGATAAATATTATCTCACATTCGTGTTTATGTATTATCATTTTTATCAAACTCGTTGACTAAAATGTATATGACGTTCGCCAAGGCTCGCGTCATACGATTTTAGTCAACTCGTTTGATAAAAACGGTAATACATAAACACTCATGTAAGATTCTCTATATCTGAGAATTTAGTTGAAAATGCAGGATCGAAATTTTTTAGAAATGATAATGTAGAAAATAACCTGCCCTGTCTTCATTGTGCATGAAGAATAAAAATGAAAGTGCAATCGCATATATTTTTCGCAAAAGCGCCCTAAGTCGCAACCAACAGCCAAAGAGCTAACTTACGACTCGTAAACAAAATCTTACAAGATTTTGTTTACGAGTCGTAAGTTAGCTCTTTGGCTGTTGACTGCGACTCAGCGTAAGATTTTGTTTGTAAGTTAGCTCTTTGTGAATATCGTGAAATAAAAGAAACTCAAGGAAAGCATGGATATGTGCACTGGCCACACCGATATAACTGAAATAATGTTGAAAAGGGTGATAAATACCTTACAAACAAACAAAGCAAATACTTTTCGTGGTAGAGTGTTATAGATCTTATTTTTTTTCCAGTGAGATCTCAGTAAAACCAATACGACTACACAGGACTAAGTTATCATTTTGACTTGCCAGTGTATAGAGATAATCCTGAAAACGTCTCTAATATTTGCCAAGAAATTGGACAATGGATCAGTGAATACCATTAAAGTCCGATACCCTCTTATTTATTTCGCTTTTTCTTTTCCATTTTCTTAAATTGGGTAGGAAATCATCAAGAATAGGGGGGGAATTGGCAATAGCAAGCTTATATCGTCATTTTTTGTTAACGGGGATTCCTTTGTAAAAGTAGCCTACACTAAGAATAGAAGAGGTGCCGAAGAGAAGCGCGCGCATAGTAGGAAGTAAATAAAGTATCAAAGATGGTGTTCACAAGCCACATCGAACCGAGCAATAGAAATATTTCGGGGGAAATATACGTGTATATGAGTGCATTATTTATTTATTTAAGACATTCTTGCTGTATGCAAATTACCTCACACCTCATTACCATAAAAAATCTGATTCAGGAGTACCTAACATTGCAAAATCATTACCTGGAAAAATAGTACTATTAAGAAAGCATTTTATTTACTTTGGTATCAAGGCATGACTAAAACGTTAACAATAGGGGATTTTTAAACGACTTGGACGATCAATATGTTAACAAACACCATTATCATAAACCAATTTTAAAAAAAGAGTGTTAGAAAAGACTGCCATGAGGCATGTGTAGGTATAAGCATTTATGTATCAGTTCTACCAAATAGCGTCAAAAAGCGTCAACAAGTGCCATGGAAAGCTTAGAAGCATCATGGGAACTCTTGTGGCAATTTCTCTTAATAGGATTGCTGTATTTGTTTAGATATTCTTAATAATACTGCTCACGTTTCATTTTGACATTCTATTGAACCCCCCTCCCCTCTCACACGAAAAAGAAAAACTTGTTAGTTTGCTCCGAGATTTATAGGAGAGATACCTCTAAGCTCTATAAATGTATGTTTTCTTTTATTCAATTCTTTCCAGTAGCACTACGTGCTTATTATTTAGTACAACAGTTTTTAGATTTCAATTTGAGCAGAATCAAACGCACCCCACCTCAGCAGCGCTTTCACCGCTTTGATTTTTTAATCAAAGTGGCTTAAAAACGTGACCGGCTTAATCCTTATCCTGCTAAATAAAAGAAATGAAACTATGGAACTTTCAAACCAATAGTTTAAACCCAAATTTTCCTATTTTAAAGGTATTTTTGGAGGAAAGATGTCTCCTTAACAGACAGTATAGATCAAAGATCAGACTTCACATTCTGTGTAGTCTGATCTTGATCCACACTGTCGATAAAAGGTCAGTGACTGGCGCTTAGCAACCTAAGCGTTAAATTTCTTTGCCCATTTTTTCCATCAAAGAGGGCACGGGGCTTAAAGACGTGACCTGTTGTTCTTTGTGGCTAGAAAAATCTATGGGTACACGTGAACCAGCTACCTGGCGACTAAACTGACTGCGCCTACACGCGATATGCTCATTAAAGTTGCCTAAAATATATTATTTATAATACAGTCACGTGACGAAGGCTACTTCTTTATAAAAGGGACCAGAAGTTTCACACAAACAACGGGGAAAAAAAACTTTAAAAATGAAATAAATCATGTATTTTCTATCGATGTCATAGTGTAGAGGTCAGCACAGCATGCGACAAGTTGGCTTCTTTAAAAAAGAAGCCAGGAGAGGTCAGCATCATTGTTTTCAAATAGCTTACTGCTTTTAATTTCAATATATTTTGGTACATATAAAGTAAGTAAGGCATTATATGATTGCCGCTGTGTAAAAATGAGAAACCTTTTATATTCATTACATGACAGACACGTGACCTTTTTCCCACGTTTTCAAGTCGCGTGATCTTTTCCCGCGGTGTTCTCTTTTTTAACGAAATTCTTTTTTTGTGTGTGTAGCTTTATTTGTTTAATGAAAAATTACAACCACTGGAAAGGTCATTTGCAATCAAATCAATATAACAAATCCTTTTTGAAATCCGTCATATAAAAACAAAACACGTCTATTTCCAATTTCAGTTTTTTGATTTCGGTTTATTTATAAAACCATGACGAAACAGACTGTGTATCAGAACGATTTCGCAGAAAAGCATGGAGTTAGGCAGCAATTTCTGAAGCAGTCTGTCTTTTAAACTCACCACTGTTGGAGAGGTCTGATGACCTCTCCAATAATGAATAAACATTTTTTTTTTTTACAACAGCTTTCTTTTTTTTTTTAATTTGCAGAAACAAAACAAAATTTTACTCTAAGTACCGCCTTCCCCTTTCGAAAAGAGAACGCGACGTAATACAGGGTACAGGCAAAATAAGGGACGTATTAACCTATCAATTTAACCGAGCCATGCTCTGGCAGAAGGGAGTATAATACATCTCCGTGATGCATTATACCAAGGAAGTCATCACATAATTATGGATCCATAAAATCCATTTTGTTTAACAATGTAATAACCTACTTAAGGTATTCGGGGCCTAACCCCCATTTTTCAAAATCATCATAAACTAAGTCTCACTGTAACTGTAACTGGTAAAGACACTTAATAATGAAATTTTAAAAAAAATTACCACGCGTAAGTTGAATTACGAGGAATTTTATCTCATAACCCGTGAACATCAAAACTGATAAAAAATAATAGACTACTACCTCTATAAAACTTAACATATTTATCAGGTTTTTCAAAATTTATGAACAAAAATGGTATCAAACAAGCAAATAAATATTACTTGATCAAAATTTAATCAAAAATGGATTTTTTTTCACAAAGGCAGAAAGTATCCTGACAAAAGTCACATATAGGTCCTCCAATTTGACCCTTTTTCAAGTGCGTTTGACGAGTTCACACTAAATTTCAAAAAATCCTAAAAAATTGAAAAAAAACTTCAATTCATTAGAACTTCTCTAAAAATTCAAGACACCATTAATGAATACTGGAAAGAGTTTTTAAGAAATTTTACCACACCGTTTCAGAGAAAATCTGACCTAGATATGGTAGGGTGCATTCACCCTTTCTCTCAGAAAATTAACGTAAAACTAAACATTTGCCTGTAATTTCTAATGTATATAAGGTACAAAGCTCATATCACGTATGATGGTACATCTAACTATTATGCTTCAGCTGATAACAAAGTCGATGTCATTAGACTAAGTCAAGGTCAAATATCAAGGTCAAATAAAAAAAAAAAAAATGATCAAAACTATAAATATTTTCCTGTGTTTCCTGAAGGATTACAATTGCAAACCTCATATTTGGTACGAAGGTGAACCTCATCAAATGTTTCAGCTGATAACAAAGTTAAAACAGTTATCATCATCTGGTAAGGTCAAGGTCAAATGAACAAAGAATCAACAAAAATCTAAACATTTGCCAGTAATTTCTTAAAAATATCCAGTTTCAAAGTCAGTATTTGAAAGGAATATGTACCTCACATATTTTCTTTTGGTAACATGGATTAAGGTCTTCTGACAATGTCAAGGTCAAATATCAAAGTCGCATTTTCACAAAAATATCAAAAGACGTTAGACTTAGCCCATCTAATATATAAATGAGACCTGTCACACACAAAGGGACCTACTGGTTACTCTGTAAAACAAAATTCTGAAAACAAGATCAGACCCATTACAGAATAATATGGGTCCAAATTCAAACAAGAAATGCATACTTTGTCACGAAAACAAGAATTGGTAAATTGGTAAACACACTGTGCAAGTTTCACAAAAATCTAATTACAAATGCACATTTTATCCCGTAAACATGAATTTGAAATTTTCAACTTGAAATGGCTACTTTTCCCATACTGTTTGTTGGATTTGTCTCAAAATCAATAGGGTCGAAGCTACTGATAATATAAACAAACTGTGTGATTTTCATGAAAATCTGCAACAAATGCAGACTTTATTGCATAAACAAGCATTAGAAATTTTCAACTTGAAGAAATAGCTACTTTTCCCATACTGTTTGTTGGATTTTTCTCAAAATCAATAGCGTTAAAGCTATTGATGAGATAAACAAACTCTGCAAGTTTCACTAAAATCAGGCAACAAATGCAGACTTTATCACGTAAACAAGAATTCGAAATTTTCAATTTGAAATGGCTACTTTTCCTAAACTGTTTGTTGGATTTTTTTAAAAATCAATAGGGTTGAAGCTATTGATGAGGTAAACAAACTGCAAGTTTCACAAAAATCAGACAACAAATGCAGACTTTATCGTGTAAACAAGAATTAGAAATTTTCAACTTGAAATGGCTACATTTCCCATACTGTTTGTTGGGTTTTTTTTAAAATCAATAGGGTTGAGGCTATTGATGAGATAAACAAACTGTGCAAGTTTCATGAAAATCGGGCGACAAATGCAGACTTTATCGCGTAAACAAGAATTTGAAATTTTCAACTTGAAATGGCTACTTTTCCCATCCTGTTTGTTGGCTTTTTCTCAAAATCAATAGGGTTAAAGCTATTGATGAGATACACAAACTGTGCAAGTTTCACGAAAATCGGGCAACAAATGCAGACTTTATCGCGTAAACAAGGAAAAGACTAACAGACGGACGGACAGACGACGGAAACCACGCCATGACATAAGCTCTGCTGGCTGAAAGCCAGTAGAGCTAAAAAGAAATGGCTATATGGTAATGTATCCCGATGCGTAGTTATGATCTATGATAACTGACCTTTTGGCTCGCTTTGATTTAGTTTTTCGGAAACGACCGCGGTAGTCCCTAACTCTGTCGGTTAGGTCAGCCATTTTGGAACCAAATATATTACGTCAAAGAGTGGGAAAAACCCGCGTCACGTGACTTACAAACAACAAAAATCAAATCAGTTTTTTGGAACAAAAATAAATTTCGTTGTCTCAAAATGTCTAGAATATTGTCTGAAAAAATTCACCGATATCGGAGTTCATCTAGAAAAAATACGAAACCTACCGGCAGAGGCCGAGATTAACCGACAGCTTGTGCGAGTACGTCGATATTACACGATATTAGCCGATGATTTCGCAGAGAGTTAGGCCTCGTACACCTTAATTATGAGGTACGCCAAGCCCCCGTAGCTCGTAGGACTTGAGAAAAGGAGATCGCTGGTTCGATCCCCGTCTTGGCCAATTTCTTTCCGAGGATTGATGATAGTCATCGCGACAGGATTCATTCTTCTCTCACCGCTGACCATTGTTTCGACGATGGTTATGTGAGAAAGCAGCCAGTGGCTTGGAAAGAATATTGTGCGGAGTACTGGTAAAAGAAACTCCAGGAAAGCATGGATAGGTGCACTGGCCGCCGCGATATAACTGAAATAATGTTGAAAACGGCGTTAAACACTATTCAATCAATCAGTCAATAGTTATGAGGTACATTGGTCCTTTGATATGAAGAAAATTCCAAGACAGCAAAAAGTTTCAGCCCATGTCAGCCTGCGCGGAATGCGCAGGCTGACATGGAACGATACTTTTTGAAGATGCATTAAACACCCTTTCCACAGAGCAAGTCTCAATTAATTTAATTCTGAATTCCAGGACTGGTCATCTTATCCACTTAAAGTCTAAGCCAATCAAACAGTCGGTCTTGTAATTAAGAAGTATAACTAACTAACTAACTAACTAACTAACTAACTAATGAACGAACGAACGAACGAACGAACGATCAGAATTGTTGGTTAAAAACGGTCCTGTTGGCAATACGGAATTTTCCAATGTTCTTTTAGCCCTGAAAATTTGTGGTTGTTAAAAAAATGATCCAATACAGGCATTTCACTGCATTTTTTTCCTTTTCACATGATTAAAACAGACCTTTTCATGTAATTAGTGTTCCGTTTCGAATACAAATATTTTTTCGCAAACGAAGAATCACCAAATTAGCCTGTTTTTTTCCTTTCTCGTAAATAATAACCCGTTTTTCCGAGTACTAATACTGTTGATTGCTTCAATTAAACCTTAACTATGCTCAAGCAAAAGGAGGCTTAATGCGCCTAGTTGATGCATGATACCAATCAAGCCATCACATAATTATGGATCCATAAAAGCCACTTTTTTTTGATAAACCGACTTAATCATGGGGCAGACTTGGTCCTTGGACATACAGAAAATTGTCCAATAGCGAAACGTTTCGGCCCAGGTCAGCCTGCGCGGACTGCGCAGGCTGACCTGGGTCGATACGTTTCGTAGATGGATTAAGCCCCCTTTTCACAGAGCATGGCTCAATTCTAATTACGACAACCATTTTTTAAAACCGACGAGAGAAAATTTGCAGAAGTTCCAATTAGTTTCTCACACTTTTGGTAATTCTACGATGATTAACCCCAGTCCCTTCACCAAACGATCTCTCGGTGTTTCAGAATGACTTTATATAACATTGTTGGACACAGGGAAAAAAGTGCTGACAACCAGCATTTTCTCCTATGCTCACAACGCTTTCCAGCCTTGCAAAGACAAACTACATCATTTGGCTGACAATGAATCTGTCGTAGGCGGAATGCGTTCAGTATTGATAAGCTTTGAAAATGTGTCGCCTTGTAAAGTTTATCACAAACGTCTAATAAGTGAAATTGACCCCGAAAATTTCAAGTTAACCCTTTACCTCACAATCCCGACTTTTAACGACCCTTTGGAAGATATCTAGACATTTTAATTACAGATCCATAAGCCAGTGGGTTCAGGAAACAACACAGGCTACTGGTGTACCACCGAATGGTGCAGTCCCATATATGGTCAGATACACGGAACCTTCATGTTTCTCATCATTTTAGTCATTCCATTGTCTCTCATGACGTTTGCATATACGAGAATACGTTGGCGTGTTTGGACCTTGCATAAGAAAAGACCGCAGGTTATACAACATAGGTAACCGTTATCTTGAGCCCCCGTTGATTAGGTTCGTGTTTAATGCCCTTTTTAATGGTATCTAGATTCTAACTTATATCACGGCAGCCAGTGCATGTGTCCCAGATTCCTACGATTTCTTTTACCCTTTTCCAATTAAACCCTTAGGGATTCTAAGGAAGAAGCATTTTGAAAACATTGTGGGAAAAGGAGAAAATGCTGGTAACCAGCATTTTCTCCTATTCCCACAATGTTTTCTACCCTATCAAGACCAGTTCCATAATTGAAGCCACGTTTAAATTGTCGCCTGCAAATGCCTTCAATTCGGACAAGTCTAAGATTTTGTCGTGTGGTAAAGAGTGAAGGGCTTTTTGTTACGAAACTAAAATGGGGTACATCCAAGATTAGACTGTACGTTCTGTATGGTCTGATCTTGATTAACACGACCCAAAAAGACAAGTCGTCTTGCAGGCAATTTTTGAAACACCGTAGCAAACGAACTATTTTGCCGGTAAGAGATAGACCACAGAATTCTAGACTTGGCCATAGTGAAAGAATTCGAAGAGGACAAATTCAACGAGATGAATAACTGAATTAGCTTTGAAATGGTAGAAAACATCAAGGAAAATGAAGAAAATGCCGTATACAAGCATTTTCTTCTTCCGTTCCCCCGAATGCTTTTAAAAGCCTTCCTTTCTCAGGACAGGAAAGTAGGTTTGATACTGAGTTAACAAGTTGGCTTCTTTAAAAAAAAAAAAAAAAAAGCCAGGAGAGGTCAGCATCAATGTTTTCAAACAGTTTATTGGCTTTTAATTTCAATATATTTTGGCTGATTGATTGTATGGTGTTTAACGCCGTTTTCAACATTATTTCAGGTATATCACGGCGGCCAGTGCACCGATCCATGCCTCCCTGGAGCTTCATTTACCAGTACTCCGCACAATATTTTTTCCAAGCCACTGGCTGCTTTCCCATATAACCATCGTCGAAACAATGGTCAGCGGTGAGAGAGGAATGAATCCTGCCGCGATGACTATCATCGATCCTCGGAAAGAAATTGGCTGAGATGGGGATCGAACCAGCGACCTCCTGTTCTCAATATATTTTGGTACATGTAAACAAACAAGTTAGGCATTAAATGAATACCGCTGCGTAGAATTCTCTTATGTATTACATGACAGTCACATGACCTTCTTCCCGCGTTTTCAAGTCGCGTGATCTTTTCCCGCTGTTTTCTTTCTCTTTTTGAACGAAATTCTATTTGTTTTCTTTTTGCTGAGATTTATTGTTTTAGTGAAAAATTGCAAGTATTCGAGAGGTCATTTGTAATCAATTTCTGATTGGCTATGCCAAATTAATGTAACAAATCTTTTTTGAAATCCGTCATATAAAAGCAAACCACGTCTATTTCCTATTTCAGGTTTTGATTTCGTTTTATTAATTATTGATTTCGTTAAAACCTTGACGAAACAGACTGTGTATCAGAACAGTTTTGCAAAAACACTGGATTTATACAGCAATTTCTGAGGCAGTCTGCCTTTTAAACTCACCACTGTTGGAGAGGTCTGATGACCTCTCCAATTAACCCAACGGTAATTCTGTAATCGAAGTTTCACATGAAGCTCAATTGGAATAGTATTCCTAAAAATTAATATGCAACCTCAATGATAAAAAAAAAATCTCTTTCATGACGATGAGTTTGGAAGATATCCAATTATCAGAGCGGAAAGACATAATGTATCAGGTGCCAGGACAAATAACTGACGGAAAGGAAAAATCGAGAATAGATTAGGGTTGATTTATCGTCTGTCTTCACACTGATCCTACTAGATTTCTTCGTTCCCACAATTACTTTTATAGACTTAATTTTGCTCACTCGCAAGTTGTACCATGTCCCGCATTAATCAGCCGTTCTAAATTGCATTCTTAGTCTAATTCTAAATTTAGAAAGTAACGCAGTTTCTTATTGGCTAAATCATTTGGCATAGCCAATCAGAAATCGCGTTACTTTGAAATTTAGAAAATTCTTGAGAGTTACTTGTATACCAAGAATGTCAACCCTCAAGCTGATAGCGCAGCTCAAGGACCTTTTGCGGAGGCTGTAGATCAAGATCTTGGATCCACACCGTCCGATAAATAGATCTATATATTTCCCCCAAAATACCTCTGAAATAGCTACATATTTGTTTTCTATCGATCTAAAAGTTTCACTTCACTTATTTAGCAGGTTAACCCTTTCCCAAACAACAAATTTTGGATTGGTCCAAATTGAAAGAGTTTGCAGACGACAATTTTAAATTTGATGAAAATGGCAGGGAGTTCTCAAAAAGGGTAGAAAACACTGTGGGAAAAGGAGAAATTGCTCGTTACGAGCAATTTCTCCTTTCCCACAGTGTTTTCAAAAGACTTGTACTGCAGACACGTGAAAACCAGGGCTTGTTTGGGAAAGGGTTAAGGGTTAATAATGGTTGGTGAATTTAGGTACAGGGTCTGTGTTCACCAACCATTCTAAAGAACATTTTAGTCTCATTCTGAAGAAATTTTCTAAATTTGAAAGTAACACAACTAGAGTGAAATTGACTATATTTCCATCTCCACAGGTCGCTTAATGGCAAAACTATTGCTTTTCTGTCTGTTGATGTCAAAAGTACGTCTATAGTCCTTCAAAAACCAACATGTCAACCGATCGTGTTTTTCGCTAAATTCCAACCAGCACAGGCACCCTAGAATTTTCCCTCTTAAGAACACCTTTTCACGGCCATGACCCCAAGTTTTTGTTCCTCTACTGACACAAAATAGTCCTGTCAGTGTATAACAAAAACACACTGCCCAAATTTGAAGCAAATCTGAATTATATACCAAGCCCTCTCAGCTTCATAAAATAGTGCAACAAAAGCGCTACTGCAAAATTTCACATGGGACTAATTTTGACTGCTACAACCCGGAAACAATCTCGCCGTCGTGCGACACCTATATGTCACTCCTGTATATACATTCCTACATGTGTATACAGCTCTAAATCCAATGCCTGCAGAAAACCACGTGAGGCTGATAGACCAAATTAATTCTCCTTAACAGTTAATAAAATAACGGTCACTGCGCGGCCCTGCTTGGCAGAACAGCTTCGACTTTCCTCATCCTTGCTAACTCCACTAATTATTTACATATACGTACACAACATGTGATAGAATTTTTAAATTTCATTAACCCTTGGAGTGGTGAATTTATGAAATGGATTTTTTCAATGACAAAAAAAATCTGAAATATCATTTCATTTTTTTTTAGCCAGAAGATGTAATGAAGTAGCTGACAGTGTAGATCAAAGATCAGACTGCACGTTCTGTGCAGTCTGATCTTGATCTATGCTGTCAGCCAAAAGCAACTTAAGTTGGTTCCAGCGCTTTAAGGGTTAAACCATATTATAGCATTCCTACTGTTCCACAAATACGCTTTTCAGGACTTAGAGTCCTTTGATTGTCAATGTATTCGCATGTGAATGACTTCAATAAGGTCACAGTCGTATGAAGAAACTGGCGTATACATGTTTATCAGAGGCATATTTGCAAATCATTTTTTCGAAAGTGCAGTGGGGAATTTAAGCGTAAGAGGCTTTTTTTTTTTTTTTTTTGTCTTTCGTGTTTAACTAAAAAAAACGTGTATGTAGTCTTTCTTGATTATTTTAAACTATTATGTATATATATCTTACAATATAAGTAATTTATCCACCTGTTTCTGTGAGACGTCTGCTGCAGACATTTCTAGATACTTGTTCAAAGGGAATCTGCCATGAAATTTGCATATTTTCAATTCCCAGAATTTGCAAGTATTCATTTTATTGATCGGCGCACCAATCAGGACAATTCAAATCTACAAGCCTGTTTTTAGATATAGCCCGGAAATACAAACTGTCAAACTTTGAGTCTCATTTATTTTGTCGTCTGCAAATGCCTTCAATTGGGATAAGCTCACAACTTTGTCGTTTTGGTAAAATGGTACAGCCTGAAACATCCCTTGGCGTCGTGAAGTATACATCAGCAGGCGTATCAGGCAGGTCACGAGAAATAAATATCATCACAAAATGACATGTCTTTTTTGACCGAATCATGGCGACAAGACGCTAGTTGTAATTTCGTGTGAAATTGAATTTGGTGATGGCCGGATTACGGTTTGGTATCTCTATATTAGTGCCGGATACAGTAATTAATTCCATATATAATACAAAATAGAACAAGTCCCCGCCACGAGAAATTTTCCATGAAAATGAGATATGTATTGGAATTCCATCTTTGGCTTCCTTCCGCTCTCCGGTTGTCAGAGCCCATATACAAATAGTACTTTTCTAGGCCTTGTCGTAGACCAGTTTTTTCCAAATAAAAAGTATAGGGAAAGGAAATGGTGCAAGGTAATGACCTTTTTTATTCAAATCATTCAAAGAATACGAGGCTCACACTGGGAAACAGGGCGTTTAAGGCATTTCCGTGATGCATTCTACCAAGAAAGTCATCACATAATTATGGATCAATAAAAATCCACTTCTTTTACCAACCACCCAAATCATGAGGTACACTGGTCCTTTGACATGCAGAAAATTTACAAATGGCAAATAGTTTCGACCCATGTCAGCCTGCGCGGACTGCGCAGGCTGACATGGATCGATACTTTTTGCGGATGCACTAAGCCCCCTTTCCACAGAATGGCTTCTCGCAGCTTAGGAATATTGTAACATCTCGCTCGACCTTCAGTCTCGCACGATATCAAAATTTTTCACGCTGCTCGAATCCAATACAAAGGCCAGGAAAGTTACTACAACATAATATTACGTTCGTGAAGTTAGCTGCCAGTTGAAGATTGACGGTTGCCAATTCAATCGTCAACTGGCAACTGTCAGCTTACTTCACACATAGCTGCCAATTTATATTTTTCATGCAGCTGCCAGTTCGATTTTTTAAACGCTCCAAGCGAATTGTCAACTGTCAATTGGCAGCTGGCTGCCAATTCGAATTCAACATAATTTTAGTTTCAGTAAATCGTCAACTGTCAACTGGCAGCTAACTTCACGCACATCATAATATTCTGTATGTATTCCGTTTACAGATGCTTGTCCCCGAACATCTGAAAACCCAGTTGCCTTATTACTTCAAGAAAATAGGGCATAAGAATTCCACACCACTGGCTATTTACGAGAGCTGATTGATAAGTTGTAATGCTTGTATTGAAGGATTTAAGTAAGGATGCCCTTTTTCAGCCCTACTGTTCCTTAACTATTTTAGGCTGTGTGCCCGAAAAGTGGTGTCATTTGGTCAATGTCGAAGAGGTAGCACTCTGAAGTAAACAAGGCAAATAACTTAAGGACGTATTGTTTCACCAGGACAATGCCACTGTTCATAAGTCTGTCATTGCCAGGTTGCCATTAACGATTGTGGCTTCGAATTGATTGAGCATCCGCATTATTCGCCTGATCTAGCTCTATCTCACTTTCATTTATTTCCAAAAATAAAAAAAGGGCCATTTCCGGTACCCACTTTCGGTCAGATGATGTCAAATTCGCAGTAGGGTCTTTCTGAGGTCAAGGAAAAGGTTTTTTTTTAAAAGTGGCATCGAGGCTCCTAAACATCGCTGGCAATGGTGTACAGATACTGAACGGGATTATGTTGAAAAATAATGCACTATGTCCGCCAAAAGTCAAACTCTTACATATGAAGCTAACAACTTACCAATCAGCCCTTGTCACTCGTCACAACTCGGCCGATTCCGTAACTACATCTCACCTCGTCCGTATAAAAGAGGCTTCCATTTTGAATTACCAGTTGTATGATCTTAAATATGATGGAGCACCTGTAAATCGCCTAGCAACGACATGAACAACCACGGTGAAGTTATTCACATCTATCGATCTGTCTATGAAAGCTCCTGACGGAATCGATAAATCACGATAAAAATTGAATGTACAAACTGTTTGCCGACGTAAATATTCTTAGAAAGATATCGATAGAAAATTGTGACTCGTTTTTTTTTTATTTTAATGAGGAGCCTCACAATTTCAATAACTGTAAAACGGTGTACTTCCGGCGAAGAAATGTACCGTGTAGGTGCATATCAAGCTACGTGATACAGCCGAGTGACTTGATCACCGGATCAGCCGAGATACGCCGAATGGGCCCTTGTAAGACAACAATAAACTACTTTACCTTTCAAGACTAAGCACGGTGAGGTTCATCACGGAGCAGACAATGGAAACGTTTTGGACGTAGTGTATCGCCTTACACAGTACGGCCCCGAACTTCCAGATGTACGAGAAAAATGCCACGCACTGAAAATAGACATTGAAAAGACATTACATTGCATAATTAAGTCATGCTCTGGCATAAGGGGGCTTATGGATCCCCGTGATGGATTATACCAATCAAGCCATCACATAATTATATATCCGTAATAACCACTTTAAAAAAAAAAAAAAAAAAAACAACGGACTTAATCATGAGGTAGACTGGTCCTTGGACATACAGAAAACTGACCAATAGCGAAAAGTTTCGGCCCAGGTCAGCCTGCGCGGACTGCGCTGACTGCGCGGGCTGACCTGGGTCGATACTTTTCGCAGATGCTTTAATCCCCTTTTCACATAGCATGGCTCAGACAATTTTGCGCATCATAGAAAAGTCTCAGCGACTTATATCCTCATAAATTTACAGTTAACAATCCACTTCTCGTGTAATTTTGCTTCAGTGTTCACCGTAATTCTGCCTGATCGAGGAATATACTCTCATTTTGTAAACTCCTGCATTCAATGGTGTTCTTTCATAGTTTCGTCAGAGTATGCCCCGAAGCCGCATTCATAAAACCAGGGCCAGTGTTTACCATCTATCTAAAATTGCTGTCTATAGTTACTTCGTTTCAAAAATATTCGAAATTGCGAAGAAATTCGAATATTCAAAGTGCATACAGGTGATGGTTGCCTTCCATACAGTCGTAGGTTGTAACCGACCTTTCAAAAATGCATTCGAATTCTCGAAAATGTTTTTAAACTTCAAAGGAAGGCAAATTTTGATTGGCTTGACCATTTGGTTGAGCCAGTCAGAAATTACGGTAAATTTTCAGTATAGTAACATAATTAAAATGCAATTCAGAATAACTGTGAAACCCCAGGATAATTCTTAGTATTTTCCTTATGTATGTCTTTTTATATAAGGGCCATGCTCTGTGAAATGAGGGCTTAATGCATCTGCGAAAAGTATCGACCCAGGTCAGCCTGCGCAGTCCGCGCAGGCTGACCTGGGCCGAAACTTTTCGCTATTGGTTAATTTTCTCTACGTCAAGGGCCCAGTCTACCTCATGATTAAGTCGGTTGTTGGAAAAAGAGGCTATCATGGATCCATAATTATGTGATGGCTTGATTGGTATAATGCATCACGAAGATGCATTAAGCCCCTTTTGCCAGAGCATGGCACATATTAGTTTAACGTCATCGTTGCACGCGAATAAGAATTATCAGTCTTTGTTTAAGATTTTCTGAAAGACTTTCGAAACAAAATCAGGTTTGTCATAAAACTGGGATAAAAAGTGTGTTCTGAACATGACAATACATCGGTAGTTTTCTTGGGAAAAAAAAAAGAGATATGACAAACCACTCGGATAATTAAAATATCGAATGAAAAACGGTACAAAACCCGGAAAATGGATTATATTTCCCAGTACAGATCTATTTTTGACGGATAGATATCTTTCGATGACAGATATAGGACAGCGCACGTCATTACGATTTTGACAGGTCTTTATATTTCGTTATAAAATGTGGGCCTTGTGTCATGGGATGTTTTTTGAAAACTGTTTTGATATGGGTCGACCTCCCCTCTTCTATGATTGTATTTCTTCGGCGTAGCTGTATAAGTTACCTTTTGACCTATTTCTTGTTATAAGTCTCGAATGAATAAATAAAACTTTGCGATTGGTTAAAACATGTTTGATCCGTGAGCCTATTTACAGACCCACTTATGACCCCAATATACAAAGGTTTCTATCGTTGATCTATGCCCCCGGGGTTCTTATTTACACCATAGGGAATGGATATGGTGGGGGACAATCCATTTCCTGTATTGTTTGGTAATTTATATGGGCCATGCTCTGGCAAAAGGGGGCTTAATGCATCTCCGTGATGCTTTTTACCAAGCAAGTCATCACATAATGAGGGATCCATAAAATCGTTTTTTGTCGAACAATCGACTGAATGAGTAAGGTAGAATGGTCCTTGGGCATGCATAAAATTTACAAATAGCAAAAAGCTTCCACTGTGTTTTCTCTTTAACTGCCACTTTTATACAGATGAATTAAACTTGAGCCATACTCTGTTAAAACAGGGTTAAATGCATTTGCAAAACATATCGATCCAGGTCAGCCTGCGCAGTCCGTGCGCGCTGACCCGCGTTGAAAATTGTTGCTTTTGGTAAATTTTCTGCATGTCCGAGGATAATCTTACTCGAGGTTCAGCTGGTTGTAGGACAAAATGGATTTTATAGATCCATAATTATGTGATGACTTGCTTGTTATAATGCATCACGGAGATGCATTTAATCCCCTTTTCACACAGCATGGTTCATATACGTTTCATTCGGCAGTGAAGACCCAAATATCGGATTACCAAAGCTGTTTTTAGCACAAATACATCACAAGGCATCGGACAGTGTAGATCCAAGATCAGACTGCACATTTTGTGCAGTCTGATCTTGGAACTACGCAGTCCGCAAAAGGCCTTTGAGTGTCGGTAAGCAGCCCAGGGGTTCAAAGATGTAAATGCATGATAACAAATCACAGGCTGGGTGTCTTCCACTTTTCATGTTCTGTAATTATTGTATAGAACGATAATTGTACGTTTGCATTATGCCGCTGTCTTTAATCCCATAAAATATTGACCATTTGTATACCAAAGATGAATCTATTTAACCTGTTCACAGAAACGAGGATTATGATTAGTTTGTCACAGAGCGTGCAGTCTAAGTCTTTTTATCTGAATTTTGTAAATTTGAAAGAAACAAAACTTCTGATTGGCTTAACCAAATGGTTTAGCCAATTAGAATTTGCCTTACTTTCAAATTTAGAGAAATCCGGAAAATAAGACTAAGAATGTTCTTCAGAATGGTTGGTGACTAAGGACCCTTGTCTCAGTTTAGTTTAAACCTATTTATTTTACATCAATTGAGAAACAAACTCTTACAACATAATAATTTTTTTCCACGCTCTGGCAAAAAGGGGCTTAATGCATCTCCGTGATGCAAGATTCCAAGCGAGTCATCACAGAATTATGGACCCATAAATTGACATTTTGTATAACAACTGACTGAATCATGAGATACAACGATCATTGGACATAGAGAAAATTGACCGATAGCGAAAAGTTTCGGCCCAGGTCAGCCTGCGCGGACTGCGCAGGCTGACCTGGGTCGATACTTTTCGCAGATGCATTAAGTCCCCTTTTCACAGAGCATGGATCATATATTAATCACTCTCGATAATTGTTCCCTGGATCCCTTGGCCAGTGTTCACGCTGTGGTGCGGGTAGTTCCGAAGGGTGGGCTCGCTCGTCACGGGACTCGAATCCCGAACTTTCGGTGTGAGAGGCAGATGTTCCACCTCTGCACCACTGTCTCCAACTCTGGTCTTGGGCCTACACTGTCCGCTACTCGGTTCTAAACTCAAGTAATGTAGGAGTACCTTAATTTGTAGTTGCTTTGCGTCTTCAGTCTTCAAAACTTAATTTTTGCCATCAAAAAAGTTCAAATTTTAATATACTTCCTAGTCGGGCATTGATCAAAGCCTTTTTAAGAGGAAGAGAAACCCACATTCAATTAAAACTTCTTTGATGGTTTTCTGCAGATGACAGAAAACCATAAAAAAACTTGGAATTAAATAATTATTCACCGAATTTATACTGCTGACTATCCCAAATATAAATTCGTTCGACAAACTTCCTACTCTAAATTATTTAATAGATGTAGGACCTAGCCTTTCAGATATAGAGAATACAAACATAGTGTTGTCAAGTATCAGTCAAAGCGTTGAAAGCACTGGTATGGCATTTGTCAAGGGAGCCATTGTGTGGAATTAATAATTTGAAAAATAAACAAACAATAATGTGGGACGAACATGCCCGGACGAACAAGCCCGGGGACGAACGGGTTTTGGGACGAACACAGTCAGGAGACAAAGGTTGTGTGTATCGTTGCGCCAATGGAGGGCCATTGCGGGTATAGATATTTTTAATTAAAAAAGAAGTATTTCCATGATCGATGGCCTAATCCAGTTGATCTTAATAAGCCGTTGTTAATTGTATATCTCAGTGCTATCGAAACACCTATTATTTTTCCTAGAAAAATTGAGTTTAACTGGGTTTACTTCCTCCGGTTTTGCACAAGCTACGATACATGATTTTCAAAATACCCTATTGAACTCATTGTGGCATTGTCTTTGACAAATGCCACAAAAAGATCTAACGAGGTTGGGAAAATTGATAATTGTCGAGCCTTGACGAGACAATTATCAATTCCCACAACCGAGATCCTTTCACGACCCTGGTGAAGACGAATTTTTAAAACATTGTGGGAAAAGGAGATGGTGTTTTCTACCCATTCAAAGGCATATAAAATCATCTGAGCCACATATAATTTGTCGGCTGCAAATGCTTTCAATTTGGACAAATCTAAATTCTGTCGTTTGGTAAAGAGTTTATTAGGGTTCTGTGACTGAAATCAATACAACGTTGGTTGATTTTCACCTATTTATCGTTGCTACCGGTCGCCTATATAGAGGATCGTACATGAGTGTTTATGTATTATCATTTTTATCTAACGAGTTGACTAAAAATGTATGACGCGAGCCTTGGCGAGCGTCATTCCTTTTGGTCAACGAGTTTGATAAAAATGATAATACATAAACACGAATGTGAGATTCTATTTATCACGTAAAACAAATGACGGACAAAAATATCCTGCATCATCACCTTCAGCCTATACATCATTCACGGGTCCATGTGTACAGTTGTAATTCGGTTTCGAATGTGTACATACACAAGTAGATAGCTCTTTGACATTTATACTGAAAGTAGAATGAAACAGTTTCAAGAGGGGGTAAGTCCACCTATTTCTGAATTTTGTTGATTTAAAAAAAATTTTATTGCATTTTTTGGTTTTAATTAAACAAGAAAATCAAAAATTTTCCACGATTATACGTCTTAGCAATAATGACGTCATTTTTCCGCGAAACGCGAGCTGTGGCTGGCTTCTTCTGATTCACGCGCTCAGGACTAAAAACTGATCAAAACCGGGAACCAAAAAACTATAATACACTAGTGTATTATCAAAAATAAGTCATGGTTTTAATACACTGCCGGAGGAGGTTTTATGTGATAAATGGACGACATCTCTAGAACACAGTTTGTTTTGTTACGGGAGGGAGTGCAGGATACAGAAGGAAACCCATCCTAAGTAATATCTTTAACGTGCTCAGCGTATAGCACCGTCACACGGGACCTCGGTTTTACGTCTCAACCGAAAGACGTTTTAGCAATTTTAGATGGCCTTCCGTTGGGATCGAGCCCACCCTTAACCCTTTACCACACAATCCCGACTTCTAACGACCCTGAAGAAAAAAGCCTTTTGAAAACAATGTGGGAAAAGGAGAAAATGCTGGTAACCAGCATTTTCTCCTTTTTCCACAATGTTTTCTACCCTTTCCAAATCAAAATTCAATTTTTGAGCCACAGTTGACTTATTGTCTGCAAATGCCTTCAATTTGTATCAGTCTAAAATTTTGTCATTTTGTAAAGAGTTAATTGGGTCGAAATTTGACGTTCACAAGTCTCATGCTATGGCCTACCACCTGACCTAGTGGTGAACGTGATTGTGAGGTAGAGCGTCGGCCTCATAACCATAAGGTCCCGAGTTCGATACCCGGGAGAGGGTTTCAACTTTGAGACTGTCCATTGACCCACACATTCGGCGCGAGCACTGGTGTAGTTTCCAGGAAGCAGTATCGAGAGAGATTAGTATAAGTTGTAAGAAGTTGTTTCTCAAGCGACGTAAAATAAATATGTTCAAACTAAACCTGACCTAGTGGGTCTGGTCATCAATATAGGGGAGAAGAAGCAAGCTTAATAAGCAATCTGCTCTGGGTCTACATTCTCCGCAAAAAACATTTATAATGGCATATGCCAGAGTAAAGGTCGTGATTTCGTTTTTAAGGTTTTTTTTTCCCCATTAACAAACAAGCAAAAAAAAAAAACGTCTCCGAAGTGTGGCTGCAGTTGAAAGTCATGAACTTTTGCCCTTTGAAATGAGTGCCATTTCTGTTGGACTGTAATTATAGAGGCAATCCAAATATATTTTGTCAAGAATAGAACGGCGTTGGCGTAAAATTATTTGAGACATTGTGCCAAATCCATTGGTCGTATAACTTGGCTATAAGCACTTTCTTTATCGTTTATTAACCCTGTATCAAACAATGCCCTGTTTTAATGACCTTGAGGACGAAGACTGTTGAAAACATTGTGGGAAAAGGAGAAACTGCTAGAAAGTACATCAAAAACTTAGCAAACAATCCGGTGTGCTAACGACCCTTGTTGCCAGAGCACCGATCATATATTTTCCTAGTGGATATTACGGTGCCAAATCTTTAGTTACCTATTTTAGCTAGGGCAAAAAAAGTCATTGATTAATTGATTGATTGTATGGTTTTTAACGCCGTTTTTCAGCATTATTTCAGTTATATCGCGGTGGTCAGTGCACCTATTTATGCTTTTCCTGGAGCTTCTTTTTTACCAGTACTCCGCACAATATTCTTTCCAAGCCACTGGCTGCTTTCCCTCATAACTATCGTCGAAACCATGGTCAGCGGTGAGAGAGGAATGTATCCTGTCGCAATGACCATCATCAGTCCTCGGAAAGAAATTGGCCAAGCCGGGGATCAAACCAGCGACCTCCTGTTCTCAAGTCCTGTACGCTACCGGGCTTAGCAGCAAAAAAGTCATTGATTAAAACAATGCTCCGTGCTTTTGGGATATTTGATACTAGAAATTAATTAGAAATTTGCAATAAGTTAGTCTAGAAAATGTGTTCGTCTAGTTTCATTAGAAAGGTCTTTGAGGTGACATAATTGCAATAGAAAATGAGCTGTGCTCTGTAAAAAGGGGGCTCAATGCATTTGCAAAGAGTATCGACCCATGTCAGCCTGCGCGGACCGCGCAGGCTGACATGGGTCGAAACTTTTTGCTATTGGTCAAATTTCTGCATGTCAAAGGACGTGTGTACCTCATGATTCAGTCTGTTGTTTGAAATGGATTATACGAGGGTTGTTCTGGAAGTTCGTAGAATTTTTTTATAGGACAAGTTATAATCGCAGTTTAATAAAATAGAATATACGGGCACAAATTTCAGATTTTATTCTATCCATTCCCTGTGTATTTTTCTAGTATCTTAAATAGCAAAATTTTCCTAACAGAAATAAAACAGCATGTAAGTCATACCCGGAGCACGCCGACGTCATAAGTAACGTCAAGCGTCATTTAAGTCCAACGAACGTCGCACTTTCTCCACATAGTCACCCGCAAGATCCACGCATTTCCGATGCCTGCTTATCCACTTAGTGTACGTTTCTACATACCACTCTTCAGAAAATGACGACACAACTGCTTGGGCTTGTTTAGTAAGGTCGTCAGCTGAATCAAACCGTATGCGCTTAGTTTCCGGGTCAAAGTGGTGCAGCCAGGTCTCATCCGTGGTGATAATCCTGTCTAAAAATGCGTCTCCCTCTGTTTCGTAGCGGGTAAGAAACTCCTGTGAACATCGCACCCGGCATTCTTTTTCACTTTCCTTGAGCAATCGGGGCACCCAACGCGCACTAACTTTAGACATGCCCAGTTCATCTGTTAATATCCCATGCACCGTGGATACCGAAACATCGAGTTCATCTGCAATCGACCTGACAGTAATTCTCCTATCACAATTTACCATGTCTTTCACTCGATCCCTAACTGAACAAACTACGACGGCCGGCCGACCAGATCTAGGATCGTCCTCAATAGAATCACGTCCGCTTCTAAAACGCGCATGCCACTTATATACAGTAGCTGGGCTGCATTTTTTATATTTTCCTGTAGATTTGATCATGTTCAGCGTTTCTGTTGGTGATTTTTCCAGCGCGACACAAAATTTCACAACACTTCGCAATTCGACGTCGCCGGTAGACGTCATCTCTTCCGGTCAGCGACTTTTTGATATCTCCTTCAAAATCGTGTAGCTCGTTTGAAAAAACCGAAAACGTTATGAAATTTGCAGGAAATGACGTCATGACGTTGTGTTAACGATTGACGTTTTCGCGCCATTTTGATGCCAATAGAAAGTATAAAAGATACAATGTAAAATCTGTTATACTATGTTATACATTGTTAAGAAATGGACTGCTCCGGTATCCCGATATTGTGTTGCTAGGGTTACCGCTATTTTCGGTTATTGTTGATATTTTCGAATAATCTTTTGGAAATGTAGTCACGGTATGTTTAAGTACTTATACCTTGATATTTACCTATAAATTACAAATAATATGGATTTTAGAGCAAAATTCTACGAACTTCCCGAACAACCCTCGTATTAATACATAGTTATGTGATAATTTGCCAAGCCCCCGTAGCTCAGTCGGTAGCGTACAGGACTTGAGAACAGGAGGTCGCTGGTTCGATCCCCGGCTTGGCCAATGTCTTTCCGAGGATTGATGATGATCATCGCGACAGTATTCATTCCTCGCTCACCGCTGACCATTGTTTCGACGATGGTTATGTGGGAAAGCAGCCAGTGGCTTGGAAAGAATATTGTGCGGAGTGCTGGTAAAAGAAACTCCAGGAAAGCATGGATAGGTACACTGGCCGCCGTGATATAACTGAAATAATGTTGAAAACGGCGTTAAACCGCAGACAATCAATCATATCTGATAACTTACTTGGTGTTAAGCGTTACAGAGATACATTAAACTTCCTTTTGTCATAGTACTGCTCATGTGTATAAACTTTTATCCATCCGAATTGAATTATCACCTACTGAAACAAATTTGCAGCAGGCGACTTTGAAACAAACAAACATACGAACGAACAAAGAACGAACAGGCGGACAGGCAGACGGACGGACAGACAAGCAAGCAAACAAACAAACAAACAATATAAACTTTGCAAAGAAGGGATAATCTACGTAGTTTACTGCTTGAAATACGTCAACAGATGAAAACATTGTGACAGAAGAAAACTTGCATGTTTGACTTCTCTTTCAGACAAACAGTTCAAAAAGAAATAATTTTCTGGGAGACGAAAATAATTGGTAACAGACGGTGAAGGGGTTCAGTTTGTAATGATTAAAAAAGAAAATATACATTAACCCTTAAGCTGCTAATCGCGACCCACTGACCTTTTGCGGACAGTGTAGATCAAGATCAGACTGCACAGAACGTGCAGTCTGATCTTTGATCTACACTGTCCGATACGGTATTTTCTTTCCGGTGAAATCAACTTTGAAAATGCAATGTTTGGGATTTTAGTATTGTGTATAGAAATACGTGTTTCATTTATTCCGCAGCTTAAGTGTTAACCTTTATCTTATAAACCCTTTACCTTTACCATACAATCCAGTGTTTTAACGACCCTGAGGAGGGGAAAAAACCCTTTAAAAACATTGTGGAGAAAAAAAAAAGGAAAACAAAAACCCTTTAAAAACATTGTGGAAAAAAAAGGGGGAAAAAAAAACCCTTTAAAAACATTGTGGAAAAAAAAAGAAGAAAAAAAAAACCCTTTAAAAACATTGTGGAAAAAAAAAACCTTTAACATTATTGTGGAAAAAAAAAGGAAAAAAAAAAAACTTTAAAAACATTGTGGAAAAAAAAAGGAAAAAAAAAAAATGCTGGAAACCAGCATTTCCTTTTCCTCAAAATGTTTTCTTTTAGTTTGAAGACAAATCTCATCATACAAGTCACGTTTCATTTGTCGTCTGCAAACGCTTTCAATTTGGACAATTTGTCGTCTGGTAAAGCGTTAAATGAACTCACCACCATATAGGATAATTCCTAACATACCGTGATCTAGCTAAATTGAGATCTCATCTGTGATGATGATATAGGTGAGCGATGCTCTGACAAAAGGGAGTTAAATGCATCTCCGTGATGCATTTTAGCAAACAAGTAATCACATAATTATGGATCCATAAAATATGAGGTGTCTAACAAACAAATGTATCTGGAGGTAAGTTAAAAGGTCCTTTGACATGCAGAAAATTTAGAAAAAAAAAAAAAGTTTCGACCCATGCCAGCCTGCGCGGACTGCGCGAGGATATTTTCAAGTAGGGTTAATTAGAAATGAAGGCAATTTTTATCGCAAGGATATTTTCAAGGAGGGTTAGTAAAAAAATGAAAGTAATTTTATCGCACTCTCGATGATTAAAAAAAAAGTTTAAAATTTGTTTCCATTTTGATTCTGTTCTGTATTTAGAAAAAGTAAGCATCTGCAATTTTAGTACCCTCCGAGCAGCTTAACTCTTCACCAAACGACAAATTAATGGACTTGATCAAATTGAAAGCAGTTACAGACGACAAATTAAGTGAAGCTCTAATGATGATCTCCATTTTTGATTGGTCAGAAAACATTATGGGAAAAGGAGAAGATGCTGGTTACCAGCATTTTCTCCTTTTCCCACAATATTTTCAAAAGCTTCTTTTCTTCAAGATCTTTATGTGTTGTTCTTTGTAAAGAAAAAAGAGATCATTTGTAGTTAAGTACCCTTCGAGAAGCTTAACTCTTTACCAAACGACAAAATAATGGACTTGCCCAAATTGAAAGTAACATTTAGACTATTTTGCCATTGTTTAACATCTGTATTGCTTTAGTGTACAACTTTAAATAGGTAAATGTTATAAACAAATTATTACCCAGGTTCAAATATATTTGCCATTCATCAGCAAACTGTACACTGACTCCTTCTTCTTTTGCAGAAGTTTACACACTTTTAACCAATCGCAAGTTATTATTTATTCATTCGAAACTAAACCCCAAAAGTAGGTCAAAAGCCAGTTTGTACGGCTACGCCGAAAAAAATAGTTCATCAATTGATGCATGCGTTTCAATAAATCTTTTAGACAACCCACTGTAAACGCTTCCACATTATTATACATCGAGGCAATTTGACGAACTATAAATCACTAAGTTCACCGTATCAGTGCCGAAAATTTCTCAGAAATATTAGTTATTCATAGGAAAACTGACACATATAGAATACGCGCCAATTTATTGGAAGGAAACGTCTAAATTTTAACGAAGAGAGTGAGAATATTAACAATTAAACTCGCAGATGATAAGTCAGTTTAACACATTACCAAACGACAAGAACGGTGAATTGTCCAAAATGAAAGCATTTGCAGACAAACATTTAACCCTTTACCGTACAATGCCGCCTTTTGACGCCCCTGGGAAAGAAGCCTTTTGAAAACATTGTGGGAAAAGGAGAAAATGCTGGTAACCAGCATTTTCTCCTTTTCCCACAATGTTTTCTACCCTATCTAAGAAAAGTTGCACCATTTGAGGCACATCGAAATTGTCGTCTGCAAATGCTTTCAATTTGGACAAGGTTAAAATTTTGTCGTCTGGTAAAGGGTTAAGCGTGACTTAAATGATAGAATGTGTCTTTGATAAGGTAGAAAGCATTGTGGGAAAAGGAGAAAATGCTGGTTCCCAGCATTTTCTCCTTTTCCAACAATGTTTTCAAAAGGCTTCTTCGTCAGGATCGTCAAAACTCGGGATTGTGTGATAAAGGGTTAAAAAAAGGTTCCAGGTCCCTTTTTACCAACCACTCCAACTATTGGTCTCACTCTGTTTGCCATCAAATTAACTCTTTTACCAGACGAAAAAAATTCAGACTTTTCCAAATTGAAAGCAATCGCAGACGAGCATTAACGTGTGACTCAAATGAGTGAACCTGTCTATGATAGGGTAGAAAACATTGTGGGAAAAGGAGAAAATGCTGATAACTAGTAGATCTATTTCCTCTTTTTCCAACAATGCTTTATATTCTTTCTAAAAACAATCTAATCTTTTAACCCATTTTTAATTTATCGTCTACAAATGCTTTGAATTCTGGAGGGTCCAATATTTTTGTCGTCAGGTAAAGAGTTAGGTTACTGTGTCTTGTAAAGAGTTAAGTTATAGCGTGTTGAATTGTTACTTGAATAGTTCATGCTAATTCTTGTTCATTAGCATATCGGAAGCTTTGTCTGTCTACGCAATACGCAACATTTTGGACCTAAGCTGCATTACTATGTCATATCGTTGATTCTTTACCGACGATTTTTTTTTTTGACTTGTTCAAATTGAAAGCATCTGCAGACGACAGAGCAAATGCCACCAAAATCTAAAATGTTGTCTTCGAAAGGGTAAAAAACACAAATGCTGGTTACCAGCATTTTCTCCTTTTCACACAGTGTTTTCAAATACAATTTTTCCCAGGGTCGTTCAAACACTGGAACGTTTGGAAAGAGGGTTAAACTTGTTTCATTAGCATATCGGAAGCTTTGTCTGTCTACGCAACACGCAATATCTTGGACGCAAGCTGCATCCGCATGTCATATCGTGAAGACAAAATATGGGTATTTTTAAAAGCGCATGCGATACTCAGATATGTATCTTTTTATGCAGAGAAAATCTTCTACAATTCTGTCTAAAGCTTTTATGGTAATACTATTTACGTGTTTAACTCCGTATCTCTTGAAACAAATCTGCAGGGTAAGTTTTCTCGAATTTTCTTGTAAATTTTCGAAAATAAAAATGAATTCAGCTTTTGGACGATAAACAATTAAAAGTTTTGTAAAAACCTTGTGGTAAAAGCATAAACTGATCGTGACAAGATATTTCTTCTTTCGACAATATGCTTTTAAAAGAGAACAATTGCAAGACAGATGTTTGTTTGTATGGTTTTATGGTGTTTAACGTCGTGTGCAACATTATTTCATCCCGACGGCCAGTGCACTTAAATATGTTTTCCTAGAGTTTTATTAACCAGTACTTTGCACAGTATTCTTCCCAAGCCACTGGCTGCTATCCAACATAACGTCGTCGAAACAATGATCAGCGGTGAGAGGGAATGAAACATGTCGCAATGACTATCATCAATCCTCGGAAAGAAATTGGCCGAGATGGGAATTCGAACCAACAACTCCCTCTGCTCAAGTCCTGTACGCTTCCGACTGCCCTACCGGGGCTCAGCCCTACAAGACAGATTAAGTCGTTTGCGTTTGAAAGAAATAAGCTGTGTAGATCATGAATTGAAAGCGGCGCAACCTAAACTCCTAAACCAGTTCAGAGAAGGACCATTTCACGACGAACATGTTTACATGAAAAAGTTAGTCAAGAGCTTCAAAAGTTGTCCTAAAACCCTTAAGCCTTTACAACACAGTGCCGCCTTTTGACGCTCCTGGAAAAGAACCCTTTTGAAAACATTGTGGGAAAAGGAGAAAATGCTGGTAACCAGCATTTTCTCCTTTTCCCACAATGTTTTCTACCCTATCAAAGAAAAATTGCACCATTTGAGCCACATTGAAATTGTCGTCTGCAAATGCTTTCAATTTGGACAAGGCTAAAATTTTGTCGTCTGGTAAAGGGTTAAGCCTTTTCCACACAATCCCGCCTTTAACGACCCTGAGAAAGAAACCTTTTGAAAACATTGTGGGAACAGGACAAAATGCTGATAACCAGCATTTTCTCCTGGTAACAGCATTTTCTCCTTTTCCCACAATATTTTCTTCTCTTCCAAAGACAAAATTTAATTTTTGAGTCACATTAATTTTGTCGTCTGCAAAAGCTTTCAATTTGGACTGGTCTAAAATATTGTTGTTTCGTAAATTATTTGAATGAAAAAAATTCCCGCCTATATTGAAATATACCGATATTGTGATTGGTTAGTTCTCCAGACCGGGAAAAAATCACTACGTTTCGGGCAGTGCAGGATCAACTGAATGTTCTGTGGTATCAATGCGCTAACCACGCTGTAATGGCCATCGCGCAGAACCAGGGTCAGAGAAAACTATTACGTGCAACGATCGTTCCAACACGTCGGGACTCCAACGTTGATAAAAATCGGAGCAAATAGAATAAGAATTTCCAGAATTTAAAGTAACAATAGCTGCCAAAAGTAAACAAAGAGAGTTTTAAAACGCATTTAGATTTAAATCATTCCATTTAAAAGTATGGAAATTATTGTGAAGATAACAATCTGTTATTGTACAGTCGGTCCAAGTATTAGACGCTGGCAGAGAAAGTAATTTCAAAACCAGGTTAAAACCTGCCAGGCCACTATATCTTTTGTTTACTTCTTGCCTGAAATTAAGATTTTTTTTTTCTGCCAGCGACTAATACTTGGACCGACCAAACAATAACAGATTGTCATCTTCAGGGTATTTTTCATACTTCTAAACGGTATGATTTAACTTTAAATGTGTTTTGACACATGCATTGTGTTTTTGGCCCCTACTGGGGCTTTAAGCAGATAACAGTCGAAGACCTTATTTGTCGAAAGAATTGAACGTATAACATTAAACCTACAATTCTAAGACACAGAAATCGTATAATTGGTTCCAGGAGAAAGATAATTGTCTCTAACAACTATCTAGATATCACATGAAACGAATCTCTCCTAGAAATTCACCCGGGATTTCATATCTAATACGGAAATCACAATGGAAGACAAGGGGATGTTCCCAAAACAGCCTAAACAACAACTCGAGTAGAATACGGAATGAACCTGTGACGACCAACACCATTAACACAGAAAAGGTTCTCTTCGGGTAGAATATCGTTACATCGTCGAAGACTAAATCCTCTGCCATTTGCTTGGAAATCTTGCAGACGACAAAGAAAAACTGGTATTTGCCTTTTGAAGGGCAAAAAGCGTTGTGGGAAAAGGAGAAAAATGCTGGTAATCATGGATGGACAAAAATGGAAAATACGTTGCAACAGCTAAGAAAATGACACAATAATAGTTCCGTATTTAAAACATTGTTTGTGTCATTTAGACGAAAAAGCCATTTGAGCCATTTCAAAGTTGCTCTGTGAAAATAGGGTTTGATGCACTTGGGAAAAAATCGACTCATATCAGCCTGCGCAGTCTGCACAGGCTGACCTGGGTCGAAACTTGTTGCCATTAGTCAATTTTCTGTATGTCAAAGGACCAGTTTACCTCATGATGTAGTCGGTTGTTCAGACAAAACGGATTTCATGAGGTTCATGATTATGTGATGTCTTACCGGGTGCAATGCATTACGGATATGCATTCATAGGTCTTTTCCCGGAGCATTGCTCATTTCGCGAAAGCTTTGCACGAATTAAACTCTGATGCATCTTCGCAAGCCAAGGATACTAAAGTAGCACCCTTGGCCGCTCGCCTCTTTAAAAATCGAAACTCCTGCTGCGCCATTTCATTGGATGCGATCAAAACCCATCGCATCCAATCAAACCATCCGTAACAAGAAATCTTCCGCGAAACAGAAAACAATAATGGCGGCGCCCGTCAAAAAAGAAAGTTGTCGTGTTTGTGACGAAAATTTGCCAAAAAAGAGTAGACGATCGATATTTAATGTGTTTTTTATAGTTCATGATCAATTATGTGAAATATTAGGACGGGTTCCACAGCCAAATGATTGCGAATCATCGTATGCCTGATTAATTTCAGAAAATTGTGATGAATCCGAAAGCGCAGCCATATTTGATGCATAGCCTAACAAATTTCATTACGAGCATTTTGATTGGTCAGAAATAACATCAGCAAAGGTTACGCAACTCTTGATATTCGATAGGCGGTGCAGCGGGAGTTTCGATTTTTAAAGAGGCGAGCGGCCAAGGGCACGTAACGAACAAAGTGGAGTTAGTATCCTTGGCTTGCGAAGATGCAGAGACAAACAATACAAGAAACATCGTGAAACAAGAAATATCCTTAACTCTTTACCAAACGACATAAATTTAGACTAGTCCAAATTCAAAGCATTTGCAGACGACAAAATAGATGTGACGCAATAATTGAAATTTGTTTTGAGAAGGGAAGAAAACATTGTGGGAAAAGGAGAAAATGCTGGTTACCAGCATTTTCTCCTTTTCCCACAATGTTTTCAAAAGCCATCCTCATCAGGGTCGTTAAAACTCGGGATTATGTGGTAACGGGTTTAAAAAAGATAGAAGGCGTATATTTGCCAGCAAATAGGCAGTGCCCCTTAAAATAAAGATGTCTACATTTTTGACCAATCACAAATTTCTATCTATTCATTAGTTATGAGTACCAAAGGGTAGGTCAAAAGCAAGCATATTCAGCTACGCCGAAAAAAAAGAGAAATCGTCGGGTTTGAGACTTTTCTTCTGTCTTTTACAATGTTTTCTGGAATCGTCTGTAATAGAAGCATGAAAATCTTTCAGCTTGACAATGACTCTAAAAGGCCCAATAGCAGCCAAAAAACACAGTGCAGGTGTTAAAATGTATTTTACCTTGAATCATACCATTTCAAAGGGTGGGAAATATTCTGAAGATGACAGTCTGTTATTGTGTGATCAGTCCACGTGTAAGTCGCTGGCAGAAAAATGAATTTCAAAATAAGGCAAAAAGTAAACAAAAGATAGAGTGACCTGGCAGCATTTAACCTAGTTTTGAAATAAATTTCACAGCCAGCGACAAACACTTGAATCGACCGTACTGTAACAGACTGTCATCTTCATAATAATTTCCATACTTTTAAAAGGTATGACTTATATTTAAATGGTTTATGCTAGGGCAAAAGGGGGCTTAATGCATCTCCGTGATGCATGATACCAATCAAGCCATTACATAATTATGGATCCATTTTAGCCATTTTTGTAAATAACCGACTTCATCATGGGGTAAACAGATCCTTGGACATATAGAAAATTGTCCAATAGCGAAAAGTTTCGGCCCAGGTCAGCCTGCGCGGACTGCGCAGGCTGACCTGGGTCGATACTTTTCGCAGATGCATTAAGCTCCCTTTTCACAGAGCATGGCTCATTAATGCATTTTAACACCCGTTTTGTGTAGTTTTGGCAGCTGTTGATATTTAAAAGGCAGGGGTATCTACTCCGATTAAAACTTCTGTATATGAAAGATGGTTTCCGTCCTTTTGACGTCATCACCATTTATCGCCATTCAGAAAGCGGAAGAAGCTCTTGTAATTTGCGCTGATACTAAATTTGGACTTGTTAGCGACGTGTATTTTTAGACAGAAAAATTATTCTCTATTTGGATACTTGTTATTGAAAATTGCTGGTTCTCCACAGACAGGTTTCTTTTAACCCATTACCAAACGACAAAATTTTAGACTGGACCAAACTGAAAGCATTTGCAGACGACAAATTAAGTGTGGCTTAAATGAGGTTTTATGTATTGGAAAGGGTAGAAAACATTGTTGGAAAAGGAGAAAATGCTGGTTACCAGCATTTTCTCCTTTTCCCACAACGTTTTCAGAAGGCTTATTTCTCAGGGTCGTCAAAAGTCGGGATTGTGTGGTAAAGAGTTAACTCTTTACCAGACGACAAAATTTTAGACTGACCCAGATTCAAAATTAAAAAAAAAAAGCATCACGTTGCTTGAGTTAAAGCGTAGAACAATAATAGCCAATAAGTGTAAAAGGCTCTGGGAACCTCGTTTGATGTAAGGCATGGAACAACAGAAGCAAATAAATAAGCCCTGCTCTGGCAGAAGGGGACTTAATGCATCTCCGTGATGCATTGTACCATGCAAGTCATCAAATGTTGGATCCATTATAGCCATTTCCTAAGGTAGAATGGTCCTTGGACATGCGGAAAATTGACCAAAAGCGAAAAGTTTCGGCCCAGGTCAGCCTGCGCGGACTGCGAAGCTTTTTGCAGATGCATTTAGCCTCCTTCTCACAGAGTATGGCTGAAATGTAAACAAGCTCTAGTTAAGCTCTGGTAACCTCCCTTCCTACTAGAATATTTTTCATGATCATAATCACAATCGCAAACTACGCAATTTATATTCTCGCACACTTGAAGAAATGCATGTACATGCAAGTAAATGGAAATTTAGATTTGATAAAATACTTATGGCCACTAGACGTATAAATCATTGCATGGAAAGCAGAAAGTGATTGTGACCTGTGACCAGCCTGTTCTCCTTTTTAAACAATGTTTCCTACCCTTTCAACGATTGATTGATTGATTGTATGGTGTTTAACGCCGTTTTCAACATTATTTCAGTCATATCACGGCGGCCAGTGCACCAATCCATGCTTTCCTGGAGTTTCTTTTACCAGTACTCCGCACAATATTCTTTCCAAGCCACTGGCTGCTTTCCAACATAACCATCGTCGAAACAATGGTCAGCGGTGAGAAAGGAATGAATCCTGTCGCAATGACTATCATCAATCCTCGGAAAGAAATTGGCCAAGCCGGGGATCGAACCAGCGACCTCCTGTGCTCAAGTCCTGTACGCTACCGACTGAGCTACAGGGGCTTGGCATCCTTTCAACGAGAAAATCCCACCATTTAGGCCACATTGAAAATGTTTTCCGCAGTTGCTTGCGATTTGGGAAAGTCTGATTTTTTAAATTTTTTGTCTGTTAAGAGTAAACAAATATTTTCGAGACAGAAAAAAAAGAAGTGTTTGTAAAACAAGTATTTGACTTTAAATTTCTCAATGGAAAAAAACGAACAATCCATCAGACAAAATTTACAAAATAAAAATCTCAATTTAACTGGCGGATAACTTTGTCCGTGTTAAAATCTCCTGTTTGAATACAGAACTCTTTTGTTTGACAGGGTTCAAAAATCAACTCGATTGTTTGAGAAATCTAACGAGATTAAAAGCGCTCAATTCGTAATCCATCCAATATTTGGCGGGCGCTAATAGGTTTATTCAAAGATTATTCCATGGAAAACGATATGATCCATGCCCTAAGAAAAGGGGGCTTAATGCATCTGCCAAAAAGTATCGACCCATGTCAGCCTGCGCAGTCCGCGCAGGCTGACCTGGGTCGAAACTTTTTGCTATTAGTAAATTTTCTGTCTGTCCAATGACCATTTTATCGATGGATTCAGCCGGTTGTTAGACAAAATTGATTTTATGGATCCATAGATAAACGATGGTTTACTTTCTATAATACACCACGGAGAGACACTAAACTTCCTTTTTACAGAGCATGACTCAAATGCAGACGACTTTGCCATGGTGCAGCCGACCACTCTCTGTAAACATGGCTTGTTATAAACAATTATCTTACTTTTGTCACAATGTTTTCACATACATTCCTATATTAGAAATACTATTCTAAATTGCATTCTCATTCTAGGTTTAAACAGTAAAGCAATTTCTGATTGGCTGATTTGGTTTAGCCAATCAGAAATTGAGTTACTTTTAAATATAAAAAACGTTCTCGAGAATTAAACTATGAATGGTTGGTGAATTCGGGCCGAGGTTTCCAAAGTCATTTTGTCTGTCACGGTCCCCAAACGAAGGTTATTTGGACGAAAGTGACAAAATAGACAATCAGCCGTTTTCTGCTGTTAATGTCCTGGACCATTCAACCTAATCCGAGTGCTAAGGCTTAGAAAGTAAGAGATTTTCTCTGCATAATGACTGGCCAACTAATCAAAACTCGCATTTCGCAAGTCTTTTTCGAACTTGTGCATATGGTTAACCCTTTCGTGGTTCGGTACACTTGCACTTGGCAGAATTACGATAATTACGTCAGGTAAATACCATGTTTATTTATCTTTCAAGATTGTTCATCTGACGTCACATGGTGAACTCCGGAAAACCGAATAGAATAAACAATAAGCTTTTTTTTTTTTTAAAACACAGCCTCCTCCCCCCCATATGAGCCATGCTCTGGCATCAGGGAGCTTGATGCATCGCCGTGATGTATGATACCAAGCAAGTCATCACATGATCATGGATCCATAAAGTCCATTTTGTCTAACAACCGACTGAATCATGAGGAACACTGGTCCTTTGACAAACAGAAAATTGACCGATAGCAAAAGGTTTCGGCCCAGGTCAGCCTGCGCAGTCCGCGCAGGCTGCCCTGGGTCGATACATTTTGCAAATGCATTAAGCCCCCTTTCTACAGAGCATGGCTTATATGTATTTCACGCCGCTTTCATATTGATCACGGGGCCAGATCAACTGTCCTTGGTCCGTAGTCATCAACAAATCTTAGATTTTTTATTGCAAATTTTATTCTAGATTTAGAAAGTAAAATACGCCCTGATTGGCTACGCCATTTGGCAAATGCATTCAATTTGGACAAATTTTAATGATGTCGTAAAGCAAGCAGTTAGAGAGGATCTTTTGAAAGATAAAAAAAGAAAAATATTAGAAATAAATTAATATAAATTAATAATGATGAAGTAAATGCATAATACAAAACTATGGGACACTTCTCGTTGTATTGTTGTATGTTGTTGTATGGTGTTTAACGCCGTTTTCAACATTATTTCAGTTATATCACGGCTGCCAGTGTGTGTACCTATCCATGCTTTCCTGGAGTTTTCTGTTACCAGTACTCCGCACAATATTCTTTCCAAGCCACTGGCTGCTTTCCCCCATAACCATAGTCGAAACAATGGTGGGACACTTATCGTGTTTTCTGCATGTATTCCTGTCAATGTAACACTTTTAAAACCGTACTTAAAGATGAACACTAAATTATAAGTTAGCCTTTAAAAATAAAAAAGGCATGTTTCTACTTAAGGGGTGAAATTATATGAGCCGTGCTCCATGAAAAGGGGGCTTAATACATGTGCGAAAAGTATCGACCCAGGTCAGCCTGCGCAGTCCGCGCAGGCTGACCTGGGCCGAAACTTTTCGCTATTGATCAATTTTGTGTATGTCCATCGACCAGCTTACCTTATGATGAAGTTTTTTCTTTTTTTTTTTTTCTGTGGCTATAACGGATCCATAATTATGAGATGGCTTGATTGGTATCATACATCACGGAGATGCATTAAGCCCCCTTTTGCCAGAACATGGCTCATATTTAACCACGTAAAGCACTCATACAATAATTATCAATATTATGGCCGAGTCTACCGCAAATTAGCATCAGGTTAGTTTTTATGTAACTTTACTGCTTTTGTTGTGAAACCGTTTCGGTTAATTAACCCTTAGGCTGCTAAGCGCGACTCGGGGCGCTTTTGTCGGACAGTGTAGATCAAGATCAGACTGCACAGAACGTGCAGTCTGATCTTTGATCTACACTGTCCGATACCGTATTTTCTTTCCGGTGAAATCAACTTTGAAACCGCAATATTTGGGTTTTTACTATTGAGTGGAGATTTTCGTTGCATTTATTTAGCAGTTTAAGGGTTAAGTCTTTTGAAAGTTATTATTTTCCTGGTTGCACCGATTTCCAGTTGCCAGCAATGTACTTGGCTGATAAAAAAAAAGGTCGTAATTGCAAGGTCGGTCAAGGTTGTGTCTATCAATAGACATGACATAACCAGTACAGTACAATGCCACCCAAAGACCATACCGCTTGCAAGAATGTGCCGTTTTTGCACACTACAAAACCAATAGGTCTCTTTAAAGGTACATCCTTACAGCCAGGGGAAAAAAAAAACGCGGTAAAAATTTGATAGAATGTAGAATGGTTCAAAATTTAGTCAGCTGTGTATAGATAAATTACCGATATATATTATGTCAGGGATAAATACAAAAAGCGGAAACGTCACATCTGTGCTTTCTTTGATGGCCCCAAGAAAATGTAATGCATTTTCTATCGGTCGTAGGCTAATCTATGCAACCTTGCAACCCTCAGGGATAACATTTGGCATGAAGTTACAAGAATGATTATAGTTTGATAAAAATAAAGATGAAATGGGTAAAAATAACTGGCTGAAAACGAGCATAGATGTATCTTTAAATTTCACCGAAAATCGTAATGTTCTTTTGTTTCAAACAACAGTAGTTGTAGTGCAAATTTTGTATATGTGATGTAAAACCAAGCATATGTAGACTGACTGTGGCGTACCGCCATTTCCACTCTATAGAAAAATCAAAGCGTTGAAAGCACTGCTGTGGCATTTGTAAAGGGAGCCATTGTGTGGAATTCATAATTTGAAAAATAAACCACAGAAATAGTTTTAAAATATTCGCTTGAACGTCAACCTACTATATAGTCATGCCCATTCTAATAGAGTAGCATGCAATCTTGTGGCACGAACAAGTCCAGGAACGAATAAGCCCAGGAACGAACTTGTTTGGGACGGAATCGGGCAGTCAGGAAACAAAGATTGTGTGTATCATTACTCCAATAGAACACCATAGCGGATCAAGCTATTTTCGATAAAAAAGTATTTCCATGATCGATGGCCTAATCCAATTTGTTTTAATACGCCATTTTCATTTTCATATCTGAGTACCATCTAAACACTGATTATGTCTTAGAAAAAATGATTTTAACTGGGTTTACTTCCTTCGGTTTTGCACAAAATACGATGCATGATTTTCAAAATGCCGTATTGAACTCATAGTGGCACTGTCTTCGACAAATGCCACAAAAACCATACTGCGATTTCAAAGTTGATTTCACTGGAAAGAATATACCGTATCGGACAGTGTAGATCAAAGATCAGATTGCACGTTCTGTGCAGTCTGATCTTGATCTACACTCTCCGCAAAAGCGCCGGAGTCGCACTTAGCAGTCTTAGGATCAGCCCTTTACCAAACTAAAAATATTAAAAATGGCAATTTAAACGTGGCTGGAATTATGAGATTTGGCTGTGAAAGGGTAGAAAACATTGGAAAAAGGAGAAAATTCTGGTTACCAGCATTTTCTCCTTTTCCCACAACGTTTTCTATGCGTTGAAAGACAAATTTACGTGTTGAGCAACATCTAATTTTGTCGTCTGCAAATGCTTTCAATTTGGGAGAGTTTAACATTTTGTCGTCTGGTAAAGAGTTAAAGAAAGCGCTTCGGAATACCATCTGACTATTCACACACATCCGAAAATTGTCATCATGCACAAAGAATAAAACTATAAAAAGAATAAAAGAAGAAGCTATGAAGGGCAGTTTTAGACAGTAGAACCCTCATCTCCGCAAAGATTTCACCATTAAGCTGCTGAGCGCGACTCACGGACCTTTAGCGGACAGTGTAGATTCAAGATCAGACTGCACGGAACGTGCAGTCTGATCTTGCATCTACACTGTCCTATAACGAGATATCTATCCCTCTAAAAATACCTTTTTAAATAGCAGAGTTTGGGATTTGACAGTCGGCTTGAAAGATCCATTTCAGTTATTTAGCAGGATAAGGTTCATACAGGAAGAAATAGATAATCGAAGGTAATATTTTATCCAGTGATTCCAAAGGAATCTGTCGGAGCCATACACTGGAGATATTCTATCGAGTGTCGATATCGGACCGAGAAGACAAGAGGCCGTTGTTAAACAAACAAGGGTGTATACGCACTCAACACTTTACGGTGATAGGATTGTTTCCGAAGATTTGTTTTATCGAATTTGTTTCTTATCTTCAGGGATCTACAACACTTCCATTATTTTTGGCTCACCTGAGCACAAGGTGCTCGAGATGAGGTTCTGTGACTGTGCTATGTCCGTCGTGGGTCGTCCGTCTTCCTTCGTGGAGGAGTCAACAATTACCTTGTGTGCACTCTAGAGGCCACATTTTCAGTCTGATACTCATAAAAATTGGCCAGACAGTTCGTCTCAAAAGTATCTCGGACGACTTCAAAATTGGGTCACATTAGGTCAAAAAGTAGGTCACTGGGTCAAATACTAGAAAAACTCGCTGTCACAGGACATTCTATTTTTTAGAGTGTGTTTTTAATTGGTTTAAAAAATATCACGTGATACAAAAGAAATACATTCATTTCCCAATGAACATTCTGACCACCGAAGTAGATTTTATTTTTACCAAATTTTTCTAAATTCCAAGAAATTTATTGGCAAAATGTTTAAAAACAAAAGACACGTGGAATCATACCGGTTTGATTTTTGTGTCGGGTTCATCGGACAACAGACAACCGTGAAAAATTATACATATTGCCGTTCGCGGGTTCGGGCATTACTTGCTGTGAGATGTCATTTCAAAATTTAACGCAAAACACATACATTCTAGACTCGAGAACTCGTTACCATACGACAGCAATGATTTTAGATTGATCCAAATTGGAACCTTTAGCAGACGACAAATTTAAATGCGGCACAAATGATGGGATATGTATCAAAGATTACAAAAAAAAAAACGGTGTGGGTTACCAGTATTTTCTCCTTTTCCCACAATAATTTCTAAAGTCTTCTTATTTCGTATCGTTAAAACATAGGATTATTTGATAAAGGAATAATACTGTGTTATTCATCCTATAAGATAGTTAGAAAATGTCGAAATTGATATTTTTTCGGATGGAATGGCAGACAAAGAAAAAAAAAAAAAAAAAAAACTATTCAAGCAATAATCTGACAAAAGGGGGTTAAATGTATCTCCGTAATGCGTGATACCAAGCAAATCATCACATAATTATGGATCCATAAAATCCATTTTGTCATACGACCGACTCAATCATGAGATAGACTGATCCTTTGGCATCCACAAAAATGACCAATAGCAAAAGGTTTTGGCCCAGGTCAGCCTGCGCGGACTGCGCAGGCTGACCTGGGCCAAAACGTTTTGCAAATGCAAGATACATCAAGCCCCCTTTTTCACAGAGCATGGGGCTCAATGAAAAAATAGTCCTACCTTGACTGGCACGCACACGCACACCAACAACAGATCCGCAGAAGCCAGGCTCAACAGAAACATATTGGTTACATTCTGCATCTTCTTAAACTTCGCCACGGACACAATGACCAGCGTATTGCCAACCAGTCCAATGACGAGGGTCAGCCCGTATACAATGGACACGGGTATGAGCTCCTCAACTGGCACATTATCCGGGTCCGCTTCATAGTCATAGTGCATGTACTCGTAATAGTCAAAAATATCGTGCTTTGTGATATTTGACATTGTTTTCATATCGACGGTTTCTACACGATCTTGGCAAGTGGTATCATTACAGTTCATTTTACACTTACACGTCGGTATCGTGTCACTGGTTTACACACACAATAAAAAATAATTTGGGGAAAAAAAAAACCAACACAGAACGCAGAATGGGTGTTACGAATTTCGGAATTACTGTGTATGCATACTTAAGAAAGTACTTCGTCGTTCATATTTTATTTATCTAAGTTTTATTTCAATTATTTTTACCTAAAACCTATTTGGTTTAACCTTTATCAAATGATACACTATCGGCGTTATACTATAGTTATAAGAAAATACACATGTTTATCGAAGCCTGTTTGACATTTACATTGAGATGCAAAAAGTGCCCGAATGCCAACACAGTAAACTAACACATCTAACCAAGCTCAGTTGAAAGACCGCCTTTCTTTCTAGACCTGATTTTTTTACACAAAGTTTTGCTGTACATTGAATTAAATACTTTGAGACACAATCAGTATCCATATGTCAATGCAGTGGAATGCCACATTAAACAAAGCCGAGTTCATAAAACCACCTCTCTTTTAAGACCAGCAATCCCACACAAAGTTCACTTCTACATTGAAATGAATACAGCTCCACTTTCAGTATAACGATCACTTTCGGTCTCTTGGGAAGTGTCACAAGAAATTAAAATCCAAACATATTCTTTAAATGCTCGTATTGTAATCTATCCCGTTGGTGTGTCACCTTGGAACTGTTTACACTTTCCTGTGACGCTCACTAGCTCCAAAATTCTTCTGTTACTATTAAAAGAAAAAAAAAAGTAGTCTATATAGTAGTAGTAGTAGTAGTAGTAGTAGTAGCAGCAGTATTTGTGATTTTGTTATAGAATTGAGCCATACTGTGGGAAAAGAGGGCTAAATGCATCCCCGTGATGCATGATACCAAGCAGGCCATCGAATTAATATGGATCCATAAACTCTGTGAAGTCTAACGATTGACCAAATCACATAGAATGGTCCATTGACATGCAGAAAATTGACCAATAGCAAAAAGTTTCGACACAGGTCAGCCTGCGCGGATTGCGCAGGCTGACCTGGTCGATACTTTTTGCAGATGTATTAAACAACCCCCCCCCCTTCACATAGCATGGTTCAAATACATCTGGATAAATCTATTTCAACAGAATGCATTTCATGGTAGTCACTATAACTCTTTTGAATCCAGTGTAAATCAAGACGGAACTGCGCAACACGTATATCTTTAATCTACAGCGTCGACTATGCTGGGGGCGGGGTTCCTGCGTGGCCCGGTGGTAAAGTGTAGGACTCGTGACATGGAGGTCCCCGGTTTATAGCCACACTAGATCCACTTGGATTTTGGTGGGAGTGCCCTTGGGCAAGACACTACAGAATCCTAGCCCAGTACTGGTGAAACCCAGAATTTACATAATATGTGAACCTTCCCCGTGATATGACTGAAAAAATGTTTGAAGGGGCTTTGAACGCCATTATTCAATCAATCTTTCAATCGACTATGCTGAGATATGTGGTCAAAAGAAGCAAAGAGAGTGCTTTTTTAGTATTTTTTTTTTTTGCAGTCTGAAAAAGTTAATATCTAGAGATTTTCTCTTAAAGAAAGAAAATAATGATTAACCTTTATCCTGTCGAATTTGGATCGTTGACGATTACAAAAATTAGCATTGAATGGGGTTTAGAATATCGAAACCATTAAAAGAACTTTGGATAGTGTAGAGCAATACCAGACTGCACGTTTGTGCAGGTTGATCTTGCATCACACTCTCCACAAAAAGCATCCATGGTCATGAACGTGAGATAGATTAAAACCTTGAACTGCAAAATTTGATTATTTGTTTTCATTGACTGAGAGGACCTTTTGTTGGCGCTATCAGGGTCTAACTCTTTACCAAACGACAAAATTTTAGACTGACCCAAATTGAAAGCATTAAAAGACGACAAATTGAATGTTGTTAAAATGATGATTTTTCTTTTTTATAGGGAAGAAAACAATGTGGGAAAAGAAGAAAATGCTGGTTACCAGCATTTTCTCCTTTTCCCACATTGTTTTCAAAAGGCTTTTTCTTCAGGGTCGTTAAAAGTCGGGATTGTGTGGTAAATGGTTAAGTCAATCAAAGCCAAATACCCCCGCCTGGGTAGCTCAGTGGTTAGCGTATCTGACTCCTGACCTGGTGGTTGCGAGTTCGATACCCGGCTTAGGCAAACTTTCTTTCCGGCGGTTTTTCGTCTCTTCCCTCTTATGCATGTGAGAAAAGTAGTCAGTGGCTTTGGAAAGAAAGTTGTGGTATGAGAAAGCCAGGAAAGACACGTGTGCGTCACTGACTGCCATGATATGACCTGAGCTGTTTAAATGAGGTTACACTCCAAACCAAACCAATACAAACAGAGCCAAATACAGAAACTCGATCTTTTCTGACCTCTTGAAATATATGAGCCATACTCTGGCAAAAGGGGGTTTAATGCATCTCCGTGATGCATTTATACCAAGCGAGCCATCACATAATTATGGATCCATAAAATCAATTTTGTCCAACAAGTGACTGAAGTATGAGGTAGAGTAACGTTAGTCCTTGGACATGCAGTGAAATTAAATGACTGATTGACTGAACGGTGTTTTACGCCGTTTTCAACATTATTTCAGTCATATCACGGCGACAGCTCACATATTCATGTATTTCCTGGGTTTCACCGGTACTAGGCAAGGGCTCTGAAGTGTCTTGCCACAAAAAAACCCAGTGGATCGAGTGAGGCTCGAACCCGGGGCCTCCAGGTCACGAGTCCTACAGTTTACCACTGAGCCACGCAGGAGCCTAGTAAAATTAAAAAAAAAGAGTATCGAATCTTGTCAGCCTGCGCGGACTGCGCAGGCTGACATGAGCCGATACTTTTTGCAGATTTATTAAGCCGCCTTTGCACAGTGCATGGCTCATATGCACTTTCTGTGCATTCTGATCTTGATCTACATTGTCCACAAAAAAAAAAAAACTTAGATTATGCTTTGATCGTTCAATCTGTCAAAAGATCAACAGCCATGCTGTGCGAAAACAAGACAAAACAAAAACATTCGGGAATATGTCGCTGTGTTGTCATATTTCATTATCATGGAATGCTGTTTACGTGTTTACATCCCGCGATGTATAATGACTGCACTTCGCGATTACGCGAACGACCTTGGTATTATCACGTCAATGCTTTTACGTCAATAATTTCAACACTATAGCTCTTACTCGATAAACCTTTTTATTATCGGTTTATATTACTGTTTATGTTGGGGGTAACAAGTTTAAAATCGCGTACCGTGACGAGATAATTGATAAACCCAACTCGATAATGTTTATATTATCTCGTCACGGTTCGTGGTTTTAAACATGTATTCCAAAACAAGCGATTATATAAAATGTTCATGAAAGGTTTATCGAGTTAGAGTTATAACCAATAAAATAGATTCTATAGGAACAGATCGTATATTTTCAACTTGTTTTTTTTTTTCTGTCTGAAAATTTCTCAAGATATATAGGACGTCACGGTGTAGTTTCAAGATAAGAATGCAGGTTCGGAACAATCTAATTTTGATCTTTATTGTTCACAACAGAAATTTACTAACACAGCCCTTTACCAAATGAGAAATTCTAGAAATATTCCAGATTAAGAGCATCTTTGAACACAAATTTCGAAAGTGGTACAAATGAACCAAAGCTCTTAGACAGGGTAGAAAACATTGTGGGAAAAGGAGAAAATGCTGGTCATTTCTTTTAAAAACCTTTCTCCCTCGGGGGTCGTTAAAAGCCGGGATCGTGTAGTAAATGGTTAACGCTTTGTCTGCAATTTTTATCGTTCGCAACGAAAAAAAACCCTATACTCTAAGCGTTAATATTTGAGCCATGCTCTGTGAAAAGGGTACTGAATGCATCTGCGAAAAGTATCGACCAAGGTCAGCCTGCGCAGTCCGCGCAGGCTGACCTTGGCCGAAACTTTTCGCTATAGGTCAATTTTCTGTTTGTCTGAGGACCTTTCTACCTTATGATTCAGTCGGTTGCTTAGAAAGTGGCTATTATGGATCCATAATTGTGTGATGCATCAAGGAGATGCATTAAGCCCCCTTTTTTCCAGAGCATGGCTCATTTGTTCTGAACCTGAAGGAAAACGTTCGTAACTTTCTGACATATATACCTATTCACTCTTTACCAGACAACCAAAATTTTGGACTTGTCTAGATAAAAGGTATTTGCAATCGTCATACAAAATTTGGTTCAGATGAGAAGATTTGTCGTTGTATGGCGAGAAAAAAACATTGTGGCAAACAGGGGAAAAAATGCTCTTTACCAACATTTTCTCCATTTCCCACAATGTTTTAAAAAGCAGTGTTTTTCAGTGTTGCTAACACTTAGGCTGCTTAGCCCGACTCAAGGACCTTAAGCGAACAGTGTAGATCAAGATTAGACTGAACAGAAGGTGCAGTCGGATCTTGGATCTACACTGTCCGAGAAGGCGATATCCACTTCCACATCCCCCTTCCCCACCCCCCCCCCCCGGAAAAAAAAAAGCCCACGAAACAAAACAGCAACATTTTGGTTTTTCATCGGTATGAAGGTTTCATTTATTTAGTTAAAGGTGCATCTATACCCGTTTTCAACCAGTTTTTAAACCATTTCATCTCTATTCTATAAAACTATAATCATTCTTGTATCTTCCTGTCAGATTTTTGCCCCTGACGGTTGCAAGGTTGCATAATTTACGACTGATAGAAAATGCATTTCATTTTCTGGAGGCCATCAAAGAAATCATTGCTGTTACGTTTCTGGTTTTAAATCGAATATGTATTTATCCCTTACACTAAATATATCAGTGAGCCATGCTCTGGCAAAAGGGGGCTTATTGTATATCCTTATTGCATTATACCGAGCAAGACATAACTTGATTATGGATCCATAAAATCCATTTTGACAAACAACCGACTAATGCATGAGGTAGAATTATCCTTTGACATGCAGAAAATATAAAGATAGCGAAAAGTTTTGGCCCATGTCAGCCTGCGCGGACTGCGCAGGCTGACATGGGTCGATACTTTTCGCAAATGCATTTAGCCCCTTTTTCACGGCTCCAGTATATTCATCTATGTTTTATCCATGTTTACACAGTTGACTAAATTCTGCACCATTCTACAGTCTTTCAAACTTCGAGAGTGTTTGTTTTTCTCCCTTGCTGTCTGGATGTACTTTTAAAACACGAGATTGTTTGGTAAAAGGCTAATGAATGCATTCGATTGTATCGTTATCTGCATTGATAGTCTGTTTGTTTCCAGGAATTCCAAGGTTCTTGTTCGGTTCATTACCCCCCGCAATCTGAATTTTTTGGATCTTACCACAAACAAAGTTTTGAAAACATTATGGCAGAGGGAGAATTGCTCGTGTTGAGATTTACCAAGGTGCTTTTACTTTTATTTATCTAAAGTTATGGAAATTTATTTCATATTTTTTTTTATACGTATCTTAACTTTTTACCACACGATCCCTAGTTTTAACGAACCTGAGAAAGCAAGCTTTTGAAAACATTGCGGGAAAAGGAGAAAATGCTGGTAACCAGCATTTTCTCCTTTTCCGCAATGTTTTCTTAACCCTTCACAAATAATTCTCATCATTTTAGCCACACTTAATTTGTGGTCTGCAGATGCTTTGAATTTGGACCAGTCTAAAATTTTGTCGTTTGGTAAAGAGTTAAAATGATGTTGTCAGAGTCATCTCTTACAAATTTCTTTCAGAAAGTCGTGAGTTGATTTTTGTGGCATTTGTCGAAGACAATGCCACTATAAGTTCAATACGGCATTTTGAAAATCATGTATTGTAATTTGTACAAAACCGAAGGAAGTAAACCCAATTAAAATCAATTTTTCTGAGACAAATACGTGTTTCGATTGCACTCCGATATGAAATTGGAAATGGCACAATACAATGAACTTGATCAGGCCATCTATCGTGGAAATACATCCTTTTTATCGAAAATAGCCTGATCCGCTATGGTATTCTATGGCGGCACAATGATACACACATACCATTCTTGTTCGTCCAAAAACCAGTTCGTTCCTGGGCTTATTCGTCCCAGGGCTTGTTCGCCCTGACTTGTTCGTCACACAAGATTGCACCCTTCTCTATCGGATTTTGCATGACTATATAGTAGGTTGACTTTCAAGCGAATATTTTGAAACTATTTCTGTTGTTTATTTTTCAAATGATTACTTCCACACAATGGCTCCCTTGACAAATGCCACACCAGTGTTTTCAACGCTTTATTTTAGCTATACTTGTCTTACCCTGAATGTTATGAACCAAGAAATTCTACGGCCCAAAATGTTTCAGACATTCCTACTAGACATCAAGACAGAAGGGCTTTTTTTTAGGTGGGGTGCGAAGCATCCCTGCTTAGATTTGCCATGTGGGAAATTGAACCTGAAAAATCTGATTCTAGGCGCAGCAGCCACTCGTGAAAATATTACCGATGATGTTCACTCGATGAAATAAATTTCGATCTTTCACCGAAAAAAACAAATATTCTATTTATTTCATGCTTCTAACGCCTTTTTTTGTCGAGACTTCCATAAAAATCAGTAACAAACTCCCCGTGGTCGGTATTCTCACTGTATACCCGTGTATCTTAACACTTAACCACCCTATTTCTCGATATCCCACCGGAAAGCATGAAATAAGTGCTTATTCTCTGGCATAACACTTAGATTTCAATTTGAGCAGGATTAAACGCACCCCACCTCAGCAGCGCTTTCACCGCTTTGATTTTTGTATCCGTTCAGGTCGTCTCTATAAGCCCAGCCGGGTAGCTCAGTGGTTAGCGTATCTGACTCGTGACCTGGTGGTTGTGGGTTCGATACCAGGTTGAGGTAGCTTTTCTTTCCGGCGATTTTCCGCCTCTCATCTCTGATGCATGTGAGAAAAGTAGTCAGTGGCTTGGAAAGAACTTTGTGTCCGTACTGGTGTGAGAATGTGAGTAAACACATGCATAGGTGCACTGACCGCCTTGATATGCTAAACCTGCTAGATAAATGAAACTTTCAAGCCGATAGTAATCATCAAAATATTGCTATTTCAAGGTTACTTGTTTGGAAAAAATATCGCCGTATCGGACAATATAGATCTAAGATCAGACTGCACGTTCTGTGTGCTCTGATCTTGATCTACACTGTCCGCAAAAGCGCCTTGAGTCGCGCTTAGCAGTTTAGGGAAAGATTTTAAACAGCTCTTTGCTTCAAAGTCACCAGAATCTGTTCTGAGGCAATGTCGACATGAATTTTCAAAGAAGAAAACTCCACACCGAAATTCGTCAGACGCTTAGTAGTGAAAGTTTAGAACCATTGAATGTGTGATTAACAAAAACAGAGGCTAGATTGGTCAAAATCTTAGCCCTTAAGCTGTTAAATAAATATTAAAACGAAAATTTCCACTCAATAGTAAAAAGCAAATTATTGCGATTTCTATGTTGATTTCAACGGAAAAGATGTTACCGTATCGGACAGTGTAGATCGAAGATCAGACTGCACGTTCTGTGCAGTCTGATCTTGATCTACACTGTCCGCAAACGCGCCCAGAGTTATGCTTAGCAGCCCAAGAGTTAACGCATGGCCATCAGCTCAGGCTCATGTATGTAAGGTCTGAATTAGAGTAGGCATCCCAGAATTCCACAAGACCGTTGTCATTGTAGATTTGTAGGAGTTGTGTGTGCCAAGGCATACAGGGTCCATATTCACCAACCATTCTTAAAAACAGTCTTGGTCTAATTTTAGATTTAGAAAGTAACGCTGGTAACCAGCATTTTCTCCTTTTCCCACGATGTTTTCTACCCTTTCCAATGGGAACCTCATCATTGAAGTGAGATCAAATTGTTTGTCTGCAAATGCTTTCAATCTTAAGTCAAAAGTCTCAAAAATTTACCCTTAAGAGGAAGCCTTTTGAAAACCTCGTGGAAAAAAGGAGAAAATGCTGGTAACCAGCATTTTCTCCTTTTCCCACGATGTTTTCTTACCTTTCAAATACATTGGTCATCACTTGAGCCTCATCTTATTTGTCGTCTGCAATCGCTGATTTGTTCGAGTCTAAAATTTTGCAGATGCATTAAGCCCCCTTTTCACAAAGCTTGACTCATTTCTATTTTCATAATTATAAGTTTCCAGTTATTAGTGAATAAATATGATTTTTCAAATGATAATAATTTCAATTTAAAGAAAAAGAAATAGCAACCGAATTTTATGTAGCTACAAATCCTATTAGTTTCTTTTGGTTAAATAATTTGGATTATCCAGTCAGAGGTTGTGTTACTTTCAAATTTAGAACATTTTTGAAATTACGACTGAGAACGTTCTTAAGAATGGTTGCTAATTAACGACCCAGAGTGACAAAACTGCCAATGCATGTCAATTTTATTATAAAATTATTGCAATATACCGGTCTGCCCTAGATCTAAAACTTAGAAAAAAAATTAAATGTTTTTTTTTTTTCCCTTGAAAATCCAAGATCTTTAAAAACATGCCATTTTGACTGGGCTCTTGCATATTGCCAATCTTATTAGCTTGGCTGTTTCGAAGAAGAAGCCGAGTTATTGTCATAGCCTCGTCGTCATCTGCGTCTCTGCCGTGCAAAAACTTTGACATTTTGTAATATGTCTGTTTTTACCGAAGGTTTTTACTTCAGACTTGTTAACTATCAAAAGGGGAACCTATACAACAAGGACAGGTAACCAACGAAGCACTTTTGACACAGTTAGGCCACTTTTTATTTGACAAAGAATTTTCACTGAAAATCAAGCAACTGCAGTCGAGCGTTGGCATCCACATGCGGCGCTCTTGTTTTATCTCAAGAATGTAGCTGATTGTAACCATCCAGCTTCTTAACGCTTGCAGAGAAATAATCAATTTTGTACGTCTGTGGTATATTTTTCTTTTTTGTTTTCATTTTATTCGTATTAAAAAAGAAACCTGTTATTTTCTTAATGCATTGTGTTGGCCTAGAGATCTCTCGTTCGTTTCCGTGATCCTTAACATTTTAGATAAGTAAAATGAAAGTTTCAAGTCGATAGTAAAAACCCAGTCACTGCTATCTCGAAGTCATTTTTCGGAGGGGAAAATATTCTCTCATCAGACAGTATAGATCCAAGATCAGACTGCACGTTCTGTGCAGTCTGATCTTGATCTACACTGTTCGCAAAAGGTCCGCAAGTCGAGCTTAACAGCCTAAGGATGAATACAATAGATCTTACATTAAACCAAACCTTGCTTTCAATAACGGTCAAAGATCAAAGCTTATTATAGGACTATCAGGATATCATCTCTAAATCTGCTTAATCCGTTTCCTTTACCATTCCTAATTAAAAAGACGTCATCTTCTGCCCAGAAACGAGGCTGCAGTTGACATTTTAAACCTTTACCACACAATCCCGAGTTTTAACGACCCTGAAAAAAAAAGGCTTCTTAAAATATTGTGGGAAAAGGAGAAAATGCAGGTATCCAGCATTTTCTCCTTTTCCCACAATGTTTTCTATCCTTTCAAAGCCATATCTCATCATTTGAGCAACACCTAATTTGTCGCCTGCAAATACTTTGGATTTGGACAAGTCAAAGATTGTTGTATTGCAAAGGTTTATCTCTTTACCAAACGACATTTTGTTTTACTCTCCAAATCTAAAGCATTTGCAGACGACAAATTAAATGAGGCTCACATTAAAGGATTTGTCTTTGAAGGAGTAGAAAACATTATGGAAAAAGGAGAAAATGCTGGTTACCAGCATTTTCGCCTTTTCCCACAATGTTTTTACGCTTTTAAAAACAAATTCCATCATTTGAACCATACTTTATTCGCCGTCTGCAAATGTTTTCGATTAAAGAAACGTCATCTTCTGCCCAGAAACGAGGCTGCAGTTGACATTTTAACTCTTCACCAAACGAAAAACAATAACTTGCAAAATCCAAAGCATCTGCAGACGACAAATTAACTGGGGCTCAAATTGTAGAATTTGCCTTTGAAATGGTAGAAAACATTATGGAAATAGGGTAAAATGCTGGTTATTAGCATTTTCTCCTTTTTCCACAATATTTTGTTTTTACACTTTTGAGGACAAATTCCATTATTTGAATCATACGTTACTTGCCGTCTACAAATGCTTTCGATTGAAGAGACGTAATCCTCTGCCCAGAAATGAGGCCGTTAACTCTTCACTAAACGACAATTTTGTTACTTGCCAAATCCAAAGCATTGGCAGACGACAAATTAAATGGGGCTCAAAATCTTTACCAAACGACAAACTTTTTTTACTTTCCAAAATATCTAAATTTTTTAAAGCATTTCGAAGGGTGAATACGAAACTATTCCATCTGCGTTTCAAACAATCTTACAGGAGAGGGAAAAACGCTTCTCATATCTGTGAAAAGACTAGTTAGATCATATTGTTTAGATATGTTGTGTTGAGCTAAGAGCATGAATTCAGCACAACATAATTAAACAAGACGATCTAACAACGCTTTTCACGGAATTGAGTTTTTTTCCCCTCTGCTGTAATATTTTCCAAAATGCAGATGGAATAGTTTCGCATTCACCCCTCGATTTGCAGACGACAAATTAAATGAGGCTCAAATTATAAGATTTGTCTATGAAGGGGCAGAAAACATTATGAGAAAAGGAGAAAATGGTGGTATTCGGCATTTTCTCCTCTTCCCCCCACTCACAATATTTTTTTAAGCATTTGAAGACAAATTTGATCATTTGAACCATACTTTATTTGCCGCGTGCAAATGCTTTCGATATGGACTATTCCATTATTCTGTCGTTTGGTAATGAAATAACCCTTATCCTGCTGTAGAAATCAAATAAAATCAACCCAAAGGTTGCTATTTCAAATTTATTATAGAGTAAGAAACATCTCCTTATTGGACAGTGTAGATCCAAGATCAGACTGCACATTCTGTGCAGTCTGATCTTGATCTACACTGTCCGCTAAAGCTCCTTGCGCCGCGCTTAGCAGCCCAAGGGTTAATGAAGATTAGGCGGGCTTTACTATGCTACTTGATAGCACTCAACCGGAAATGCAGGGCAAATCACCGCCTACACAAAGTTTTGCCACGACTAAAAGTAAATCCTTTTAGTGCCATTCATGAAATTCAATTATTGCGGACCTCAGATGTAACATGAATCTAGAATGTCAAGTAATTGTAAAGAAGCATCTGTGAAGAAACGAAACACACCAGATTTAACCCTTATCCTGCCGTTCGCGACATTCGTGTGGGCCATGCTCTGGCAAAAGATGACTTAATGCATCTCCGCGATACACGATACCAAGCAAGACATCACATAATTATGGATTCATGATAGCCACTTTTTTTAACAACCGACGGAATTGTGAGGTAGACTGGTCCTTAGACATACAGAAAACTGACCGATAGCGAAAAGCTTTGGCCCAGGTCAGCCTGCGCCGACTGTGCAGGCTGATCTGAATCGATACTTTTCGCAGATGCATTAAGCGTCCTTTTTACAGAGCATTGTTCATGTATATTGCGTAGAATGTAAAGTTAGATCAGCCTGCACATACATGCGGTCTCATCTTGCTCCACACTCTTCGCTACTGTATAAATAGTTTTGGACATATAATCCCAGTTCTATGCCAATAAACTTTAAGTAATCTCTTTGTGTAGGCATCTACAATAATTAGCGTGAAACACACGAAAAGGGGCCTTCGGACCTTTGCGTAAAGTGTTGTCTCGGATTAGCCTGCGCAGTCCGCGCAGGCTAATCCGAGGCAACACTTTACGACTACATAAGATTTTTTCATGCAGTAGACTTTCACGAAACAGAAAATCGCACAAAAACGGGAAGTGCCGTCTTGGATTAGTCACAGACTGCACAGGCTGATCTGGGACGACACACTTTTACGCATATGTCCGAAGGCCCCTTTTCGTGTGTTGCACGCTATATAAATTCAGCAGGATAAGAATTAACATTCTCTAAGGTTTTCTTTTTTTACCATAGCTGAATGGCATACAGCATTTGCCTGTTTGAATGGTGTTTTACGCCTCTTTGAACTATTGTTCTGTTACATTTCAAGTACAGATCGCTTATTTATTTATTGTCAGGGTTTCTAACAGGCCGTGACAGTGCCCTGCCCGACGAAACTCCCACGAAAAGTCATTCGCACAATGATGGCTGAATCTAGGATCTCAGTAATAAGAAACCACCAACTACCAACACCAGTCGGCCAGTTTCCAATTTTACCGCGCAAAATTTCCGTTTTGCTTTCAGTATACTCTCTCAGCGTCAAATATATATGAGCCATGCTCTGTGTAAAGGGGGCTTAATGCACCTGCAAAAAGTATCGAAGCTTTTTGCTATTGGTCAATTTTCTACATGCCAAAGGACCGGTCTAGCTCGAGATTCAGACGCTTATCAGATAAAATGGATTTTGTGGATCCGTGATTAACCCTTTCCCAAACGATAAATTTTAGACTGATCCAAATTGAAAGAGTTTGCAGACGACAATATTAAATTTGATGAAAATGGCAGAAAGTTCTCAAAAAGGGTAGAAAACACTGTGGGAAAAGGAGAAATTGCTCATTAAGAGCAATTTCTCCTTTTCCCACAGTGTTTTCAAAAGACTTGTACTGCAGATACGTGAAAACCAGGGCTTGTTTGGGAAAGGGTTAAGTAAATGACTTGCCGAATATCATGCATCACGGAAATGCATTAAGCCCCCTTTTGCCAGAACATGACTCATATAATCTGTAGTATAATCCCGACCTCCTCAACGGCTAAAAAAAACCCAATCCACTGAAATCTAAAAAGATTTTTTTTTTCTTTTATGCTTGACTGAAAAAGCGGATGGTATAGATCTAAGATCAGAATGCATCTTCTGTGTAGCCTGATCTTGATCTCTTTTCATCCATTTTTTTGCCTCCCATGGCGCTGAATAGGCTAAAAAAAAAAGAACCAGCCTATTATCTAGGCTCTATAAATGAGCTGCATGTTTTCATTATCAACGTGCTTTGAAATAACCATAAATAAGAAAGGTTTTCCAACAAACGGAACAAAAGAAAAACAGAAGTCAAAAGTGATCTTACTACATTATTTGCGAGTGCAAACGCGCAACGTAGGAAACTGTGCAAATCCCAGTACAAAATATATGAACCATGCTCTGGCAAAAAGGGGGCTTAATGCATCTCCGTGATGCATAATACCAGGCAAGTCATCACATAATTTGCAATCCAGAAAATTCGTTTTTATCTAACAACCGACTGAATCCGGAAGTATCTAGAATGGTCCTTTGACCTGCGGAAAATTGACCAAAAGCAAAAAGTTTCGGCCCAGGTCAGCCTGCGCGGGCTGACCTGGGTTGATACTTTTTTGCAAATGCATTAAGCCCCCTTCTCACAGAGCATGGCTCATATGTAATCTCGCGGGCACACGTTCCGAGCGATTTGGGATAAGGAAAAAAAGATCATATCTCAAAACTTTCTAAGAATCACTTTCTATAAAGCGTATCCCTCTCGTTAAATGGCGATCAACGCAAAATTCGAAGGTTCTATGAGCATTTTCATAATTTACAATGTCATGATCACACATGCAAATAGCAATGAATTTTAACCCCTTGTCCCATCCATAAAGAAGAAGGCCTTTGAAAACATTATGGAAAAAGGAGAAGCGCTGGTAACCAGCATTTTCTCCTTTCCCCATTACGTTTTCCATCCTTTCCAATGAGAATCTCATCTCCTTTAAGTCCTATTGAATTTGTTGCCTGCAAATGCTTTTAATCTTAGGTCAAAAGTCTAAAAATTTGGTCTCTGTTAATCCCTTATCACACAATCCCGAGTTTTAATGACCCTGAAGAGGAAGCCTTTTGAAAACCTCGTGGAAAAAAGGAAAAAAAATGCTGGTAACTAGCATTTTCTCCTTTTCCCACGATGTTTTCTTACCTTTCAAATACATATCTCATCACTTGAGCCTCATCTTATTTGTCATCTGCAATCGATTTCAATTTGTTTGAGTCTAAAATTTTGTAGATGCATTAAGCCCCCTTTTCACAGAGCGTGGCTCATTTCTATTTTTCATAATTATAAGTTTCCAGTTATTAGGAAATAAATGTGATTTTTCAAATGATAATAATTTCAATTTAAAGAAAAAGAAATAGCAACCGAATTTTATGTAGCTACAAATCCTATTAGTTTCTTTTTTTTAAAGTAACTAAGCACCAAACACTCACAGTCCATGTTCAGTTATCACAACCATCCGTGCCTACGTTAAATGACAAGGCAAGTAGGATCGCACTGGGATTTCCAAAAATATTTCTTAGAATCAATCCCACACCGTTGCATGACATAGGAAAAAAGCTTACGCGGAGAAAAAAAAAACTTCGTTATTGGAGATCCTGTGCGACTTATGTGTGAGAAACATGCGATACAATTATTGTATATATCACTGTATGATATGAATACTATCAATTTTCGTGCCCCTTTATTTACATTGTAATAAGATTGAACCCAACTCTTTATAAAATGTCGAAATTTTGAACTTGTCAAAACTACAAGCACACGCAGGCAATAAATCAAATGTGGTTGAAATTATGGGTTTTGTCTTCGATAAATAGGAAACATTGTGGGAAAAGGGGAAAATCCTGACAACTTGCAGTTTCCCATCATGTGTTCAAAAGGTTTCTTCCTCAGGGTCTTTAATGATTGATTGTATGGCGTTTAACGCCGTTTTCAACATTATTTCAGTTATATCGCGGCGGCCAGTGCACATATCCATGCTTTCCTGGAGTTTCTTTTACCAGCACTCCACACACTATTCTTTCCAAGCCACTGGCTGCTTTCACACATAACCACCTTCGAAACAATGGTCAGCGGTTAGAGAGGAATGAATCCTGTCGCAATGATTATCATCAATCCATGGAAAGAAATTGGCCAAGCCGGGGATCGAACCAGCGACCTCCTGTTCTCAAGTCCTCTGCGCTACCGACTAAGCTACAGGGGCTTAGCTCTTGGTCTTGAAACCCAGGATTGTATGGCAAAGGGTTAATCATGCTTGTTACAGGGATTTGCAATGATTTAATAAATAGGTTTATCAATCATTTGCATCAGAATTCGGGATTTCGCGATTAGAAAATATTCCAATGATCTTAACTACAGAGGAATGTGCCGATTTAAAAATGAGTCATGCGATGTGAAAAGGGGGTTTACTGCATCTGCAAAAAAGTATCGGTTCATGTCAGCCTGCGCAGTCCGCGCAGGCTGACATGAATCGAAACTTCTTGCTATTTGTAAATTTCTCGCATATCAAAGGACCATTCTTCTGCATGATTTTGGCGACCGTTAAACAAAATGGATTTTATGGATCCATAATTATGTGATATCTTGCTCGGGATAATGCCTCACGGAGATGCATTAAACCCCCTTTTGCCAGAGTGCAGCTAAAGTATAACGTAGTGCAGCCTCCAAAGCCTGCTTGGCACAGGCTCTAGGTGCTCTAGCGAACAGGCAAGACCGAGATCAAGACCCGTATATACTGGCCATTCTTATTAACCCTTAAGCTGCTAATCGCGACCCACTGACCTTTTGCGAACAGTGTAGATCAAGATCAGACTGCACAGGACGTGCAGTCTGATCTTTGATCTACACTGTCCGATACGGTATTTTCTTTCCGGTGAAATCAACTTTGAAACCGCAATGTTTTGGCTTTTAGTATTGAGTAGAAATTTGCGTTTCATTTATACAGCAGCTTAAGCGTTAAAATTCTTCATCTAAATTTAGATAATTTTCTGAATTTCACAGAAAAGACAATTTCTGATTGGCTAAACCATGTTGGATAAACCATATGGTTTAGATAAACAGAAAATGCATTCCTTTCTACATCTGGGATGAGACTAAGTGTGCAATTTAGAATGTGCATACAAACGCTGACTGCATAGAACATGCATTTAGATCTTGGATCTACCTGGTCTGATATTTGTTAACCCTTATCCTGCTTTATGACTAAAATAAAAATTTCAAGTCGATAGTAAAATCCCAAACATTGCTCTTTCAAAGTTATTTTTTTGGGGGGGAAAATATCTCCTTCTCGGACAGTGTAGAGCCAAGATCAGACTGCACCTTCTGTGGGTCAGTGAGTCGCGCTTAACAGCCTATGGGTTAAGATACCCCAGCCAAAACAGCTTGAAGGTCGCGGTGACAGGGTCTTTTTATCTAGACTGAAAATACCCATTAACTTTTAATTGATACTTTCCCGGTTGAATCCTTTACCACACAATCCCAACTTTTAACGACCTTAACCCTTTCCCAAACAAGCCCTGTTTTTCACGTGTCTGCAGTACAAGTCTTTTGAAAACAGGGTGGGAAAAGGAAAAATTGCTCGTAATGAGCAATTTATCCTTTTCCCACAGTGTTTTCTACCCTTTTTGAGAACTTTCTGCCATTTTCATCAAATTTAAAATTGTCGTCTGCAAACTCTTTCAATTTGGACCAGTCCAAAATTTGTCGTTTGGGAAAGGGTTAAAGGACAAGGCTATTGAAAACAGAGATGCATCCCATCCTTCCAGCCCCGCCGAATTTGTCGGCTGTACATGCTTTCAATTTGGACAAGTCTAAATTTTTACGTCTGATAAAAACAGTTAACCCTCTAGCTCCCTAATAGAATAATTCAATTTTTTCGAAGAACGCAATTCAGTTCCACTATTAATGAAAGGACATATTTGGCGATAGAACAGAATGTAAAGAGCGGACAGTGTAGATTCAAGATCAGACTGCACGTTCTGTGCAGTTTGATCTTGACCTACGCTGTCCGCAAAAAGTATCGATTTTTTTATCATGGAAGTGACAGATTTGGAATAATAATGATAATAAATAGCTACGTTATGGTACTACTGTAGATGACAAGTGCTATTGACGACAACCGGAAACTAAGTGGATGCGGGCACTTCTAGGTATTCAAGATCCTGAGGTCATGTGGTCGGTCATAGAAATCTTTTCCAGCGTAAATGACAGTTCGATATCCCGGATCCTTGGGTCACGTGGCCCATCCTAAAATCTTTTTCCAGGGTTAATGACGGCTTGATATCCAAGATCCTTGGGTCACGTGGCCCATCCTAAACTCTTTTTCCATGGTTAATGACGGTTTGATATCGAGGACCCTTGGGTCACGTAACCCATCCTAAAATCTTTTCAAATGTTATTGGAATTCATTGCAACAGGATCAAGTCTTTTCTTACCGATTAAAATTGTCTTTGTTAATGTGGGAATGCAGCCGATGGCATTAAAAGAATTTTGTGTGCTATGCTGGTAAAGCAACTCGAGAAATACATGGATGGGTACACTAACCGTTGTAATATAATGACCATATGAATTCCCCTGGGAATGAATGAAACGCCATGAAAAGAAAAAACCCTGTATTGTTTAATATTTCGACAATTGCTTTTTCAAGAATTTAGACACAGTAAAATCTTGAAAAAGGCAATCGCCGAAATATTGAACACTAGAGTGGTTTATTTCATACTGTTTCATCCTAATATAAGTGGAACAATATTAAAACGAAGTTGACCCTTTGCCTGCTAAATAAGTGAAATAAAACTTTTAAGCAAGCTGTAAAAAAGAAATTATGTTATCTCAGAGGTTTTTTTTTTTGGGGGGGGGGGTATCTCCTTATCGGACAGTCTAGATCCAAGATCAGACTGCACGTTCTGTGCAGTCTGATCTTGATCTAAACTGTCCGCAAAAGGTCAGTGATTCGCAAGGATTGAAAAGAAGTTAAACATATTGGACGAAACAAAGCAAGCTATATTGCAATGCACTGTACCTTTATTCAAAATCTCACAATGTCAATATCGGGTTTCATTTCAAGTCTGCAAAATCTTTAAATATATGTAACAAAAATATACAAAACTATGCAACAAAAGCACTTTTATTACATGAGCATTCGAACATTTTGTCTTTGTTCATCTGTAGCTTATTACCACAGGCAACTGAAATTCCATTGGTCTATCACAGGAAACCAAAATTTTCATTACCGGATACCGTTACTATAAATAGTACATCGGCATTTGTCAACGTGCTATTTATAGTAACGGTGTTAATGAAAATTTCAGTATTACATGATATACAGGCAATGTACCGATGTGCTATATGTGTTTGATGATAAAACAAGGAAAATCTGTGAGAGTCCTAGTAATTAATTTGATCCAAAAATATATTGAACTCGTATAATCGTAAACTATCAACAGTTTCTGTGATTGCAGACAAAATAAATCGGAACTTCTGTTACATGATTTTTCACTGGTTTGTGCTCGATACTTTGAATATACCTTTATATTCGAATTTTCGACTGTTTGAATAAGCAAGATTTAACTGAATCTGCTGTCAAAACAGATTTGAATCATGCTTAGTGAAAAGGGAGCTTCATGCTCCGGTTGTTAGACAAAATGGACATTCTGGAGCCATGATCATGTAACGACTTGCTTGGTATCATGCATAACCAAGATCTAATAGGACCCCTTTTGCCAGAGTATGGCTCATGTATTTTTGTAATAAATGTAATATTGATTAAATTTATAGCTTATTATTGTTCATAACCAATAAATAATTTACAACACATTTATTTCTTGTGAAAAAAAAAGATGTATTTTGATAACATACGTTTTTCCCAATAAACAATTTGTAATAAAATTCAACATGAAAAAACTTCTCTCTCAAAATATATACTATTTTTGTTGCATATGTGGGAGAAATATGGACGGACATTTGAATATGAACCATGCTCTGTGAAAAAGGGGGCTCAGTGCATCTGCGAAAAGTATCGACCCAGGTCAGCCTGCGCCGTCCGCGCAGGCTGACCTGGACCGAAACTTTTCGCTATTGGTCAATTTTCTGTTTGTCCAAGGACCAGTTTACCTCATGATTAAGTCGTTTGGTACAAAAGTGGCGATTATGGATCCATAAATTTGTGATTAATTGCTTGGTATAATGCATTACGGAGATGCGTTAAGCCCCCTTTTGCTAGAGCATGGTTCATATTGCACTAAAATAAAGATCATTTTTTTTTAATACCCTTTTTACCCTAACCTACAGCGTCCTCTGCAGTATAAATCCCTCGAAAACACAGTGAGAAATGGAAAATAAAAAAATGCTCTGAACAAGGGTGTTTAATGCATCTGCGATAAGTATCAACCCATGTCGGCTTGCGCAGTCCACGCAGGCTGACATGGGTCGAAACTTTTTACATCTTGTAAATTTTTTGCATGTCCAAGGACCATTCTACCACGTGATTGAGTCGGTTGTTAAACAAAATGCATTTTATAGATCCATAATTATGTGATGACTTGCTTGGTTTTTATGGATCCATAATTATGTGATAACTTGCTTTGTATAATGCATCGCGGAGATGCATTAAGCCCCTTTTTACCAGAGCACGGCTCAAATATAGTATTTGTACGTAAGTATACTAGAAATATTTTAACCCTTAAGCTGCTAAGCCCGACTCGCTGACCTTTTGCGGGCAGTGTAGATCAAGATCAGACTGCACAGAAGGTGCAGTCTGATCTTGGATCTACACTGTCCGATAATGAAATACCTTTCCCCCAAACAATTTCCTTTGAAATAGTAGAATTTGGGTTTCTACAGTCGGCTTGAAAAGTTTCGGGTTACTTTTTTAGCAGGACAAGTGTCAAGAAAGAGGAAATGAAAGCACTACTTAACCTCACATTAAAAAAGAAAAACATACACTCACACACACAATGCTGAAATACGGTGGGACTTATGTCTCATTCAAGAATTTAGTCTCGAATAATTTCATCGGACATTCCACACTCTGTATCGGCTCTTGATATGATTAAGTGTCTGTGAACACAAGATTTAATCTGCGGTCTTATGCGTAAGGTGACAGTTTTCGTCTGGACTATTTCTTCTGTGTTACATTCATTTCCATGTTGACATTGGGAGAAAAAAAAAATAGTTCCTTTACTGTATGAATTTATCATTCAATTTACTTAGTGTTATACTATTTATCATTTTAACTCGTTCAGTTCCATAGGCGAAAAGAGGGGCTTTGACGGACGCCATAGATCAAGATAAGACTGCACAGAACGTGCTGATCTTGCATCTATACCGTCCGCTTATTTAGTCTCGCTAATAGGGTAGAGCTCATTCTAAGTTTCAGTGAAATGTATTTTCAGCCAAAAAATGTTGATTTTAGATATTTGGAGCTGAAAAAGTTAAAATACGATAATTAAGCCTTTAGCACAATGCCGCCTTTTAACGACCCTGGGAAAGAAGCCTTTAGAAAACATTATAGGAAAAGGAGAAAATGCTGGTAACCAGCATTTTCTCCTTTTCCTACAATGTTTTGTACCCTGTCAAAGAAAAATTGCACCATTTGAGCCACATCGAAATTGTCATCTGCACATGCTTTCAATTTGGACAAGGCTAAATTTTTGTCGTCTAGTACAGGGTTAACTCTTTACCACACAGCAATGTTTTAGACTGGTCTAAATTGAAAGCATTTGCAGACGACGAATTAAATGTTGTTCAAATGATCTGAAGCGCTAGAAAACATTGTGGGAAAAGGAGAAAATGTTAGTTCTCCTTTTCCCACAATGTTTTCAAAAGGCCTTTTTCCAAGGGTCGTTAAAACCCGGGATTGTTTGGTAAAGGGTTCACAGATAAATATGATAAATTAACGGACTGCTCTCTTTCTCTCGATGTTCTCTCAATTATAAGAAAACTCCTCCTGAGATGAATCGGGCGCATTTGTACGGCGATGCCTAAATCAAGCAGAGTTCTAAATTTGCACTGATCAAGAAGAAACAGCGATAGGGGAGCACCATTTTATGCCAGTACTGAAGGTAAACACTCTTTAGGATGGCAAAGTATCAATATCAGCTTGGATCGATCTCTGTCAGAATAAGGTCGTAGTCCTGATGTTCATTTGTGCACTTTAAGTCAATGATAAACGTGGATTCGTGGGAGTAATGGCGTATGATGTTATCGTCCATTCGAACCAAGATTCTGAAAGTACAAAATGGGTAAAAATATTACACTCAATTCCAAAACAAAGAGTGTGCACTTTGTTTTCTGCGAATTGTAATCGCATATTTAACTGAAAACCTAAAAGTCCGGTACCAAACTTTAGATCAAACCCTGTAGAACATAGGAGGCACATCCGATTTTGAGTTACGGTCAGTTTAAGAGGATGTTTCTAAGCGAAAAAGATGACGGTGCTAAAATCAAAATTGCAAAAGTACTCAATGATTTATTGTACTGCAGTTTAACGCCGTTTTAACAGCTTAGGTCCTACCACGGCGGTCAGTGCACGTACGCATGTGTTTCCTGGCTTTCTCCCACCAGTACTGACACAACTTTCTTTCCAAGCCACGCACAACTTTTCTCAAATGCATCAGAGGTGAGAGGCGAAAAATCGCCGGAAAGAATATTTGCCCCAAACGGATATCGAACTCGCAACCACCACGAGTCAGATACGCTAACCACTGAGCTATTCGGCCGGGCTCATCAAGCAATACAGAAACCATGACAACGAGGGCAACCAAAATTGCACAATGTGACGTAAGCACTGATATTCTTTTACTGACACATTCTTTCCCTCTTACCAAACGATCCCTTGTGTCATCGACTTAATGTAGAAGGGATTTTGAAAATATTGTTGAAAAAGGAGTTAAGTGAACTTTATCACGTGAGAATACCCTCGATTCGGAAGCTTGCTCCGATGTTTTTTTTTTTTAATGTGTCTACACTAGGTGAGAGGAGAAACAATCACAAAAATAACATCGGAGCAAGCCTTCAGTTTGAAGGAATGGGAGATATACATGTATAATCGGTACTACTTCAGGGTACTGTAAGACTGCTACGTAAATCTGATTGTCTGTTTCCGTACATATATACGGCACCGAAGATACCCGAACGCAGTCACACTTTTTGGTTCATGCTACGTTTAGTTCGAATAAACTACTCGAGTCCCTTGCAATACGAACTACTGAGGTTTTACTGAACTATACAATGTCAAAGTTTTTACACGACGACGCAGCCGACAACGACGATGCAGACACAGACGGCGAAGACGCCAGGGCTATGACAATAAATCTGAGTTTTTTTCGAGTGCAGCCGAGCCAAATAAAAATAAAAACCGACAAAAGCTATCAAACAAAATCGTATTTAAACACTTTATAATTTATTTTTTGACGCGAAACACGATTCACGTAACGCAACAAAACCCAAGAAGAGAGATGGTGTATTTATACAATATTATGCATTTACAAATTATGGTACAAACAAGTGCACTGCATGCATGCATGAATGAATGAATGAATGAGTGGAGTTTTACGGCCTGTCGGCAGCAAAGGTCATATTGGGCGTATATACGAAGGTAAGGAGTGATACACGCTCGGCTGCAGTTGCTTGATTTTCAGTGAAAATTGTAGGTCGAAAAAGAGGCATAACTGTGTCAAAAATACTTTGAAATGATTACCCGCCCTTGTTGTATGGGTTCCCCTTTGGATATTTAACAACTTGTCTAAGTTTAAAGAAAATGCCTTCTGTATTAACAGAGATATCATAAAATGTCAAAGTTTTTGCACGACGATGAACACGGCGTTGCAGAAGCAGACGCAGACCACGACGATGACGCCAGGACCACGACGATAACTCGACGTTTTCTTCGGAAACAGCTGAGCTAAAAATGGCCTGCATGACCTAGTTGTCCGATACCAAAGTAACTAACCGTGTAGTGAAAACCATTGTATTTCACAGACACCAGTCTGGATTGGACTTAATTGGCGTTAAAGTTGATTTAACGATTATGCTTTCTTCCGGTACAATTTTGCATCAGTTGACTTTGAAACTGTGTCAGTAAGATGTGGGTCAATTAATGTGAATTGTGAATTTCTGTATAGATACACGTGAAAATATTGCGACAACTGAGTGAAAAGTTTTTCTTTTAATCAGTGTCCACAATTGTCAGAGTAATGAAACCAATTTATTTGGTTGCCAAAGAGTGATAAGCTAAAAAATGGTCATGATGTCAGGGTTAAGCTGAAAGACACGCTTCATGCCACGGTGGTATTATATATTGCGTTTTTTTCCTTTAAATACATGGATCCTTAGCGATAAGATAAACCGACTTCCTTGGTTACTGTTGCCACCCGCCACCACACACTTTTTAGAAGGTGATGGCGTCATTACCTTCTTATGGCAGCCAACAGGCTGAATCCCTTAAAGACGAATCACTCCACTGTTTAAAAAAAAAAAAGGTCCTCATAGATCAATGAACAGACGCGTCTGTGGCATTTGATACGAGCCGTGCTCTGTGAAAAAGGGGCTTAATGCATCTGCGAAAAGTATCGACCCAGGTCAGCCTGCGCAGTCCGCGCAGGCTGACCTGGGCCGAAACTCTTCGCTATTGGTCAAATTTCTGTATGTCAAAGGACCAGTCTACAGTCCGTTGTTAGAAAAAATGGTTTCTCTGGATCCATAATTATGTGATGACTAGCTTAGTATCATGCATCACGGAGATGCATTAAGCCCCCTTTTGCCATGGCTCAAACGTTTCAATGTTAGCATATACTGGCGAATTTCGTGACCAAGAACTGTTTCTTCTGTAAATGAAATTCTCGCCTTGTCAACAAACAATCACCCTTGCCTTTTTATTCCCTCGAAAAATGTAAGTTTGAAATAGCAACATTTGGGCGTTTAACTTTCAGCTCGATAGTTTCATTTTACTTATTTAGCAGCCTAAGGGTTAATACGATTGAACCAAACCTCGCCCAAAACAATAAAGCAATATAAAACTTAACTGAAAAAAAAAAAAAAGAAACTTGAGCTATGCTTTGAAAAAAGGGGACTTCATGCATCTCCCTGGTGCATTATACCAAACAGGTGATCACATGAAATCCTTTTGTCTAACAATCGGCTAAATCACGAGGTATAATGTTTTTTTTACATACAGAAAATTGACCAGTAGCAAAGGCCTTCGGCCCAGGTCAGCCTGCGCGGACTGTGCAAGCTGACCTGAATCGATACTTTTTTTAACAGATGCATTAAGCCCCCTGTTTACAGAGGATGACTCAGTTATGAAAAACGGTTTTCGGTGGTGCACCGAACTAGAATCTCGGTCGCTGTCGAGTTAGTTAACGTACTTAGAAGCCCGGCATAGTTAGTTCCAAACGAATGCCAGAATACAATGCCATTATTCAAAGTTGTCCCTGGTAAAGTTCCGCCTATTTACACCATATCAGGTCGATACTGCACGAAGACATATTTTAAGCCCTGCTTTTTACAAATTTGGAAAATATTGATAAAGAAGGAGAAATTGCTCGGAATGAACAAATGCTCCTTTTCCCTGAATTCTATTTATACTGTCCAAAAACGGTATCTTTCTTTTCTTCATCTGTTTGCACGTTTGGATTGTGTAGTGTAAGACCAGACTCCTGAGAACCGTCCGATAGACGATCTACACTCTTCGAAGTCTTTGGCACACTCCAACCGGAATAGCTTCAACACATCTTTGAGATTTCTTTTTTAACATTCCTAGCAGGCCACAAAACTTTTCAGTCGTCAAATTTGAAAGTATCTGCAGGCGATGAAATTCGGCCGAAATTACAGAATTTGTTTTTGAAGGGACAGAATAAATTGTGGGTAAAGGAGAAAATGCTGGTATCCATTGCTGGACATTTTCTTCCAAAAGGATTTTAACTCTTTACCATACAATCCCGAGTTTTAACGACCCTGACCAAAAGCCCTTTTGAAAACATTGTGGGAAATGGAGAAAATGCTGGTATTTTCTCCATTTCCCACAATATTTTCAACCCTATCAAAAACAAATTCCATCATTTGAGCCAAATTTAAAGCTAAGGTTTTTAATCTTATTCGGATAAAAGATCAACTAATAATTCGTTGGCGTTTGTGATGAAACTTTATTAAAGTCGCCAAAGGCTCGCTTTAAATTTTTTTTTCCAATCTTACACGCCAACTAATGCCAGACCTTATATATCGCATGAAATATTGGCTGGTGTTCTGCGATGTCTAATTTTGACAAGCAGTGTCCAAAAAAGCCAGTTAAAACGACCTTTTACTCAAAAGGATTAATTAAAGACAGTTCGGACTTCATCGAAGGCAATAGATTTGTGTAAACATCGAGAGTAGCCCTAAGCCTTTAATACACAGTTCCCGAGTTTTAACGATACCGATGCTTTTGAAAGCATTGTGGGAAAAGGAGAAAATGCTGGTTAACCAGCATTTTCTTCTTTTCCCACAATGCTTTCTACCCTCTCAATGAAAAATCGAGTCATTGTAGCAGCATCTGATTTGTCGTCTGCAAATGCTTTCAATTTGGATGCGCCTAAAAGTTTCTCGTTTGGTGAAAGAGTAAATCGGTCCTTCTGCTGTAACTTTATTTGATCTCTCTCAGAGACTGATTATCTAAAACTATGTAAATACAGCTCTTTCATTGTGGCTGTTTATGTCATTTCTTTCTAGACTTAGTGGCATCAGGTTGACACTGCACAGAGAACGTTTTCATGGCTCTAAGGTGGCCCAAGTGCTTTTAACATTTTATCAAGTTTTGATTATGCATTCAACGTCAAAAGAAGATTTTTTTGAACGAGAGCTTTCAACAGGTAGTACAACTCTGTTAGAACAACGTTTGCAATAAAACGGCTTTTTGTAATAAAATTTCAGTCTCACCGTGTTCCTTAATTATTCACCCAAAACAGTTTAAAATGGATGTATTTGTGAAATTTTAATCGAATTCTTTTTTAAACATCATGAAAGGTGGAAAATGCATTTGAAAATTCTGTTGCAAAAGGCCGTTTTATTACAAAAGTGGTTCTAATACAGCTCGCCGGGACAAGTTAACTGTTAGGGCAGGCAATCACTCGGTCTGGAAAATGGGAGCTCTAGAAAATCTGAAATTTCAAAGCCTATGACCTTGACCATAAATATCATAGGCATCGGCATAGCTAAGGGTATCATAACTGATCATCGATCAATTTGAAAAAAAAAAAAATTGATGTAAAATTTGACAAAAATTTGATGTAAACCATCAAAGTCCATGACCTTGACCTTAAGATCATGGGCGTGGGCGGGGGTATTGCTGAAAGAAACTTTAAACCTATATCTATCATTAAACCAAATATGAGCCAAATCCATCATAAGGTTTAGAAAAAGTGAACTCTTAACACTTTGGCTTCTACGCGCGACACTAGGGCCCTTTGCGGACAGTGTAGATCAAGATCAGACTGCACAGAACGTGCAGTCTGATCTTGGATCTTCACTGTCTGATAAGGAGATATTTATTTCCCGAAAGAATAACTTTGAAAAGCAATATTTGGGTTTTCACTATGGGCTTGAAAGTTTCATTTAACTTATTTAGCAGGTTAAGGGTTACAAAACTAAAACGCCAATCTGGACGCCGACTGCAACGCTAACGTCAACGCAGATGCCGAGGGTAGTGCAAAAGCTTTTGCTGAACTAGGTCCAGTCGTGCTTAAAACTGCTACGATTCTTCTCTGGCTCGAAAAACTTATCGATACACATGATTCTTCTATTGGTAAATTTGTAAATGACTGACGTCTTGGCATAGATCCTTTTGCTTCGTCTAACAATACGTCTTTCGAGGTCTTCCCCCCACCACCCCACCCACCTCACACGCGCACACACACACACACACACACACACACACACACACACACACACACACACAAAAGAAAACCTGATCAACTCACCCTTTTTTGGATCGTTTAAATGTATTTTTGATTTTGGGCACCGCCACATGGTATTTTTCTTCGACCTGAAAAAAAAAAGTACAATCAATATACTAGATACTTTACTTTTCAATAACGGTCATTGGTGCATTTTTATAATGTTAAACCTTCGGCCGCTAGATAAAATAAATTGATAATTTTCAGTGTAGAAAAAAGGCCCGAATAATTACAATTTATTGGCTGCTTTTTTCTTCATGATGCCGATACCAGGTCGAGCAGTCGGTAGCGTAGAGGACTTGAGAACATTGATTCCTCTCGCAATGACAATCATCAATGCTTGGAAAGAAATTGACCGAACTGGGTAATCGAACCACTGACCCCTTGGTCTCAAGTCCTATACGCTACCGACTGCACTACCATGCTCAGCAAAATATTAGAAGATAAAATGGACAAAAGTGCAACTGATCTTAGTGATTTTTTTTTTTTATATATACAGACTGAAACTGCCGATTTCAATTACGCTTTGTATGTTGTACTTTAACTGTTTATCTGCAAGGATCAACACTGAAAACTCTTGCGGCCGGTGTAGATCGAGATCAGACAGCACAGAACGTGCAGTCTGATCTTCGATTTACACCGTCCGTTACTACAGTCTAAACAACGATCGAGTTACCTCTTCATTTTAATTGGAATTGTGTTTAAAACTGTCGAAAAGTCTTTATTTTATTTATCTTTTCTAGCAGGGAAAAGATTTAAGGGCCGGTAAAAGTAAATGAGCCATGCTCTGGCGAAAGGGGACTTAATGCATTTCCGTGATGCATGGTACAAAGCAAGTCATCACATGATCATGGATCCATAAAATCCAAGTAAGTTAACAACCGACTGACTCATGAGGTAGAATGGTCTTTGGACACGCAGAAAACTGACCAATTGCAAAAAGTTTCGGCCCAGGTCAGCCTGCGCGGACTGCGCAGGCTGACCTGGGCCGAAACTTTTTGCAGATGCAGTAAGCCCCCTTTTCACAGAGCATGGCTCATTCACCCTTAGGTTTCTCGAGTTTCATGTAATTCAAGAAGAAAAGAAAAAAATACAATAAAGTACAGTCATTTGTTGAATTCACTGAGAAAATCTCTCCCAATTATATTAGTGTCAATTTGGCAACCCTTAATCCAGATTGATCCGTAAATAAAGACACCGCCACGCGAAATTTCGAATAAAATTAGACTTAGAGTCTAGAAAGTCTAAATCTTTCGACTGTCAGACGAGAAAATTTTAGACTCATCCGAATTCAATGCACTTGCAGACGGCAAATAAAATGTGACTCTAATGATGGGCTTTGTCTTATAAAGGGTACAACACATTGTGGGAAATGGAGAAAATGCTGTTTACCAGCATTTTCCCGCTCCTTTTTCTTATATGGTTTTTAATGCCTTTCTGTTTTTCAAGGTCGTTAAAACTCAGAGTTGTTTGGTAAGTACGTAAAAAGGTTTCGTTTAAATAATCCGCGGAGTAATAAAAAGTAGTTCCGTCACCCTATCATGAAGAATTAACTGTATACCAAACGACATAATTTTAGATTGGTCTAAACTGAAAGCATTTGCAGACGACAAGCTGAACGTTAAATGATGCTCAAATGATGGAATTTGTGTGTGAAAGAGTGAAACAAAAACATCGTGGAAAAAAGAGAAAATGCTGGTTACCAGCATCATTTTCTCCTTTTCCCACAATGTTTCCAAAACGTTATAACTCGGAATTGTATGATAAAGGGTTGAAGGCATGGGTATCGTATTCACCTCCAGTTGTAGATTAGAAATACAGCTGAGCTATACTCTGGCAAATGGGGGCTTAATGCATATGCGAAAAAAGTATCGACTCATGTCAGCCTGCGCAGTCCACGCAGGCTGACCTGGGTCGAAACCGTTTGTTTTTGGTAAACTTTCTGCATGTCAAAGGACCAGAATACCTCTAAATTCAGTCACTTTTAACCCTTTACCGCACAATGCCGCCTTTTAACGCCCCTAGGAAAGAAGCCTTTTGAAAACATTGTGGGGAAAAAGAGAAAATGCTGGTAACCAGCATTTTCTCCTTTTCCCACAATGTTTTCTGCCCTATCAATAGAAAACTGCACCATTTGAGCCACACTGAAATTTCGTCTGCAAATGCTTCCAATTTCGACAAGGCTAAAATTTTGTCGTCTGGTAAAGGGTTAATTAAGACAAAGTGGATTTTATGGATCCATACAACAGCTGATAACTTGCTTGGTATCATGCTCCACGGAGACGCATTAAGCCCCCTTTTTCCAGAGCATGGCTAAATGCTTAATTCTAAGACATACCAACCGATTGCCAACTGCCTTAGCCAATCAGTGCGATAGTTTTGGAATTAACAAAGATCTGCTGGTCTTTGGTTTACACTGTCCGCTAGTTTACTGATCGACTGAACAGTGTTTTAAGCCGTTTTCAACAATATTCCAGCAATATCACGGCGACAGCTCACATATTCATGTATTTCCCGGCATCCACCAGTACTAGGCTAAGGCTCTAAAGTGTCTTGCCCAAGGACTCTCCAACGAAAAACCCGGTGGATCTCGAGAGGCTCGAACCTGGGACCTCCAGAGCACGAGTCCTTCACTTTTCCACTGAGCCAACCAGGAACCCCTCAAGTATACTAAGATAGGGAAATAGTCTGAAGCCAAACGCGATGCATTTTACTTTTATTCCAATTGGGAAAAGCTGACTTTATTTATTCAGCTATCTAACCTCGATTTTAAATCCTGTTATGATAATAAAATTGTGGCGGCAAGACTGGAGTAATTTGGCTTTCTTTAGAAACTTATTTAACTGCTTTAGACGTCAACCTTTTACTTGCGGCAAACGGCTTTTGTCGTATAGCAGTATACTGCTGGAGGCAATAGAAGAAAATGCTCGTAAAAAAGCAGATTTATTTCCCTTTTGCTTCAATGTTTTCTTGGTATCCCTACCTTAAAGACTTATTTAACCATTTACCAGACGACAAAAGTTTAGCCTTTTCAAAATTGAAAGCATTTGCAGACGGCAATTTCAGTGTGGCTCAAATATGCATTTTTTTGATAGGGTAGAAAACATGGTGAGAAAAGGAGAAAATGCTGGTTACCAGCATTTTCTCCTTTTCCCACAATATTTTCAAAAGGCTTCGTTCCCAGGGTCGTTAAAATGTGGCATCGCGCAGTAAAGGGTTAAGTCGAGTATCCACAAATAAGGCGGATGTTTTGGAAGTCGCCTACCGCATATTTTTTCTTTCCAAGAGGAAAAAATTAACCCATTTAGAGCGTTACGCGACCTAATATTTAGCCCCTACCCTTTAAGCGCAACGGCCGAAAACGGTCATTTGCGGAAGGCATAGATCAAGATCAGACTGCACAGAACGTGCAGTCTGATCTTGGATCTGTACCATACGCTTGTTTAGTCAGACTGAAAAATGAAAGACTTTCTGAGTATCAGTGGATTGTAATACTTTCTGCCAACGAAAAAGGCCGAAATTATGTATTTTGCACAGAAAGAATTAACTTTAACTGATACCCTTTTCGCAACAATTGAATAATTGAACAATGGGTGGTTCCATTCATTATTTAACTGGACTTACGTTAAGAAAATTAACAAATAGCAAAAAGTTTCGACCCATGTCAGCCTGCGCGAATCGCGCAGGCTGACATAGGTCGATACTTTTTGCAGATGCATTTAACCACCTTTTCACAAAGCATGGCTCATATAGATAGTAATGTAATTTTTAACATGACGGAACTAACTTCATTCATCCTCGCTAAGTGTATTTATTTATTTTTATTATCAGAATTATTGAAATTCAGTAACTTGGTTTATTGCATAACTGAGTTGCTCTATATTTTCCGAACACATAAATAACGAAAATTAAGGTTAACCATATTTCCGCAACTTTTTCTAGAATTATTTTCAACTCTCTTTTTCTTTAACTCTTTACCAAACAACAAAATTTTGGACCTGTCCAAATTGGAAACATTTGCAGATGACAAAATAAATGCCAATCAAAAATTGACGTTTGTTTTTGGTGGGCTAGAAAACAATGTGGGAAAAGGAGAAAATGCTGGTTACCAGCATTTTCTCCTTTTCCCACAATGTTTTCAAAAAGCCTCTTTCTCAGGGTCGTTGAAAGTCGGGATTGTGTCGTAAAGGGTTAAATAAAACAAAAAGAATCTTTTAGGTCGACTAGGATTTACTTTTATGATTGTTTTGCTAAAAAAAAAAATAAAGAAGGAAATACTGATTGATTGTGTGGTGCTTAACGCCCTTTTCAACATTATTTCAGTTAATTCGCGGTGACCAGTGCACCTATCCATGCTTTCCTGGAGTTTCTGTTAGCAGTACTTCGCACAACTTACATTCTTCCTGAGCCACTAGCTTCTTTCCCACATACCCATCATCGAAACAATGGTCAGCGGTGAGAGAGGAATGCATCATGTTGCAATGGCTATCATCAGTCCTCGGAAAGAAATTTGCCGAGCTGGGGATTCGAACCAGGCAACCCCTACTCTCAAGTCCTGTATGCCACTGACTGCACTACCGGTGCTCGGTCCATATAGCGAAAGAAACTATTTCTTGTACAAGAAATTGATCCATTTTTCCACACTGTTTTCATTCCATTTCCCTTTTTTAACATATTTTCTTTACAGCAACTTTGAGGAACCTTGCGTGGCTCAGTGGTAATGCGTATAACTTGTAACCTGGAGACCCCGGTTTCAAGCCCCACTGTAAGCACTGAGTTTTTCGCTGGACTGTCCTTGAGCAAAACACTTCAGAGCCCTAGTCTAGTACTCGTGCAACCAGGATATGCATGAATAAGTGAGATGTCGCCGTGATATGACTAAAATAATGTTGAAAACGGCGTTTAACACCATTCAATTAATAAATCTTACAGTCCCTTACGCTATGACCTTAATGTTGATGGTTAAAAATGATAAATCGGGTTAAAAATGATTACCAAGATTAGACTTCATCAATGTATACAGGCTGATCATGGTCTATATACGGAATACTATCCTGTAGAAACTTTCCTGGTCCTTGTATTTGAATCGAGCGAAATGTCAAAATTTTCTTACGCTGCTTCGAGCACCAGGAAAGTTACTCTAACATAATATTTATTTTATTACATACCTACAACTTTCAACGACTGAACACTGCAATTATTGACACTTTATTCGAAAAAAAGTAAACAAAATGAAACAAATAATGGATTAGTCGGTAACAACTTCGTTTTTACGAGTGGCGGATGAATATCATAGCGTAACATTTTGACGAATCAAATAGCGAATCGATGCGTGTGTATTTCGTGCACGAGATACGTCATCATACCATATTTGGATCGGTATTTGACGCTGTGTAGATACGGATTTATTTTTCTGCCATGTGTGACATTTTATCCGCGTGCAACACATGTATTTGGACCGGAAATTTTCTGGTATATAATTAACAGAGATACATACCGCTTCCAAAAGTCCTTGTAAAGTTGGTGAACGCAGCATAATGGCAGTGAACACGTTTTCGTGCTTCTCCCGTACATAAAGCAAAACTGAAAGTAGAAACCAACTACAGAAGTAGTACCGGAGTTAAACCTTCACTAAATAGATGCAGTCCCGAGATTTAACGACCCAGGGAGGAAGCCTTTCGAAAACAATGTGGGAAAAGGAGAAAATGCTGGTAACCAGCATTTTCTCCTTTTCCCGAAATGTTTGCTATCCCATCTCAGACAAATCTGACCATTTGATAGATGTTTAATTTATCGTCTGCAAATGTTTTTTTTTATTTGGACCAGTCTAAACATTTTGTGGGAAAAGGAGAAAATGCGGGTAACTCCTTTTCTCACAATGTTTTCTATCCCATCTCAGACACAATCTGATCATTTGATGGGTGTTTAATGTCGTCTGCAAATGTTTTCAATTTGGACCAGTCTAAAATTTTGTCGTTGAGTAAAGCGTTAACGGTGTTTCGGGGCTATCAAATATTATTATTTGAGCGTTCTAAATCCTTTGAGAGGAAACCTAGACATATCTTTAGTCTTCAAACATTGGATTAGTAATAGGTCCGAGTGTTTGCATGCGCGATGAAAAGAAGAGAGAAGAATTCGGCAATTTGGATGCTAGGGCCATTGATCTAAGTTTTCGTAGTCTCTATACATGGTTTATCGCATGTGGCATCGTCACCAGTGGGCCGAACACTCCACACCCATCTGTGCCCCCCACCTTCTTTTTCCCCCCATCCCTATCTCTTGCATGTGTTTTCTCGACTTTTTCTTTATATCGTACTTTAAACATGCAATAAACGGAAATTTGAAAAAAAAAACTCTATAACGCTTTGCCGCTGCCCCAATCCACTTCTGCAGTGTTATCTTTGTTAATTGATTGTATTATTTTCTTTTATATCGTACTTCTGTTGGATAAAATATGTTTAATTTAAGAAAAAAAAAAAAAGATCTACAATTCACTTACTGTTTGACAAGGGGTTGTATGGAGCGAAGGCGTCTGTCCGTGGACGTTTTGTTGCAGGATAGAACCCTTCCTCGGGACTGTCGTAACTGTCTCCAGTCAGCCGTAAACTGTCCAAAGAAAAGATAGAGTGAGAAAACGAAGGAATGAGTGAAAACAAAAAGATAAAATTTCGATACGTTACGATAGGTAAACACATTTCATTATCACATTGCATAAAGTCCAAATAGCCGCCAAAAGTAAACAAAGCGGGTGTAAAATGCATTCAAAGTTACAGTGTACAACCTTGTCAAAACTTGTCGAAAGCTTGCAACCAATTTTACTTTGTTTAATGATATAAAACATTGCAGAACATCAGATTCATAGTTTTAAAGCACTCTCACATTTTAAGACACTAAGAAATAATGTCCACCTAATCACTTAAATAATTTTTACATTGTTCAATATTTGTATATTGAAATATGCCATATATACCACATGCTTCGTAATTAATTCTTATGACCATTGAGCTTGTATGCTTATGTGTCAAAATAAAATTTCTGTTCTGTTCTGTTTCATAATACCAATTAAAAGTATGGGAAGTACTGAGACAACCTGTTATTGTATGGTCGGTCCAAGTGGTAGTCGCCGGCAGAAAAATGAATTTCAAAATTAGGTCAAAAGTCGCCAGGTAGCTCTGTCTTTTGTTGACTTTTTACCTGAATTTAAAACTCATTTTTCTGCCAGCGACTAACGGACTGTTGTCTTCACAATTATTTCCATACTTTTACAAGGTATGATTTAACTTCATAGGGGAAGGGCCGAATCTAAGTTGTAAGAACTTGTGGCCCGACCCCATTCACTTTCTGAATAAAATATGTTTAAACTAAACTTTAAACTATTTAACTTCAAATGTATTATAATACCCGCTTTGTTTACTCTTGGCAGCTATTGGGGCTTTAATTGAATAGAGCTACACGTTCCTTTCAACGACATTTCACTTTAATCACAGTGAGGGCTCACTTATGCGTGGCTTTCCTGGTTACACCAGTACCCCCGCCGTCTGATCCTGATCTACAACACCCGCAAATTCTACTTACCCCTATAAAGCCAAAGGTTGCCAAACAGAACAAACGATCAAAGAATTGAATAGCATAACATACCTAGTGTAGGATTCATGTCCTGAACAATCGTCTTCGTTCGTTGACAAGTTCACTGGGCTTTCCTGAGGAAAGAAAACATTAAATAATAATAATAATAATAATAATAATACAATACTGGCCATGCTCTGTGAGAAGGGGGCTTAATGCATCTGCAAAAAGTATCGACACAGGTCAGCCTGCGCGAACCCCGCAGGCTGACCTGGGTCGAAACTTTTTGCTGTTTGTAAATTTTATTTGGGTCCAAGGACCTTTCTACCTCCATGTCGAGGTAGTCGATTGTCAGGCTAACTGGATTTTATAGATCCAAAATTATGTGGCGTGCAACACATGAAAAGGGGCCTACGGACAATTGCGTAAAGTGTTGTTCCGGATTAGTCCGCGCAGGCTAATCCGGGACAGCACTTTACGACTACATAAGATTTTTTCATACAGCTGACTTTCGTGAAATAGAAAATCGCACAAAAACGGGAAGTGTCATCTCGGATAAGTCACAGACTGCACAGGCTGATCCGGTGTAATGCAGAGAAATGACCCTCTCCTACAAAATGACCCATGGGTCATTCACTACGTAGAGGAATGACCCGGGTCATTATTCTTCTTAGAGAAATGACCCCAGACTGTATAGAAAGGACCCCCCTCTAGCTGTAGTAGAATGACCCCCTCATGAAAAGAAAGGAACCCCCCCCCCCGCGTATAGAAATGACCCCCCTTTTTTCCCCTGTAACATTGTTGTTGCTGCTGATGCTGATACTACTACTACTACCATTACTACTACTCGTACTTCTACTACCCCCTTTTTGCCTTAACATTGTTATTGCTGCTGATGCTGCTGATGTTTCTACTAATACTACTACTACTTCTACGGTCTGGGGTCATTTCTCTACATAATGAAATGACCCATGGGTCATTTTGTAGGGGAGGGTCAATTCTCTGCATTACACCGGGACGACACACTTTTACGCGTATGTCCGAAGGCCCCTTTTCGTGTGTTGAACGCCATATGATGACCTGCTTGGTATAATGCATCGCGGAGATGTATTAACTCTTTACCCAAACGACAAAATTTTAGACTGGCCCAAACTGAAAACATTTGCAGACGACAAAATAAATGTGATTGGAAAATTGAAATTTGTTTTGGGGAAGGGTAGAAAACAATGTGGAACAAGAGCGGCAAATTGTCGCAAGATACGCCCGTCTTACCCCAAGTTGTAAAGTTGGGGCATAATAATGATAAAGGGGAGGTATAGAAAAATAGTAGTGCAGAATATTTTTTTTACTGTTGATTGAAGATAATGGCAGTGTATTTGTGTTGACGGAACTCTTGTTTATTATTGTATTACTATTAACTCTTTACCACACAGCAAAAGTTTGGACTAGTCCAAATTGAAATCATTTGCAGTTTACAAACTAAATGTAACTCAAAAATTGAAATTTGGTTTGGAAAGGGTAGAAAACATTGTGGGAAAAGGAGAAAATGCTGGTGCATAAAAAATAAGCAATTTATATTTCATGTGCACTGCACTACCCCTTGATGAGATGTATCCAGCCCTAAAATTTCATAACCCGAGGTAGTATAGTTTGAGAGATATGCATCATACAAAATTCAAGTTCGAAAAAAAAAAAAACAAGAAAGGGCAATAACTGAAAAATTAAGCAAGCAAGAGTTGAAATTTATATGCACAGCACTTCCCGCTGATGGAATGTATTCACGCATGAAATTTCATATCCTTAGCTAGTATAGTTCTGAAGATATGCACTGGACAAAATTAAAGTTTCAAAATAAAGAAAGAGCAATAAGTCAAAAATTAAGCAAGAGTTATGGTTCATGTGCACTGCACTCCCAGTTGATGAGATCTATCTACGCATGAAATTTCATAGCCATAGGTAGTATAGTTTTGGAGATATGCTCGAGACAAAATTCAAGTATGAAAATAAGTCAAAAATTAAGGAAGGAAGAGTTATGATTCCTGTGCACTGCACTCCCCCTTAATGAGATGTATGCAGGCATGAAATTTCATAACCCTAGGTAGTATAGTTTTGGAGATATTCACCGGAGAAAATGCAAGTATGAAAAACAACAAAGGGCAATAACTCAAAAATTAAGGAAGCAAGAGTTATGATTCCTGTGCACTGCACTCCCCCTTAATGAGATGTATGCAGACATGAAATTTCATAACCGTAGGTAGTATAGTATTGGAGATATTCACCGGACAAAATTCAAGTATGAAAAACAACAAAGGGCAATAACTGAAAAATTAGGGAAGCAAGAGTTATGATTCCTGTGCACTGCACTCCCCCTTGATGAGATCTATCCATGCATGAAATTTCATAACCGTAGGTAGTATAGTTTTGGAGATATGCTCCGGACAAAATTCAAGTATGTAAAACAACAAAGGGCAATAACTCAAAAATTAAAGAAGCAAGAGTTATGATTCCTGTGCATTGCACTCCCTCTTGATGAGATCTATCCACTCATGAAATTTCATAACGCTAGGTAGTATAGTATTGGAGATATTCACCGGACAAAATTCAAGTATGAAAAACAACAAAGGGCAATAACTCAAAAATTAAGGAAGCAAGAGTTATGATTCCTGTGCACTGCACTCCCCCTTGATGAGATCTATCCACTCATGAAATTTCATAACCCTAGGTAGTATAGTATTGGAGATATTCACCGGACAAAATTCAAGTATGAAAAACAACAAAGGGCAATAACTCAAAAATTAAGGAAGCAAGAGTTATGACTCCTGTGCACTGCACTCCCCCTTGATGAGATCTATCCACTCATGAAATTTCATAACCCTAGGTAGTATAGTATTGGAGATATTCACCGGACAAAATTCAAGTATGTAAAACAACAAAGGGCAATAACTCAAAAATTAAGGAAGCAAGAGTTATGATTCCTGTGCACTGCACTCCCCCTTGATGAGATCTATCCACTCATGAAATTTCATAACCCTAGGTAGTATAGTATTGGAGATATTCACCGGACAAAATTCAAGTATGAAAAACAACAAAGGGCAATAACTCAAAAATTAAGGAAGCAAGAGTTATGTTTCCTGTGCACTGCACTCCCACTTGATGAGATCTATCCACACATGAAATTTCATAACCGTAGGTAGTATAGTTTTGGAGATATGCTCCGGACAAAGAACTGGACGCCGCCCGCCCGCCCGCCCGCCACGGGTGATCCCATAATACGTCCCGTCTTCGACGGGCGAATAAAAAGGAGAAAATGCTGGCTACCAGCATTTTCTCCTTTTTCCACAATGTTTTCAAGAGGCTTCTTTCACAGGGTCGTTCAAAGTTGGGATTGTGTGGTAAAGAGTTAAACGCCCCCTTTGCCTGAGCGCCATTCACATAGTTAGATATGAGCTAAATGTGTTGTCAGTTTAATACTTATAACAAATGGAAACACGGTTTGGTATCTGCTTATCAACGTTAAATGAATTTCTCGTTATTGGGTTAGATATCTACTTTTTAAAGCTGCACTAGATGCGTCGAGCACTTCCGGTTGAACACCGTAACAATTCTCAGGTAAAAACCAGCCAAAGGGGCAAAGTTAAAGCCCCAAGCCAAAATTAAACATTGCGAGTGTTAAAATGGGTTTAAATTTAAATCATAAATGAATTTCTCGTTATTGGGTTAGATATCTACTTTTTCAAGCTGCACTAGATTTTGTAGGCGGTTATGCGTCGAGCACTTCCGGTTGAACACCGTAACAATTCTCATGTAAAAACCAGCCAAAAGGGGCAAAGTTAAAGCCCCAAGCCAAAAATTAAACAAGTGGAGTGTTAAAATGCATTTAAATTCAAATCATAAATTTAAGATTATAGAAATTATTGTGAAGGTGACGATCTGTTATTGTAAAGTCAGTCCACCGAGTGTTAGTCGCTGGCAAATAAATAGAATTTAAAAGTAGGTCAAAAATTGCCAGGTTGCTCTATCTTTTGTTTACTTTTCACCTAGTTTCAAAATTCACTTTTCTGCCAAGCACTAACACTTGGATGGATCGTACAATGATAGATTGTCATCTTCAAAATAATTTCCATACTTTTTTGCACGATACGATTTATACTCAATTGCATTTTAACACCAACGTTGTTTACTTTTTGGCTGCTGTTGGGGCTTTAACGGAGTAACGCAAAATTTACGTTGCAGAGTTTCTCTAAAATTCGTTCGGTTTATCGGTCTTTAATTCGTATCGTTTGCTTGAAACCATTTGCAAAAAATGCGGAGAGTGTAGACAAAGATCAGGCTTCCATGAATATGGATGGGTTAGTTACATTTAAATCTCAGCCTGCTTAAAAAAAAATATATCAAACTTTCAATCCGATAATGTTAAACCCGAATAATGTTCGAATCTATTTTTCAAAGGAAAATATCCCCTTATCGGACAGTGTAGATCCAAGATCAGACTGCACGTTCTGTGCAGTCTGATCTTGGATCTACACTGTCCGCAAAAGGTCAGCGAGTCACGCTTAGCAGCTTAAGGGTTAAACAAGGCTTGCATAAAAATCTTACCCGTCGAGATCCGTTGATTTCCCCATCTATTTTTGGACTGAACAGCACTGGAATGGTTTGCAAATCGGCCATTGGATAGAATTCGGAACGTTCGACTGGTTCGTGGAACACCTCTTCCGGTCTTTTTCGGTTACCTGTTAAAGATATTATTTTGTTAAAATATCTGTACTTGACTGTGATTGGGTCATCACACACGAGCCACGCTCTGGCAAAAGGGGGGGGGTCAATACATCTCCGTGATGTATCATTCCGAGCAAGTCATCACATAATTATGGATTCATAAACCAACTCAATCATAAGAAAAAATTGTCCTTTGATATGCAGAAAATTGACCATTATCAAAAAGTTTTGACTCGATACTTTTTGCAGGTGCATGAAACCCCATTTTCACAGAGTATGGCTCATACTAAAGTGATTGACTAATTGATTGAATGGTGTTTTACGCCGCTTTCAACATTATTTCAGTCATATCAGGGCGACATGTTATTCATGTATTTTGCTGGGTTTTACCAGTACTAGGCTAGGGCTCTGAAGTGTCTTGCCCAAGGACACGCTCACGAAAAGCCCAGCGGATCAGATGGGGCTCGAACCCGGGGCCTCTAGGTTTACCAGTGAGCCACGCAGGACATTGATACTAAAGGAACTTATGAGTAAGCTGTGGGTAATGTTCCAGTTTGTCTGTTTGTATTGGAGTTAAACGCCATTTTAACAGCTCGCGTCATATCCAATCTCCGAGCAGAGTTGTCGTTCGTTGCTCTCACCATACATCTCTGCAACGGGCTAAATGACAAGAATCTTGTCAAACCGAGGAAAACATGTTTTGTTACTGTTTAACTGTTTCATGTGTAACACAATAAAGTAGACAAAGGAAATATGATTCCGGATACATTACAGGTGCATTCAAACTGATGAATTTACCTGTATACAATGAAACTATTTTTTCAAGCTTCTTTAATGATCAGAATCTTACGCCAATTGTAAAAAAAAAAAAATGGCTGCGCCCATGAATGATGACAATTTAAACAAAATTAAAAAACAAGTTATCTTCCTTTAAAAGACATTTAAGCTTTTCAGAAAATCCCTCTTTTTCACATTTCCTACCACTAAGTCTGATTGGCCTGATTGAACAGCACACAAAAACAATCGATTGGTCTTTCTTTCACCGGCGTTTGTGTCGCCATTTTGAGTTATGGTCATGTGACGAAAATATCACGTGATGACGGACTACTTTCTGAGCCAACTACAGAGGTGAATGGGAATGATCCGTAGTGCAAGAGAGTGGGTCATATCATGGCGGTCCCGTGATGCACCCATGTGTTTCCTGGCTTTCTCACATGCATCAGAGGTGAGAGGAGAAATATCGCCGGAAAGAAAGTTTGCCTCAAACGCGTATCGAACTCGCAACCACCAGGTCACGAGTCAGATACGCTAACCACTGAGCTACCCGGGCGGGCGGGTAATGTTCCAGAATAGTCATCGTACCGCGGAGGGATAAATTATTAACCCATTCCATACACGTAGGCAACGGTCAGTGTACGATTAGAGGCTGGGTTAGAGAGACTACAACGTCGGCATGCGTGGATCTATTTTCTTAACTCTTTACCAACACAATTCCGACTTTTAACGACCCCGAGAAAGAAGCCTACTGAAAACATTGTGGGAAAAGGAGAAAATGCTGGTAACCAGCATTTTCTCCTTTTCCCACAATGTTTTCCAGCCTTCCCAAAACAAATTTCAATGTTTGATTTACATTTGAGCCATGCTCTGTCAAAAGGGGGCTTAATGCATCTCCGTAATGCATTATACCAAGCGAAACATCACCCAATTACGGATCCATAAAATCCATTTTGTCAAACAACTGACTGTATCATAAGGTAGACTGGTCCTTTGACATACAAAAAAAATGACCAAAAGCGGAAAGTTTCGGCCCTGGTCAGCTTGCGCGGACTGCGCAGGCTGACCTGGGTCGATACTTCTCGCAGATGCATTAAGCCCCCTTTTCACAGAGCGCGGCTCATTTATTTTTGTCGTCTGCAAATGCTTTCAATTTGGACTAGTCTAAAAACCTGCCGTTTGGTAAAGAGTTAAACACTATTTATAGAGATATTTTCTTTCCTCAGAGCTCGAGCAAGTGATGCTGTTGACAGTCACGAGTTATTGGTTAAATTGGCTCACTAGATACGGGCCATGCTCTGGGTAAAAAGGGATTTAATGCATCTGCAAAAAGTTATCGACCCATGTCAGCCTGCGCAGTCCGCGCAGGCTGACCTGGGTCGAAACTTTTCACTACTTGTAAAATTTTCTGCAAATGTCTAAGGACCATTCTACCTCATTATTCAGTCGGTTGCGAGACAAACTGGATTTCATGGACCCCTCATTATGTGACGATTTGTTGGGTACACTGCATCATGGAGATACATTAAACCCCCTTTTGCCAGAGCGCGACAAGGTTGTTTCGTACCTTTTGCAGCACTAGTTGCATGATGCTTTTCTCTGCATTGTTTCCGCCTCTCCTCGTCACGAGCTTTACGTTCCGCACCCTGAAAAATGAAGATGATAAAATAACATACAACCTCCCGTAGACGGCTTCTTACATCGTGCGGCTCATCACTTTTTGAAATCATTATGGTAAAAGGAGAAATTTCCCTCGGCGGAATCAGAATTGACAGTGGGATATATAGTAATTAACTATGTTTCTGTTCATCGACGGAATGATTTTAATTTCATGTGCTTTCGCGCTCTGCGCCTTGAAAAGCCACTATCCAAAACCTATTTTCCACCTACTGACAATATCAAAGTGCAGTATAAATAACATTTTTTTTGCCTTTTGCCATAAAGTCCGAACTTTATTATCCAAGCCCCAAGAAAAACTAAAAGTATCCTAACTTTAGACATGTGTTTGCTTAAAGGCCAAATGCCCGCCAAAATATACAGGAGCCATGCTCTGTGAAAAGGGGGCTTAAAGCATTTGCGAAAAGTATCGACTCCGGTCAGTCTGCGCGGACTGGCCGAAACTCTTCGCTATCGGTCAATTTTCTGTATGCCAAAGGACCATTCTACCTCGTGATTAAGTTGGTTATTAAAGATGGGCCTTTTATGGATCCATAATCAGGTGATGGTTTGATAGGTATCATGCATCATAGAGATGCATTAAGCCCCTTTTTGCCAGAGCAGGATTCAAATAATTCGGAGAAGTAGGTGAGGGGTGTCAAATTGCACTCAAAAGGTTAATTCACGCCTTTAACCCTTTCCCAAACAAGCCCTGGTTTTCACGTCTCTGCAGTACAAGCCTTTTGAAAACACTGTGGGAAAAGGAGAAATTGCTCATAACGAGCAATTTCTCCTTTTCCCACAGCGTTTTCTACCCGTTTGGAGAACTTTCTGCCATTTTCATCCAATTTAAAATTGTCGTCTGCAAACTCTTTCAATTTGGACCAGTCCAAAATTTGTCGTTTGGGAAAGGGTTAAGAGTCAGTTTGTTTCAGTGGAATCTGTCAATCTGTCAAAGTACAGTTGCAGGCAGAAAAGTATTATTGTAAAATTGAAACAAAAGTTGCCAAATGGTAGGATTACTTTGCCAGATTGCACTGAAACACATTATCAGACTCTCGATAATATCAATTCTTTTAAATGGTAGGAATAAATTTATCTGAGCCATGCCCTGTGAAAAGGGAGCTTTATGCATCTGCCATAATTATTGACCAAGGTCAGCCTGCGCAGTCCGCGCAGGCTGACCTGGGTCGAAACCTTTCGCTATTGGTCAATTTTCTGTATGTCCAGGGACCAGTCTACGTCACGACTAAGTCTGTTCTTAAAAAAATGGCTATTAGGGATCAATAATTATATGACGACTTGCTTGGTAATGCAGTAAGGTGATGCATTAAGCCCCCTTTTGCCAGAGCATTTTGACCCCCGAATTGCTTACTGTTGGCCGCTAGTTGGCCTTTAAGACAGGTTCATTTCAAAATATTTGACAGTTTAGGAAAGTCTATACTATGCTTGCTTAAGATAGGTTGCTTACTTAATAGAGGCGGTCACGAACACAGGTTTTACTGCAAATAACGGTCACATTTTTTTTTTTAAATCAAGAAAACCCAAACAGTACCTTGTCGCAGAAGACTTTAATCTGACAGTAGGCTCGGCTGAGTGGCTGGGGATCTTTGACGTTCTCGAACGTGTCGATCTGGATATGCAGAGGGAGGCCCTAAAAATGTAACAAGATATTTAAATGTAAATGTAACAAGATATAAGATGTAACAAAAAGCGTCTATGTATTGACTCTAAGGTGCTCTAAAAGAAGTTTAAGCTGCTATGCTCGAATCACTGACCTTCTGCGGACAGTGTAGATCAAGATCAGACTGCACAGAACGTGCAGTCTGATCTTGGCTCTACACTGCCCGATAAGTTGAGATTTTCGAGAGAAAGAAGAAAATGAAATACGTTTTTTTTTTATCAGTTGGATAGAAATACTTAGGGGTTGTTTCTAAATTTGGATAGAAAATTTGTTTTTAAGATTATTTCGCAGTATAAGGGTTAGAAAATTAGTGTGCACGGTTTAATGGCTAGACATGGCAGATAATGTTAATGAAAAATATGGATCTAACTGCTATTCTGCTGTATTTTTAGTGTGTTTACTATAACAAAATAAAATTTCGATAATGGGAATTACATGACAAGAACCATCCATCGAGAAATGGAGCGTGTAGGCCAAGATCAAAGTGCATGTCAGTAGAAAAGGAGAAAAAAAAAAAACAACCTTTTACCAAATGATTAATGAGTTTAATTTTAACTGTTGAGTTGCCTCCCTTGAATACTGGCGTTTTCTTTTAGAGCAGAGAAGAGACAATTTCCAGAAAATCATTTTATTTGTTTAAAAATCATTTTATTTGTTTAAAAATCATTTTATTTGTTTAAAAATCATTTTATTTGTTTGTATTGGGGTTTAACGCTATCTTAACAGCTTAGGTCATGTCACGGCGTCCAGTGCACCTATGCATACGTTTTCTGGCTTTCTCACACCAGTACTGACACAACTTTCTTTCCAAGCCACTAACTACTTTTCTTACATGCATAAAAGGTGAGAGGCGAAAAATCGCCGGAGAAAAAGTTTGCCGTATGTGGGTATCGAACCTGCAAACCACCAGGTCACGAGTCAGATACGTTAACCACTGAGCTACCCTGCCGGACCCTCTAGAAAATCAAGAAAAGGGTAGACTTATCTACTTTAAATTGCAAGGACTAGAAACGTTACCATGGTTACACTCACTTTTACTCCTTTTTGGTTGCTGAAATCCGTACTGAGACAGTGAATTGCTATGTTGACCTGAAATGAATCAATATTTTAAATGAGCCACGCTCAGTGAAAAGGGGCTTTAATGCATCTACAAAAAAAAAAAAAAAAAGAAAAAAAAAAATCGACCAGGTCAGCCTGCGCAGTTTTGCAGGCTGACCTGCACAGAAACTTTTCGCTTTTGGTCAATTTCATTAATGTCAAAGGTACATTCTACCCCAGGATTGAGTCATTTGTTAGAGAAAATGGGTATAATGGACCCACAGTCATGCACTGACTTGCATGGTATCATACATCACGGAGATGCATTAAGCCCGCTTTTGCCAGAACATGGCTCATTCATTATATACTACTCAAAATTTGCTAAGGATCGCCATATTTAATTCAGCCGACATTTATATGTGGCATGCACCGGATATGATTTTTCAATAGGTTACGTTGCCACACTGATAACATAAACGACCTAGGAGACGGATGGTTTTCAATGCAAGAATGTATTGGTGTAACATATACCTGTACTGAAATAACTAAATGATCCCTATCAAAGTGTGAGTAGTATATGAGCATGCTCTGACAAAAGGGTGCTTAATAAATCACCGCGATGCATGATACCAAGCGGGTCGTCACAGTACCATGGATCTGTAAAATCCAGTTTTTATAACAAACCGACTGAAGCAATTTATGTGCAAGTTAAGCGCCTTTAACGATTATAGTTGCCTTTGCGGCCAGTGTGGATCAAGATCAGGCTGCACAAAACGTGCAGCCTGATCTTTGATCTACACTGTCCGCTTTGCTGAGACACTAGACATAAAAAGTGACCACAAAATTGGTTTTATTCTAGACTGTGAATGTCCACTGGGTTTACTGGGCGTTTTAACCCTTTCCCAAATAAGCCCTGGTTTTCACGTCTCTGCAGTACAAGTCTTTTGAAAACACTGGGGGGAAAAGGAGAAATTGCTCGTAACGAGCAATTTCTCCTTTTCCCACAGCGTTTTCTACCCTTTTGAGACCTTTCTGCCATTTTCATCAAATTTAAAATTGTCGTCTGCAAACTCTTTCAATTTGGACCAGTCAAAAATTTGTCGTTTGGGAAAGGGTTAAGGGTTAAGGGACCAGTCTACCCCATGATTCAGTCGGTTGTGCGACGAAATGGATTTTATGGTGTGATGACTTGCTTGGTATAATGCATCACTGGGATCCATGAAGACACCTTTTGCCAAAGCGTGGTTCATTTGACATAACAACGGTCAACCTATTTGAAATTGACCTGACAAAGTCATACATGTGAGATATTATGGTCAGAAATGTCTTGCAACAGTTTGGCTGTGTCTGAAAATATTAAGACTACGTTTCTAATAATTATTCTGAAAGGAATTGTAAATCCCGTGATAACAAATCGGGGCTGCCTCTTTCCCTAAACTGCGTAGATTTACGCTAATTGTTTTGAATATATATATATATATATATATATATATATATATATATATATATATATATATATATATATATATATATATATATATATATATATATATATATATATATTCTGCTTATGATTGATTGTATGGTGTTTAACGCCGTTTTCTACATTATTTCAGTCATATCACGGCGGCCAGTGCACCTATCCATGCTTTCCTGGAGTTTCTTTTACCAGTACTCGGCACAATATTCTTTCCAAGCCACTGGCTGCATCGTCGAAACAATGGTCAGTGGTGAGAGAGGAATGAATCCTGTCGCAATGACTATTATCAATCCTCGGAAAGAAATTGGCCAAGCCGGGGATCGAACCAGCGACCACCTGTTCTCAAGTCCTGTGCGCTACCGACTGAGCTACGGGGCGATCGCTGCTTAACCAAAAGGTATGAGCTGGCGTAAAGTTATGCAGCTGTTTACTCAAGTATATGTTTAAGTCCCAACTTAAAGTTATGCATCTTAGTGAAACTTGTTTTCAGACTTGATGTTTGCATGCTTACCTAAACCGCGTAAGCAAATTTCGTGCGTATGAAGCCTAGTGAAAGTGAAAGGCAGCCCTACAAAAAACGTTTCAGCCAATCAGATTGCTGACAAAAGAACGTTTCAGCCAATCAGATTGCTGACAAAAAACGTTTCAGCCAATCAGATTGCTGACAAAAAACGTTTCAGCCAATCAGATTGCCGACAAAAAAACGTTTCAGCCAATCAGATTGCTAGTCTTTGACATTGGAAATAGAACAATAATTCATAATGATTGGCCTATTACCTTGATCGGTGAGTCACGTGGGTTCCATTTGACGGCCACGGCGTTGTATGCTAGTTCCTCTATAGAACTTGGAGATACCCCAACACTGTTCTTTGTGTCTGAAATGAAGATTCAGACATTGAGGTAATTAATAATGTTTGCCGCCTGTTTTGAACAATAAACCTTGGGCTGCTCAGTTCGACTCGATGCACTTATACGGACAGTGTAGATCAGACTGCACAGAACGTGCAGTCTGATATTTGATCTATACTATCCGACACGGTCAAATTTTCCCGGAAATAACATTTTGAAAATAGCAGTATGTTAGAATTCACTATTGGCGGGAAATGTCTGTTTAAATCAATTAGCAGTTTCAGGGATGAACTTGCCTACTGACATAAAATCTCTACGCAATTAATGTAATTCCGACTGCTCATTTAATAGTTTCATTAGTACAAGGCTAGGCATCGGTAGATAGAACTCCGACGAATGGAGATAACTCGTCTAAGTCTAAGCTATTCAAACTAAGTTACAAGACTTAAGAAATATTCTTCTTTCTATCGTGGTTTACCTTTCAATAAACCACGGTTGTGAGTTATGAGGTACAATGAATAATCCATGAGGGCAATAGCCCAAGTGGTCTATTCAATGTGCCTCATAACTCACAACCGTGGTTTATAGAACGATAAACCATGATAGAAAGAAGAGTATTTCGATTCTAACTTGAGCAACTTTTGATCGAAGGAAAACAAGTGCATACTTAGTATACAAAAGCGGATGCGGATTAATTTCCTTGAATATACCATGGCTGTTCCAGTTACTAATCAAAACAGTCCAGTCGGTCAATATAAAAAAAAAAAATCAAAATTTCAATTAAACCTTGGGGATCAAACAAAACGAAACAAAACAAAAAAGAATCGACAAAGAAGAATGAACGTATCGTCAAGCATTAGAGCTGCAGTCGCTTCAAATGATCTGAATATTACCCCACCCGCTCAAAATCCCATTTCCATAGCAACACTGGCCTATTTTGATGTAAATCTTCAGTATGAAAAGGCACTTGATTTACACAATGTGTACTGGTAACATTTCAAATAGCTACATTGTTGTCAATTTTTATCAAAAATAGTAAATATCGGTAAATCCTTGAGTTTTTTCTTCCTCCCTGGTCGAGTTGCGGAAAATGACGATTTGTTTACGTGAAGTGAATTTCATTGATAAAATATCCGAGGGTGAAGACATGGAACAGCCACAGGCGACTTCCTTTACTCAGAACGACGTCACTTTATATAGAATGACGTCGATTTTATCATGCTTTCGTTGCATTGTGTTTATAGAGCCAAATTCAAGTGTCATGTTAGGTTTATTTGCTAAAAAAAATGTTCCCATCGTTTCACCCTAGTAGTGCCTTTCACAGATGCGGCCAGTGTAGATCAAGATCAGACTGCACAAGACGTGCAGTCTAATCTTTGATCTACACTGTCCGCTTTGCTACAACACTCTAGACAAAAACAACCATCGAACTTAACTTATTTTCTGGACTGAAAATGTATGTGGGGTTTATTCGGCGCTATACGGGTTTTAAGTTAATTGTTTGCTGGTTTGTATAGGAGGTTAATGCCATTTTGACAGCTTGGGTCATATCACGACGGTCATTGCACCTACACATGAATTTCCAGTCTTTGTCACACCAGTACTGACACAACTTTCTTACCAAGTCACTGACTACTTTTCTTGCATGCATTAGAGGTAAGAGGCGAAAAATCGCCGGAAAGAAAGTTTGCTGCGAAAACGTGTATCGAACCTGCAACCACCAGGTCACGAGTCAGATACCGCTAACCACTTAACTACCCGGCCGATTAATTGATTGATTGAATGGTGTTTTACGCCGCTTTCAACATTATTTCAGTCACATCACGGCGACAGCTCACATACTCATATATTTCCTGGGTTGCACCTGTACTAGGCTGGGGCTCTGATGTGTTTTGCCGAAGGACACTCCCATGAAAAACCCAGTGGATCGAGTGAGGCTCTAACCCGAGGCCTTCAGGTCACGAGTCCTAAACTTTACCCCTGAGCCAGGCCGGAACCCAGCTACCTGGCTAGGCTAGGCGCTCTAAGGGTGAAGTTAAAGACACCACACTTTTTAAGCTGCAAACGAAACAACCATTAATCTTCACTTCAGACAAAGACACTGTCACATTGACCTAAAACATACCTATGTCGATCACTCGTTGTTTGTGGCTGTGTTGACGACTGTGCCAGAATTCCCAGGCTTTAAATTCGTCATCCATTTGCTTGTCTTCTCGGAAAACTGCCATTATTATTGACTGAAACAGTAATAATTAGGGTTTAACCTTAAACACAACATTTTTAAACGACTCCAGAAAGAAAGCTTTTGAAAACACTCTGGGAAAAGGAGAACATGCTGGTGCCAAAATTCCGAGGCTTTAAATTCGTCGTCCAGCAGCTTGTCTTTTCGGAAAACTGCCATTATTTTTTACTGAAACAGTGATAAACGGGGTTTAAGTCTTTAGCACACCATCCCGAAGTTTTAACGACCCTGAGAAAGAAAGGTTTTGAAAACATTGTGGGAAAAGGAGAACCTGCCGATGCCAAAATTCGCAAGTTTTATACTCGTCATTGATCTGCTTGTCTTCTCGGAAAACTGCCATTATTACTGACTGAAACAGTAATAGTTAGGGTTTTTTCCTTTACCACACAATCCCGACTTTTTTGAAACCCTGAAAAAGAAAGGTTTTAAAAACATTGTGGGAAAAGGGGAAAAAATGCTGGAAACCTTTCCCACAATGTTTTCTAACCTTTCACAGACAAATCCCATCTGCTTGTCTTCTCGGAAAACCGCCATTATTATTGACTGAAACAGTAATATTTAGGGTTTAACTCTTAAACACAACATTTCTTAACGAATCAACAAAGAAAGCTTTTGAAAATATTGTGGGAAAAGGAGAACATGCTGGTACCATAATTCCCAAGCTTTAAATTCGTCGACCACCTGCATGTCTTCTCGGAAAACTGCCGTTATTATTGATTGAAACATTAATAATTAGGGTTCAAGTCTTTAGCACACAATCTCGAGGTTCAACGACCCTGAGAAAAAAACTTTTGAAAATATTGTGGGAAAAGGAGAACCTGCCAGTGCCAAAATTCACAAGTTTTATACTTGAAATCCCATCTGCTTGTCTTCTCAGAAAACTGCCATTATTTTTTACTGAAACAGTGATAAACGGGGTTTAAGTCTTGACCGCACCATCCCGAAGTTTTAACGACCCTGAGAAAGAAAGCTTTTGAAAACATGGTGGGAAAAGGAGAACCTGCCGATGCCAAAATTCGCAAGTTTTATACTCGTCATTAATCTGCTTGTCTTCTCGGAAAACTGCCATTATTACTGACTGAAACAGTAATAGTTAGGGTTTTTTCCTTTACCACACAATCCCGACTTTTTTGAAACCCTGAAAAAGAAAGGTTTTGAAAACATTGTGGGAAAAGGGAGAAAATGCTGGAAACCAGCATTTTCTCCCATTCCCACAATGTATTCTAACCTTTCACAGACAAATCCCATCGGCTTGTCTTCTCGGAAAACTGCCATTGTTATTGACTGAAACAGTAATATTTAGGGTTTAAGCCTTAAACACAACACTTATTAACGACTCAAGAAAGAAAGCTTTTGGAAACATTGTGGGAAAAGGAGAACATGCTGGTGCCAAAATTCACAGGCTTTATATTTGTCGTCTATCTGCATGTTTTCCCGGAAAACTGTCGTTATCATTGACTAAAACAGTAATAAACACAATCTCGAGTTTTTTTTTTTTAAAACCCAGAGAAAGAAAGGTTTTGAAAACATTGTGGGAAAAGGAGAAAATGCTGGTAACCAGCATTTTCTCCTTTTCCCTCAAAGTTTTCTCTATTTTCGAAAGGAAAATTTCATTATTTGAGGAACATTTGAATTGTCGTCTGCAAATGCTTCCGATTTTCCCTCAAAGTTTTCTCTATTTTCGAAAGGAAAATTTCATTATTTGAGGAACATTTGAATTGTCGTCTGCAAATGCTTCCGATTTGGACGAGTCTAAATCTTGTTGTCTAGTAAAGAGTTGATTGGCTGTATGGTGTTAAGTACCGTTTCAACATTATTTCAGTCATATCGCGGCGGCCAGTGCACCTCTCGATGCTTTCCTGGAGTTTCTTTTTTTACCAGTAATACGCACAATATTCTTTCCAAGCCAGTGGCTGCTTTCCCACATAACAATCGTCGAAGCAATGGTCAGCGGTGAGAGAGGAATGAATCCTGGCGCAATGACTATCATCAATCCTCGGAAAGAAATTGGCCAAGCCGGGGATCGAACCAGTGACGCCCTGTTCTCAAGTCCTGTACGCTACCGTACGTTCTAGATGCTCACAGAATATCCGGTGTATGATTGGCTGTGAAAGGTGGAGCTAAAGTCTCAACTCTTAACCACACGACAAAAATTGTAGACTTTTCCAAATTGAAAGCGTTTTGCAGACGACAATTTAAATTTGTCTCAAATGATGGAATTTGTGTCTCAAATGATGGAACTTGTCTTTGATATGATAGAAAACATTTTGGGAAAAGGAGAAAATGCTGGTGACCAGCATTTTCTCCTTTTCCAGAAATGTTTTCAAAAGGCTTCTTTCTCAGGGTTGTTACAACTTTGGATTGTGTGGTAAAGGGTTAAAGGTTTAAAAAAAGTTTACACATGCATTAATTAAAAAAGAAAAAAAAAACCCTGATAATACTTACTTTAACCATGTGGTTTTTCGGCCTGTCTCCAACATTTTCAAGAGTGAGACCGTAATACTGTCCTGAAAGATGAAAAAAAAAAATGTTCGTACATCGCAATAAGGGTTATAGTCCTATTCCCAGCCATAGGTAAAACCAGGGGTATTTGTAGACAGCATAGATCTAGAGCAGACTGCACAAAACGGGCAACGTGGAAACCTGGGTCCGGTTTTCACCAACCATTCTTAGCTTCGTTCTCAGTCTTATTCTAGATTTAGAAAGTAACGCAACTTCTGATTAGCTAAACCATTTGGTTTTAGCCAATCAGAAGTTGTGTTACTTTCAAATTTAGGAAATTCTTGAGAATAAGACTGAGAATGTTTTTTTTTTAAGAATGGTTTTTGAATACAATCCTGACCTGTATTCGCGCCATGACTTTCATCATGGGATTCAAACTCTTTGACCCTTTCCCAAACAAGCCCTGGTTTTAACGTGTCTGCAGTACAAGTCTTTTGAAAACGCTGTGGGAAAAGGAGAAATTGCTCGTAACGAGCAATTTCTCCTTTTCCCACAGTGTTTTCTACCGTTTTGGAGCACTTTCTGTCATTTTCATCAAATTTTCAAACAAGCCCTGGTTTTAACGTGTCTGCAGTACAAGTCTTTTGAAAACACTGTGGAAAAAGGAGAAATTGCTCGTAACGAGCAATTTCTCCTTTTCCCACAGTGTTTTCTACCCTTTTGGAGAACTTTCTGTCATTTTCATCAAATTTAAAATTGTCGTCTGCAAACTCTTTGAATTTGGACCAGTCTAAAATTTGTCGTTTGGTAAAGGGTTAACCTCAGAGGCTGACTTTCTATCACGACACTACTGTCTTTGTTTGTCTGTATTGAAGTCTAACGCCGTTTTAACAGCTTAGGTCATATCACGGCGGCCAGTGCACCTACGCATGTGTTTTCTCGCTTTCTCACACCAGTACTGACACAACTTTCTTTCGAGTCACTGAATACTTTTTCTCACATGCATCAGAGGTGAGAGGCGGAAAATCGCCGTTTTAACTGCTTAGGTCATATCACGGAGGCCAGTGCACCTATGCATGTGTTTTCTAGCTTTCTCACACCAGTACTGACACAACTTTCTTTCGAGTCACTGAATACTTTTTCTCACATGCATCAGAGGTGAGAGGCTGAAAATCGCCAGAAAGAAAGTTTGCGTCCTCCGGTTATCGAACCCGTAACCACACAGTTACGAGTCAGATGCTCTAACTAATGAGCTACCCGGCATGGGTCGACACTACTGTCTCCCGTGTCATCACTGCCAAAAGTCTGGAGAAAATAACAACAACTTGGGTGTGATACTCTAGACTGATTGATTGTACAGTGTTTTAACGCCGTTCTCACCAATATTTCAGTTATTTTGCTGCGGCCAGTACACCTATCGATGCTTTCAAGGCGGTTTTTTTTACCAGTACTTTGCAACTTTTTCTTTCCAAACCAATGGCTGCTTTCCCACTTAAACATCATCCAAAAAATACCAGTTGTAAGAGAGGGACGAATCCTGTCGCAATGACCATCGTTAATCCACGGGAAGAAATTTGTCGAGCTGGGGACTCAAAGCACAATATTCTTCCCAAACGACTGGCTACTTTCCCACATAACCATCGTCGAAGCAACGATCAGCGATGAGAGAGGAATGAATCCTGTCGCATTGACGTTCATCAATCCTCGGAATGGAACTGGCCGAGCTGGAGATTCGAGCCGGCAACCTCGTTCTGCTGTCCTGGGGTACCTTTCAGTAAACTGCGTAGATTTATACAAATTCTTTGGGACTCAATCTATACACATACGATCCCTGCCTAACCCAAAGGAATGAGCTGGCATAAAGTTATTCAAATATCTACTCAAATCGTAACGTCATGCAGTTCAGTGAAACTCGATTTCAGACTTGATACTTACTTACCTAAACTGCGTACACAAATTTCTTGCGTACGCAGTTTAGAGAAAAGTACCCCTGTACGCTACCGACTGCACTACTGAGGCCCGGCTGTGTGATACTCTGGATTGATTGTATTGATTGTATAGTGTTTAACGCCGTTTTCAACATTATTTCAGTTATATCACGGCGGCCAGTGCACCGTTCCATGCTTTCCTGGAGATACATTTATCAGTACTCCGCACAATATTCTTTCTAAGCCACTGGCTGCTTTCCCACATAACCATCGTCGAAACAATGGTCAGCGGTGAGAGAGGAATGAATCCTGTCGCGATGTCTATCATCAATCCTCGGAAAGAAATTGGCCAAGCCGGGGATCGAACCAGCGACATCCTGTTCTCAAGTCCTGTACGCTACCGGTGATACTCTGGAGCAAGAGTTACTTTCTTAGATGGTAAAATCGTTTTACCTTTGTTCAAATAGGTTATTCTGTCCTCTTCTATTCGCTGATTGGTTGAAATGGGCGATTCCAGGAAATAGCGGTAACCGGTCGGGTCATTTTCCCTGCAAGAACACAAATGATGTATAAGTGATCATCGGTCAAAATGGAATTTTCATTGTCATGACAGCTTAACCATTAGGTTGCTAAGCGCGGCTTCAGAACTTTTTCGGACAGTATAGATTATGATCAGACTGCACAGAATGTGCAAAACGTGAACAGAACATGATCTTGGGTCTACACTGTCCGGTAAGAAGACCCCAATAAATTTGAAATATCAACATTTGGGTTCATACCATTGGTTTGAGAGTTTCATTTAAAACTCTTTACCACACAATTCCGAGTTTTAACGACTCTTACGTAATGAACTTTTGAAAACAAAGTGGGAAAAGGAGAAAATGCTGGTAACCAGCATTTTCTCCTTTTCCCACTATGTTTTCTACCCCATCAAAACCACATTCCATCAATAGATCCACGTTTAAATTGTCCTCTGCCAATGCTTTCAATCTGGACTAGTCAAGAATTTTGCCTTTTGGTATAGAGTTAACTAATTTAGCAAGCAAAGGGTTAAAAAACAACATTTGTTGTGTTCACACTCTTTACAAAAAAAGCAATTTATCATTTTTTCCAAAATGGTTTCTATCCTTCCAAAGACAAATTCCATAATCCGATCCAAAATCATTCTCTGGTCTGCAAATGCTTACATTGTGGAGGAGACGCGCAGATTACAAACTAAGGTTCAAGTGATATGAGACATGCTATGGCAAAAGGGGGCTTAATACATCTCCGTAATTAATTATACCAAGCAAGACATCACATAATTATGGATCCATAAAATCCATTTTGTCCAACAAGTGACTGAATCATGAGGTAGACTGGTCCTTTGACGTACAGAAAATTGACCAATAGCAAAAGGTTTCGGCCCAGGTCAGCCTGCGGGGACTTCGCGGTCTGACTTGGATCGATACTGTTTGCAGATGCATTAAGCCTCTATTTCACAGAGTATGGCTCATGTAGTCTGTCTTTTGAAGGGTAGAAAACATTGCAGTAAAAGGAGAAAATGTTTATCAGTTTCGACTCGTCCATACGCAATGCAGTTTCAGACTGCAAATTAAATGTGATTCAAATGAAGGGTTTGGTCTTTGAAAAGGTAGAAAAAACATTGCAGTTACCGGTATTTTCTCCTTTTCCCAAAAATTTTCAACGCTTATCCTTCTAAATAAGTTAAACAAAACTTTCGAGCCGATAGTAAAAACCTGAATAATGTTATTTCATACATACCTTTATAGGGGAACAATATCTCCTTATCGGACAGTGTAGACCAAAGATCAGACTGCACGTTCTGTGCAGTCTGATCTTGATCTACACTGTCCGCAAAAGGTCAGCGAGTCGCGCTTAGCAGCTTAAGGGTCAAAAGTTATTTTTCTCAGGGTTACTAGAACACGAAAGTGTTTAATAAAAGATTAACCCTTTACCACACAATCGTGTGTTTTAAATGAACCTGACGAAGAACGCCTTGAAAACCTTGTGGGAAAAGGAGAAAATGCTGGTTACCAGCATTTTCTCCTTTTCCTACAATATTTTCTACACTTCCAAAAATAAATAAATGTATATTTTTTGTAGACATATTTATTTTGTCCACTGCAATTGCCTTCACTTTGGGCAAGTCTGAAATTTCGTTGTCTGGAAAAAGGTCAACTCTTCACCGAACGACTTTTGATTGTACTGGAGTTTAATGCCGTTTTAACAGCGCGGGTCATATCATGGCGGCCAGTGTATCTACGCATGTTTCCTGGCTTTCTCACACCAATACATACTGACACAAAGTTCTTTCCAAGCCACTGACTACTTTTCTCACATGCATCAGAGATAAGAGACGAAAAATCGCCGGAAAGAAAGTTTGCCTCAACCGGGTATCGAACTCACAACCACCAGGTCACGAGGCCGAACGACAAAATTTCAGACTCGTCCAAGTTGAACGCATTTGCAGAGTTCAAAATAAAAAAATGTGGCGCTAGTGACTAGTTTTTTTTTTTTTTTTTTTTCTATGAAAGGTTAGAAAACATTGTGGGGAAAGGAGAAAATACTGGTAACTAGCATTTTCTACCTTTCGCGCAATATCTTCAAAAGACTTCTCCTGATCCGGGTGGTTAAAACTCTGGTTTTTGGGTATGGGGGTCAAACCACTGCCGCAAAGATATCAATCAGGAAGTGTAATTTGAAACATGAGAAGAAAAGACACGACTTGTCGTTTTGAGAGATCTGACAGTCTGAATGAGCCATGCTTTGACAAAAGGGGGCTTAATGTATCTCCGTGATGCATGATACCAAGCAAGTCATCACATGATCATAAAATTCATAAAGTTCATTTTGTCTAACAACCGACTGAATGATGAGGTAGACTGGTCCTTTGACATACAGAAAATTGACCAATAACGAAAAGTTTCGGCCCAGGTCAGCCTGCGCGGACTGCGCAGGCTGACCTGGGTCGATACTTTTCGCAGATGCATTAAGTCTCCTTTTAACAGAGCATGGCTCAAATATTTCAATACTCGTATAATTTTTTTTGCACGACGATGTCATTCAGCTCTTTTGATTCTTTGAAACGCATCAATATTGTCGCGCGGTTTTTTTTTTTGCTTATTCTTGTCGTTGCTATTCTTTGATTATAATGTAAAATCTGTCACCGAAAAAAATGTTGTAATCAGCGTTTTAAAAAACTGAAATTCTAAATAACTTTGGTTCGGAAAAAGCAACAGTGTCATTTTTTTTCCATAACTATAAAATATTATCATAAGACTAAATTTGTTTGCTTGTTTGTTTGTTTATTGTCGAACCCCTGTAGCTCAGTCGGTAGCATACAGGACTTGAGAACAGGATAGTCGCTGGTTCGATCCCCGGCTCGGCCAATTTCTTTCAGAGGATTGATGATAGTCATTGCGACAGGATTCATTCCCCTTTCACCGCTGACCATTGTTCCGACATTGGTTATGTACGAAAGCAGCCAGTGGCTTGGAAAGCCATTGTGCGTAGTAGTGGTAAAAGAAGCTCCAGGAAAGCATGGATAGGTGCACTGGCCGCCGCGATATAACTGAAGTAATGTTGAAAACGGGGTTAAACACCAAGCAACCAAGCAACCAATCAACCAATCAATCAATCAATGTTTAGTGTTTTCGCTACTTCCAACAGTATATTAGCTATATTGCAGCGATCAGTGCATCTAGCCATGCTTCCAAGGATTTTCTTTTTACCAATACTTCGCACAATTTTCCTTCTTAGCCACTGGCTGCTTCCCGCAACCAAACCATCGTCGAATTGAAAAAAAAAATGTAGCTCAAGTGATGATATCTCTAAGGGTCGTGTTACAGGTGTTACTCATTAAACTCGTCGAAGCAAATCTGCATTCACTCCTTGAAAACATCTTGTAAACTAAGGTTTACTTTTAAGAATTATGTCTTACTACAAAAATATACAAGAGAAAAAGGAGAAATTGCTCGTTATTCTTCTATTTTTCAATAATTTTACATTTCCTTTTTCATTTCTGGCCTATCTTTTGATTGTCATTACGGCGGTATTCTATCGGAAATGCAAGCCGAATCACCGCCATCAAAATGTATTATCGCGGTGCAAAGTAAATCTCTCAAGCTATTTCTATCTCTTAATAACCAATATACTGCTTATGAAGACCGCACCAAGTGCAGACCATGATTCTTCTTGTTTTATCTTGCAGTTCGATCTTCGACACCAAATAAAGTTTTTCAAGCTTATATGGCGTGCAACACACGAAAAGGGGCCTTCGGACATATGCGTAAAAGTGTGTCGTCCCAGATCAGCCTGTGCAGTCTGTGACTAATCCGCGACGACACTTCCCATTTTTGTGCGATTTTCTATTTCACGAAAGTCTACTGTATGAAAAAATCTTATGTAGTCGTAAAGTGCTGTCCCGGATTAGCCTGCGCGGAAAGCGCAGGCTAATCCGGGACAACACTTTACGCAATTGTCCGAAGGCCTCTTTTCGTGCGATGCACCCCATATATGAACAGAACTCTTGAAAACTGGGGTTTAATGTATTTCCATGATGCAATATACGGAGCAAGTTGTCACATAATATAGACCAGGCTCTAAAAACCGGAGAGCAACTCTATAAGCTTTGGTTTCGTTTCAATCCATTTCTGCAGGATCATATTTGTTAACCGATTGTATTGTATTACAATGTATTTTGTACTTTTGTAGAATAAGATACATTTAAATTAAATTGAATTAAAACCGGATGAATGGTCCTTTGAGATGCAGAAAAATTACCAAGAACGAAAGACTTTGACTCAAATCAACCTGCGTAGGCTGATCCGAGTCGAAACTTTTCGCAGACGCATTAAATCACATTTTGACAGATCATGACTCGTACAAAATTTAATGTAATATTTCTTTTTTAATCACATAATTGCCCTTATTTTTTAATCTTACACACGTAAAGCTAAGCAAAGCTAGTCAAAGCTCTGCAATCTGTAATCTGTAAAGTCTCCTACAGAATGAAATCAGCCATGCTCTGTGAAAAAGGGGGCTTAACGCATCTGGAAAAAGTATCGACCCAGGTCAGACTGCGCAAAGTCTCCCCCAGAATGATATGAGCCATGCTCTGTGAAAAGGGGCTTAATGCACCTGCAAAAAGGTATCGACTCAGGTCAGCCTGCGCAGTCCGCGCAGGCTGACCTGGGTCGAAACCTTTAGCTATCGGTAAATTTTCTGCGTGTCAAAGGACCGGTGTACCTCATGATTCAGTCGGGTTGTTGAGGAAAATGGATTTCGAGAATCCACAATTATATAGTGATTTTGCTTGGTACCATGGATCACGAATACGCATTAAGCCCCCTTTTGCCAGAGCATGGCTCAAATATCTTAACTGTTTCAGCCTCTAATGTTTGTGTATTTCTTTTCAGATTCATGCATTATACATGTGACCAAATTCACTGTATATATATGTGCCGTGACAATGTACAACTTGTATACGTCAAAATATGAATGTTAGTTCAGTTCAGTTCAGTTCTAATATAAAAAATCTTCACCTCTGTCGGCGGCTGAAAATCCAATCCAATCCAATGAAACTCAGCCAGATTTTCATCTTCAAGGCTAGACTAAAAAAGGCGGGCGGTAAATATCAAGATCAGACTGCACGTTCTGTGCACTCTGATCTTGGATCTACGCCGTCAGCAAAAGCCCCTGTTTTAACCTATGACTTTGATTGAATAGCGTTTTACACCGTTTTCAACATTATAACAGTTATATTACGGCGACAGCTCACATATACATGCATATCCTGGGCTTTTCAAGTACTAGGCTGGAGCTCTGAAGTGTCTTGCCCGTGGACACTCCCTCGCCCATGGCGCAGAAAAAGGGCTAATGCATATATCAAATACAACAAGGTAACTGGAAAAAAAGTAATTTCTGTACTCACAATTTAGCAATCGTAGATCTGGAGTGTTTCTCAATGCCTTGCCAGTATTGTCGGACGTACATGGCCGGAGCAGATCGTCTACGTTTAGACACCTTTCCACCAGCCGGAGTTTCGCATGTATCAGTCGAGTAGGTTTCCGTACACTCCTTGTACTGCGAATATAAAGCAATAATAAATTGCAACAAATTCGAAACTGAGGTAATTTTATCCGAGAGGGTCGTTCAAAATGTACCATATACCCGGATGTCTTTTAACCCTTTCCCAAACAAGCACTGGTTTTCACGTGTCTGCAGTACAAGTCTTTTGAAAACACTGTGGGAAAAGGAGAAATTGCTCGAAACGAGCAATTTCTCTTTTTCCCACAGTGCTTTCTACCCTTTTTGAGACCTTTCTGACATTTTCATCAAATTTAAAATTGTCGTCTACAAACTCTTTCAATTTGTCGTTTGGTAAGGGGTTAATTATGCTTCTCCTTATCCTGCGTATTACAATCTTTGGGTTATACTGCGAATAGGCAATAATAAATCGCAACAAATTCGAAACTGAGGTAATTTTATCCGAGAGGGTCGTTGAAAAAGTACCACATCCCCGGATGTCTTTTAATTACGCTTCTCCTTATCCTGGGTATTACAATCTTTGGGTTATATTGCGAATAGGCAATAATAAATCGCAACAAATTCGAAACCGCGGTAATTTTATCCGAGAGGGTCGTTCAAAGAGCACCGCATACCCGGATGTCGTTTAATTATGCTTCACCTTATCATAGGTATTACAATCTTTGGGTTATACTGCGAATAGGCAATAATAAATCGCAACAAATTCGAAACTGAGGTAATTTTATCCGAGAGGGTGGTTCAAAAAGTATCACATATCCGGATGTCCTTTAATTATGCTTCACCTTATCCTGGGTATTACAATCTTTGGGTTATACTGCGAGTAGGTAATAATAAATCGCAACAAATTCGAAACTGAGGTAATTTTATCCGAGAGGGTCGTTCAAAAAGTACCGCATACCCGGATGTCTTTTAATTATGCTTCACCTTATCATAGGTTTTACAATCTTTGGGGTATACTGCAAATATAAAGCAATAATAAATCGCAACAAATTCGAAACCGCGGTAATTTTATCCGAGAGGGTCGATCAAAGAGTACAGCATCCCCGGATGTCTTTTAATTATGCTCCTCATTATGGGGTTCACAATCTTTGGATTTATTACCCCTGGAACGAACCTTGCAGTAGACAGCATAGAATATATTCTTGTAAAATAATAACGTTTATCTCTTACCAGGCAACAAAATTTTACACCAGTCCAAATTGAAAGCATTTGCAGACGACAAAGTAAAGGTGGCTAAAATGACAAATTTTGTCCTTGATCTGGCAGAAAACATTGTGGGAAAATAAAAAAAAAAAACATGTTCATATTATAAATAGAACGTGGATAAAATGATCCGTCTTTGAATAACTGATTGACTGGTGTTTCTTGGCGGTTTCAAAATCATCTCCGTCTTATCACAGCGACCGAATAAGAACTTTGAGATAATTGTCAGTTTTAGTGTAGATCTGACAAAGTCTTCTCACACGCTCTGACAAAAAGGGACCTAGTGCATCTCCGTGATCCATGATACCAGGCAAGTCACCATATAATTCTGGATCCTTAAAATCCATTTTCCTTAACAACCGACCAAATCATGAGCTAGAATGGTCCCTTGACATGCGGAAGATTGACCAGAAGCAAAAAGTTTCGGTCCAGGTCAGCCTGCGCATTCCGCGCAGGCTGACCTGGAACGATACTCTTTGCAGATGCATTAAGCCTTCTTTTCACAGAGCATGGCTTAAATGTATACTCCTGCAGACGCAAGAGTGTCATTGCTTCAACTGTAGTCCGATAAAGCCTAAATGTTCCTCGGCACAATACTTATGTATGCAGGGAATTCAAACTCAACAGCCCTCGGCTTGTTCCGATTGCATGTTTAATAAAAATTGTCGATTTTGTAAGCCTTGAAATCTTCCTGATAATATATGACCCGTCACAGAATCGTGTTTGTCCTGGGTTTTACCAGTACAAAGCTGGGGCTCTGAGGTGTCTCACCCACGGACACTCCTGTGAAAACCCCAGTGCTAAAACCCCCGGCCTCCAGATCAAGAGTCCTGCACTTTACCACTGAGCCATGCAGGACCCTCTTGTCTTTGACAGGGTAGCTACTGGTTTCATTCTTTCTGTGATCATTAACAATTACATCTCCCCCACCATTCGGCATACCTCGGGTGATCCGATTAGATGTAGGTACGGAATCGGCCGAGTTATGACGAGTGCTCCCCCACTAGACTCTATTAACGTCTGATTGTCTGATTGGACATTAAAAGTCACGTGACGTAGGGAGAAGAGAAAAGAAATAGTGGTATTATTTTTCCCACGGCAATTTCGCCCAACAGCTAAGTCCACATGGCGGGTGCTCATTTTTCTTTGTGTCACATCGTTTCATTTTTCTTCTGTTGCACCATGGTAAAAAAATGTTAAAGTATGTTTTCGAGTTTTATTAGACTAGCGAAGCTAGTCTATAGGCATCAAGACTGACCTAGAGTCAAAGTAAACAAAAAACCCCACAGTTGCCAAATACTGCCTCACAGAAAATACTTCTGTTATAAATCTTAATTCTGTAATATATGAAAATTTTGACAAAAACCACCAAATCTCTACCACTCCAATTTGAATATGTCGTCTTACAAAGTAATAAATTGAACAAGATGTCATTTACAAGGTACCAGATCTTTGCTTATATGTAAATTAAGTGACCTATGCAAAGCAGAGAATCACGTTTTCCTACACCACTGTAACATTATGAATGAATCTTTTAATAGATACACCTAGGTAACTTGTAGCAAATCTCAGTTACATCAACCCTCACTGGACAGGGAACGCTTGTCATTCATTCAGTCATTCATTATTTAGATCAGTGTGTACAGTTAAACTATTATGTTTTAAACTGATATTCTAGTCTTGAATATTAACCCTTTACCAAACAATGCCAAGTTTTAACGATACTGGAAAAAAATCCCTTTGAAAACATTGCGGGAAAAGGAGAAAATGCTGGTAACCAACATTTTTTCCTTTTCCCACATTGTTTTCTACCCTTTTGGAATCAGGTTTCATCAGTTCAACCACTTTTAATTTATGGTCTGCAACAGCTTTGAATTTGGACTGGCGTAAAATTTTTCGTTCAGTAGAGTTAAATAGTTAACTACATCTTTTGCTATTGGATATTGACTGATTGAGTGCATGGTGTTTAACGCCTTTTTCAACATTATGTCAGTGATATTGCGGCGGCCAGAGCACCTATCCATGCTTTCCTGGAGTTTCTTTTACCAGCACTACCGCGACTTTCAGTACTTTGATTATTACAGTAAGCAGATATTGGAATGTGATACAAGGTTTTAACAACGTAAATGTGTCAGATAGAAATTTTCAGGCTATCAAGCGTGACAGAGTAATGGTAAACGAAAGTGAATAAAAAAAAAAAAACTACGAAAAAAAAAAGTCAATTTGAATCGAGTTTCATTCTAATTCGTTTTCAATAAATAACATTATCTAACAAAGTTTTATAATAACTGTCTCAATTTATGCGCCAACAGGATACATCTGGCAAGTTTATTTTGATCAAAATTAACCCGTTTCCTGCAAAATAAGTTAAATGAAACTTTTACGCTGAAAGTAAAGAACCTGAATAACTATTTCAAACTTTTTTTTGGGAAAAAAAATGTTTCCTGATCGGACAGTGTAGATGCAAGATCAGACTGCACGTTCTGTGCAGTCTGATCTTGATCTACACTGTCCGCAAAAGGTCGGTGAGTCGAGCTGCACAGATTTTCTTTTTTTGTATTTAATGCCAATGGTACTTCAGTTGCGTTGCAGCTGCCAGTGCATCTATCCATGCTTTCTCGGAGTTTCTGTTACCAGTCCATTGCACAACACTCTGTCCAAGCCACTGCAGGCTTGTCGACATAGACATTGTCGAAACAAGGTTCAGCGAAGGTAGAGGAACGATTCCTGTCGCAATGACTACCATCCATTGTTGATTGTATGGTGTTTAACGCCGTTTTCAACACTATTTCAGTTATATTGCGGCGGCAAGTGCACCCATCAATGCTTTCCTGGAATTTCTTTTACCAGTGCTACGCACAGTATTCTTTCCAATCCACTGGCTGCTTTCCCACATAACCATCGTAGAAACAATTATCGGTGGTAAGAGAGGAATGAATCCTGTCGCAATGACTATCATCAATCTTCGGAAAGAAATTGGCCGAGCCGGGGATCGAACCAGCGACCCCCTGTTCTCAAGTCCTGTACGTCACCGACTTAGCTACCGGGGCTCGTGACAATCATCAGTCATCAGAAATAATTGACTCTGAACAAGCTGGCTACCTGTCTTTTGCTGGAAAAATTTGTGCAAACCACGACATATAAACCAATCACCCATTTTCAGTCAAAAATGTAGATGACTCTACACTTGAAAATGACTCGGCTCTGAGTATCATTTCATAGTAATATTATAGCGTGAGAAATGAAAAAAAGAAATAATACGCAAAGTCCTTGGTTAGAAAACTGTGTCATTTTAGCTCGTTTTACAACTACACTTCGAAAAATGTCTTCATGTTAAATGCGAGTAATTTTCGTGAAATTATATTATACTCCCTGTTTTTGTAAACTTACATAGTGTTCTTAACAGTTTCCCAAACACTTCCATGTTTAAACTACTCTAAGGAAGAAGGCTTTCAAAAACATTGTGGAAAAAGGAGAAAATGCTGGTAACCAACATTTTTTCCTTTTCCCACATTGTTTTCTACCCTTTTGGAATCAGGTTTCATCAGTTCAACCACTTTTAATTTATGGTCTGCAACAGCTTTGAATTTGGACTGGCGTAAAATTTTTCGTTCAGTAAAGAGAGTTAAATAGTTAACTACATCTTTTGCTATTGGATATTGACTGATTGAGTGCATGGTGTTTAACGCCTTTTTCAACATTATGTCAGTGATATTGCGGCGGCCAGAGCACCTATCCATGCTTTCCTGGAGTTTCTTTTACCAGCACTACCGCGACTTTCAGTACTTTGATTATTACAGTAAGCAGATATTGGAATGTGATACAAGGTTTTAACAACGTAAATGTGTCAGATAGAAATTTTCAGGCTATCAAGCGTGACAGAGTAATGGTAAACCAAAGTGAATAAAAAAAAAAAAACTACGAAAAAAAAAGTCAATTTGAATCGAGTTTCATTCTAATTCGTTTTCAATAAATAACATTATCTAACAAAGTTTTATAATAACTGTCTCAATTTATGCGCCAACAGGATACATCTGGCAAGTTTATTTTGATCAAAATTAACCCGTTTCCTGCAAAATAAGTTAAATGAAACTTTTACGCTGAAAGTAAAGAACCTGAATAACTATTTCAAACTTTTTTTTGGGAAAAAAAATGTTTCCTGATCGGACAGTGTAGATGCAAGATCAGACTGCACGTTCTGTGCAGTCTGATCTTGATCTACACTGTCCGCAAAAGGTCGGTGAGTCGAGCTGCACAGATTTTCTTTTTTTGTATTTAATGCCAATGGTACTTCAGTTGCGTTGCAGCTGCCAGTGCATCTATCCATGCTTTCTCGGAGTTTCTGTTACCAGTCCATTGCACAACACTCTGTCCAAGCCACTGCAGGCTTGTCGACATAGACATTGTCGAAACAAGGTTCAGCGAAGGTAGAGGAACGATTCCTGTCGCAATGACTACCATCGATTGTTGATTGTATGGTGTTTAACGCCGTTTTCAACATTATTTCAGTTATATTGCGGCGGCAAGTGCACATATCAATGCTTTCCTGGAATTTCTTTTACCAGTGCTACGCACAATATTCTTTCCAAATCCACTGGCTGCTTTCCCACATAGCCATCGTAGAAACAATTATCAGTGGTGAGAGAGGAATGAATCCTGTCGCTGTGACTATCATCAATCTTCAGAAAGAAATCGGCCAAGCAGGGGATCGAACCAGCGACCCCCTGCTCTCAAGTCCTGTACGTCACCGACTTAGCTACCGGGGCTCGTGACAATCATCAGTCATCAGAAATAATTGACTTTGAACAAGCTGGGTCTTGAACTCAGCGACCCCTGATTTTCAAGCCATGCGCGTTACCGACTGAGCTACCTGTCTCAGCCTGAAAAATTTGTGCAAACCACGACATATAAACCAATCACCCATTTTCAGTCAAGAATGTAGGTGACGCTACACTTGAAAATGACTCGGCTCTGAGTATCATTTCATGGTAATATTATAGCGTGAGAAATAAAAAAAGAAATAATACGCAAAGTCCTTGGTTATAAAACTGTGTCAATTTTAGCTCGTTTTACAACTACACTTCGAAAAATGTCTTCATGTTAAATGCGAGTAATTTTCGTGAAATTATATTATACTCCCTGTTTTTGTAAACTTACATAGTGTTCCTAGCAATTTCCCAAACACTTCCATGTTTAAACTACTCTATGGAAGAAGGCTTTCAAAAACATTGTGGAAAAAGGAGAAAATGCTGGTTACCAGCATTTTCTCCTTTTCCCACGATGTTTCCCAATCTATAAAAGTCTCGTGAGCCACATTTAAATTTGACGTCAGCAAATGCCTTTACTTTGGACGAATCAAAAACATTGTCGTTCGGTAAAGAAATGCACTATTTTGTTAAAAATTTCAGACAAATCAAAGCAACCAGAGCCCCTAATACAGATAACTGTCCCCGGAGGCGATTTTAGTTTTTGACTGGTCGCCTCCGGGTACAGAGCTGATCGTGAAAAAAAAACCCAGTTGAAATCTGCGCACAGATTTTGTGCACACTTAGAAACTCTCTTATCTTCACAAATAGAGGACAAATCTACACTTTGAGCATACCTATTTCTTAACCCTTAGAGCGCTGAATTTATGAAATAAACCTTTTAAGTGAAGAAAAACATCCAAAATATTATCATTTCAAGGTTGTTTTAGCCAGAAGGTGTATTGAAGTAGCTGACAGTGTAGATCAAAGATCCGACTGCACGTTCTCTGCAGTCTGATCTTGGTTTACACTGTCAGCAAAAACAAATTAAGTTGGTTCCAGCGCTTTAAGGGTTAATTATTCAATAATCCTTCGTTTCAAATACAAATATTTTCGATTTAAACGCTAATCATATGAAGAAAAGTTTAATTCGGCTTTTACTTGAGGTGTTTACGTTCCCAAAAATACACACAAAATGGCCGCCAAACACGTTTGATTGATTGATTGATTGTATGGTGTTTAACGCCGTTTTCAACATTATTTCAGTTATATCGCGGCGGCCAGTGCACCTATCCATGCTTTCCCGGAGTTTCTTTCACCAGTACTTCGCACTTTCCAAGCCACTGGCTGCTTTCCCACATAACCATCGTCGAGACAAAGGTCAGCGGTGAGAGAGAAATGGATCCCGTCGCAATGACTATCATCAATCTTCAAAAAGAAAATTAGCCGAGCCGGGGATCGAACCAGCGACCTCCTGTTCTCAAGTCCTGTACGCTACCGACTGAGCTACGGGGGCTCGGCCCGCCAAACACGATACGTTTCGTTCGTTCTTTCCGAGATTTACGTGTTTTGAAAGAATCTTACGAGCACTTTAGGTAATGAAACGTTTAGTAATTTGTGCTTTGCCATGCTTGTCACTAAAAATTAATTGCATTTCGTTGCAGTACGGATTAAACTGACGAAACAGAAAGTCAGTACAGCGCTGTAGCTTTGCCACTGGAAAAATTTAGGATGGACTGTGCGGTGCACAGTAAATATCCAAACAAGGAAAGAAGCACCGCAAACGTCTCATTATTGAGACTACCAGAGCCCCAATCCATGCGCTCCTGCAGATTAGTTACGAGTTTATTCACTATTCTTAAAACTCATTGGCCACTTTCCCACATAACAGAATATCAAAACAATTTTTCAGCGGCGAGAAAGAAACGAATCATGTAGCAATTTCAGGAAAGAATAGTGGTCAAGCTTAAATTCGAGCTTACAACCGTTGGAGCACAATCCATGCCCGTTGCCACTCGGTTTCGGCTTAATAAATGCGTAGAAATAATATAAGTGAGCCATGCTATTGCAAACGGGTGTTTAACGCATCTCCGCAGTGCATTTTACCAGTCAAGTCATCATATGATTAACCCTTTCCCAAACGACAAATTTTGGACTGGTCCAAATTGAAAGAGTTTGCAGACGACAATTTTGAATTTGATGAAAATGGCAGAAAGGTCTCAAAAAGGGTAGAAAACACTGTGGAAAAAGGAGAAATTGCTCGTTACGAGCAATTTCTCCTTTTCCCACAGTGTTTTCAAAAGACTTGTACTGCAGACACGTGAAAACCAAGACTTGTTTGGGAAAGGGTTAAGGACAATTTGAATTTATTTTGTCTGAATCCTGAGAAGGAATGCCGAAGATTTAACAAAAGCAAAAAGATTCGACCCAAATCAGCATGCGCTGACTGCGCAGGCTTACCTGAATCGACAGTTTTTGCAGATGGGTTAAACCCTCTTTTTACAGAGCAAGCTCAAATGTACTCTGTCCCTCTCGCTCTCTTTGTATTAGATGGTTTATTTATGTGCAGGGATTCTCATCCGAAAGATGCCAAGCCCTGGTAGCTGAGTGGTAACACACATGGCATTTCATCCAGGGGTAGTAAATTCGAGTCCTGACCCGGTCAAAACTCTCTCTGAGTATCTTTCAGAGTCCATGCGACAGCATTGATTCCTCTACAGCCGTTTAACACGGTTCCTACTTCAATCCAGTGGAAAAAGAGGCTGCTGGGAAAACAACTATTTTTAGACACATTTTTGGATTTCATTTTTTGTCTGTATCATTTCTAATTTCCTAAATACAGTTTTGCCCTAAGCCTGCAGAGATTGTGTCAAAACTCTAAAAAAACACATTGTAAAAGATACATACCGCATTAACCTGGTCTTTTGGGGACACACAGGCATCACTATAGCCGCTATCTGGAGACTTCATATTCCGCGTGTCTTTCGTCACGTGACTGGGCGGTGGTGGGAACTGGTATCCAACGTGTTGCTGAGTCTGATAGAACTGATTCTGCTGCTGCAGATACCGTTCCAACATCAGGTCACGACCCTCGGGTTGGCCAAGCTGTCCCCGGGGGCTCGGGAACACATATTGCTGATGATTGTCATGGCCCTGGTTGTAATAAAACATGTCCTGTGTGCTTGACTCGGCGTTCATACTAACCGAGGGAGGATACACGATTTGATTGGCTGACACTGGGACCGAGTTTGTCCGAATGAATTGTGGGTGTTTTGTTATGTGATCAATAGGTAAACTAGGAACACAATTAACGGGCGCTGTTTGGGAGACATGCAAGTCCTCAGTTTGAGTTACAGAATGGATAGAATCAAGCACAGTTGGTTCGCTTGTACTGTCTGTACATAGAGACACATTCTGGTTCCTCTGCTTGTATTGATAGTGTAAATTTGGCTGTTCTAAAGCCATCGATTGAGACACAACACTTTGCGTTTCCGGAAACTGTAATTCGCCGCGCATGCTCTGTTGGAGCGAGGCTTGTCCACATGGTGGGAGGTTATCACTACAAAGTTTTCCGGCAATGTTTGTAATTTTAGAAACATTTTCTACAGCATCCTGAAGTTCTTTTCTTTCGTCCTGCAGACACTGTAGCGAACGTCTCTTCAGAATCTTCTCCGTCAACGCTTTCACCAACTTTTTCGGCAACTCCTGTGATTTCTCGACGCCATGAATCTTTTCGCCGCGGTGCCTACGACCACCTGTAATTGCCGCCACTTTTTCCAGGACAGGAGGGTTGCCCGTCCGGTTGGTGGCTCTAGCACATACGGTATTCGTGGAACTGGGCATTTCATTTAAAGCATCAACAGAGTATTCGTCCGGTCTGGTTTCGCTTCCATTCATAGGCATTAGTTTCCCAGTATTTGGAATAGCGTTTTCTGAGGTAAATCCTACGTATAAGTTGTTTTCACAGTTCCCGTCTTTCTCTTCATTGAGGCAAGCCGTCTCAATACAAACCTACGATAAAAACAAAGCAAAAAAGTAATAATAATAAACGTCAGTTTTATATTCATTTTGACGAACATAATGTTGAATTGACAACTATACAAAATACCACAATCTACGCCTCCAGTAGTGATTACAGTTTTTGAAAACAATGTGAAAAAAAGAAACAAAAAAAAAACCAGGTGGTACGTAGGGCGGACCCTACTGTTTAGAAAACGATTATTTTCCTTTTTGTCAAATGCTGGTCCTTTTTGTTTACAGCTGCCAGCTTTTATTCGAGTGTTAAGACTCATTTTACTGACAGTGACGGGAACTTTGACGGACTGTACAGTTACACAAACTCATGAAAATATCCGTACTCTTAAATGATATGAATTAAATTTGCCTAAGCCATGACATTCCCTCCCCCACGAATTAATTACTTTCACCATCCGGTGAGTCTTTTGGTTAAGGCAATAAATAAAACTAACTAGTAGAATTTCAAATCAGTTTTAATTAGAATCTAGAATGTCTCTGTATAAATATCAGAGAGTGCATGTCATAGATCAGACTGCTCGTTCTATGCAGTCAATCTGGATCTATACTGTCTGCAAAAGTATTTAAGGATGCATTTTCCTTTGCAAGGTAACAGAACAGTTTAGTCACCAGTTAGCGTCCGCAAATAGCTGAAAAGAAACATTAACAAACTATCTCGTGTTTTATTAATCCCGAGGAAGGATGCTTTTACAAAAATTCTGGACAAAGAAGAACATGCTGGTAACCGGCATTTTCTGCTTTTCCCACAATGTTTTACTACCCTTTTAAAGACAACTTTAATCATTTTATTTTTAGCAACAATGAATTTGTCGTCTGCAAATGTTTCCAGCTTGGACCACCCTACAGTTTTGTCGTTTTAGGCTGCTAAGCGCGGATCAAGGCCTTTTTGCGGACAATGTAGATCCAGGTCAGACCGCACAGAACGTGCAGTCTGATCTTGGATCTTTACTGTTCGATAGGGAGATATTTCGCCCCCCACCAAAAAAAAAAAAAACCTTTAAAATTGCATTTTTTCCGCTGGAAATTTTCATTTAACTTATTCAGCAGGTTAAGAGTTAATATAAATAAGTCATGCTCTGTGAAAAGGGGGCTTATTGGTTCTCCTTGATCCATGATGCCAAGCAAAATATCATATAATAATGGATTCATAAAATCCGTTATGTCTAACAACCGACTGTATCGCGAGACACACTGGTCCTTTGACATACAGAAAAATGACTAATAGCGAAAAGTTTCGGCCCAGATCAGCCTGCGCAGCCTGGGTCGATACTATTCGCAGATGCATTAAGCCCCCTTTTAACAGAGCATGGCTCAAATGTTGATAACTGTAAGTGTGAAAAGTCACCGTTTTGATCAGCGAAGACATTGTAAAGGACAATTGTTCTATGACGTCGAGGAGACTGACAGTCTCAGCCAACTTTGACAATAACAAGCATTTTGATAGTATTGCATAGCAATACACAGTCCCCTACCGGCCGTATGTATCACTGGCATGTCAGTGAAATTTTTTAAGTCCAAGGCCCGAAAATGCGTCAAAAAGCAGTGGAGCGGGACGAAACTCGAACTTGATGTGTAAGTCATAGTGGTAGATGTTCACACCAAAAATCAGCTCTACATGTAGCAGCGTTTAGAAAAAAAGTGCGGTAAAAAGAAATTTTATCAGTGAAATTTTGTAAGTCCAAGGCCCGTAAATGCGTCAAAAAGCAGTGGAGCGGGACGAAACTCGAACTTTATGTGTAAGTCATGGTGGTTGATGTACACACCAAAAATCAGCTCTACATGTAGCAGCGTTTAGAAAAAAAGTGCGAAAAAATGTTTTATCAGTGAAATTTTGTAAGTCCAAGGCCCGTAAATGCGTCAGAAAGTCGAACTTGATCTGTAAGTGATGGTGGGTGACTTACACACCCAAACTCAGCTTAATATGTACCAGCGTTTAGAAAAAAAGTCCGGAAAACTGAATTGCCGGACTGACGGACAGACGTACAGACGGAATGCAAACTCGACTTCGCCGGTAGGGGACTAATAAATGTAAAAGTGTTTCATTTAACATTGCTGCAAAAAGAAGAAGAAGAAAAAGAACAACAACAACAACAGCAGCAGCAGGAGCAGCAACAACAACAACAACAGCAGCAGCAGCAATAGCAGCAGCAACAACAACAACAACAGAAGCAGCAGCAGCAGCGACAACGACGACAACAACAACAACAACAGCAGCAGCAGCAACAGAAGCAGCAGCAGCAGCAACAACAACAACAACAGCAGCAGCAGCAGCAGCAGCAACAACAACAACAACAGCAGCAGCAACAACAACAAGAACAGCAACAGAAGCAGCAGCAGCAACAACAACGACGACAACAACAACGACGACGACGACAACAACAACAACAACAATAACAACAAGAATTCGTGGAGTTTGTATCTCTGATTGAAAATCTAGATCTATTATACAATGAGCGAAATGAAAAATAAATGAGCGTTGTTGTGGTAAAAGAAGTTTAAACCCATCTCCGTGATGAATTATACAAAGAAAGCCATCATATAATTATGGATCCATAAAGTACATTTTATCTAACAATCGACTGGACCACGAGGTAGATTGGTCCTTGCGAGGCCTGCGCAGGCTGACATGAGTCGATATATATTGCATGTGGATTAAACCCCCTTTTCACAGAGCATGACTCAAGTAACAGTAAATTGTCTAGGCCTTCCTATCGCACATTAAAGGGGACTAGATCTATTCAGATTTTTTGTTAAAATAAAACAAAACCTCTAAATCTATTTTCACAGAAGTTAGTAAATCAGTAACTAGCAAACCATCGATAAGAATGAAAAGAAGAAAATAAAATCGTTTTTTATAGTATATCCTTTATGGGCTACATAGCCTTCAAAGGTATTTTTAGATTTCCCATCAGCCTTTCTGAGAGCGTATCAGGACAATTCCCCCCAGACAACTGCCCCCTGGACAACTCCCCCCCCTGCAAATTCCCCCCTGGACAATTGCCCCCAAGACAATAGCCCCCCGAGACAATTACTCCCTGGACAATTACCCCCAAAGCCAACTTCCCCCCCCCCCGACAATAGCCCCCCAGGACTATTACCCCCTGGACAATCCCCCCCGACAACTCCCCCCCCGACAACTCTCCCCTGCCAATTCCCCCCCGGACAATTGCCCCCGGACCATTATCCCCCGGACAATCCCCCCAATCTAACTCGAAATTTCTTCTGCTTTTGCTTTGGGACGAGGTCATTGTCGGCTTTCAGCGTCAGACCCTGGGTTCACTTCCAAGGCCGAGTTCAACTGGAACTAGATTAGATTAGATTACTAGATTTTTCATGTGATCACATTTGAAGTACGCACGTCGAGTAGGAGTTCCTCGCGAACAGAAAATTGAGTTCATCGAGTTGTGCATATGATGGTATGAACATCCTGGTGGGAATTGTCTGGAGGGGGGAGTTGTCGGGGGGCAATTGTCCTGGGGGGGCAATTGTCCTGGGGGGAAATGTCCTGGGGAGGTAATTTCCGGGGGGGGGGGGATTGTCTGGGGGGGATCATCCGGGGGGTAGTTGTCCAGGGGGTAATTGTGGGGGGGGGGCAGTTGTCCAGGGGGTAATGGTCCAGGGGGGGTAATTGTCTCCGGGGGCTATTGTCGGGGGGGGGGGATTGTCCAGGGGGAATTTGCAAGGGGGAGTTGTCCGGGGGGCATTTGTCGGGGGGGGGGGGGATTGTCCTAGACTCTTCAAAGAGACTTGTGGCAATGCCACGTGGTCAATAGCCAACGTTGATCATGTTGGATTGTATTCAAATAAGCATGATGACGTCACTATGGAACGTCTGAGCTGTCTGACCCATACGTCACATCTGATCTCATAAATACAGACAGAGTTTGCATGATGCACTCTCATTTTTTAAACCCTCAAGACTGTACTTTTTTAGTGAATGTAACTCTTCGGATCGTTAACGGTTCCCGAGAAACATGTATTTCATTGTACTATTTATTAGTGCTTTACGAAAAATAAAAACATTTATTGCAATGAAGTGCCCCATGCTCTGGCAAAAGGGGGCTTAAAACATCTTCGTGATACATGCTACCAAGCAAGTCATCGCAGTGTTATACAGTCCTAAAATCCGTTTTGTATAACAACCCACTGAATCAAGAGGCACACTGGTCCTTTGACAAGCAGAAATTCACAAATATAAAAAAAGTTTCGGCCCAGGTCAGCCTGCGCGGACTGCGCAGGCTGACCTGGCCGATACTTTTTGGCAAATCCATTAAGCCCCCTTTTCACACAACATGGCACAATTCTAAATACCCCCCCCCCCCTTAAAGATTTTACCGAAGGAATATAGTGTAGGTACAATCTTAAATGTCAAGAGTACCGCAACATGATGCTGCCATCCGCCGACTACAACAACACAAAGAACTGAGCCATGCTCTGGCAAAAGGGGGTTTAATGCATCTCCATGATGCATTAAAGCCAGGTTATCACAAAATTATAGATCCCTAAAATCTATTTTGTCCAACAGCCGTCTGAATCATGATGTGGACTAGTCCTTTGACACACAGAAAATTTAAAAATAGTTTAAAGTTTCGGCCCATGTCAGCCTGCGCGGACTGCGCAGGCTGACATGGGTCGATACTTTTTGCAGATGCATTAAACCCCTTCTTTCACAGAGCATGACTCATGTGTTCGAAGTCTTTCTTGCTGGATATTTACTGAAGAAACACCCCTTATAAAATTCAACAACCATAAATGTCAAGATAACATCATGCAATCATCCACCACTCTAAAAAAAACCTTAGTACATACATGTATGTAGATTGTCTTTTTAATGTTAAATAAAGGGAAAAAAAAAAAAACTATATAAAATGATGACACTTTTAACTTGCAATGTATTTCAAGCTGCTCTACCCACTAGCATACAAAAATATTCAGTACAAAATCTTTTTTTTTTTTGGGGGGGGGGGGGAAATTACTGGAGAAACACTCTGCCATAAAGTTTGACATGCATAAATGTCAAGGTACATGTATAAAATGTGATTCAAAACCACCACAATACATAAAGTCTACGTCAAATACAACTTCGAAAACTCGAGGGCGGATAAGACCAAGAAATTAGTCCGAAGACAGGTAATACCAAGAAATTTGTTCGAATTATCCAAGTACAGGGATTTGGGACAAAAGAAAATCACGTTTCGTAGAAATACTCGCAAAAACTGGACAAACGCGACGCATATGTGTGATTATGGCGAAATTAGTCCTGATACTCCGACGAATATATATATATATATATGAACCATGCTCTGTGTAAAGGGGGCTTAATGCATCTACGAAAAGTATCGACCCAGGCCAGCCTGCGCAGTCCGCGCAGGCTGACCTGGGTCGAAACTTTTCGCCATTGGCCAATTTTCTGTATGTTCAGGGACCAGTCTGCCTTACGATTAGGTCGGTTGTTAAAATAAAGTTGCTATAATTGATCCATAATTATGTGATGGCTTGCTTGGTATCATGCATCACGGAGATACATTAAGCCCCCTTTTGCCAGAGCATGGCTCAAAAAGTACATGAATTAATGTAATGCTCGAATGATCAATCAGAACTGCTGCTAGTCTGTTTTTTCAAACAGCATGTTCGAACCATCAAACAATTCGAATAAACCACAGTTTACGAATAATCAAAGTTCACATGACCAAAATTTTCACTGTAATGTCGCACAACAGAACAGAATGTCAGTACTTTTAGAAGAAAATGAGACTTGTATAACCCTGAAAGCAGCGCTGAAACCGACTTAAGCTGTCTTTGGTTACAATGCAGATCACGATTTGACTGCACAGAGCGTGCAGTCTGATCTTGTGTCTACTCTGTCCGCTACTTGTCGACATACTCAGGCCTTGAACCAGCAAACACTTGTACTGAATTTTCTTTCGAAATGAAAATGTGCAATTCACGATTTAACACATATCCGGGTTTTAATGACCCTAAAAAAATTCTTGGTAAAAATATTGTGGGCAAAGGAGAAAATGCTGGTAATCAGCATTTTCTCCTTTACCAACAATGTTTTCTACCTTTATAAAAATGAAGTCCATTATTTGAGCAACGCTTGATTTGATATCTGCAATGGCATTGAATTTGGACAGGTCTGAAATTCTGTCTTTTGGTAAAGAGTTAGGCGCTGTGAGGCTTAACGCTCTTTACATTTCAGTATACTTAAACGGCGGTCCCGTGTCACTTGAATACAAAAAAAGTCGAATACAAAAACACAGAATGGGTAACTCGGGTACTGAGCTATTGAAAACATTGTGGTAAGCCAGCATTTTCTCCTTTTCCCACAATGTTTTCTACCTTTTCCAAAACAAATTTCAATTTTTGAGTCACATTTATTTTGTCGCCTGCAAATGCTTTCAATTTGGACAAGTCTAAAATTTTGTCGTTTGGTAAAAAGTTAACTCTTTAACAACGAAAACATTTTAGACTGGTCCAGTTCGAAAGCATTTGCAGACGATAAATCAAGTGTGTCTCAAATGACAAAATTCTACTCAGAAAGGTAGAAAACTTTGCGGGAAAAGGAGAAAATGCTGGCTTAGCAGCATTTTCTCCTTTTCCCACAATGTTTTCAATAGCATTCTTCTTCGGGGTCGTTAAAACCCGGGACTGTGGTAAAAGTTTAACTAACTACGTCTTTGTACTATCGAAGCATGATTTGTAACTACCTTAACATTAGTTCTAGTGGTTTAACCCTTTCCCAAACAAGCCCTGGTTTTCACGTGTCTGCAGTACAAGTCTTTTGAAAACACTGTGGGAAAAGGAGAAATTGCTCGAAACGAGCAATTTCTCCTTTTCCCACAGTATTTTCTACCCTTTTTGAGACCTTTCTGCCATTTTCATCAAATTTAAAATTGTCGTCTGCAAACTCTTTCAATTTGGACCAGTCCAAAATTTGTCATTAACTCTTTACCAAACAACAAAATTTTAGACCAGTCCAAATTGAAAGCTTTTGCAGACGACAAAATAAATAAATGAATCGAAAATTGAAATTTGTTTTTGAAAGAGCAGAAAACATTGTGGGAAAAGGAGAAAATGCTGGTTACCTGCATTTTCTCCTTTTCCTACAATGTTTTCAAAAGGCTTCTTCCTCAGGGTCGTTAAAAGAGGGGATTGTGTGGTAAAGGGTAAATTTTAACCAGGTGACACTCTATCGACGATAAACTATAAGCAAAATTGTTTTAACATTTAGACAATGTGCACTGTTACAAAACACTTTCTCTATTCTTAACGCTATTGTTAATTTTTACTAAACGGACTTCATGTACTTCCGCTTTAAGACTTAACCCTTTTTTTTCTTCTCAAAGGGTTTTGGAAACATTGTGGGAAAAGGAGAAAATGCTGGTAACCAGCATTTCCTCCTTTTCTCACAATGTTTTTCTATCCTATCACAGGCAAATCCCACCATTTGAGCAAAAGGTCATTTGTCGTCTGCAAATGCTTTCAATTTTGACAAGTCTAAAATTTTGTCGATTGGCAAGAGGCTAGATCGAGTCAGTCACAGATTATTTCCACACAACCAAATACAGAAAAAAGGAATGTTCGAAACATACGGAAAAGTGTTGCCTTTATCAAATGAGCCATGCTCTGTGAAAAGGGGGCTTAATGCATCTCTGTAATGCAGTGTACCAAGCAAGACATCACTTAATCAGGGCTCCATAAAATTCACTTTCTCTAACAACCGACTGTTTGTTTTGTATTGGAGTTTAACGCCATTTTAACAGCTCAGGTCATTTCATGGCGGTGATATGTGTTTTCCTGGCTTTCTCACACCAGTACTGACACAACTTTCTTTCCAAAGCCACTGGCTACTTTTCTCACATGCATCAGAGGTGAGAGGCTAAAAATCGCCGGAATGAAAGTTTTGCGTCAACCAGGTATCGAACTCATAACCACCAGGTCACGAGTCAGACTGAGCTACCCGCCGGGCGGGCACCACTGACTGAACCATGAGGTAGACTGTTTCTTTGACAGGCAGAAAATTGACCAATAGCAAAAAGTTTCGGTCCAGGTCAGCCTGCGCGGTTTGCGCCGGCTAACCTGGGTCGATACTTTTTGCAAATGCATTAAGTCCCCTTTTCACACAGCATTGCACATTTCTTGTAAAATTTCATATTTGTTCATAATGCAAGCTTTTACACACAGAACAAATAAGATACGTCATCTAATGGCGTGAATTGTCTTTAAAAGTTTGGAAAACATTGTGGGGTAAAGGAAAAATGCTGGTGGTCAAACCATGTCAGGAACTGCAAAATTAGAAGGAAAAAAATCTACGCATTTTCTAAACTTCTTTCATTTGGCGAAGAAACAATCAAACGAACAATAAAAAAGATTTGTTTTTTTTTTGTATTGGAGTTTAACGTCGTTTTAATAGCTTATCACTGCGGTCAGTGCATATACGCATGTGTTTCCCGGCTTTCTAACGCCAGTACTACCGAAACAACTTTCCTTACAAGCCATTGACAATTTTTCTCACATGCATCAGAGATCAGAGGCGAAAAATCGCCGTAAAAAAACTTCGTCTCAACCGGGTATCGAACCCGCATTCACCAGGTCACGAGTAAGATACGCTAACCACTGATGTACCAGGCCCGGCAGGCGACGAAAGAAACTAAAGAACGGAAAGATAAGAAAAAACTTTTGCAACAACAGTGTGACAAAGAAAAAAGTCTACTATCTATTTCACAGGCCCAATTGACGAAATCAACAAATAGGGGTAATTTACAATTCGATGTAATAGAAACGAATAGGAAGAACTACTTACTTTTAAGTGCCTTGCAATTCGACGACCATGTAAAAACTTAACTTGAAATGTTAATTATGCAAATCTAGCGATCATTATTTAAAACACTCCACTGGTTAATTGTATCATCAATACAATCTTTATACATGCACCATGATTTTAATTTATATTTTGGCAAGGACGACAACCATATTGACAAAGCAGGTAAATTTGTACCTGATAATGGCGTTTTTATACACGACCCAAACACTTTAAAGCTAACCCTGAGGGCGAGTTTTAATAAGTTTAACCCTGTCAGAGTCATAGGCAAAAAACGGGGGCTTTAGCGAATGGCATAGATCAAGATCAGACTGCACAGAACGTGCAGTCTGATCTTGTATCTATGCCGTCCGCTTGTCTAGTCAAGCCTTTGAATTAAAACTATTTCTCGTGTTGAGTGGATTTTATTTTTTGCCGTCGAGAAAAAGTTGAGTTTTATATGTGCGGTGCTGAAAAGAGTGAACCCTTATCCCGCTAAATAAAAGAAATGAAACCTTCAAGCCGACAGTAAAAATGAAAACTGACGTATTTCAAAGGTATTTTGGAAGAAATATATCTCCTTATCGGACAGTGTAGACCCAAGATCAGACTGCACGTTCTGTGCGGTCTGATCTTGATCTACGCTGTCTGCAAAAGGTCAGTGAGTCACGCTTTGCAGCCTAAGGGTTAACAATCAGTTTTCGCCGTTGTCTGAAAACTGCTGTTTAATTGTGCGTAAAGTTGGGTTGCGAACACAATAAGACAGCCCAAGTTTTTTATCTAAAGTTACCAAAAATTCAAGAGGATTAAAATTGTTGAATTTATCTATTTACTTTGACCCTTCGAGTTCCCACTGAATGACTTGGACCATCAGTCAAAACAACAACAACAACAACAACAACAACAAAAAAGACATTGCAGTTGGAAATTTCGATAGTCGATATTTCTTAAAAGTGTCTAACAGTGCAGATCTCGATAGTCAAACAACAAATACGTGCTCCGCAGTCTAATCTTAATCTACAATGTCAGCAAAGCAACTCATAGTCGCTCTCATTACATCAAGGGTTGTGATAGTACCTAAACTGTGTTTTAAATGAAAGGTGTAGTTTATGCACCTTTCCCTGTCACTTGTATGTGAATTTTGCTTATTTAGTGTCGGAAAAATGCTTATTTCAAAGCGTATCAGAAATTTCCACTGTAAGTCTGCACACACTTCTTTTTGGAGACGAGACTCTCAATCTTGCCGATAACGAGAAAATATTTTCAGCGGTTCACTCATACATTGTTGACACTAACCGTTCTAGAAGTTGAATCACCTTTGATTCTCTATTCCTGCTTTTAAAATCATACGCAACGTTAGAATACAAAGTTTTCTGTTTAAAATTATGTTTTACCTGAACATTTGTATGTTGGTGGCACTCCACGTCTCTCTCTCTCTCTCTCTCTCTGTCTCTCTCTCTCTCTCTCTCTCTCTCTCACACACACACACACACACCGAGTTGACCATATTTTGTTGCAATTTTTTATATTGTTAAACTTCTGAGATTGACGTGACTCACAGAAGAGGAACTTAATAAGCTAGCAGCTTTCGTTCCAATCCTTTTCACGCAACTTTAATTTTCAGAATATTACCATGTATGTAAATATTATACTGAATAAAATATGTTTAAACTAAACTAAAAATGCGGAAATCACTTCGGCAAATGGAGAAAAATGCTAAGAATAACTACTTTCTCTATTTGCCGTGAACAATATCGCCTATTTCTACTAGTTTGCTCTAATTCAAAGTTCCATTTGAACTAATTTTTCTTTTTTTTTTTTAAAGCCAGACGGAAATTTTCAGCATCTGTTAACCCTTAAGCTGCTGATCGCGACCCACTGACCTTTTGCGGACAGTGTAGATCAAGATCAGACTGCACAGAACGTGCAGTCTGATCTTTGATCTACACAGTCCGATACGGTATTTTCTTTCCGGTGAAATCAACTTTGAAACGGCAACGTTTTGGTTTTTAGTACTGAGTAGAAATTTGCGCTTCATTTATTCAGCAGCTTAAGTGTTAAGCGTGGAACCGAGCCTCGCGTCGGGTTCAATGGTGTTTCAGTTATATCGGCACGAAAGCTCACCTTTTCATGTGTTTCTTCGTTTTCGCAATAGTCTTGTGACATAGATTCATTTACCTAACCTACTTCGTGTTGATTATCTTCATATATATCTTGGTCCGTACCTGACGACAATATTTTAGACATGTCCAAATTCAAAGCATCTGCAGACGACAAATTAAATGTTACTCGAAACATAAAATTTGACTTTCAAAGGGTGAAAAACATTGTCAGAAAAAGGGGAAAATGCTGGTTACATAAAATATGACTTTCAAAGGGTGAAAAACATTGTCAGACAAAGAAAAAAATGCTGGTTGCCAGCATTCAACAGCCTTCTTCTTCGCTTTCGTTAAAACTCGGGATTGCTTAGGAAAGGGTCCAATGGGTATTTCCATTGCTTGCCTTTTCTTCCTTGAGGTACGCAGTGAATTCTTGATACAATTATACGAGCCGTGTGAAAAGAAGGCTTATTGCATCTGCACAAAAAGTATCGACCCGTCTCAGTGTGCGCAATCCGCGAAACCTTTTGCTGTTTGTAACTTGTCTGCATGTCCAAGAACCACTCTTCCTTCAGAATCAGTCATTCGGCTAAATGGATTTTAAGAGTCCCTAAATATGTGGATAACCTGTTTGGTAAAATGGGTCATGGAGATGCATTAAGCTCCCCTTTGTCAGAGCATGGCTCGATTACTATTGATTAAACGATTGCAGTTAATCAAATTACGGAAGCGACTTTTTGTAAATCCTTAACCCTTTCCCAAACGACAAATTTTGGACTGGTCCAAACTGAAAGAGTTTGCAGACGACAATTTTAAATTTGATGAAAATGGCAGAAACGGTTCTCAAAAAGGGTAGAAAACACTGTGGGAAAAGGAGAAATTGCTCGTTACGAGCAATTTCTCCTTTTCCCACAGTGTTTTCAAGACTTGTACTGCAGACACGTGAAAACCAGGGCTTGTTTGGGAAAGGGTTAACCCCTACCCTGCTGCATAAAAGAAATGAAACTTTCAAACCAATAGTATAAACCCAATTTGTCCTATTTCAGAGGTATTATTTGGAGGAAATATATCTCCTTATCGGACAGAGTAGATCAAAGATCAGACTGCACGTTCTGTGCAGTCTGATCTTGATCTACACTGTCCGCAAAAGGTCAGTGGGTCGCGGTTAGCAGCTTAAGGGTTAATCAAAACACATTTAAAACAAAACCCGTTATTATCTTCAATACAGACCTATAAAAAAAATTCTGGCTCAAATACAAATTAGCTATACTCTGGCAAAAGCGCGTTTAATGCATCTCCGTGAAGCATAATACCAAGCAAGTCATCACATAATTATGGATCCATAAAATCCATTTTGTCGAACAGACGACTGAAACCTGAGGTAGAATGGTCCATGGACATGCAGAAAATTCACCATGTTTTTAAAAGCCTTCACCGTCAGGATCGTTAAAATTCGGGATTGTATGGGAAAGGGTTAAAGATACACCCTTAATGCCAGAGAGAAAAAAAAAACTTGAAAGTGTGTAGATATTGCTCAGAATTTAGTCATCTGTGTAAACACCGATAAATTACCAATATATATGGTGTAAGGGACAGAGAAACTCAATCCAACCTGCCCTCATTTAAAACCGGAAGCGACAACAATGTTTTCTTTGAAGGCCCCCAGAAATTGAAATGCATTTTCTATCCGTCGTAATCAGTGCAATCTTGCAACCGTCAGGGGCAACATTTGGCATGACGATACAAGATTAATTACAGAAGAATAATTATAGTTTGATAGATTACGGTTGAAATGCATTAAAAACTGGCTAAAAACGAGTATAGATGTATCTTTAAAACTCGGGATTGTATGAGAAAGGGTTAACATTTAGCGATTACGTAGTGTTTGTCTGGCTTGTCTCATTTCCTCTTTGTTGCGGTTGCAGCCGTCCCTTAAAGCTGCAATATCGGCCAATAGTAAACAATAGGGGATGGTACAATACTGTTAAATTTAAATCGTATCATTTAAAAGTATGCAACTATTGTGAGAATGATGATCTGTTATTTTATCGTTAGTTCAAGTGTTAGCCGCTGGTAGCAAAATGAACTTCAAAACTGGGTCAAAAGTTGCCAGGTCCCTCTTTCTTTTATTCACTTTTCACCTGGTTTAAAAAGATTATTTTTCTGTCAGCGACTAACACTTGGCCCGATCTTACAATAACAGATTGTCATCTTCACAATAATTTCCATTCTTATAAGATGGTATGTTTTAAATTTAGACGCATTTTAACACTCGCATTGTATACTTTTGGCTGCTACTGTGACTTTAATTTGAAACAGAAAAAAAAAAGTGTTGTATATGACACGTATCGGCCTTCGTAGCATGGCATGCAAGAATTTGACAGTAACTTGGGACGTCTTTAATAGTAAAACGATACGACATCCTGAAGCGGGGACATAACATAATACAATGCTCCCATCTATTGAGCCTGACAAGAGAAAAAAACAAGGTGTCATATAGATCCATATGTACCTTGTTCTGTGAAAAGGAGGCTTAATGCATCTGCAAAAAAGTTTCGACCCATGTCAGCCTGCGCAGTCCGCGCAGGCTGACATGGGTCGAAACTTTTTTGTAGTTTGTAAATTTTACGCATGTTCAAGGACCGTTCTGCCAAGCCCCGTAGCTCAGTCGGTAGCGTACAGGACCTTGAGAACAGGAGGTCGCTGGTTCGATCCCCGGGCTTGGCCAATTTCTTTCCGAGGATTGATGATAGTCATTGCGACAAGATTCATTCCTCTCTCACCGCTGACCATTGTTTCGACACGATGGTTATGTGGGAAGGCAGCCAGTGGCTTGGAAAGAATATTGTGCGGGGTACTGGTAAAAGAAACTCCAGGAAAGCATGGATGGGTGCACTGGCCGCCGTGATATAACTGAAATAATGTTGAAAACGGCGTTAAACACCATACAATCAATCAATCAAGGACCATTCTACCTCCACATCTAGTCCATGGTCAGACTAAATCGATATTTTGGATCCCTTATTGTGAGATGTCTTGCTTGGTATAATGCATCTCGGAGATGCATTAAACACCCTTTTCGCCAGAGCATGGCTCATTTTTATATATCCTCCCATCTTCAAGTTTTGACAGGTCATTTCTCTCAAGGTAGAAAAAGTATCATCTTTTCTAGAAAAATTCATAACAAGAAATATTTTTAATTTTTTTTTTGAAAAAGATAGACGATGTAAAAGATAGTGGAATATGAATATTGAAACTCTTTTGTGGCTCAATATGAAGTCAAATAATGAAAAGTAATCTCACGAGCAATTTCCTCTTTTTCCTCACTGTTTCCCCCCCATTTTGTTGAGAAGACGGATAGGGTTATAGAGTAACGCCTATGAAAATATTAAATTTCCAAATAGCACAAGAAAAGAATGATTCTCCACTACATTATTTTGCTATTGTATGAATCAAGGCTTGGGGTATCGATAAGCAGTAGCAACGCTTGTTAATAGTGGTTTCATATATGTGTAAGCAAATATGCCAGCAGGAACCCGCCGAATAAACATTTATACATTTTTGACCAATCGCAAATTACCATCTATTCATTCTTTGTCAGGACCAAGAACTAGGTCAAAAGTCAGCGCATTCAGCTAACGCTGAAAAAAAATTAAAGTGTTACTGTATGATTTCAGTGACAGATCTAAAATTCGAAAACAATTGAGACCAGTGCGAATAACCCTTACCTTTTTATTTCATACTTTTCGGTAGTTTATCGGGAAATAATGGTGGATTATGGTTTGATAATTTCACCGTTTCGACCAGTAAATTTACCAATTGATAAACTCACTGGTACGAAGATATACCGAGAGCTCTCCTCTACTTCGCAGGTCGCAACAAAAAAGGGGTTAGAAGCATGAAATAAACAGAATATTTGTGGGGGTTTTTTTTGTGTAAAAGATCGAAATTTATTTCATATGGCGTGCAACACACACAAAAAGGGGCCTTCGGGCATATGCGTAAAAGTGGGTCGTCCCCGATCAGCCTGTGTAGTCTATGACTATAATCCGAGACGACACTTCCCGTTTTTGTGCGATTTTCTGTTTCACGAAAGTCTGCTGTACGGAAAAAAATGTTATGTAGTTGTAAAGTGCCATCTCGGATTAGACTGCGCGGACTGCGCAGGCTATTCCGGGAAGACACTTTACGCAAATGTCCGAAGGTCTCATTTCGCATGTTGCAGACCATATGGTAATATTTTCACTCGTGGCTGCGCCACTCGTGAAAATATTACCGATAATGCTCACTCGATGGAATAAATTTCGATCTTTCACGGAAAAAAAAAACAAATATCCTCTATACCATACAGTCCCTTAATGACCCTGGGGAAGGAGCCCTTCCAAAACATTGTGGGAAAAATGAGAAAATGCTGGTAACTAGCATTTTCTTCTTTTCCCACAGTACCTTCTACCCAGTCAAAGCAAAGTTCCTTCATTAGAGTCACATCTAAATTGCCGTCTGCAAATTCTTTCAGTTGGAAAAATCTACATTTTTGTCGTTTGGAGAAGAATAAATACGAGTTATAGATGAAAGTAGTTGAACTATCCCCACATGTCTCGCGGCAAGTGTCTTCTGTATTTGTATTGGGGTTTAGCTCCGTTTTTGACAGCTTACTTCATATCACGGCAGTCAGTGCACCTACCCATGTGTTTCCCGGCTTTCTCACACTGGTACTGGCACAACATTCTTTCTAAGTCACTGGCCACTTTTGTCACATGTGTCAGAGGTGAGAAGCGAAAAGCTACCGGAAAGAAAAGTTTGCCTCAACTAGGTAGCGAACTCGCCACCGGTAGGTCACGAGTCAGATATACTAGCAACTGAGCTATCTGGCCGGGCCTCTCGGCAAGTGGTGCGAAACAAATGCTACATCGAGAATTGCTTGTCGATTGAATGCAGTTTTACACCGTGTTCAACATTATTTCAGTCATATCACGGCAACAGCTTACATATTCATGCATTCCTTGGTATCACCAGCTCTAGGCTAGGGCCCTAAAGTGCCTTAACCGAGGCCACAACCATCATGAACCAGTGCTTTGCAATGAGGCTCGAAACCGGGATATCTAGGCAAGTAACGAGTCCTACACTTTATCACTGACAAACCCAGGACCTAAGTACTTCCAGTGAGGCTCGAACCTGGGATATCTAGGTTACGTGTCCTGCATTTAACATTGAGCCACGAAGAATCCCTGAATTTGTTAATCAACATCATTTCTCTGTAAAGCCTAAATGAACTAAACACAAGGTTTATGAAGCTGTCATTTCAGACGAAACTCATGGACACAAAAAGTCTGTGTATGAGGGTAGGGGGTTACCAGCATTTTCTCCTCTCACAATTTTTTCAAAGGTCTTCTTCCTCGGGGTCGTTAAAACTCAGCATTGTGTGGTAAATTGTTAAGGGTGTTGAAGAGGCGGGGTTGGGGAGTAATCGAATTCTTAAAGAAAAGGTGATTATCGCAATGGCAAAAAAAATCAGTTATGTAACCGGAATAACGAACGCATAAAAGAGAGGGATATTGTATGGTTGTATGGTGTTTAATGCCGTTTTCAACATTATTTCAGTTATATCACGGCGGCCAGTGCACCTATCCATGCTATCCTGGAGTTTCTTTTACCAGTACTTCGCTCAATATTATTTTCAAGCCACTGGCTGCTTTCCCACATAACCATCGTCGAGACGATGGACAGCGGTGAGAGAGGAGTGAATCCTGTCGTAATGACTATCATCAATCCTAGGAAAGAAATTGGCGAAGCCGGGGATCGAACCAGCGACCTCCTGTTCTCAAGTCCTGTAACATGCTCTGTGAAAAGTGAGTTTGATACATTTGCAAAAAGTATCGACTCAGGTCAGCCTGCGCAGTCCGCGCAGGCTGACCTGGGTCGATACTTTTTGCTTTCTATAAATTTTCTGCAATTCAAAGGACCAGCGTATACCTCATGATTCAGTGAGAGGTTAAAAAGGGATTTTATTGACACAGAATACTGTAATGACTTGTTTGGTATTGTACAGCACAGAGATGCAATAAACCCCCTTTTTACCAGAGCATGGCTCAAACGCAAGAAGCTGTGGCAAGGAGGAGAAATAGAAAGACGGAAAATCACTTGGTGGAAATAGAAACAGCTAAAAAGAAAGTAAGACAGACATATAAAGCGTGGTACCTTATGTATTCACGTAAAAAGAATCTTACCTAAACCATTGCAAAGATAGAAATTCCAATTTATCTGGTTTTTTTTTTATATCTCGTCAGTGGAATTAGACGTTTTACTACGAAATCCGCAAGTTTTATTTGACAATTATATTGCAATTTTTCGTCCAATTCACATTTTGTTAATAACAAGCGTATATGAAATTTCAAGGGTCCCTGCTGTGGACATAAAGGCCGATATCACCCTTAGTCCCACTCGTCACAACTCGGTCGATTCCGTACCTACATCTAACTTGATCACCGGATCACCCGATGTTTGCCGAATGCCTTAGTCCCTTTCGCACACATACGTAAATAAAATCTGTGACTGTACTTATGAAATTTGAGTCCATGCTCAACTAAGTTTGTGCTCTAACTTAAACCCTTTACCGAATGACAAAATTTTAGTCCAAATTGAAAGCATTTGCAGACGACAAAATACACGTGAGTGAAAAATTGAAATTAGTTTTAGATAGGGTTCAAAAACATTGTGGGAAAAGGAGAAAATGCTGGTTACCGGCATTTTCTCCTTTTCCAACAATGTTTTCAAAAGGCTTCTCTTTCAGGGTTGTAGGGATTGTGTGGTAAAGGGTTAAACCCTCATTTAAGCTTCAGACAGTATAAACATTTAAAATGAAAATTTTGATTTAACAGGCAGAAACAAGGAAAAGCTCTAAAGCTCAGGGGGTCAGGCATGGCTCACTGGTAAAGTGTTGGACTCGTGACCTTGTGACTCCGAGCTCGAGCCTCACTGAATTCACTGGGCTTTCAGTGGGAGTGTCCTTGGGCAAGACACTTCAGAGCCCTAGCCTAGTCCTGGTGAAACCCAGGAAATACATGAATTTGTGAGCTGTCGCCGTGATATGACCGAAATAATGTTAAAAGCGGCGAAAATCACCAATCAATCAATCAATCAATCAATCAATCAATCAATCAAAAGCTCAGAAGCTACTCCATGAGACTAAATTTATACAAGTTTGAACTACAGCATATTCAAAAATAGGAGACGTTACTCTATATAGTTGAGGCCATTTTGGAACAGCAAAATTCTTATTCTTGACAAGTGTGAGGGTTAAAAAAGTTTTTTTTTTTTAATTTTATTCACTCGGTTGAAAGTCCTTTTGTACCGAAATAAAGACTCAATGCGAGATATTCTTTTAAACTTTTTTTGTCAGTGTAAAAATATCTGTACAAAAGGGCAAAATATAAGGTCGAATCTCACCGGATGTAAATACGTGTTTAACCCCTAGGCTTTTAAGCGCGACTCGATGACCTTTTGCGGACAGTGTAGATCAAGATCAGACTGCACAGAACGTGCAGTCTGATCTTGGATCTACACTGTCCGATAGGGAGATAATTTTCAAACAAAAAAGAGAAGAAGAGGAAAAAATAAAAACTAATAATAATAACTTTTAAATAGCAATATTTGGGGTTTTACTGTCGGCTCGAAAGTTTCATTGAACTAATGTAGCAACTAAAGATTAACGTAACCCTAAGTTCGTATTCAATATGTATGTCCAAGTGTGAGTGTGGGCACCTGTGTCTGTGCGTGCATGTCCGTAGACAAGAATGCTGCGCGCGTGTGTGTTTTTATCGAAGGCCTTATTGTAAATAAGTAACTGATTATGCTGCTGTTATAATGTGTGATGATATCTTAATAAGCTACCTTCGTTCAATAAAAGTTTCTGACCCATAAAAGAATTGCTGACGAGGAGTTTTTCATTGAATTTCGTCAAACCACACCTCGTATTATCTCAATTACAGAGATACTTGAGATACTGTGGAGAAAATAGGATATACTACGGAGAAAATAGGATATACATGTACATGCAGTGCATGATTTTGTTTTTAGGTCTATTTTCATATGAGAAACAGTGAGGATTTTCTGTTTGTTTCTTTAAATTGTGTATCATGCAGCCTTTTAAGGAATGATGACAGACCCATCGCCTTACAACTGAGCGAGGGAAGAATCAAGAAATATATTGGTATGACGGGAAAATGATATTTGATTTCAAGCTACATGTAGTAACAACTGAAACCAGAAATTGTGTTTTTTTCTTACTATGTTCTTGGTTGTTCGATTGTTGCAGTCAATTTGGCAAAGAAGACGTATTTGAAAAAGGAAAAAAAAAAAACACACAGAGAGAAATTGAGAGAAAAAAATGGTTCTGTAATTTTTGTAATCTTAAGACACAACTAGCAGTGCTACATCTTTACTAACTTATGATAACTGTCGTAACGATAAATGCATTTTAAGGTAGTGACAAGATCACATGATTTATGGGTTTGCTACCTGCGCTGGTTGCTATATCATTTATGTGGGTCTGTTGCCAGGGAAGCTATTGGATCATTTTATTTGCTGGTCTGATACCTAGTGTTGCGGCCGAGCCCCGGTAACTCAGTCGGTAAAATACAAGAACTTGAAAACAGGAGGTCGCTGGTTCGATCCCCGGCTTCGCCAATTTCTTTCCGAGGACTGATGATAGTCATCGCGACAAGATTAATTCCTCTCTCACCGCTGATTAATGTTTCGACGATGGTTATGTGGAAAAGCAGCCAGTGGCTTGGAAAGAACATTGTGCGTAGTACCGGTATAAGAAACTTCAGGAAAGCATGGATAGGTGCACTGGCCGCCGCGATATAACTGAAATAATGAAGAAAACGGCGTCAAACGCCATACAGTCAATCTATCAATCAGTACCTAGTGTTGCGACGAATATTTTTTCTGTAGAGTCAAATTCGGTTTAGAAAATGAATAAACCCACAAAACAGAATACAGTACTGTAAAACAGCGAGATTTCCACTTGACCATCAAAGAACTGAACTCTATGTTTACATTTCGAATCAATACAACTTTGTGCTTCCTACCACCTCATTCAAAAGTCTCAAACGACTCTTTCATACTTTACCACACAAGCCCGAGTTTTAATGATCCTGAAAGAGAAGACTTTTGAAAACATTGTGGGAACAGAAGAAAATGCTGGTAATCAGCATTTTCTTCTGTTCCCACAATGTTTTCTACCCTGTCAAAGACAGAAATTATCTTTAGAGCTACAGTGAATTTGTTGTTTTCAGCTTGATCACGTCAAAAATTTTGTTGTCTGGAGTTAATTTGTCAGAACAATTATATAGATAAACACCTTTCAGAGCATCTGGGTCCGTATTCACCAACCGTTCTCAAGAACGTTCTCGGTCTTATTCTCCATGATTTTCTAAATTTGAAAGTAGCATAACCTCCGATTGGCTAAACCAAATGGTTTAGCCAATCAGAAGTTGTGTTACTTTCAAATTCAGAAAAACCTGGAGAATAAAGACTGAGAGCGTTCTTAAGAACGGTTGGTAAATACGGACTCTGATATCGTTGTACTTGCCTCTAAACTGAAAATGGCTGTTGGGGTTATTCGGGGCCCGAAGGGCTAACAGTAACGTAAATAAAGCACTGACCGCCACACCGTGAGCTTGTTTGACCACTTGAAAATTTATTTGAACGGGCTCTGTTTAAATTTCGTTTTATTTGATCAGATCATTGATTTTCATTTTTTACTAAAATTTACCATAATCTAATATTTGACCCGTGTCAAAATCGTTCCCTGTGTTAATTTAGTGGTGGAAAGTAAAAGACATTGTACAAACACTTGACGTGCCTTTTTTTCAGCTACACTATGTCTACCTCTGTCGAAGTTCAAGTGCACTGATGGAGCCCTGTTTTACGGAAAAAACTTTAAGATACATTTATACTCGTTTTCAGCCAGTTTTTTTTTTTTTTTTTAACCCATTTCATCATTATTTTATCAAACTATAATTATTTTATCAAACTATAATCATCCTTGTATCTTCATGCCAAAGGTTGCAAGGTTACATAGATTACGGTCGATAGAAAATGGATTTCATTTTCTTGGGACCATCAAAGAAATCGCTGTTGTGAGGTTTCCGGTTTTAAATCGAAGATTTCCGATCTATGAATTTATCCCTTGCCTCTTTACCAAACAACAAAATTTTAGACTGGCCCAAATTGAAAGCATTTGCAGACGACAGAATAAATGTAGCTGAAAAATTTAAATTTGTTTTGGAAAGGGTAAGAAACATTGCGGGAAAAGGAGAAAATGCTGGTTACCAGCATTTTCTCCTTTTCCCACAATGTTTTCAAAAGGCTTCTTTCTCAGGGTCGATAAAAGTCAGGATTTTGTTGTAAAGGATTACACAATGTATAATTATCAGTAATTGATCTATGTTTACAAAGCTAACTAAATTTAGAACCAGTCTACAGTCTGTAAATTTTTTACATCGTTTTCTTTTTTCTCTCTTGTTGTAAGGGTGTATCTTTAAGTCTCTAATTTTACTGAAACTCGTTAACTGACCCAGCTTCTGAGTTAAGCTGGGTTCGTATTTGAGACGCGTTTCACTAACATTACAGACATTAATTATGTTCTCAAATCCTGAGTTGACATAACGTTTCTGACTCGACTCAGCAATACAAAATAGTGCCTTTAGTCATCTTACTAACTTAAGTCCATTATTTGACTGAGTTGTGTTTAAAACGTTGCGTCACCTCGGGATTTGAGCACGTTACCAAAGTCTGTCAATGGTACTGAAACGCATCTCAAATAATGAACTCAACTTGAGTCAGAAACGGAGTCAGCGAATTTGACTAAAATACCGGTAAGAGACTTAGGTTTTCTTTCTCACATACAGCTCACATACAGCCGAGCCATGCTCTGTGAAAAGGGGGTTTCATGCATCTGAAAAAGTATCGCCCCAGGTCAGCCTGCGCTGTCCGCGCAGGCTGACTTGGGTCGAAACATTTTTGCTATATGTAAATTTTCTGTATGTCAAATGACCAGTCTACCTCAGGTATACGCTTGATATATGGAAATGCATTGGATCCCCTTTTGTAGTCGCACGTGGACTTTCAATTCGGTATTTTGCTATTTATGCCAAGGGAAGTAACTGTACTAAAGTAAGTATACCAAAGCCACTTCCTTGTTCATAGATTGGTTACCTCCCCTGATACAGCAAGCGTATAGGGAACGGTACAGGCTACTAAAAACGGGCAGAATTCTGCCCGTCTATTCTGTGATATATGTACATGTAGCCCAATGAAAAGCAAGGACACAATAGCCTGTGCCAGTTGTAATATGTATATCTACAACGGGGACCAGTCAAACTTGTTCATGGAATAACCAAGTATATATCAAATACATAGTGCACACTTAGCTCCCGTATGAAATGACACGCTCTCCCAATCTGTATTACTCTTTCGAAGTAATATTTCATCTAATGATCATATTTATAACGATTACATTCGTATTTTACCATTTTAGATTAGCAAAATGTTTGATAGATAAGATCGCGCGTTTTGTACAGTCTGATCTTGATCTATGCCGTTCGAACAAGCCCCGGTTTTCGCCTATGTTGCTGCAAAATTTGATAATCCGAATTTCCTAATATGTTTATACGTCTGTAGTATTGATCAAGTAAAGTCTCATTTGTTAACCCTTTACCACACGACAGAATTTTAGATTTTTCCAAACCCAAAGCATATTCAAATGCCAAATTAAACGTGTTTGAAATTGTGGTAGTAGCCTTTGATAGGATAGAAAACATTGTGGGAAAAGGAGAAAATGCTGGTTACCAGCATTTTCTCCTTTTTCCCACATTGTTCTCAAAGGTTTTCTTTCTCAGGGTCGTCAAAAGTCGGAATTGTGTAGTAAAGAATTAAACGACCGCCTAAATGAAATATGCAAAGCAATACACCCCTTCTTCTTCGATTGGAGACATATTATTCAAGGAAAAGGCGCATGCAAATAAGGGAAGTTAGTAGGATTTGGGGTTACTTAGCAACAACACCAAAAGCAAAACTCACGTCCTGTATTACCTCCTCGGCCACCGAGACGGGGCAGCCATCGTCCGTCATGTCCGCCATTGCCGTCTCCCCTCCGTCCCGATTGAAGAACTTGTCGACGTCAGATGCCAGAGACGTTTGTAACAGCTCTATATATTCTGTCTCCGCCTCCAGTTCTCCAACCACCTTAGAACTGATATCGCCGTCTCTGAAAGAGGAAAAAAAAGTGAAAGAATGATTTCTAATTCTGTGTTCTTTATTTGTTTGTTTAAATGATTTTTTACGTCGCTTTCGACATTCTGCGCGCATGTTTAGCAAGTAGTATCATTAACAGCCAATTTCATCAATATTACAGCGATAGCTCACTTATTCATGTCTTTTCTTGGTTTCGCCTATGCTTGGCTTGGGCATGGCAGCGCCTTGCCTAGGGACAGTCCCTTGTCGCCAGCGCTGCTATTGGGAATGGATCTAAGAATTCCCAGATTAAAATCCAGTGCGACTATGCTTGCCTCTCTTGACATTCTTTTACGCATAACATTCTTTCCACGCAACTGGCTGCTTTCACCTATAATCAGTAACTAAAGTTCGAGAAGAATTGACAAATCGCTATGACTTTACCAAATCCTCAGAAGAAATTTGGCTGATCTGTAATTTGGCCTAACAACCTTTTTGTTACAAGCCTAACAGTTAACCCTTGTCCTGCTAAATTAGTGGAATGAAACGTTCAACCCGACACAAAAAATCCGAATAATGCTATTTAAAACATTTCTTAGAAAAAAAAAAAAATCTCCCCATCGGACAGAGTAGATCCAAGATCAGACTGCACGTTCTGTGCAGTCTGATCTTGATATACACTGTCCGCAAAAGGTCAGTGAGTCGCGCTTAGCAGCCTACGGGTGAATCGCTGATCTAAGCTTTCGCTTGACAAACTTTTCAACAAAGGGAGGTAACCAATACACGGAAAACTTTCGCAACAAATGTTACGTCTATATGCCTCTTCTCGCGGTTTGAAATGTTTTCGTCAGTTCATTCGCTTTGAAAAACTTGTAGTTTTACCACTACTTACGAGTACAAAGAAATTGTTATAAATAATAATCTTTATCTTTTTTATTTGAAATAATCAAAGGAGCCTATACTTGTTTTGTATCCCTTATTATATTTTAGATTGATAAATTGTGTATGAGCCATGTTTTGTAAAAAGAGCTTTTAATACATCTGCAAAAAAGTATCGAGAAAAAAAAATATATATATATATTCTATTTATTTCATGCTTCTAACCCCTGTTTTGTTGGAACTTTCATCAAAATCCAGTGCAGTTTTTTTCGGTAATTCCCCTTGGCGTACCCCCATCACATAACAACGCATTACAATGTTACGTAAAGCGCGAGAAATACGGCGTAAATTACGTCATATTCCCTCCATTTGAATGGCACGCGCTGATTACCCCAGTAACTAGGGCAAGGGAACTACTGTTTCCACCTTCAATTGAAGAGTTAGAATAGATGACATCGGTATTTTTTTCAGGTCGTAACCATGAAATATCAAAGCATAATCCACCATTATTTCTCGATAAACTACCGAAAAGCATGAAATAAAAGAAGGTATCTTACTTCATGATGTCGTAAATCGAGTTGATCTTCTCCCCGATCTTCATCCCACTTTTATCCAGTGCCGGTAAGTTGATATATTCGTGAAGCAGGGCAGCAGCCGATGCGTGGTTGTCATCATTGACGGCTGACGTTGCTGCCGTAAGTGGGTGCCCGTAAAATGCCCGGATATCGTCCGGCGGTCCGTCTGCTGATGACGACACGACGTCCGTCTCGGCATGTTTGCCGTCTGCCGTGTTGTTGTTACTGTCGCTGTTTTCTGGTCCATTGGTGTCGGGTTCGGTCTTTAGCTCCTCTCTGAAAGGAAAAATAATTGTTGACGTTAAAATAACGTAGCCTTTTACGACCTTTACGATGTAGACTTTTACGACATGTGAAAACTGTCTGTATCTGATTAACTCTTTACCAGACGACAAAATTTCAGACTTGATTATATTTAAAACATTTACAGACGACAAATTAAATGTGCCTCAGATCATGGGATCTGTCTATGAAAATTTAGAAAACTTTGTGGGAAAAGGAGAACATGCTGGTCAAAAGCATCGTCTCCTTTTACCACATTTTTTTCTCAAAAGCCCTTTTTCCTCGAGGTCGTTAAAACTGGGGATTGTTTGGTAAAGATTTTAAATTATTACGTCCTGAAAATGAATTTTCGCTCGACAGTAGACTACGTTAAGAAAAAAAAAAAAACACACACACACACACACACACATTCTGTGGAAATACGAGGGACACTTTTTAAGTTCGTAGAGTAGGGCGGTCTTTTTAAAACCGCTTGAAATATCAAAATTTTATTTATCTAAGACCTTCGAAATAGGCCCCGTCTGCCTCCACACACATTTTACACCGATCTACCCATTTCCGGAACGCCGCCCGGTAGTCCTCTTTAAGTACATGTTGCAGACACTGGTAGACTGCACTGCCTATACCACAACGGGATTCAAAACGGTGCCCTGCCAGCATTTCCTTTAGTCTTGGGAACAACCAAAAGTCACAGGGGGACAGGTCAGGACTGTATGGGGGATGATCTAAGACATCGAGCCCAGATTCTTTCAGATATTCCTGTACCGTAGCGGATTTATGGGCCGGTGCGTTATCATGGAGTAATTTGATGCCGCGGACACCGGTGCGCGGTCTGCGTTTCTGATAGAAATCAACAAGTTGAGTAAGAACACTTTCTCCGTAAAACTTTCCAGTGACAGAACTACCTTTCGGGACTGGAATTTGAAGGACTGGACCTTTCGAATCAAAGAATATCGCATATAACATGCGATTTGATGTTTTGCAACGGCGTGCAATGACAGGTCTGTCGCCCTCAGATGAAACCCAAACCTTATTTTTAGCCTTAGAATCGGGTTGAAAATGATAGATCCAGGTTTCATCACCTGTAACTATCTCTTCCAAACGACGTGGGTCACATTTATCATATTTTTCTATAACTTGCGATGCAAGTCTAACCCGACTTTGTTTCTGCTCGTCAGTGAGCAAATGGGGCACCCAGCGCGCCCAGATCTTACGTAGCCCAAGTCGTTCACGTAAGATCTTCAAAACACTTGACGAATGAATGCCACTTAATTCTTCTATCTCTTGCACGGTATAACGTGCGTCTTCCTCAATCAACGTTTTCACAGTAGCAACGTTCTTTTCCGTCAAAACGGAAACCGGCCTACCCACCCGAGGGTCATTTTCAATTGACTCCCGACCATCATTAAAACGACGTACCCACTTGCAAACTGTAGCATATTTTAAAGCACCATTCCCATAAACCTTTTGCAAATCAGCATGAATTTCTGTTGGCGGAAACCCGAGCTGTGCTCGAATCTTACAATATACCCTCTGTTCAGAGATTTTTCCATCCATATTGAACGCTATATTTTACTATAGTGTATAAAACCATGTGTTGAAAATACCCAGCGCAGCGCGCACGTGGACCTCGTGCGCCGCATACCGTGACACCGTTCGAGAGAGGAATGATTATGCAAGTTCTGTGTAAAAAATCGTGCAACTTCATAATCGCGTTAAAAAGTTATAGGCTTACTCTACGAACTTAAAAAGTGTCCCTCGTATAATGAACGCAAAGCGTAGTCTTTGATCTACACTGTCTGCATTATTGGTAACATCGAAGATATTAAATCAGCGTATCAGTTGATCTTATCTTCACCCGTGGAAGAAGGTTGGGTTTATATACCGGTGCATGCGAGCCATGCTCTGGAAAAAGAGGGCTTAATACATCTCAGCGATGCATGATGCCAAGCAAGTCATCACATTATAATGGATCCATAAAATCCAGTTCTTGTAACAACCGACTGAATTATCAGGTAGACTGGTCCTTTGAGCTGCAGAAAATTGACCAACACAAAAACGTATAGACCCAGGTCAGCTTGCCCGGAATGCACCGGCCGACCTGAGTCGATACATTCCCCCCCCCCCCCCATATGCATTAAGCCCCCATTTCACAGAGCACGGCTCATGTACTCTTCGCTGAAAGAGTTAAAAAGCAGAGCTATAGTCGAATGCTTGTGGGTCTACATTGTACGGATGCTTTCTTCTGGTTCCGGTCGAACGCATTTGAGCTATGCAATGGCAAAAGGGGGTTTAATGCATCTCCGTGATGCATTACACAAAGCAAGTCATCATATAATTATGGATCCATTGAATTCCTTTTGTCTGACAACAAACTGGTCTTTCTGACATGCAGATAAACGACCAATAGCAAAAAAGTTTCGGCCCAGGTCAGCCTGCGCGGGCTGCGCAGGCTGACCTGAGTCGATACTTTTTTTTTGTAGATGCATTAAGCCCTCTTTTCACAGAGCATGCCCTTCGGCATAAATTTGCGGGTCCATTTCGGCCAAGAGCATTAATATTAAAGATCTTCTCCACACCACACCAATTATCGACCCCCGAGTCTATAATTTGGACTTCATTAAAATGTGTCGTGCTGATAGCTGAAACCAGTTTCGATTCGACACCTGAACTGGGAGGTAAATCGAAAGTTGGCTTCTCCGAAAAAAAAAAAATTACAAGTATTGCAAAATGTTCAAGGATTTTTAACACTGAACCAAACAATCCGGTGTCATGTTTGGTGCTGGTTTTCATGTGTGTTTTTTTTTACATAAAAAAAGCAAGGCTTCAAGTTTTTCCTCAAATACCGACGACTGGGGTGGTGATACGACGATGCATTTCGCACGTTAAAACCCTTCACTACACTCTACAGAGTTTAAACGACCTTGAAGGATTGACTGATTGATTGTATGGTGTTTAACGCCGTTTACAACATTATTTCAGTTATATCAGTGGCCAGTGCACCTATCCATGCTTTCCTGGAGTTTCTTTTACCAGTACTCCGCACAATATTCTTTCCAAGCCACTGGCTGCTTTCCCACATAACCATCGCCGAAACAACGGTCAGCGTTGAGAAAGGAATGACTCCTGTCGCGATGGTTATCATCAATCCTAGGAAAGAAATTGGCCAAGCCGGGGATCGAACCAACGACCTCTTGTTCTCAAGTCCTGTACGCTACCGACTGAGCTACGAGGGCTTGGCTACCTTGAAGGAAGAAGGCTTTTGAAAACATTGCGGGAAAAGGAGAAAATGCTGGTAACCAGCATTTTCTCCTTTTCCCGCAATGTTTTCTACTCTTTCAAAGAAGTTTTTCATCATTTGAACCAAGATTAATTTGTCGTCTGTAAATGTTTTGAATAAAAAAAAAAAAAGCCCAAAAATTTGCCCGTTTGGATAAAAGATTCAGAAAATTAAAGCAGGATTGAATTATAAGTTGAAAGTGAATAGAATACTTGCGTCAAAACACCATAGTTGTTAACCTTTAGAGAAGCTAAATTACTAGATAGGAGCCGTGCTCTGTGAAAAAGGGGGCTTAATGCATCTCCATGAGGCACTGTACCAAGCAAGACATCACATAATTATGGATCCATAAAATCCACTCTGTCCAACAACTGACTAAATCATGAGGTAGACTGGTCCTTGGACAACTGACAAAGTTGTCGGTCCAGGTCAGCCTGCGCAGTCCGCGCAGGCTGACCTGGGTCGATACTTTTTCGCAGATGCATTAAGCCCTCTTTTCACAGAACATAGCTCAAATATATAAATAGCCATGCAGTTGTGACAAATGTGGTGAAATCCAAATACAAAAAGTATCGACTCAGTCAGGTCAGCCTGCTCTGTCCGCGCAGGCAGACCTGGGCCGAAATTTTTTGCTGTTGGTAAACTTTCTGCGTGCCAAAGGACCATTCTAGCTCATGCCTCAGCCGGTTTGGAGACAAAATGGATGCATAATTGTGTTAACTGTGCGACAACTTTCTTGGTATAATGCATGAAGCACATGCACCTATACCCCTTTTTTCGCAAAGCTCTGCTTGCATATTTTACGCCAAAAAAAGGTAAAACAAAAATGCCTAAAGATGTAACTTTAACTTAAAAAAATATCGGACAGTGTAGATCCACGATCAGGCTTTGTTCTGTGCAGCCTGATCTTGGATCTACGCTGTCCGCAAAAAACACCTTTAGATATGTCGTTAACTCTATAAAGGTAACATTATGTAATGCGTTGGTGTGAAGAAGTAGCTTGCTCCTATTCATTTCAACCTGTGCATATTTGATCCATCTCGACAATAAGATAAAAAGTACGCCCACTGAATCCGCGCCGACACCCAGTGTCTAGAATAGCAGTATGACCCGAGACTGTAAAAAAACGCGCAACATTTGAACGAAAAAGGTAACACAACTTGTAAATGTGATATTGCGCACGTCTGCTGCACAGTATTATAAGAAAAAATAAAAGGTCCGATCTAAAACGTGTTTTGTGATGTTTTTTTTTTTCAAATTATTTTCTATAGAATAGGGCGTAACTTTGCTATTTCTTTTGGAAGTATTTAGTGATTTTGACCTAATCAAGAAATGATCTATAATTCAACTCAATTCAATATCTGTATTTGTAAGAAGTACAATGCATTCAAATGTGAATACTAGGCATGTTGCCTTTTATTTCTCATAAGATTTTGTTTTTTCTTATAATTATCATTATTATTTGCTTCTCTTTTTATAAATTGCTAAGATAATTATGCATGATAACATATCAGTTTTATAACAATTCTTATTGCGTGTACTTACCATGTATTTGTGACACAAGGAACAGTATAGTTTACGTTGAATGAAGTATTGCCAATTAGGTATGGCCTCACTTATTTCTGACTTTACGAGTGAAGTTGTGTTTGAACAGGAATTGAAAAAGAGTTCACTGCCCCTGACGCAATTCTCTCTCCCTCTTTGTGCAAGCCGCTGGACATAATTTGCAGAGAAATGAACAGTATAACGCATGCTTTGTCAAGGAAATAGCATCAGAGGGTCAAAGAAATTGGTTTCCACTTTCTTTTCAATGTACCTAAACATTGCCGGTGTGACGCTATGCAAACACTCTTCATAGGGAGTAAAACACTTTACGAAGGGAGTAAAAACATTCTGCATAGGGAGTAAAATACTCTGCACAGGGAGTAAAACACTCAACGCAGGGAGTAAATACCCTGCACAAGAAGTAAAACACTCTGTTCAGGGAGTAAAACACTCTGCATAGGGAGTCAAACACTCTGCTCAGGGAGTAATACACTGCACAGGAAGTAAAACACTCTGTTCAGGGAATAAAAAACTCTGCACAGGGAGTTAAATACTCTGCACAGGGAGTAAAACACTGCACTGGGAGTAAAACACTATTCAGGGAGTAAAACAATGTGCATAGGGAGTAAATCACTCTGCCTAGGGAGTAAAACACTGCATAGAGACTGAAACACTCTGTTCAGGGAGTAAAACGCTGCACAGACATTAAAACACCCTGTTCAGTAAAACACTCTACACATGGAGTAAAACACTCTGTTCAGGGAGTAAAACACTGCACAGGGAGTAAAACACTTTGTTCAGGGAGTAAAACACTCTGCACAGGGAGTAACTGGAACTGTTCATAAACATATCGGTAATATTCTTTCAGAGAGTGTTTGAGAAAATGGTGGCATCAACACCTTACCAAACGAAAACATTTCAGACTTTGCCGAATTGAAAGTATTTGCTGACGATGAAATTCGTGTGACTTAAATGATGATATCTGGCTTTCACTGTGTAAAAAAATATTGTGGGCAAAGACGAAAACGCTACTTCCAGCATCTCCTCCTTTCAAACAATATCATTCTACCCTTTCAACAGCAGTCCCTCGTTTGAGCCATGTGTAGCCCTTAACCTGCTAAATAAGTGAAATGAAAATTTCAGGTTAATAGTAACAACCAAAATGCTGCTATTTCAAAGTTTTTTTTTCGGGGGGGGGGGTAAAAATATCTCCTTAGCGGACAGTGTAGATCCAAGATCAGACTGCATGTTCTGTGCAGTCTGATCTTGATCTACACTGTCCGCAAAAGGTCCTTGAGTCGCGCTTAGCAGCCTACAGGTTAACACAATCATTTGCAAATGTTTTTAATTTTCACAAGTCTAAAGTTTTGTATTTTGGTTAAGAGTTAAGGAAATCCCCCACTGTTGTCGAAGCCAATATTCGACTTCAAGTGAAAATAAACGGGATCCAAGCATTCACCGAAAAGATATGAGGGCCCCCGACACCGGTAAACAGATGAATTGAAAGAGCATAAAATGAAACGACATCACAACAAGGCTCAGTCTTGTGTCATTGAGTTCCGTTGTCTTGGGTATTTTAAGCCGTTTTTAGCAATTTTCAGTTATCTCAAGGCGGCTGGTAAACCTATCTAGGTGTCTCTCGGGTTTCGTTAAACAGTGTTACACACATAAATATTTCCCAGCAGCTGACTACTTTCCCACATATACAAAGCTACCAGGAATAGGATCGAGCGACATGACCGTTGCTTTCTCTTGTTATGGCGCGTCGTAAGCCTACAGAAATCCAAATGACAAAAATAAATATTCTAAACGTTTACATAAAGTATTAATTACTAAATTTTCGTTGATAAATACAACGTCATATAAATCATGCTCAAAATTCTATCTCACACACTTTAACAAGGCATAATCAGAAACGTTTATACCTCTGAATTAAGATACTTGATTAATAAATTCTAGTCAAAATGGGTACATTTTAAACCAAAAGCTACTCTAACTGTTTTTTTTTTCCCGAACACTGTAGAACAAGATTAGGATCAGCATTCACCAGTTATGCTTAATTCCATTCTTAGTCTCATCCTAGATTTAGAAAGTAACACAATTTTGGATTGGCTATACCATTTGCTTTAGCCAATCAGAAAATGGTTTAGCCAATCAGAAATGGTTTGTGTGTGTGTTCATGGACTTATTGTATGAGCCATTTGTACTTCGGAGAGGGACTTTATAAGCTTTCGTTAGCTTTCGTCCCAATCCTTTTGTAATTAATTATTACAAAATAAATATGTTTAAACTAAATGGTTTAGCCAATTAGAAAATATGTTACTTTCAAATTTAGACGAAATCACCTATTAAAAGTATTATTTCAATTGGTAGCAAGCCAGAGAAATCATGGACATTTTCTCTTCATTTTAACGGGAGTGCGACATTTCGTCGAAAACCACATTGGTCGAAAACGATCCCTAGCCCTGACCCTTATCCTAACCCAGACGAATTGTGGCTCAAATCTTCCTTCCAGACAGAGCTTTTCAAGACATAAATTTAGGAATTAAGCAATCGGTATTTTAAGACATACATAGATTTCGATGAAACACCCTTTCGACGAAATGTCGTACACCGCATTTCAACCACTTAACACACAATACCGCCTTTTAACGACCCCGTTGAAGAAGACTTTTGAAACCACAGTGGAAAAAGAAGAAAATGCTGGTAACCAGCATTTTCTTCATTTCCAGCAACGTTTTCCACTCTTTTAATAGACAAACCCTATCATTCGTCCGATACCTTTTGTTTTTTGGATGGAAGTGTGGACTGTGATCAACATGCATATACATACAAAATTGATCCCAGTGTTATCTACCCGCCCTTTATTCAGAAAGAGTAAACAACAGATACCTTCTCTGTTAACATCTTTTTCTCCCATTTTTTCCCTACTAAATTTTCCTTGTCCTACTTACTTTGTGTAATATATATTTTTGTTAACCATTGTGCTATGAATATGTTTGTATTTTATGCAAATAAAGATATGTAATGTAATTTGAGCCACATTTAAACTGTGGCATGCTAATTCAATTTTGACATGTCTAAAATATAGTCATGGAGTAAAGGGTTATGTTGTTTCGTGTAATTTCGTGGTACCGTGATAGTTTCAATATTCACGGCATGCTACTTTTTTTTCGACTTTGAATGTGCTGAGCCCAACTTTGAGAGCCTTTGGGCACAGTGTAGACCAAGATAGGGCAGTGGTTTGGGGAGAATTTTCACTGCCAAAGTCTGTATTGGGCCCTACATCGACCGGTGACTCACGAGGTCTTTTATGCACCATCGACGGTGAACCTACGTTATAGGAGTATTTGAATTTCTATTCATCGATTAAAGATATCCTTTGTTATTTATTTGACCGGTTCAAGGTTTACGTAAGGGGGAGGGGATTTAACCCTTTAACACATGTCAAAAATGTAGACTTTTCTAACCTGAAAGCACTTGCAGATGACAACTTAAATGTGGCTCAGATGATCAATTTTGTCTTTGTTAGGTTAGAAAACATTGTTGGAAAAGAAGAAAATGCTGGTTACCAGCATTTTCTTCTTGTCCAACAATGTTTTCAAAAGCCTTCCTCCCTCAGGGTCGTTAAAACTCGGCACTGTGTTGTAAAGGATTAAAAAAAAGGTAACTCGGTTTAATCTTGACTTAGCCCTTATTGACTATGATCAATTTTCGGAGAGAAATAAGCTGAGCTTGGGATTCAAACCAGCGAACCCCATTGATTTCAATTCCTGCACGTTACCGACTGAGAACCGCCGGCTCGGCAAGCGAACAGTAAAAATCTAAAATTATATGGCGTCCAACACACGAATGGGAGCCTTCGGACATATGCGTCAAAGTTGGGGGCTTCATTAACAAGTTGAAATTATTTAGGGCTTAGCTCTTAGACTGCTAAGCGCGACGTAAGCGCTTTTTCGGACAACGTAGATCAAGATCAGACTGCACAGAACGTGCAGTCTGATCTTGATCTACACTGTCCGACACGGAAAGTTTTTTTTTCAGCAACAAGCGTAATCTTATACTATAGTGACTGGAAATCTTCATTCTATTAATTTAGCAACTTAACCCTTTACCGCACAATGCCGCCTTTTGACGACCCTGGGAAAGAAGCCTTTTAAAAACATGGTAACCAGTATTTTCTCCTTTTCCCACAATGTTTTCTACCCTATCAAAGAAAAAATGCACCATTTCAGCAACAGTGAAATTGTCGTCTGCAAATGCTTTCAATTTGGACAAGGCTAAAATTTTGTCGTCTGGTAAAGGGCTAAGGATTAACAAACTGAAATTATTTAGAGGTTAAAGGGTTAAGATCGAATGATTCATCTTTGTAGAAACCCTTAAAGCGCTAAAGCACCGGTGAAGTTGCTTGTGCAAACAGTGTAGATCAAGATTAGACCGCACAAAATGTGCAATCTGATCTTGGATCTACACTGTGTGCTATGCTAGTGAGGAATTCCGACCAAAACGATCTCGAAACTGCGTTTTGGATTTTTTTAATTCCCACCTGAAAATACTCCATAATACGTTCTATCTCGCGCTCTAAGTGTTTAAATATTCAGTCGGCCGTAAATATTTCGACGCCTTTATTTTAGTATGTTGAATTGTTTGGCTTAATATATACAAAAACCATTCATTCGTTTCTTTCTCATGTATGTATGTATGATTCATGCTATGTGAAAAGGGGGCTTAATGAATTTGTAAAAAGTATCGATTCAGGTCAGCCTGCGCAGTCCGCGCAGGCTGACCTGGGCCGAAACTTTTTTCCTTTTGTTCAATTTTATTCATACCCAAGGTCCAGTCTACCTCAAGATACAGTCGGTTGTTAGAGAAAATGAATTTCATGGACCCATCATCATGTTATGACTTACTCGGTAAAATGCATCACGGAGATGCATTAAGCCCCCTTTTGCCACAGCATTGCTCATACGTATAGGTATGGGGGCAGAGATTGTGCTGTGTTGTGACGCTATTCAGTATTCCCTATTTGTGGCATTTGTCGAAGACAATGCCACTGTGAGTTCAATACGGCATTTTGAAAATCATGTATCGTAGTTTGTGCAGAACCGAAGGAAGTAAACCCAATTAAAATCAATTTTTCTGAGACAAATAAGTATTTCGATTGCACTCAGATATGAAATTGAAAATGGCGTATTACAATAAATTGGATTAGGCCGACGATCGTGGAAATACTTCCTTTTTTATCGAAAATAGCTTGATCCGCTATGGCCTTCTATAGTGGCGTAATGACACACACATACCGTGCTTGTTCGTCCCAAAACCAGTTCGTTCCTGGGCTTATTCGTCCCAGGATTGTTCGCCCTGACTTGTTCGTCCCACAAGATTGCACCCTTCTCTATCGGATTTTGCATGACTATGTAGTAGATTGACTTTCAAGCGAAACTGTTTCTGTTGTTTGTTTTTCAAATTATTAATTCCACACAATGGCTCCCTTGACAAATGCCACACCAGCGTTTTCAACGCTTTGATTTTTCTTTGCTATCGCCGACACAACCGTTTGAAGAACTATTTTTACTTTCGATTGTAAATGACTACAAAGAATTTGAAATAAGATACTGTACATCTATACTCTTTTTCAACCAGTTTTCAACCCATTTCATCTTTATTTTATGAAACTATAATCATTCTTGTATCTTCAGGCCAAATGTTGTCCATGCCTGACGACTGCAATTGTAGCGTAGATTACGACGGATAGAAAATGCGTTTCGTTTTTTGGCGGTCCTGAAAGAAATCAGTGTTTTCGTTTCCAGTTTTAAATGAGGGCAAATCCTTTGAGTTTCTCTATTCCTTACTCTATATATATTGGTAATTTATCTATGTTTACATAGCTGTCCAAATTCTAAGCCATTCTACACGCTAGTTAAAAACTAGTCCGTGTTTGAAGTACGTATCTTCAGTAATTACATAGGTATTATTAATGTCAATTTTTTTAGCACGGCGACGACGCATTTGCGCTGAATAGGACTGAAAAGTTGTTGATCGTAAATCAAACACCATTCAAACACACCTCGTCCTTGCAAAGGACGTAATTGGAGAGGTCATCAGGGTGCGTATTCACCAACCATTCTTAAGAACATTCTTAGTCTTATTCTTCACGATTATCTAAATTTGAAAGTAACACAACTTCTGATTGGCTAAACGATTTGGTTTAGCCAATCAAAAGTTGTGTTACTTTCAAATTTAGAACATTCTGGAGAACAAGACAAAGAAAAGTTGGTGAATACGGGGGCCCAAACCTTTCCAACAGTGGTGAGTTTAAAAGGCAGACTGCCTCAGAAATTTCTGCCTAAATCCATTTCTTTTGCGGAATTGTTCTGATACACAATCTGTTTCGTCAGGGTTTTACAAATAACCTGAAATAAAACAACTGTAATAGGAAATAAATGTTGTTTGCTTTTTATATGACAGATTTAAAAAAAAATAATAATTGTTATATTGATTTGATTGCGAGTGACCTTTCCAATAATTGCAATTTTTCGTTAATCAAATAAATCTAAGCAAGGAAAAAAAAAAAAGAAATTTCGTTAAACAAGGGAAAGGACACTGAGGGAAAAGATCACGCGACTTGAAAACCCGGGAAGAAGATCATGTGACTGTCATGTAATACATAAGAGGTTTCTACGCAATGGTAATCATGTAATGCCTAACTTGTTTGTTTACATGTACCAAAATATATTGAAATTAAAAGCCAATAAACTATTTGAAAACATTGATGCTGACCTCTCCTGGCTTCTTTTTTTAAAAAAAGCCAGTTTGTCTCTTGAATCATTTCGACAAGCCGCCGATCATTTAGAGTTCCAAACTACCAAATAAAAATACTAAATCTTGCGTCACGTAAATTTGAATCATAATCTACTTAAAGTCACATTAGCTGCCAAAAGAAATCGATAAATGGGGTGTTAAAATGCGTCTTAAGTTAAACCATACCATTTAAATGTATGGAAATCATTATGAAAAGAACAATCTGTTATTGTACGGTCGGTCCCAAGTGTTAGTCACTGACTAACTCTGAGAGTTAACCCTGTACCGTACAATCTCGCTCCTTATCGAATCCGAGGGACTAAGCTTTTGAGATCATAATGGGCAAAGGAGAAAATAAAGGTCACCTGCATTATGTCTTTTGCCAACAAAATGAGCCATGCTCTGGCAAAAGGGGGTTTAATGCATCTCCGCGATCCATCATACCAAGCAAGTCATCACATAATTATGGATCCATAATGGCCACTTTTTTTTGACAACCGACTGAATCATGAGGTAGACTGGTCCATGGACATACAGGAAAATTGACCAATATCGAAAAGTATCGGCCCAGGTCAGCCTGCGCGGACTGCGCAGGCTGACCTGGGTCGATACTTTTCGCAGATGCATTAAGCCCCCTATTCACAGAGTATGGCTCAAATGTTTCTACCATTTCTGAGACAAATCCCATCATTTGAACCACATCAATCAACCAACCAACCAACCAACCAACCAACCAGCCAACTCATCCATCCATCCATCCATCCATCCAATCCAATCAAATCAAATCAAATCAATTTTTGTTTAAATTTTATTTAAATCTTTCTCATCTAGTAAAAGGATAAAGGGTTTTTAAATCACAGAAATAATTATTCAGTACAACATTTATTAAAGCGTGGGTGTTGGTATTTTCAACTCTTAAATATAGTCACAACTCCCGAACCCGGCCAACACCCAAATGAATCAATGATCGTTAGATTTTTCAGTTGATTGAGAATTTGATTATAAAGAGGTCCACGAAGATCCAAACCTTGGTATTTCGAGCATAGAGGGGTTCGAGCATAGAAGTACTTGTAAGTTCGAGTCATCGATGTATTCGGATTTTTCGAATCTTGAAATTTTGAAATCCCATTATGCGTCTAATCATCGCTAACGCAATTACAAAGTCATTGAAATTAACCCCCCCCCCCCACTAAAAAAAGGGACTAGCTTGCATAGCTCAAGTGGTAGAGCGTAGGACTTGTAAACGTCAAGCCTTGGGTCACTTGAGGTTGTGGGTTCAAACATCATGGCTGGCCATCTCAAATTATTTATAGTCTTTCGAATGAGACGTTAACCGAGGTACCGAGTGACGGTACAAAAACACCGAACACTTTAACCCTTTCCCAGACAAGCCCTGGTTTTCACGTGTCTGCAGTACAAGTCTTTTGAAAACACAGTGGGAAAAGGAGAAATTGCTCGTAACGAGCAATTTCTCCTTTTCCCACAGTGTTTTCTACCCTTTTTGATAACTTTGTGCCATTTTCATCAAATTTAAAATTGTCGTCTGCAAACTCTTTCAATTTGGACCTGTCCAAAATTTGTCGTTTGGGAAAGGGTTAAAGAACCAGGCGTAACTTAGGATGAGTTTCGTCCTGTATCTTGAACTATCCCACATAACAAAACTAACAGTCTCCAGGGGGCGTCGGCCATTTGGGCAACCAGTGGCGACGATAGAAAAAAAAAAACAGAAAATGAATTAATTCAAAAACGAGGACTGGCGGAAAAGTGCAGCAAAAATTGTTATTGCTAGTATGAGCCATCGAACATGCTGCTACACCGTTTAGTACACATCCGCTTAAAAACCCCGTTACCAAACAATCCCGAGTCTTAACGACCCTGAGGAAAGAGCCTTTTGAAAGCATTTGTGGGAAAAGGAGAAAATGCTGGTAACCAGCATTTTCTCCTTTTCCCACAATGTTTTCTACCCTTTCAAAGATAAAGTATAATCTTTTGGTCACATTTATTTGTCATCTGACAATAATTTGTACTTTGAACAATCTGCAAGCCCCGGTAGCTCAGTCGGCAGCGTGCAGGACTTGAGAATAGGAGGTCGCTGGTTCGATCCCCGGCTTGGCCAATTTCTTTCCGAAGATTGATGATAGTCATTGCGACAGGATTCATTCCTCTCTCACCGCTGACTATTGTTTCGACGATGGTTATGTGGGAAAGCAGCCAGTGGCTTGGAAAGAATATTGTGCGGAGTACTGCTAAAAGAAACTCCAGGAAAGCATGGACAGGTGCACTGGCCCCCGCGATATAACTGAAATGATGTTGGAAACGGCGTTTAACACCACACAATCAATCAGTCAATTGAACAACCTAACATACACGTATTTTGTTTGATAAATGGTTAATTAAAAGGTACGGTATTTTCGAGTCCCAGCTTCTCAGACAGAAATTGTGATCACCTTTTGGTTTGTGAAGTAAGTGAATTTCCCAGCTTTAAAGTTTTCTTTTTCTTTTGCAGACACTGTAGATAGAGATCGGACTATACAAAACTTGGCCTTTGTTTAAATGAACCACGATCTGGGAAAAGGGGTTTTCATGCACCTGCGTGATGCATGATACCTATCAAGCCATCACATAATTATGGATCCATAATAGTCACTTTTTTTAACAACCGACTTAATCATGAGGTAGAATGGCCCTTTGACATACAGAAAATTGACAAGTAGCGAAAAGTTTCGGTCCAGGTCAGCCTGCGCAGTCCGCGCAGGCTGACCTTCGGCCGATGCTTTTTCGCAGATGCATTAAGCCCCCTTTTCACAGTGCATGGATCAAATTTAATTTGATTTTAGTGATTTAATTCGTAGTGTTTTACTCACTCGATGACGAATTTACAAAGGGCGGTTTCTATAAGGTAAGGATGTATTTGTGTTGTAAATGATCATGAGAAAGCTTAATGACAATTTGCATGTGCATTTTTTTTTGCGCAATAGAAAACATTCGTCAAGTCAAAAATCGTCAAACGATTGTTGAAGATTTAAAAGAGTGTTTGCCTGAATATGAAATCTTTAAATACGTGTATAATACACAGTTCACAATATGTAAGTTTTTTTTTTCTTTTTGAGCCATGCTCTGTGAAAAGGGGGCTTAACGCATCTGCGAAAAGTATCGACCCAGGTCAGCCTGCGCAGTCCGCGCAGGCTGACCTGGGCCGAAACTTTTCGCTATTGGTCAATTTTTTTCTATGTCCAAGGACCAGTTTACCCCATGATTTAGTCGGTTGTTAAACAAAATGGATTTTATGAACCTATGAGTATGTGATGACATGCTTGGTATTATGTAGCACGGAGATGCATTAAGCCCCCTTTTGCCAGAGCATGGTTCATTTATATACCAATCTAAAAAATGGACGCAAATGAAGTCAACTTTGCAACCAATGGATGGATGGATGGATGGATGGATGGATGGGTGGATGGATGGATGGATGGATGGATGGATAGATGAAAGAAGAATGCATACAATGTACGTTTCAGGGACTGTACTTGTGTGTATGTCTTTTTATACCTGCCCTTTTTTGCAACCCCAAAACGACAACTTATAGAAATTCTGAAATCGTCTCCATCTGTCTGTCTCTCCTCTTCACTGTTTGTGTGATTAGTAGACAAAGGTTTTGTTAATTTACCCCAAGAAATAACTTCGCAGTAGTATTCTTGCTTGTTGGTTCATATAGTGAGTAACGGCGTGTTCACCATTACTTCAGTTAATCGCGGCAATCAGTCCATCTATCTATGCTTTCCTAATGTTTCTTTTACCAGTAATGAGTACAGCGTTTCTTTCCGAGCCACTTGATGCTATTTCCGCATAAAATCGTCGAAACAATGTTTAGCGGTGAGAGAGGAATGAATCCTGTCGCAATGACTTTCATCAATCCTCGGGCAGAAAGTGACCGAGCTTGGAATTAAACCAGCAACCCCTGAGTTTCAAGCCGTGTAAGTTACTGAATGCGCTACCGTATTCGGAGGGAGACTTTTAACACCCTGAGGTAAAAGGCTTTTGAAAACATTGTGGGAGAGGGAGAAAATGCTGGTAACTAGCGTTTTCTCCTTTTCCCACAATTTTTTTTCTACCAGGACAAAAACAAATTTCAATGTTTGAGTTACATTTTGTCTTCCGCAAACGCTTTCAGTTTGGGCACGTCTAAAATTTTGCCGTTTTGTAAGGAGTAAAAAAACTTCCTTGTAAAATTATTTGAAATGAACCATACTCTGACAAAAGGGAGCCTAATGTGTTTCCACGATGCATGATACCTAGCAAGTCATCACAGTACTGTGGGCCCACAAAATCCAGTTTGTCTAGCACTTAAATGAATCATGAAGTCATGAGGTACACTGGTCCTTTGACAGACAGAAAATTGACCAATAGCAAAAAGTTTCGGCCCAGGTCAGCCTGCGCGAACTGCGCCGGCTGACCTGGCCCGAGACTTTCTGCAGATACATTAACTCTTTACCACACAATCCCGAGTTTTAACGACCCTGTGAAAGAAGCCTTTTGAAAACATTGTGGGAAAAAGGAGAAAATGCTGGTAACCAGCATTTTCTCCTTTTCCCACAATGTTTTCTACCCTTCCCAAAACAAGTTTTAATTTTTCATTCGAATGTATTTTGTCGTCTGCAAACGCTTTCAATTTGGACCAGTCTAGAATTTTGTCGTGTGGTAAAGAGTTAAGCCCCCTTTTCACAGAGAATGGCTCAGATGAATATGAATTAGCGTCAAATACATGAATACATGTGAAAAACATGGCAAGAAGAATTGCTCGTAACGAGTAATTTCTTCATTTGCTATGGTGTTTTCAAAACAGATCTCCTGTAAGATGATCCGCAATGGTCGTCTGGGAGGAGGTGAGGAGGTATCGTGTTGGATTTTGTTCTCTCTCCCCCCCCCCCCCCCCCCCCCCCCACAAACTTTGTGTTGTGTTTTTCGCACTGCTATTAATCTTCCACGACGTAAAAAACACTTTTAAACTTGGGTCATCCATCAATCAAAATGCAATTCGAACATTTTGTAACATTTGTCTTAAGTGAAAAAAAAATCTGTTTTTAAAGTAGGCTACACTTACTTTAAATCCATCTGTGGATTGGGCTTTTGTTCGTTTAAATTGGAGTTTAATGCCTTTTTAACAGCTTCGGTCTCATGACGGAGGTCAGTACACCTACGTATGTGTTTCCTGCCTTTCTCACATCAGTGCCGACACAACTTTCTTTCTATTCCACTGACTTATTTTCTCACAGGCCTCAGAGGTGGGAGACGAATATTTGAACGTATACTTTTAGCTTTTTCGCCAACAGTGTCAAATCTGTCAATTTGAATATGACACAAGAATTAAATAAATAGACTGAAAAAATATGTCCAAAATACATAAACAATTCAGGATTAAAACGGGTTTGAAAAAGTAAGTTTCAATTGTATAAAGAAGAGGGACATAGCTCTTTGTGTTCGCCAGAAGAAGGTATCACTATTGAGTCAAAGTAAGCTTTTCAGTGTCAAGGGCGAAATCAGGGGCTTTAACCCTTTCCCAAACAAGCCCTGGTTTTCACGTGTCTGCAGTACAAGTCTTTTGAAAACACTGTGGGAAAAGGAGAAATTGCTCGTAACGAGCAATTTCTCCTTTTCCCACAGTGTTTTCTACCCTTTTTGAGACCTTTCTGCCATTTTCATCAAATTCAAAATTGTCGTCTGCAAACTCTTTCAATTTGGACCAGTCCAAAATTTGTTGTTTGGGAAAGGGTTAAGCGGTGTTCATTATTATTTATTTGTCAATATAATTTGCTGCCAATACACATTTCATCTTCCGTCCATCTTCCCTTCCTTCAAACTTTCCTTTCTTCCATCCTCCTTCACCCCCTCCATACCTCCCTCCGTCACTCACTCACTCGCCCGCTCGCTCACTCACTCACTCACTCGTATCAGTGTAGTCAATCGAAGTCTACAACGGAAGTGCAAGTACACGTATTGATTAGTTTAGGAAATAGTGAAAGTACTTCTAGGGCCATTAATTTTAACAACACTGCACACAACTGTTTTGGGGTATGATTATTTCCGCTAAACACTTAATGTGTTTTTCACTTCGATGCTTTTTTCATGTGTATTTCGAGATAATATATATATTATCGCAAATGACCGTTGGAAGACCTTTTTATCTCAATAAAGAACTTACAGAAAGCAACAACTAACTTAATTTGAGGTCTAGTCAGTCATTACCATTCCTATTTTGAAGCTTTTTGGTCACGATATATCTGACAATCAAGATCAAAGACCAGACTGCCCGTTTTGTGCGGACTGATCTTGGTCTAATCTGTCTGCAAAGAGCGACTTAAATCGCTGACAAAAACCTTATGATATTTGCGTTTCACACTCTTTTCCACCAAGTTACCTCAATTTACACACTGAACAGTGAAACTTCGATAACTCGAACTAGAGAGCTTCTACAGCCTCGATAACTCGACTTAAGCGACCAAAGCCTCGAACTCAAGAGCGTCTGAAGCCTCGATAATTCGAAATCGAGAGCGACCAAGTTGGTTGGTATTGGAGTTTAACGTCATTTTAACAGCTTAGGTCATACCATGGCGGTCAGCGACGCACCTATGTGTTTCCTGGCTTTCCCACACCAGTACTGACACAACTTTCTTTCCAAGCCACTGACTACTTTCCTCACATGCATCAGAGGTGAGAGGCGAAAATTCGCCGGAAAGAAAGTTTGCTTCAACCGGGTATCGAATTCACAACCACCAGGTCACGAGTCCGACACGCTAACCACTGAGCTACCCGGGAGGGCTCGAGACCGACCAAGAACTCAGTTCAAATAATCGGTATATTTATACGGATAATCAAAGGGTCGACTAACAGTTATAAAAGATTTTAATGAAAACAGCTTGTTATAATTATGTCTATCAATCAAGCCCTCTAATAAAGCCCCCTTTTCACTTACCACATCACTAAAATGCTTTGTCTATCTCTCTAGATCTTTTTCTTTAAAAAAAATCACAGTAACGCAATTCCTGATCGACTAAACCTTTTGGTTAAGCCAAGCAAAAGTGTTTTCGCCAATCAAAATGGTTTAGCCAATCAGAGAGTGCGTACCTTTCGTTATATAGAATAAAACTAAGAATGCAAGTTAGAATGGTTCGTGTCGACGGGCCCTGATCGTTCTACTTCGCATATTTCTCAACGCATACGCCCGTTTATCTCTCTCGGTCTCAGAACAGTTGAATACGACAGAATAAAAAGCATACAAGGCAAAAATCACAACTTCAAGGCTTAAAGTCTTCAGCTGTCAGATAAGGAGAGCGCTCAAATAAATAAGCCATGCTCTGTGAAAAGTGGGGTTAAACGCATCTGCACAAAGTACCGTCAGAGGTTTATCCTGCGCACTCCACGCAGGCTGACCTGTGTCGAAACCTTTTGCTTTTGGTAGATCTTCCGCATCAATCTCCGAGCAGAGTTGTCGTTCGTTACTCTCACCATACATCTCTGCAATGGGCTAAATGACAAGAATCTTGTCAAATAGAGGAAAACATGTTTTGTTACTGTTTAACTGTTTCATGTGTAACATGATAAAGTAGACAAAGGAAATATGATTCCGGATACATTGTAGGTGCATTCAAACTGATGAATTTACTTGTATACAATGGAACTATTTTTTCAAGCTTCTTTACTGATCAGAATCTTACGTCAATTGTAAAAAAAATGGCTGCGCCATGAATGATGACAATTTAAACAAAATTAAAAAAACAAGTTTTGGTCCTTTAACCCTTTACTGCACAATGACGCCTTTTGACGCCCCTGGGAAAGAAGCCTTTTGAAAACATGGTGGGAAAAGGAGAAAATGCTGGTAACCAGCATTTTCTCCTTTTCCCACAATGTTTACTACCCTATCAAAGAAAAGTTGCATCATTTGAGCCACATTGAAATTGTCGTCTGCAAATGCTTTTGATTTGGACAAGGCTATAATTTTGTCGTCTGGTAAAGGGTTAAAAGACATTTAAGCTTCTCAGAAAATCCCTTTTTCACATTTCCTACCACTAAGTCTGATTTGGCCGTATGCTGTTTGAACAGCACACAAAACAATCGATTGGTCTTTCTTTCACCGGCGTTTGTGTCGCCATTTTGAGTTATGGTCATGTGACGAAAATATCACGTGATGACGGACTACTTTCTAAGCCAACTACAGAGGTGAATGGGAATGATCCGTAGTGCAAGAGAGTGCTTCCGCATGTCATAGGACCATTCAATTTCGTGATTGTTAGACAAGATGGATTCTTTGGTCAAAAAAAAGAAAAGGGTATAGGCATCACGGAGATGCATTAAACCCGCTTTTGCCAGAGCATAGCTTGAATGAAAATGCGATATAACTAACAACAGCTACGTCAGACAAGATCAAAACCAGGCACATGGGTTTCGAAACTATACCAGAAGTGAAAAAAGCAAATTCGTGCATGTATCTTACATTGTTTCAAAATGCCCAGCCTCGGTAGCTCAGTCGGTAGCGTACAGGACTTGACAACAGGAGGTCGATGGTTCGATCCCCGGCTAGGCCAATTTCTCTCCGAGGACTGATGAAAGTCATTGCGACAGGATTCTTTTCTCTCTCACCACTGACGGTTATATTGGAGAGCAGCCAGTGGCTTGGAAAGAATATTGTGCGGAGTACCGGTAAAAAAAAAACACAGAAAAGCATGGATAGGTGCACTGGCCGCAGCGATATAACTGAAATGATGTTGAAAACTGCGTTAAACATCATAAAATCAATCGATCGTTGTTTCAAACCATAAAGTTAGTTGATTAAAATCTGACAGCACAGGACTTTAAAGTCCATCTTTGGTCTAAGCTGAACATTAGCCTCCGAGATAAACTGGAGTAAACATGACCGTTTTGAAATTATGATTTCTTAATCTTTTATACAAACTGCAACTACAGTGCTTTTGACTTGACGAGGAAAACTCTTTCGTGACATGGTAAAAACGAAACCAAATAGTTACCTATTGTTTTTCTTTTGTTTTTTCTTTATTCGTTTTTATCCTTTCTTTCCTTATTGTCGTTTGTCATATATTTTGACAGGCTTGCTGGCATTCAGACTAAAAGACAGTCATATTTAACTTAAAATGTCATAAAATGCATCGCTGCTCGTACCGTTTTTGCCTGGTAAGATTAGGTGCAATGTTGTCGTTATGAATATTTATTCTAATATATATGGCCTTTTCCCACGTCCTGGGTCTGACGATTGTTGAAAATAACACGAAAGTAATACGGTATTACACTTTATATATGGCGTGCAACACACGAAAAGGGGCCTTCGGACCTATGCGTAAAAGTGTGTCGTCCCTGGTCAGCCTGTGAAGTCTATGACTAATCCGAGACGGCACTTTCCGTTTTTGTGCGATTTTCTATTTCACGAAAGTCTACTGTACGAAAAAATCTTATGTAGTCGTAAAGTGTTGTCCCGGATTAGCCTGCGCGGACTGCGCAGGCTAATCCGGGACAACACTTTACGCAAATGTCCGAAGGCCCCTTTTCGTGTGTTGCACGCCATATAGAAATGGGCGGCGATCTGGGAAAACGGGATTTTTACGCATCTTCAAAATGCATAATACCAAACAATGACTGATTGATTCATTGACTGGAGTTTAACGCCGTTTTCAACATTATTTCAGTCATGTCGGGGCGGTCAGTGCACCTATCCATGCTTTCCTGGAGTTTCTATTACCAGTAAGTACTCCGCACAATATCTTTTCCAAGCCACTGGCTATTTTCCCATATAACCAATGTCAAAACAACGGTCAGCGGTGAGAGAGGAATGAATCCTGTCGCGATGACTATCATCAATCCTCGGAAAGAAATTGGCCGAGCCGCGGGATCGAACCAGCGACCTCCTGCACGCTACCGCCTGAGCTGCACGCTACTGACTGAGCTACCGGGGCTCGGCTATATACCAAGCACGGCGTCGCATCATAGGTCCATTTTTTTTTTCTAAAATTATGACTAAACCATGAGTTAGAATGGTCCTTTGAAATACAGTAAATTTACCAACAGCAAAAAGTTTCGACCCATGTTAGCCTGCGCGGACTGCGCAGGCTAACATGGGTCGATACTTTTTGCAGATGCATCAAAACACCTTTCACAGAGCTTGACTCATTTCTCTTTTCTTCTCTCTAACAAAAAGGAATGAACATAAATCAAAGTACTGAGGGTGTTTAATGACAGACATTCCTTTGGAGTCTTGCCCGCCCGGGTAGCTCAGTGGTTAGCGTGTCGGACTCGTGACCTGGTGGTTGCGAGTTCGATACCCGGTTGAGGCAAACTTTCTTTCCGGCGATTTTGTCGCCTCTCAACTCTGATGCATGCGAGAAAAGCAGTCAGTGGCTTTGGAAAGAAAGTTGTGTCAGTACTGGTGTGAGAAAGCCAGGAAGCACATAGGTGCGTCGCTGACCGCCATGATATGACCTAAGCTGTTAAAATGGCATTAAACTCCAATACAAACCAAACCAAACCTTTGGAGTCTTAGTTGTTGTTGGACAGATATTTACGTTGCATATCTCAATTACAACACGAGACAGCTCACATTTTCACGTATTTCGTGGTTTTCATCAGTTCAAAGCAAGGGCTCTGTGGGACCTCATGTAGGGTCTCCCCAATAAAATCACTTCTAGCAGTAAGGATACGAACCGAGAGTCCAGAGCCGTGAACCTCGAGATTTACAAAACCCTTCGGTTCAACAAGGAAGACTAATAAGGACCTCTATCTTTATCGTCCTTGGACTATATACATCATAAACATTGGGACTTAATTTCCGTGCAATTGTTGAATTTCTGATCTTGAATCTACACTGTCCGATAAAAAGATATTTTCACCAAAATTGATTGAATGTATGATGTTTAACGCCGTTTTCAACATTATTTCAATTATAACGCGGCGGCCAGTGCACCTATCCATGCTTTCCTGGAGTTTCTTTTACCAGTACTCCACACAATATTCTTTCCAAGCCACTGGCTGCTTTCCCACATAACCATCGTCGAAACAATGATCAGCGGTGAGAGAGGAATGAATCCTGTTGCAATGACTATCATCAATCCTCGGAAAGAAATTGGCCAAGCCGGGGGATCGAACCAGCGACCTCCTGTTCTCAAGTCCTGTACGCTACCGACTGAGCTACGGGGGCTCGGCGTTTTCACCAAAAATTTGCCTTTGAAATGGCACAATCTGGGTATTTACTATTCCGCTTGAAAGTTTCATTTCAATTATATAGCAGGTTAAGGGTTACAGTGCAACCAGCACTTTACCATTCTTAAATCTTCAACTGCTTCATAACTAAAATGAACCTTTAAAGTCGATAGTAAAAACCCAAACACTGCTATTTCAAAAATTATTTTTGGGAAATAAATATCTCCTTATCGGACAGTGTGGATCCAAGATCAGACTGCACGTTCTGTGCAGTCTGATCTTGGTCTACGCAGTCCGCAAAAGGTCCTCGAGTAGCGCTTAGATGCCTAGGAGTTCACGATCATTATACCGATAATTCGTACCTTTATAGCTTCGTCCTAGGCGTAGACGAGTTTGTGAAAATTTTACTGTATTTACATAAGGTGGTGAATTGTTACGCGAGAAAAAAAAAGTTTAGTGACATCTGAATGAACAAGGGCAATTACACTACGTACTGACTGCCCTAAAACCAAACACTTGACAATTGCTTACCGCTTTTCTTGATTTTGCGGACTGTGTAGATCCAAGATCATAGGGCACATATCGTGCTGTCTGATCTTGGATCGACCCTTTCGGAAATTTCAAAATATATTAGTAACAAAAAACAATCTTTGAATTACTGAACGATCAAGTTTCATGTCCATTTGGATTTATTTAGCACAGCGAGGGTAAAGAAAATTACAAAAAACATCCAGACATCGTACAAGGTTTAGATCTGATAAATTGATCTTCTCTTTCTCTCTGTCTCTCTGTCTCTGTCACACTCTCTCTCTCCTTCCCGAGGCTAGTCTTTCTGTTTTGAATGATCGATAGGCTGATAAAAAAGATAGATACACAGACAGAAATACAGACACACAGGCACACCGGCAGGTGGCCACAGACATACAGACACACAGGCAAGCAGCCACAGACACACATATACATCGACAGGCAGCCACAGACACACAGACAGGCAGCTATAAACACACAGGCAGACGGCCCAAGACACGCGAGCAGGCGGCAACAGAAACACAGACAAAAGGCAGGCCGTCACACATGCACATACACACCGGCAGGCGGCAAAAGACGCACATACACACCGGCAGGCGGTCATAGACACACCGATAGGTAGCAATAAAGACACAGACACACAGCAGGCGACAACAGACACACCGTTACGCGGCCACAGACACACATACACACAAGCAGGCGGCCAAAGACACACATAAACACCGACAGAAATCCGACAGACAGGCGGTCAGAGACACACAGACATCTAGGCAGGCGGCCACAAACACCAAGATACACAGGCAGGCGACCACAGACACACAGACACACCGGCAGGCAGCCACATACACGCAAACATACCGACAGGCGGCCACAGATACACAAACACACAGGTAGGTGGCCATAGACACAAAGGCAGGGATCCACAGACACACATACACATAGGTAGGCGGCCAGATACACACAGGCAGGAGGCCACAGACACACATACACACCGGCAGGCGGTTATGGACACACAAGTACACAACGAGGTGGCAACACACACACAGGCAGGCGGCCAAGGACACACATACACACCGGCAGGCGGCCACAGACACACAAGCACACAACGAGGCGGTAACAGAAACACAGGCAGTCGGCCACAGACACACAAACACAGAGAAATAATGACACACAGGTCACAGTCACAGACACACAAGCACACAAAGAATCGGCCACAGACACACAGGCAGGCGGCCACAGACACACAAACACAGAAATAATGACACACAGGTAGGCGGCCACAGACACACAGACACACAGGTAGGCGGCCACAGACACACAAACACACAATGAGGCGGCCACAGACACACAAGCAGGCGGCCACAGACACAAAGACACACCGGCAGGCGGCCACAGACACACAGGCAGGCGGCAACAGACACACAGGCAAGCGGCCACAGACACACAAAAACACAGAAATAATGACACACAGACACACAGGTAGGCGGCCACAGACACACGGACAGACGGCCACAGACGCACAAACACACAGACAGAATGACACACAGACAGTGATTAGACATATTTAGGAGAAGAGGTCTTGCTAAAGGATAAATTTTCCACATGATGTTGATAGGAAAAGCCAATCCAGTGACTTGTTAGACACGTTTCAGCATAACTTTCACCCAGGCAGGTGCACGTTACACGTTATGAAAGCAAAGCATTTTCTGAAGAAAGTTTTATCTCTATGGTAACAAATAAACAGCACTTGGAAATATATGAGCAACATTAAACCTTAAGCGCGAATCAAGCACTTTTTGTGGACAGTGTAGATAAAGATCAGACTGCACAGAACGCGCAATCTGATCTTGGATCTACACAGTCCGATCAGGAGATATTTTTCACCCAAAATGACTCTGAAATACCAACATTTGGGTTTTAATATCGACGTGAAAGTTTCATTTCATCTATTTCGCAGTTTAAGGGTTTGGAAGACGTGTAGTTAAAAAATTAAGACAAGAACCAACGAGGGCAAACATTTCTATCAGATTATTTTCTAATATTTCATGAAAAAGTGTCTTTCACTGTAAAAATCGTATTTTTTTGGCAAAAAAGTTTCAGCAAGGCTATACTATAATCAAAATCCTGGAACACTACTGTTTGTAACTGCCAATTGCTCCTTTCCTCACTATATTTTCAAAAATATCTACCCTATGGGGTGTTTAAAATCGTATTTTTATGCTAATAGGTTCAACAAAAGTGCACTGTAATCAACGCCCTGAAGCAATGATGGAGAGATAAACTTGAAAGACGTAGTCATTACTAATATGCTGACAGCTTTATTAGAGTGGTATTTCATAGCAAATTTGGGGATATGATTGCGAGCGACAAAATTTTAGACCAGATCAAATTGAAAGCTTTTGCAGACGACAAAATAAATGTGAATCAAAAATTTGGTTTTGGAAGAGAAAAAAACATTGTGGAAAAAGGAGAAAATACCAGCATTTTCTCCTTTTCCCACAATGTTTTCAAAAGTTTTTTTTTTTTTGCTCAGGGTCGTTAAAAGTCGGTATTGTGTGGTAAAAGGATAATCATCTGAGTCCGGTTTCACCACCCACTCTCAATTAAGCCATGCTCTATGAAAAGGGGGCTTAATGCATTTCCGTGATGCATGATACCAAGCAAGTCATCACAGTTTTATAGATCAATAAAATCCATTTTGTAAAGCAACCAACTTAATCATGAGGTACACTGGTCCTTTAACATGCAGAAAATTTACCGAAAACAAAAAAGTTTCGGTTCAGGTCAGCCCGCGCGAACTGCGCAGGCTGACCTGAGTCGATACTTTTTGCAAATGCGTTAAGCCCCCTTTCCTCAGAGCATGGCTCAATTTCATTCTAGATCTATTTCTAGATTTAGAAAGTAACGCAACTTCTGATTGGCTAAAACCATTTAATGTAGCGAATCAGAAGTTGTGTTTATTTCAAATTCAGAAAATTCTGGAGAATAAGACAAAGAATCTTAAGAATGGTTGGTGAATACGGGCCCTAAATATAGCAACTGTAACTGTTTTATTATTATTATTATTATTGAAGTTAAATGCCCTTTTAACAGCTTAAGTCATATCACGGCGGTCAATGCACCCACGCATGTTTTTCCTGGCTTCCGCTCACCAGTACTGACACAACTTTCGCTCCAAGCCTCTGACTATTTTTCTCACATGCATCAGAGATGAGAGGCGAAAAATTGCCGGAAAGAAGGTTTGCCTCAACCGAGTATCGAACTCGCAACCACCAGATCACGGGTCAGATACGCTAACCACTGAGCTACCCGGCCGGACAAAATACAATCTGAATCAAAACCCACTAAGTAAAATCAAAGATCGTAAGCTGTTTCTTACAGCTTTGTTGCCAACTTAACAAATACATATTCCGAGGTCTATACCTATAGTTCCACTGCAAACAAAGATACACTCAATTCAAAAATTTACCATCAGGTAGCGCTCGGTGTAGATCCAAGATCTCCAAGATCAGACTGCACGTTCTTTGCAGTCTGATCTTGATCTACGCCGTACAAACGCCTGAGTCGCCATATGTAAAAAGATGGTAAAGCAAATTTTCATTTGCCTCCGAATTTAAACTTTGCTTGGAATTCTCCGCCTATTTTTGAGGTAGACTTTTCCTCGCGGAAGTCTCTTGAGTTGACTGTAATGCGACCTTTCCTTCCGGCCGAACAACTACATCTTAGCTGAAAGGGAGATCGGCACACATCACAGCACTGCAAAAGTTCAAGTGTATAGACACCGTGATACTGTTTACAATGGCTGTATTATGCAAGTTGCACAACGTGAATGTCAGACGACAGAAAAACAGGTCTATTCAGGACGAACACAGGTTTACCCTTAAACCCTGTTACAAGATGGCAAGGTTTAACCCTTATCCTGCTAAATAAAAGATTTGAAACTTTCAAGCCAATAGTAAAATCCCAAATTTTCCCATTTCAAAGGTATTTTTGGAGGAGAGATATCTCCTTATCGGACAGTGTAGATCCAAGATCAGACTGCATGTTTTGTGCAGTCTGATCTTGATCTACACTATCCGCAACGCTTGGCAGTCTAAGGATAAAGACTAGTTCAGACTGAAAGCATTTGCACACCAAATTTAAAATGGCGCAAACAACGGGGGTTGGCTTTAAAATGGTAGAAAACATTGTGGGGGGCAATGTTCTCCTTTCCCCACGATGTTTTCTGCAAAAGCCTTTTTCCTCAGGGTCGTTAAAACACGGGATTGTTTGGCAAAGAGTTTGGTGCTAAATAAATAAAATTGGTTTCAAATAAAATCAATTGAAACATGCCTAGATATAATGTTTCAGGGCTTTTTGCCGGGGTCCTAATGTCCCACCAATTCAAAATCAAAGACAAAACTACAGTCTTTTCGATCTGATCTTGATCTCTTTAATACCAAAAAAACCAACTACAATCGTCTTTGGCACCGACAAGTTTAACACCCTTAGTGCACTAAAAATTAACTGACCATATTTCGATAGCAAGCGGATGGAACAGATAATAATAATAATAATAATAATAATAATAAATGGAATAATCGATGCATTTCAAGTCCGTTTCCTAGGAATATCCCCGCCATGCAAAATATCGGAGGGTACAGCTTATCTTTGATCAGACTGCAAAGAAAGTGCAGTCTGATCTCGGTTCTACACATGTCCATACAAGGTATCTAAAGAAATGAAAGGCAGTTCAAGGGTTTAAATCTAAGCGCCGAAAATATTAAATTCGACTTCTTTTGACGGCAAAAATTACAATCTACTGAAACTCAAGAAAAGTTTTATCTGATAAAACTTAATTAAAAAACGGACGGAATAGAGTCAAGATCAGACTGCACGTTCTGTGCAGTCTGATCTTGATCTATTCCGTCCGCAGAAGCCCCTAGCGCATGTCGCCTATGTCACAGAAGGGGTTAATTCGCGTTTTGTAATTCTTCATCGATGCGAAAGAAAGGCCCGAGCGATCTCAATACACCGGTTATCGATCTTTACTTTTGTAAAGACATTTTAGTTCAGTTTTGATATTTTCCGTTTCCTCATGTCATGGCGATATCTTTAAGACGTTTAGAAAAAGTAAATTCTGTCCTACAGCATGACGAAATGAGAATTATACCCCCTCACCCCCCCACCCCCCCTCTTGTTGACGAGATAGGCGACACCTTCGTTACGTTACGATGTTTATTCCTTAACCCTTCGCCAAACGACAAAGTTTTGGCCTGGACCAAACTGAAAGCATTTGCAGACAACAGATCAAACGTAACTCAAGAGATTATTTCTGTCTTCAATAGGGTAGAAAACATTGTGGAAAAAGGAGAAAATGCTGGCTATCAGCATTTTCTCCTTTTTCCACTATGTTTTCAAAAAGCTTTTTTTCCACGGGGTCGTTAAAAGGGGTCGTTAAAAGGGGCCATTGTGCTGTAAAGGTTTAAAGGTGCATATTTAGATTTTATGCCATGCATCAAATTTTCTTGTAAAACACCAATAAATAAAACTTAATATATTAAAAATACATCCTCACAGCCAGAGAACAAAAACGCTGTCAAAACTCAAGTATGTAGAATGGCTCAGAATTAAGTCATTTGAGTAAACACAGTTAAATTACCAATATATAGGGTGCAAGGGATAGAGAAAGTCACTGGACTCGTCCTCGTTTAAAACCGGAAACGACAACAGTGATTTCTCTGACAGCCTCCAAGAAATGAAATGCATTTTCTATCGGTGCAACCTTGAAACCGTCATGGGCAACATTTGGCACGAAGATAGGAATCATTATAGCTTCATAAAATAAAGATGAAATGGGTTAAAAAAATGGCTGAAAATGAGTATAGATATATCTTTTTTTTTTGCTTTGCAGTTGTATAAACTGTACAGTTACGTTCAGTCAAAAGATGCAATTTTTGGCTTTTAAAAAACGGAAAGGTCAAGCTGGAATTCCAACTCACAACTTATAAACTACTAGTTCTGCCAGTTACAAATGGGTTACTGATTCTAAGCCAGACAGACAGACAGACGGACGGACGAATGGACGGAGGGACGGACGGACAGACAGAAAGCATTAATGAAATTGATACACGCATACTGAATCTCTTTGGCAAAGCGAGGTGTTGCATTTAGTTACACGTAAGAAATTCGGGTTTTTCCTTTTGTTAAAATGATCCGTAGGAAGAATGAAACACGAGAACTTCCACTCCACTTTTGGCACGCTTAGGGAAATATCAAATGTCTGCACAAAATGTGCAGTCTGAATTAAGGGTCTACACAGTCCGATATTTAGACAATATGAACCATGCTCTGTGAAAAGAGGGCTTAATGAATCTGCGAAAAGTATCGACCCAGGTCAGCCTGCGCAGTCCGCGCAGGCTGACCTGGGTCGAAACTTTTCGCTGTTGGTCAATTTTATGTATGTTCAGGGACCAGTGTACCTCATGATTAAGTCGGTTTCTTTTTTTTTAAATAAAACGTGGCTATTATGGGTCCATGATTATATGATGGCTTGATTGGTATGTTTATTTATTCACCAAGCAACGAGACAGACAGACAGACAGACAGAGAAAGAGAGAGAGACTTTTTTTTAATTAACTTAAAATACATTGTTCTGTTCTCTTCTTTGCTAGGTTTGGGCTCCGCAGTGCATTTCCCAAGAATACTCCCACGCAAAACCTAGTGGGTAAAAACCGAAATTAGAGCCTTTGAGTGAAATATTCAGTTTTTTAAGCAATCAGCCACGTCGGACCAAAACGGGATGCGATAAATGCCAATGGCGCGACGAAAATCATGGCAAATGCTGTTGAAAACGCTGCACATGATATGACCCTTAGGCTGCTAAGCGCAACTCAAAAACCTTTTGCGGACAGTGTAGATCAAGATGAGACTGCACAGAGCGCGCAGCCTGATCTTGGATCTACACTATCCGATAAGGAGGTATCCGGTATCTTTCCCCCAAGTACCTTTTAAATTTAAATAGCAGAATCTTGGTTTTTGGTATCGGCTTGAAAGTTTCACTTTACTTATTTAGAAGGATAAGGGTTAACTAGACAAGCGGGCGGCATAGATCAAAGATCAGACTGCACAGAATGTGCAGTCTGATCTTTATCTATGTCGTTCACATAAAGCCCCTCTTTCCGTCAAAGGCTCTGAATGGGTTTAGCGCCATTAATGTTAAATTACGTAAGCCTACTTACTGGGTAAAGTATGAGTGTCGAAAAATAGCACAAAATTTAAAAATAGGATTTTCTTTTTTTGAAAAAAAAAAAGTTTGGATTAAAAAAAGAATGCTTTTGACCCATTCTTGTTACCTTGAGAGATAGACGACTGTAATTATGTGGTTAAAATTTGCACATATTTTTTCGACTTATGAAAGAATTCAAAACCCTGTACTCTGCTTTCACTTTATGTAAATGCTTTTGGTGTGCTTATATATATGAGTCTTGCTCTGTGAAAAGGGGATTTAATGCATTCTGTAAAAGGTATCGACCAAGGCCAGCCTGCGCAGTCCGCTGATCTGGACTGAAATTGGTTTTTCTTTTTTTTGCTCTTCGTAATTTTCTGCATGCCCAAGGACGGTTCTAACTCAGGATTCAGCCGGTTGTTTTGACAAAATGGGTTTTATTACTTCATAGTGATGTGATAACTTGCTTGGTATAAATGCATTACGGAGACGCATTAAAACCCCTTTTGTCAGAGCATGGCATATATATATATATGGCAATAAATGTTATATTCTATGTTCCCATGTGATGTTTTTCTTGTTTATTATGTAATATCCTTGAACCGGCACTAGTTGAACTTTGTGTATATATATATATATATATATATATATATATATATATATATACACACACACACACACACACACACACACACACACACACACACACACACACACACACATATATATATATATATATATATATATATATATATATATATATATATATATATATAAAATTTTCACTGAAACGCGACTTTCGATTGTTTGTTTGTATATTTTCGTGCTTAACGCCGTTTTCAACATTTTCTCAGATAAGATACCTCTGAATAACAAGATCGTAACCGAAAAAGTACTGTTCTGAGAAAACTCGAAAGCATATTGTATAATTGAACAAGTCTACATTTCCTCGCGTGTGGTAAAGAAACAATGCTCGATGTGTTCATATTTTGAATGATTACCTTTTATCTGTGTCACTTATCTCTCTTCCCAAATGTTAGCCTGCTAGTAACATATAACGAATTTAGTTTGTAAATTATTACAATGTCATGTTTTCCTATATATGTATTGTAATCATGTTGTAAGACCAGAAACTGTAAAGCTAACGTCAAATAAAAGAATTGAATTGAATTGAATTGTATAGTTGACACATGCTCTGTGAAATGGGGCTTTTAATACATACAATTTATTTTTAAAAGCAGTAGAAATTCAACCGAACTTTTTACTTCTAAGCAAACCAGATCAACTAAGTCTTTTATTATCTAATCAATATCTGATAAAAGTTTGTGCCAAAACGTGCCTAGACATTCTTAAGCTAAGGTCATTCTCTGTCAGTATTTATTTATTTATTTATTTATCCTCCTCGTGGGAGATTAAATTACATACATGTATATAAATATGAAAGAATAACACAAATGAGGAAAAAAAAAAAAAAAGTACAGAATTCAGGTATGCTAATCCCTGTAGTTTTGCGAGGTTCAATCCTTACCGAAAGCCGGTTATTTCATATGCCTATCATGTACACTAATGTGATAATATAAGTCTCTCATATACAGTAACAGTCTGTTTGACAAAGCTAAATAAGCATCTGTAAAACTCACTGTCGTGTATATGAGATAGATCATCACAGCTTGCTCCTAAAGTTACTAAGCTGAATTGTTCATGTCCGAATGCTGATTTATAACAAATATCCCAGAATACGATCCGAGCGATCCGAAGACTACACGAAACTAGCTATAAACTGTAGTTTTTAAATACGTTTTAAAAATTATGTGTTTTATGGCAAAATCCGCAACTAAATCTTACCACTCATGTAGAATATGTAGAATATTTTATGCATTGTTTTTTTTTAACCCTTTCCCAAACGACAAATTTTGGACTGGTCCAAATTGAAAGAGTTTGCAGACGACAATTTTAAATTTGATGAAAATGGCAGAAAGGTCTCAAAAAGGGTAGAAAACACTGTGGGAAAAGGAGAAATCGCTCGTTACGAGCAATTTCTCCTTTTCCCACAGTGTTTTCAAAAGACTTGTACTGCAGACACGTGAAAACCAGGGCTTGTTTGAGAAAGGGTTAATTACATATGATAGTCTCTTATAATTCTATATAGAATGGTCATGTACATGTATTTCCATGTCTTTTATATCACTTGTAAATATTGTTGTACATGAATGAGAAAAATAAAATAAATAAATATATACATCTCCGTGATGCATAATACCAAAAGCAAGTTATCACATAATTATCCCCAAAAAGTGATTTTGTATAATAACCGACCGAATCACGAGGTACGCTGGTCCTTTGATATGCAGAAAATTGACCTGTAGCAAAAAGTTTCGACCAAGGTTAGCCCGAGCAGACTACCTTTTTTTTTGCAGATGCAATCAGCCCCCTTTTCACAGAGCATATGTTCATATTTATATGAGCACCTTAACTCTTTACCAAACGGCAAAATTTCAGACTAGTCTAAATTGAAAGAAAGCATTTGCAGACGAAAAAAATAAATTTGACTGAAATTTTGAAATCTGTTTTGGGACAGGTAGAAAGCATTGTGGAAAAAGGAGAAAATGCTGGTTACCAGCATTTTCTCCTTTTCCCACAATGTTTTCAAAAGGCCTCTTTCTCAGGGTCGTTAAAAGTCGGGATTGTGTGGTAAATTAATTACCTAAAATCTTAGGTACAATGTTAAATATTTGTCATTATCTCCCGCTAGATGGCATTCTACAAATACACATCTATCTAATTTGGGCATCCTGGGTACAGAAGCGGAGTAATTTTTCAAAACAACAACCGTGACTTTGAATTTCAAATGAAATAAACGTTTACTCAATAAAACGCTACCTGGTGCCATTCATTCAGCTATGATCGGCTAACATGTAACCTATGCACCGACCATTTATTATAACAGCCCCTACATGCTTTCGTAATAGGCTAATAGCTTCAATATAAGCCCTACTTTTCCCCGGTATACGGGGGATGGGTGATGCGTCATAGTAGACAGGTCGAATCTTCGAAGAATATGACATGCGCAGACAACGAAATATTTGTTTTCTAAGTACATGTACACGTTTCAAAATTTCTACATTTATCTGTTTAATGGCCGGGCAGGGGTAAATGCATTGGCCAAGGCCAGGCCTGTCTCGAAAAAGTTTAGCCGGACACGATTGATTGACTGACTTTGAGTTTAGCGCCGTTTTAACAGCTTACAATCGTATGACGGCGATCAGTGAACCTAGGCATGTGTTTCCTGGCTTTCTCATACTAGAACTGACACAACTTTCTTTCCAAGCCATTGACTACTTTTCTCATATGCATCTGCGGTGAGAGGCGAAACATCGCCGGAAAGAAAGTTTGCCTAAACCGGGTATCGAACTCACAAGCCGGTTGAATAGACACAAAGGCTAAAGTAGGTCATTTGCCGTATTGAACCAGCAGTAATTCTGCTATACCCCAAGACTATAAATCTGATTGGCAGAGAGGTTTTTTTTTCTAAGCAAGTTAAAATCTTTAGATCAAGAACATTCTTCGGTCGGTGAATACGACTACAAAAAAAAAATCAAAGCGCTGACGCACTGAAGGCAGCGGGTTTGTGCCAGCTACAGATCTTATTACTTTCTTTGCACAGGTTTCCTTTATACTTGACTTGAAGTAAAAAGGTGCCTTAATCGATCTGCAAACAGTATAGACTTAGGTCAGCCTGTGCAGGCAGTCAGTCTGTGCAGTCTTCACAGGCTGACCTGGGCTGAAACTTTTCGCCATTGGTCCATTTTCTGTACAACGAAGGGTCGGTCTATGGATCAATAATTATTTATGTCTTGCTTGGTATAATCCATCACGAGGATGCAAGAAGCCCCCTTTTGCCAAAGCACAGCTCATTTGTTTGTGGCTAAAATAAAGATAAAATCTAGTACATGAGCACAGGCAGAAAACAAGACTTGAATAAATGATATTAATCCTTTCCAAAACAATCCCAAGTTTTTATGATCCTGTGGAAGAGGCCTTTAAAGACATTTGGGGAAATGGAGAAAGTGCTTCTAACCAATGTTTTCTATTACATCAATCCGTAACATTTATGAAATTCTTGAAAGGTATCTTAAAGTACTGAAAACCAGTCTTAGTATAATTTTGAGGTTTTACACCTCAAAATCCTTGTAGGCCAAATAATGTGCTTTATAAAAGTTTTGCCGATCCCTTTTAAGGAGTTTGTAGCTCAAAGACTTGAAGTTGGTACCGCTGGTTTAAATTTCCAGCATGGTCTTCTTTCTGATCCACTTATCATTTATGCCATGTTGTTATTCAGTGCATGACCTTAAGGAAATAGCCAAGAAACGCATGCATAGGTACACTGGCAGCTGTTATGACCCAAGCTGTTTAAATTTCATTAACTGCTAATAAATTATACTGAAAGAAGCCATTTGCAGACAAAAATTGAAACATGGCTCAAAAACAGTGTACATCTTTGATAGGGTAGAAAACATTGTTGGAAAAGGAGAAAATGCTGCTTACCAGCATTTTCTCCCATTCCTACAATGTTTGTAAAAAGTTATGTTCTAAGGGTCGTTAAAACTTGAGATTGTGTTGTACAAGTAAATGCATAATATAATTTGCAGTTATAACTACTTTTAACTCTTTACCACTCAATGCCGACTTCTAACAACCTTGAGAAAAAAGCCTTGTGAAAACAGTCTGGGAAAGGAGAAAATGCTGGGAACCAGCATTTTCTCTATTATCCACAATGTTTTCTATCCTATAAAATAAAACTTGTACCATTTGAGCCACAATGAAATTGTCGTCTGCAAATGCTTTCAGTTTGAACACAGCTGAAATTTTGCCGTCTGCCAAAGGCTTAATGGGTGACTTTTCGTGTAACATCGCCTGTCATAGCCGAATCCGTACGACTTTGGCGATAAAAGGCGATGTTACACGAATCCCATTACGATGCCCTATGCTCAAAATTCATCATGCAAACAAACACCGACAAGAAAAAGTCGATGCAAAGAATCAAAGTCCCGCAAATTTTTTTATTTAATGCTTCAAGAAAGCCAGGGCAAATAAGTAAATGTCGTTTTCATCAGCAGATTTTTTAACACATTATGAAATTGATGTGACTGTGAATCTATATCAAAAGTTGTCTTCTGTTACAGTATCTAATACCCTCGCATAGCGCTCTCTGAACTCTTTTCCAAACGAAAAATATCAGACTCTTCCAAATTCAAAGAGTTGACAGACGACAATTTAAAAAACTGCAAAAATGGTAGAAAATTCGCTAGTAGTGGGGGGAAAAGTATTTGTTAAAGGAGAAATTGCTTATAATGAGTAATTTCTCCTTATCCAACATGTTTTTCCAAAAGAATTTGACAGCGCACGTGATAACCCGCGTTTGTTTGGGAAAGTGTTGAAAACAGGGCCAAGTTACTAAAATGTTAATGTCCTAGGATAGTATGATTCAAGAGAACGTAAGTTTGCAAGGCATGCTTTAAATTTAAACAAGTCTAAAACTATACTGTTTGGTGAACGCTGTTAATAAAGAATATTGGTTTTGCATTGCGATTTATGAACAACACAGCGAAAAACTGGTCTCTCTCCAGATTTTTTCCAACAAAGTACATGTAAATTTATCTAGAACTTGGTGAGAAATAAACAAAAGGGTTCTAAACAATCTTTGTTTTAAAAACTAAACTTAGAAAGAAGTAACCAATAATGGTTAGATACAATCATAACCATCATACTCGTTCTTCGGCGGAATTTAACACAATTTCAGCAATGTACAATTTTAGCGGTGGTCATTCAACAAAAAACACAAATAGTAGGAAAAACTAGGTACTAAATAATCAAAATGATAATTAAACCTGTGTACGAAATGACGAAAGTGGATACGAAATGACCAACTGGATACGAAATGACCAAAATAGAAAGTATAGGTAGGTACGAAATGACCAAAATCGTATCTACTTAATGACCTAGGTACGAAATTAAGTAGGTACGAAATGACTGGAAACCTGTACAGCCTTGACCAATGGAAACAAGGCATTTATTTGGATGAGTCCATTTCTCGCGAATAGCGATACTTGGGCGGATTTTTTGATGGTGTAAGTATTAACAGAGCAAAAATAGTATCGTATTGTATATACTTCGTAGTTTTATAATGAATTAAAAAGCCAGTTTAAGGCGAAGTAGAAAGATTCCTTGTTAACCTTAACACCCCTATAAAAAAGAAATTCCCATTGTCCATGTCCTAACTCGAAAAACTATTAAAAATATAGTCGCGCGCTTCTGCGCGGCGACTAATAAAAACTTTTGCTCTGAAAATATTTTCTTTTGCACTTTTTCGGTCTATGTAGATACCGACGCCCTCTTTCCGTTTCTATTCTACAGTAACATTACGGATGAACTCGTAAGGTGTAAGGCAGTTTTGAAAGGGTGTCGTCTGCGCGAGTAGCGCGTATTTATACATGATCGTTTGTGTATTCATGGAGGAACTATTTAGTCAAGTGTAGGAATCAAGTTTTGTTTACCTCGCGTATCCAGGAAAAAGCTGCCGGATGCAAGAATTCTCGACCTAGATAAATATCGTAAGCGTTGAAAATCAGTAACTCATACCTGGGGACTATGACAGCGGGTTTCACCCGCTGCCAAAAACCAAATACGTGTATGTACGGTCTTGTAGCAGTTCTGTGTACACGTTTACAAGGCGGCAAAATTGTATACATGCTCCAACCGAAAGCAATTGCAGACGACAAATTCAAAGAGGCTTAAATGTTGGAACTTTTCTTTGAAATGATAGAAAACATTGTGGAAAAAAGGAGAAAATGCTGGTTACCAGCATTTTCTCCTTTTTTCCAACAATGTTTTCAAAAAAGGTTTTCTTCGTTAAAACACGGAATTGTGTGATAAAAGGTTGAAGGGTACCCCGCAGTGTCACAAATTAGTTCATGAATAATCGTGTTGAAGTGTCCCGTCCCGTTCTCTGAAATAAACCTTCCGCGGGATCGATAGTTAGAGAGGGACACTTTTCCAATTGGTATCATTAATTTTGATTGATTTTTCCCCAGGTGAGGACGGATCGATACTTCCAGAATGGAGATGAAACTGGAACCGCGAGTGTGTGTGTGTTTTTTTTTATCGGACAAGATAAGACGATAATTACCGAGCTGGGAATCGAAACAATCGATGCATCTAAATGTAAGGACCCGCACAATTAACTTCACCTCTTCAATATTTATATAAGCCATGCTCTGGCAAAAAGGGGGCTTAATGCATCTCCGTGATGCATTGTAACTATCAAGCCGTCACATAATTATGGATCCATAATAGCTACTTGTTTTGACAACCGACTAAATTATGAGGCAGTCTGGTCCTTGTATATACAGAAAATTGACTGAACTGAACTGAACTGAACTGAACTGACACTTGTATTTTGACGTGTACAAATTGTACATTGTCACAGCAGATATACATACAATGAATTGACCAAGAGCGAAAAGTTTCGGCCCAGGACTGCGCAGGTTGATGTGGGTCGATAATTTTCGCAGATGCATTGAGCCCCATTTTCACAGAGCATCGCTCATATATACTTTACTCCCCCCCACAATGCTAAACAGATAAACTTGAAAATTTCGAGCCGATAGAATCAAAATTTAAGTATTGCGATTTCCAAGTTCCTCTTGCTGAAAAAAAAATCTTACCGTATAAGACAATGTAAATTCAAAATCAGACTGCACGTTCTGCGCAGTCTGATCTATATCTACGCTGTCAGCAAAAACCCTTTGAGTCGCCTTGAGGCTTAAACCTAACAGCGTCAAATAAGGGTAATTGAATTATTTACAAGTCTCCTTCTATTTCACTTACAAGATTTACAAGTCTCCTCTTGGTAATATTGCAAACAGTGTTGATCCAAATTCAGACCAACAGAAGGTACAGCCTATGAGTATCTATTCTATCAGCCGGTTTTAGAATATTCTTAAAGATACATCTGTACCGGTTTTCTGTCAGTTTTTAACCCATTTCATCTTTTTTGTTATGAAACTACAATCATTCTTGTATCTTCATACCAAATGTTGCTTCTGCCCCTGATGGCTGCAAGGTTGCACAGATTACGGCGGATAGAAAAGGCGTTTCATTTTTGTCAGCCTTCAAAGAAATCACTGTTGTCGTTTTCGGTTTTAAATAAGGGGTTTCTCTATCCCTTACACCATATGTATTAGTAATTTATCTATGTTTACACAGCTGATCAAATTCTGAGCCATTCTACTCACTTTCAAGTTTTAACAGCATTTTTCTCTCTAGTAAGAAGGTATCTTTAATATATTGGAAGGTCTAGATCCAAGATCAGACCGCGAGTTGTGTAGTGTGGATTTGATCTACACCATTCAGGGAGTAACTCTGTTTTCATTTGGCCCTTTAGGGGGATTGGAGCAAGACTTCATAGCGTAAATAGAACGCCGTACTATGTGCTGTCATGAGGGACAGCCTTACGGCTCTAGATCCTGTCTGGAGATAAACTGATAACAGCTAAAATCTAATTACAATTATGATACTTGAAGATGATATTGTTCATGGCCACGTGATTGAGTACAGAATGGGTTCTAGAGAGAGAGAGAGAGAGAGAGAGAGAGAGAGGGGGGAGGGACAGAAGGACGGTGGGAGGGACGGAGCGAGAGGATGGAGAAGGGGGACAGAAGAAAAGCGGTAAAGCAGAGCTCCAGATTAGAGGGAGTGATGGTATTCTAAATCCATTATTTCCCTTCTAAACCCTATGTTGTGGGTACTCATTAGAATCGTCTCGATGAGACAATTCTAATGAGTACCCATAACATAGGGTTTAGTGGAGAATAATTAATATTTTCTATTTTGAAATCAAAATCACTCCCTCTAACTGGCGCTCTGGGTCAAGGCAGAAAGGGGTGGCTAGAGGAGGCAGAAAAACGGAACTAGCATAATGAAGAAACTAGGAGAAAGGCGTAGGGCCCATGAATGGGTAAGAAAGAGGGGACAAATGGAAGGGGGGGGGGATTCAGAAGGGTGCAAAAGTGACACCGGCATTTTCACTTTTCCCCACAATGTTTTCAAAAAGCCTCTTCTCCAGGGTCGTTAAAAACACGACATAGTTTGGTAAATGGTTGAGGAAATCAACGAATAATAAGCAACAGGTTATCGGTTATGAAATACAATGAAAATATACAACCACAATGTTATTGAGACACGTACTTGGTTTATGACAACGGGAAAAACGATAATGAAAGAACAAATCGATCATAGAACCGATCTAACCTAGATCGTATTACGACTGAACAGCATAAAAAAAAATGAAATAATTGATTTCATTAAACAATTACTCACATCCACTTTCCAGGACAGATGCGACGATGTGGCGAAAAAGCCATTTTGTCTTATCTTTGTTGATGAATATCCAATCAGGCTTTTACTTTACATGTGTCTATTGACAAAGGCTTAACTCTTCGACCACAAAATGAAATGTTTTTTTCAGCAAAAGGAAAACAAAAAACAACGAAAAATGGCACATTCAAGACGATTCTGGTAAAAATGTCTTTCGAAATGTAGAAAAGTATAGATCCAAGATCAGGCTGCACCTTCTGTGTAGTCTGCTCTTGCTCTACTCTAACCACAAAAGTGTCTGTATTCGCGCTCAGCACTGAAAGGGTTGAAAGGCTATGCACGTGCTTACTTGCTTTTAAAATCTCGTGCAATCTTGAATTATATATGTGATGGTGTAGTTCATGTTTACGAAAGAGGTTGCAGTGTTGTTTCAAGCAAATGACCTACATGTATGTCTTATATAACAACTTAATAGAAGTGTTCGTTGTATTTTACCGCTTACAACAGAAATGAGCTATGCTCTGTGAAAAGGGAGCTTAAAGCATTGTACCAATCAAACCATCACATAATTATGGATCCATAATAGTCACTCTTTTTAAACAACCGTCTGAATCATGATGTAGACTGGTCCTTTGACATACAGAAAATTGACCAAAAGCGAAGTTTCGGCTCAGGTCAGCCTGCGCGGAATGCGCAGGCTGACCTGAGTCGAAACTTTTCGCATATGCATTATACCCCCTTTTCACAGAGCATAGCTTATATGTATTGGATATTTTAAGTTTACGGCAGAGGTTGCAGCGTTGTGGAACTCTTTCACTGCCAACGTTGTCTCGAATAACTTTTGCGCACGGTGTAGATCAAGATCAGACTGCACAAAACGTGCAGTCTGATCTTGGATGTACACCGTCCGCCATCTGATGCTAATCTTTGACCAAAATTCGCGTCAACTGCAACGAACGAAAATATACTTTTCGGACTCGAGAAAAGTCGCACCCATTTAGCTGGCAGCGAAAGAGGTAAGCATATGTGACCTTTGTCTTATGTAACACCTCAGTAGATGTATTTTATTGTATTTCACCGCTTACAATAGAAATATCACTTTATTACTTCTCTATCGCCAACAACTTTTGTAAACAATGCAGGAAAAGAGCTTTTGACTGAAAGAAGAGATCGAGCTTTAATCCCAATGTGCTCTACCTCAGCCTATCCTTCAACGAGGGTTTCTTTGTTTTCCTGCGAAATGTTTTTTCTTACTGTTACCTGTACCAGTCTATGTACTTCAAACATTGTCATTTTGTTTTCCTTGTGCTGCTCTCAGCTTTGTTTTTGTCATAACATGGAGAAGCTCGCTTATTCACGTTTACCGGGTTTCACAAATATTTTGCAGGGATCTGCAGTGCCGCACACAATGGCACTTAAAACATGCTAAGCACCGCCAGCCGCCTGGAGGACTGAACCAGGGTTCCCGGTTTATAAACAAAAAGCAGTAACCATTGAACCACTGCAAGGAGGACCAGAGAATGGCCTGTATAGTGCATGGTAGTACAAGGAACTTTAGGTAAAAGTTTTCATGATTTTATAATGAACCAGTGTTGCACAAGGCTCGTTTCCAAATCGATTAGCGTAACATTCTGGTGAATAGTAAACTGCTGATAATAAAAAGGGGTCCTGCGTGGCTTAGCGGTGAAGTGTAGGACTCGTGACCTGGAGGCCTCGGGTTTGAGCCTCACTGAATCCATTGGGTTTTTCGTGGGAGTGTGCTTGGGCAAGACACTTCACAGACCTAGCCTAGTACTGGTGGAACCCAGGAAATGGTATAATGCATCATGGGAAGCATTAAACCCCGTTTTGCCAGATCATGGCTCCCATATAAGACAAAAGTGTCCATTTTGTACTACATACCGAACGCGATCCCCTACAAGGTGTTTGTCATTACGTTTCATAATTTCTAAATTGGAGTGGAAAAGAATGTTACTTATTTCATGCTTTCCGGTAGGATATCGAGAAATAGCGGTGAAAATATTTTTCGATATTACACGGGCACGACCAGTGAGAATACCGACCACGGGGAGTTTGTACTGATTTTTATGGAAGTCTCGACAAAAAAAAAAGGCGTTAGAAGCATGAAATAAATAGAATATTTGTTTTTTTCGGTGAAAGATCGAAATTTATTTCATCGAGTGAACATCATCGGTAATATTTTCACGAGTGGCGCGAGTGAAAATATGACCGATGATGTTCACTCGATGAAATAAATTTCGATCTTTCACCGAAAAAAACAAATATCCTCTATTTATACCATGTTCTGTGATAATTTATTTTCGATCTGGTGCAAAGTAATGGAAGTACTGGATAAATAGATCTATTACAAGAGTCATTAAACGTCGAAAATTTTGAGGAGGACAAAGTTTCCTCTTCCCACCCTAAAATGGAAATTTTGATATCGCGGAGAATATATTGAACGAATCTGATTGGTCCATAAAAATGAGCGATAGCCTTTTGAAATAACTGCTAGCTGCTAAAAATAATTTTAATTGTTTGGTTATAACGTTAGATGGTTAAGTTTGTCAAAAACAAAGTGCCTGTGTGTCAAACATACGAGCTCGTACCAGACGTGAAGTATTCCTGATGTTATCTGTATGTTTACCGCAGGGTGCAATGTACATCTGTTCTTTTTTAAGTATGCTTCCAATGATCCTAACCAATGACTATCAATTATTTCAAAACAAATTGTTTTGACAATAGTTTTCAGTGACAGATGTACATGACAGATTAAATTTTAACGTCTATGCTTAGATCGTGAGCAAAGCTGCTCAATGGTAAGATGTAGATTCCAGTTCCAAGGAATTTCCTCAATCCTTGGCCTGAAAGAGAATAGGTTGAGCCAAGACCCAAACTCACAGCCTTTTGAGTAATAGAAGGTCGTGTTACCCCTAAAGCTAAATACGGACCCCTTTAAATCATTTAGCCAAATGGTTCAGCCAATCAGAAGTTGTTACTCTCAAATTTAGAAAACCGTAGCACAGTATGTCAATTTCACTTGTATTCCAAAGGGAATTAATTATACACACTTTTAAAATGTTTACTCTTCTTCAATATTTCGGCTTACGCCTTTTTCAAGAAAATCAACATGAAAATAATGCCCTCTACATTTTGTGACAGCTTTCATACCACCATTATTTTCAAACTTTGAAAATAATGGTGGTATGAAAGCTGTCACAAAATGTAGAGGGCATTATTTTCATGTTGATTTTCTTGAAAAAGGCGTAAGCCGAAATATTGAAGAAGAGCTTAGCACAGTAAATTTTCATCCAGGCAAGGCACAATGCCTAAGTGGAACATTTTTTACAACATGTTTTTTTTTTTACAACTCTTTCACTGTCAAGGCAAAAATAGGGGCTTTTGCAGACTGCAAAGATCAAGATCGGACCTCACATTACGTTCAGTCTGATCTTGAATCTTTACCGTCCGCTTGTTTTGTCTAACTTATACGATGAAAATTGTAACCTGGGGGCTCCGCGTTCGAGGCTCACTGGAAGTACTAGGTTTTTCGTGGGAGTGTCCTTGCGCAAGACACTTTAGAGCCCCAGCGTAGTAATGGTGAAATCCAGAACATACCTGCACATGAATAATTATGTGGGCTCTCGCCGCGATATGACTGAAATACTTTTGAAAACAGCGTAAAACACCATGCAATCAATCATATACCGGAATTTGGCGATGAAAGAGTTAACCTTCTCTCTATAAATGAGCCATGCTCTGTGAAAAGGGGGCTTAATCCATTTGCAGATAGTATCAACCCAAGTCAGCCTGTCCAGTCTGCGCAGGCTGACCCGAGTCGAAACTTTCTGCTACTGGTCAATTTTCTGTATGTCAAAGGACCAGTCAATTTCGTGATCCAGTCGGGTGTTAGACAAAATGCATGTATGGATCCACAGTTATGTAATGACTTGCTTGTCAAAATGCATCATGTGAGATGCATGAAAGGCCCTTTTGCCAGAGCAAAGCTCATTATAGAATTTACCAGGTAAAAAGGAGAGACGCTTGTCAAACCCAAGGGTCTGTGTTCAGTACCCATTTTAGACATGAAACCACAAAAAAGGTTAGGGTCGCTTACTTTGACGAAGTATCTTTAACAAAAAAAAAAAGTTCACTGCTATTCAGAAGTTAACAATGTATCCGGGGCTTTTCAAACACGCTATTTCTTTTGTATGGTCAAATTTCACTCGAAACCATTGTACCGACAACCGAACAACACTTGCAATGGACAATATAGGTCAACGTAGTGTGTGTCAATACTCAAGTGTACACGAATGAAATTATAAATACTAGGGTTTCGTGTAGATCTTGAAAATGGAATTGCAAGCTTAGCTATCCTCTAAAATTTCCCATACAGTTACAAGAAAGAACCGGGCTCGGTTTCACGAAAAAACTTATGTCTGTATATATGAGTATGTTACGAAATGCATGTGTATGCATAAGTAATTATTAAAATCTAATCTAATCTGTTATTTTGTTCATTCCCCTGACGGACGCATTTACCGACTTGAGTTCGTTATTTGAGACGTATGTCACTATCATTTACAGACATAATACGGCGTGCAACACACGAAAAGGGGCCTTCGGAAACATGCGTACAAGTGTGTCGTCCCAGATCAGCCTGTGCAGTCTGTGATTACTCAGAGACGACATTTCCCGTTTTTTGTGCGATTTTCTGTTTCACGAAAGTCTACTGTACGAAAAAATCTTATGTAGGACTGCGGACTGCGCAGGCTAATCCGGGATGACACTTTACGCAATTGTCCGAAGGTCTCATGTCGCATGTTGCGGGCCATATTATGTAAGGTTCTAAAATCTTTGATTGAGACTTAACGTTCCGAACTCAACTGGGACAAAATAATGGACTTAAATTTGTTATCTGAGTTAAGTCTGTTTGTTTTGCAGAGTTGAGTCTGAAACGTGTTGTAATTGAATCCTGTCGCAATGACTATAATCAATCCTCGGAAAGAAATTGGTCAAGCTGGGGATTCGAACCAGAGACTCCTTGTTCTCAAGTCCTGTACTCTACCGACTGCTCTACTGGGGCTCGGCTTTGTACAGATAGAAATCATCTTTTGAACTACACTGAAATTGTCTTCATATGCTTTTGATTTCAAAGTATTCATACGCATAACTGCAGCCAAGCAAAACTATACTGATACGAGAGAGAGGAGAGAGAGAGACTGAATGAATGTGTGTGTGTGTGTGTGTGTGTGTGTGTGAGAGAGAGAGAGAGAGTCTGAGTGAGTGGGTGAGCAAGAAGTAGAGATGAATACAGACTACGCAAATAGGTAACCCTTTACCAAACCATCCCGCGTTTTAACAGCCCTCAGGAAGAATGCTCTTGGAAAAAAAAATGTGGGAAAAGATAGGAGAAAATGCTGGTTTCCGCCATTTTCTCCTTTTTCGCACAATGTTTTCTACCCTTTCCTATTCAAAGTTCATCATTTTTGAGAAACCGAATTTTTCGTCTGCACTTTTCTCTGAATTTGGATGAGTCTAAAATTTTTGTGCTATGATAAAAAGTAAATGAACGAGGGAAATAACGAAAATTAGGCCAATTAGCGCGTAAGGTTACGTATTTAAGTATATAAAACACGTAAAAATGTCACTTCGTAAAATGAATTAGCAATTCAGTTTTATTTTCTTTCATCCTTACTTTATTCACATATAACTTATACACAGACTCATTGAAAATCCGCTGGACCATGTCTCAACATGTTTTTCTAACTCTTTTTACCAAACGACAAAATGTTAGACCTGCCCAAAATGAAAGCATTTGCAGACGACAAATTAAATGTGACTAAAAACGTGAAATTTCTCTTTGGGAGTGTAGAAAACATTGTGGGAAAAGGAGAAAATGCTGGTTACCAGCATTTTCTCCTTTTCCCATAATGTTTTTAAAAGCCTTTTTCCTCAGGGTCGATAGAACTCGGGATTGTGTAGTAAAGGGTTAAGCCTTCATCAGACGACAAAATATTTGACCACTCCATTTTGATAGCATTTGCAGACGACAAATTTTGATAGGGCTCAAATTTTAACACTTGTCTTTAAATGGTAGAAAACATAGTTGAAAATAATAGAAAATGCTGGTTCACCAGCATTTTATCCTTCTTCCACGATGTTTCAAAAGCCTTTCATTCTAAGAGTCGATAAAACACAGGATTATTTGGTAAAGGGTGAACATTTCGAAGTCTGAATAAATGATCGATCATTCAAAGTTTGTGAAATTAGACACAAAGCCATTTTTAAGACTACTGTGGTTAAAAATGTCTCATAAAATCTCGGACAGAGTAGATTCAATATCAGACTGCACATTTCGTGCAGTCTGATCTTCAATCTACACTGTCCGCAAAAGGGAATTTAAGTTGTTTCTTACACCTAAAGGGTTGATTCAGAGTTTATACACACGTTATTAGCATTCAAACTCTAGTCTACACTTTAATATTTCTTTACTATTTCACCCTTCACAATGCGTAACAAATTTTAAGCCGATAAAACTTATAAAATTATTAGATAATTAAAATAAAATAGAATATAAAACACTGATACAGTCAAGTAGAAATGTTTCGACATAAGATAGAAATACTAATTAAGATTTATTTCTCCTTTAACCACAATGTTTTCAATGGTAATCTACTGAAAGACGAAAAGATTTCGTCGGTGGGAGGGACCGTGTCAACATACAGGTAGCCCCAACCCTTTGACCGCGACGTAAATGGAATATAAATTCGTAGTCAGTAAAATTTTCCAAAATCTTGGGATTCAGTGTTGAAAGGTTCAGACTTTTTTTGTATGGTGGAAAGGGGCTGGTGGTAAAAATATTATTAAAATATTCAACTTTCGCGAAGTTAAGATTAAAGATCAGATTGCACTTCATGTGTAGTCTGATCTAAATCGTCAAAGTTCGCAAGTGCAGTCAAAATTAACCCAGGAATGCTGAAAGGGGTTCATGTCTCACGGATTAAAACGGATCAAATTCGCTCCCTAACTGGTATGCTGAAACGTCACCCACTCGGCCCCATGTAGGCGAAAACATGGGCATTTTGCGGACGGCATAGATCAAGATCAGACTGCACAAAACGTGCAGTCTGATCTTTGATCTATACCGTCCGCTTGTTTAATTAAGCCTTTACGATAAAAAAAAAAAATCTTACTTTCAGAAGATTGTACTTTCAACCGTCGAAAGAGATCAACATAATATCTGTAGCGAAAACACAGGGCTTTTCCGGAAGATATAGATCAAGATTAGACTGCACAGAAATTGCAGTCTGATCTTGAATCTATGCTGTCTGCTTGTTCAGTTAAGCCTTTGCAATAAGAAGTCTGAGTTTCAGAAGATTCTCAGTTCAGCCTTCGAAAGATATCGACTTAATATCTGTGGCGAAAAAACTGAGGCTTTTGCGGAAGGTATAGATCAAGATCAGACTACACAGAACGTGCAGTCTGATCTTGGATCTATACCGTCCGCTTGTCCTGTTAAGCCTTTAATAAGAAATCTTGAATTTCAAAGGATTCTCATTTCAGCCGTCGAAAGATATCGACTCAATATCTGTGGCGAAAAGACGGGACTTTTGCGGAAGGTATAGATCAAGATCAGACTGCACAGAACGTGCAGTCTGATCTTTGATCTATACCGTCCGCTTGTTTAGTTAAACCTTTACGATAAAAAGTCTTGATTTTCAGGGGATTGTACTTTAGCCGTCGAGAGAGATCGACTCATATCTGTGACGATGAAACCGTTAAAACCAATACAACCTTGCTAAACCCCTGCAGAACACGGTTATGTTTTTGAAAACAATGTGGGAAAATCACATGGGTGTGATAAGCAACTTGTCCTTTCTCCACTATGTCTTGCTTGGCATCACGCATCGCATAGATGCATTAACCCCCCTTTTGCCAGAGCATGGTTCATTTGTATTCGTTATGCTAGAAAACCGAGGAAAAAGGAGAAGATGATGGTCACTGGCGGTTTCTCTTTTTCCCACAATGTTTTCAAATTTGGACTGTTTAGAAAAGGGATAACGATTGAGCCAAACAAGGCCTCTATATAGCGGGGGGACCTGCGTGGCTTAGTGGTAAAAGTAGGACTCGCAACCTGGAGACCCCGAGTTCGAGCCTCATTGGAAGCACTGGGTTTTTCGTTGGAGTGTCCGTGGGCAAGACACTTAAGGACCCTGGACTAGTGATTGATTGATTGATTGATTGTATGGTGTCTAACGCCGTTTTCAACATTATTTCAGTTATATCACGGCGGCCAGTGCACCTATCCATGCTTTCCTGGAGTTTCTGTTACCAATACTCCGCACAATATTCTTTCCAAGCCACTGGCTGCTTTCCCACATAACCATCGTCGAAACAATGGTCAGCGGTGAGAGAGGAATGAATCCTGTCGCAATGACAATCATCAATCCTCGGAAAGAAATTGGCCAAGCCATGGATCGAACCTGCGACCTCCTGTTCTCAAGTCCTGTACGCTACCGACTGAGCTACGGGGGCTTGGTCCCTGGACTAGTACTGGTGAACTGGTGAAACAAACAAAATAAAAAAAAAAAAGACCTGAATTGCAGTTTGATATGACTGAAATGAAAATATGTTGAAAAAGGCATAAAACACCATTCAATCAATCATTCTAAATAGCCTGTCCAAAGATTCCCTATATACATCGGTTAACTCTTTACCATGCAACTAAATTTTAGACTAGTCCATATTGAAAGCATTTGTAGACGCCAAAATAAATGTGACTACAAAAAGTGAATTTTGATTTGAGAAGGGTAGAAAGCATTATGGGAAAAGAAGAAAATGCTGTTTACCAGTATTTTCTCCTTTTCCCACAATGTTTTCAAAAGCTTTTTTTTTTTCTAAGGGTCCTTGGGATTGTGCTGTAAAGTGTTAACCCCTAACTTGCTAATTAAGTCAAATGAAACTTTCACGTAGATAGTGTGCTTTTTCAGAGTTATTTTTTGGGGAAAATATCTCCTTATCGGGCAGCGTAGATCCAAGATCAAACTGCACGTTCTGTGCATTCTGATCGTGGTCTACATTGCCCGCTAAAGGTCCTCGAGTCGCGCTTAGTAGCCGAAAGATTGAACGCGTTTCAAAATGGAGACGCAAATTGCACGCAAAATTGTTTTCACATTTACATGTTCTTTTCTAGCCAAAGTTTTATCGAAAGAAAATGCATCTTACAAGCAGAACTGTGCGTCGGACATTCTTCGTGTTCAATAGAGCTTGAATGTGCACTGCGTTTTCATTGTTTATGAGCCATGCTCTGGCAAAAGGGGTCTTAACCCTTTCCCGAACAAGCCCTGGTTTTCACGTGTCTGCAGTACAAGTCTTTTGAAAACACTGTGGGAAAAGGAGAAATTGCTCGTTACGAGCAATTTCTCCTTTTCCCACAGTGTTTTCTACCCTTTTGGAGAACTTTCTGTCATTTTCATCGAATTTAAAATTGTCGTCTGCAAACTCTTTCAATTTGGACCAGTCTAAAATTCATCGTTTGGGAAAGGGTTAATGCGTCTCCGTAACCCATGATACCAACCAAGTCATCACATAATTAGGGATCCATAAAATCCATCATGTCTAACAACCAACTGTATCCATAAGGTAGACTGGTCCTCTGGCACACAGAAAATTGACCAATAGCGAAAAGTTTCGGCCCGGGTCAGCCTGCGCGGATACTTTCCGCAAATGCATTAAGGTCCGTTTTCACATTGGCTCATTTGTTTTATTATCTAAATACCAGTAAACATGCAGGCGTTCTGTGCAACCAGTTTTGTAAGGGGAAAATTCGAATATTTTGCTGCGAGATTTGGGGCCATATTTATCCGACCCTCTACCGGCAGACAGAATTTTAGGCTTACTAAATTTGAAAAAAACATTGCAGACGAAAAATACAGTGTGTTTAAAATGAGGAGAATTGTCTGGGAAAGTTTGAAAACATTGCGGGAAAAGGAGAAAATGCTGGTTACCAACAATGTTTGCAAAAGGCCTCCCTTCTAATTGTCTAAGGAAGGTTGAAAAATATTGTGGGAAAAGGAGAAAATGCTGGTTACCAGGAAAAGGAGAAAATGCTGGTTACCAGCATTTTCTCTTTTTTCCCACAATGTTTTCAAAAGGACACCCTTCTCAGGATCTTCAAAACTCAGCATTGCCTTGAAAAGGTTTCACAATCATTTTTATTCTTATTTTGTTTACCAAGACTAGATATCTGAATAAATTCATTCCTGATATTAAAATCCGAAACAAAGACTTTGATTGGCCGATACAAAACATCTTAACCAATCAAATGACGAGTGTTGGAGAGAATAATTAGAACAAAATTAGAAACTATTGATGGCTTACATCAGAATTGTATTTGAAGAATACTATACCAATATTTCACGTGTAAACATTATTGATTGATTGATTGATTGATTGTATGGTGTTTAACGCTGTTTTCAACGTTATTTTAGTTATATCGCGGCGGCCAGTGCACCCATCCATACTTTTCCGGAGTTTCTTTGAACTTTGCACAATATTCTTCCTAAGCCAACTGCTGTTTTCCGACATAGCCATCGTCGAAACAATGATCACCGGTGAGACGGGAATGAATCTTGTCACAATGACAATCATCCATCCTAGGAAAGAAATTGGCCGGGCTGGGAATTCGAACCAGCGATCCAACCTGTTTTCAAGTCCTGTACGCTACGGACTGCGTTACGAGGGCTTGGTGTGTTAACATTGACCCATCACCAAGCAATCCAGTGCTTTAACGACCTTTAGAAAGACAGCCACTGAAAACATTGTGGCAAAAGGAGAAAATGTTGGTCACCAGCATTCTCTCCTTTTCTAAACAAACTTTTCTACGCTTTAAATAAGCCTTTACCACGCAATTCCGACATTTAACCACCCTGAGGAAAGACGCTTATGAAAATATTGTAGGAAAAGGAGAAAATGCTGGTTGCCAGCATTCTCTCCTTTTCCAAATAAAGTTTTCTACTCTTTAACCCTTTATCACACAACCCCGACATTTAACAACCCTGAGGAAAGACGCTGTTGAAATATTGTGGGAAAAGGAAAAAAATGCTGGTTACCCTCATTTTTTCCTTTTACCACATTGTTTTCTATCCTTCCCAAAACGAAGTTTTGTTTTTGAGTCACATTTATTTTGTGGTCTGCAAATGCCCTCAGTTTGGACTAGTCTAAAATTTGTCGTTTGGTAAAGTGTTAAGAGAAAAATCACATCATTTTGGGCCACATTCAATTTGTTGCTGCAGTTACTGTCAATTTGGACCAGTCTAAAACTTTATTGTCTGATTAAGAGAAAATTTAAAGTTTTCTGACGGCGTATGAGGCTACCCAGTGTAACGTGTTGACCCTTCGGCCCCCCCCCCCCCCCGGGAAACTGACCACTGTGTCTATATTGTGCATATCTGTAGAAAATATCATAAAAACGGTCCCCTTTACCTCATAACCCGTTACTCTAACGACTAAGTTTAGACATATCTGAAACTAGTTTAACCCTTTCCCAAACGAAAAATTTTGGACTGGTCCAAATTGAAAGAGTTTGCAGACGACGATTTCAAATTTGATGAAAATAGCAGAAAGTTATCAAAAAAGGGTAGAAAACACTGTGGGAAAAAGGAGAAATTGCTCGTTACGAGCAATTTCTCCTTTTCCCACAGTGTTTTCAAAAGACTTGTACTCCAGACACGTGAAAACCAGGGCTTGTTTGGGAAAGGGTTAACCCCTTTACGTAACGATCCCGAGTTTCAAACCCCTTGTAGAAGGGTTATTGAAAATATTGTGGAAAAAGGAGAATATGCTGGTTACCAGCATTTTCTCCTTTTTCCCACAATATTTTTTTCACTCTCTCAGAACACAAATTCCCACATTTTAGCAACACTCGATATGTTGTCTGCAAATGCTTTGGTCAGTCTATACTCTCGTCGTTAAGTGAACATTTAGAAACTTCTAGGGACAAAAAAAAAATAAATGAAAAGAAAACGAGCGGCGCTCTGTCAAAAGGGGGGGGTTAATGCATCACGGAGATCCCAAGCAAGTAATAATAATGTTTTAGATCCTAAAAATCCATTTTGTTTAACAACCAAATGAATCATGAGGTAGACTGATCCATTGACAAGCAGAAAATTACAAAAGAAACTATCAAAAAGTTTCGACTCAGGTCAGCCTGCGCGGACTGCGCAGGCTGACCTGGGTCGATACTTTTTGCAACTGCATTAAATCCCATTTTCACAAAGCAAACCGCAATCTTGAATTCACGTCACCAAAGGTAAGTCAAGCATTCAGTTCGATGTAAACACAGTAAATTCAAACCTTCAATGTCACACCTTGGAAAGCTTTTTCTTTCACTTTTTACCAGACAACAACGTTTCAAACCTGTCCAAATTGAAAGCATTTGCAGACGAAAAATTAAATGTAGCTGAAATGATCAGATTTGTCTTCTGTATGGATAGAAACCGTCGTAGAAAAAGGTGGGAAAATGCTGGTTATAAGCATTTTCTCCTTTTCTCACAATGTTTTATATCATATAAACATTGATGAGTATAAAATTCTATCGACATGGTTACGAGTTACGGCTTACCAAAAATATCACTAATTAACCCTTTACCACACAATCCAGAGTTTTAACGACCCCGAACAAGAAGCCTTTTGAAAACACTGTGGGAAAAGGAGAAAATGCTGGTAAAAATGCTCCTTTTCCCACAATGTTTTCTATACTAAAACCGAAAGACAGATGTCATCATTGGAGCGACATGTACATTTGATTTGTCGTCTGCATATACTTTCAGTTTCTGGTCGAGTCCATATTTTTTTTCTTTTAGTCTGGCAAAGATGTGAAACAAATGACAAACTCCCGCAGGAAAGAAAGATATTTTTCTTCGACAATATAGAAAACATTGTGGGAGATTGAGCAATTGTTTTTTAGCAAGCAACTGTTTCTTGCCCAGTTATGTTTCCCAAAGCTCTCAACTGTACGTGGATAAAAGCGAACTGAAACAAATAATTAGCAAATTTTGACTTTGTATGAACATTATTAGGAGTGTGAACCTGTGATCATCATGCTTTACCCCTTTACTACACAATCCCAAGTTTTAACGACTCCAAGGCAAAGAATTTTTAAAATCATTGTGAGAGAAGGGAAAAATATTGGTTAACAGCATATTTTCCTTCTCCCACTATGTTTTCTACCTTTCCAAAGAGAATCATAAGTCTTTGAGCCACAGTTAATTTGTCGTCTGCAAAATGCTTTCAATTTAAGCATGTTTAATATTTTATTTTCTAAAGGAAAGAATTTTTGAAACATTGTGAGAGAAGGGGAAAATGCTGGTTAACAGCAAATTCTCCTTCCCCCACTATGTTTCTCAACACTTCTAAAGAGAACTCTTAAGTTTATGAGTCACAGTTAATTTGTCGTTTGCAAAATGCTTTCACTTTGAAATTGTCTAATTTTCTCGCCAGAGTACTTTGCTATATTACTGTATTTTAATAACCAAATCTTATCATTTTACCTTACTTTCTATAAATCTAAAATGTCTGATACCTTACTTTACTTACTATAAAATAGAAATGTCCAATACCTTTTGTTCTTTGGCTGGAAGTGTGGACTGTGATCAACATGCATATACATACAAAATTGATCCCAGTGTTATCTACCAGCCCTTTATTCAGAAAGAGTAAACAACCGACACCTTCTCTGTTAACATCTTTTCTCCCATTTTTTCCCTACTAAATTTTCCTTGTCCTACTTACCTTGTGTAATATATATTTTTGTTAACCATTGTGCTATGAATATGTTTGTATTCTATGCAAATAAAGATATGTATATATATATGATAAGAAGTCGTATTTGTACATTAAATGTTTTGACAAAAAGCAGCTAATTCCGACATATAAATGAGCCGGGCTCTGGCAAGAGGGGGCTTAATGCATCTCCGTGATACATGATACCAGGCAAGTCATCACATAATTGCGGATCCATAAAATCAATTTTCTCGTACAACCGACTGAATCATAATGTAGAATGGTCCTTTGACATGGAGAGACTGGCAAAAAGTTTCGGCCCATGTCAGCCTGCGCGGACTGCGCAGGCTGACATGGGTCGATACTTTTTTTTTTTTTTTTTTTTTAGATGCATTAAGCCCCCTTTTCACAGAGCATGTCTCCAATCCATTAACCCATCCAGTATTATTACGATAAACACACAGATCTATGTTTTACAAAAGAAGCAATCCATGATTCTGAATACTGATAAATAAATGAAAACTAAAAAACATTGCCTAGCACTTTAAACTCTCAACTCTCACCACGATATCATTTTTTTTTTTCTTTTGCAGACAGCGTAGATCGATCTAACATTGAAACAATCTCATTTTAGATTCACGCTATCAACAACAACAACAGCAACAACAACATTACCATTTATTTTCCCAGTGATATGTACATCAAACATAGGGCTATGACATTATGACATAGATAAATTTAGCACTTTGGTGAAATACAATACATATACATGTACAATGCAAATGATTTTAAGAAAGAAATAAACAGAAAAAAAGGGTAAATCTCTGGGAGGAGGAGGTAGTGGAAATTTCTAAAGAGAAAGAAAAAGTAAGGAACATAACTTAAGAGTTAAAAGAAGGGCTTTTTTACTATTTCTAAGAGAAGACTGGTTGGAGGAGGTGGGTGGGGGAGGGGAAAAGAAAGGTCTGTACAGATAAGAAAGAAACGATCTGTCGGGATAACAAAGAATGACCAGTGGAGAGATCACGTATCGAATGATTTTTTTTTTCTTGACTCTTCTGGGTTTTCTTACATCTGGAATAATCAATTTCACATCAGTCTAAAAGAGTTCCCGACTTTGTTTAAGCAAAAGATTGTCGATATTTTTGTATCAAACTTGGTCATCCAATATCAGTAACAATCAATCCTCTAAGATATACAAACATCTAAAAGACACTTTTTATATAGAAAATTATGTTAACCTGTTACCTAAAAGATTTTATAAATATGTCGCAAAATTGCGCCTGTGATCACACAATCTAAAGGTAGAAACTGGTCGGTACGAAACTCATCGTACCCAATATGACATTAGAATTTGTGAATATTGTGACAAAAGAGATGTCGAAGATGAATATCATTTTAATATATGTGAGGCATATTCGGATATCCGCCTCAAATATACTAGGACGAAAAAGAAACGCCGGGTAACCTATTAAGATAGTTTGAAAGGATATAATGTAATATTACATTATTATATTCATTTTTTGTATAAAATTTCATCTGTATGGAACCAGTTAGTGAAGTTTCAATCGATTTTCTATGCTGTTTATGAAAAAAAAAAACCCTTTTAACGATGACATTAATAATGTAATATTACATTATATCCTTTAAAACTTATCTTAATAGGTTACCCGGCGTTTCTTTTTCGTCCTAGTATATATAAAACCATATGATAGAAATAGACCTAGTATGTTCAAGCTCATCAAACTTTTAAAAAGCAGCAATAAAATAGTTCTCAGCAATCTAGCTAAATTCGTTCAAGAGGGTTTTCAACGCAGATAATCACTTGAAAACGTATAACTCATATTATGTCAATTATTGTTCCTCTTTTCAAAATAGTATTTTCAGTTCCATTATCTTGCCATACCACCATTCTCTAAGTCTAAGCAGTGTCTGATTATATGTGTCTGATTATCTTACTATACCACCATTCTCTAAGTCTAAGCAGTGTCTGATTATATGTAAATGTACATGTGTGTGTGTGTGTGTGTGTGTGTGTTTGTGTGTGTTTGACCGTGACCTTGTTTGTTGGCATGTAATTCTATTTTTACGTAACAAGAAACTGTGTAGTTTACGTTACTTAAAATAAAATGTCTATGTCTATGTTTAAATTGTACAGAATTTGATGGGATTATATAAGACAGTGAAGATTCGAGGTTAGAAAGATCTACTCACAAAAGCACTTAAGGTTGTGATCAGCGTTTTAAGTTCTGTGTAATCTGATCATCGATTAAGACCTCTGATATGCTTTTCTTACATTCTATTGAGTCTGATCATGAATCTACACTGTCTGATATCTTGTGATGTAGCTCTGAGCAGTCTGATCTTGGATCTACACTGTTCGATTTTCCTGTCATCAAATTTTATGCAGTCTGATCTCGGTTCTACACTGTTCAATAACATACATGTGATCTTGTTCTCCGCAGTCTGGTCTTAGATCATTTCTTGAATCTACACTGTTTTATATCCTGTCATCATGTTTTATGTGGTCTGATCTCGATTCTACACTGTTCTTGAAATATCATACATGTGATTTTGCTCTGTGCAGTCAAATCTTGGATCTACATTATTTCATATCTTGTGATCATGTTTTATGCAGTCTGATCGTAGATCTACACTGCTCGATGACCTATCATAATGCGTTGTGCAATCTGATCTTGATCTAGGTTGTCCAAGAAGTTGTATTCATGTCCTGTGCAGCCTGATCTTTGATCTTCTTTGTCAAATATGCTGGCCAAAAGCGGCCTTATAATTACAACAATTGGATCTTCTTTTTGGCAAAGTTAAAAAGGACCGTTTAACCCTTTCAGTGTCCTAAGCAAAAACTGGCGCTTTTGTGGGCGGTATAGATCAAGATCAGACTGCACAGAAGGTGCAGTCCGATCTTGGATCTATACGGTCCGCTTGTTTGGTCAAGCCGATAAGCTATGAGCCATACTCTGTGAAAAGGTGGTATAATGCATCTGCAAAAAGTATCGACCCATGTCAGCCTGCGCAGTCCGCGCAGGCTGACATGGCTCAAAACTTTTTGCTACTCGTAAATTTTCTGTAGGTCCAAGGACCATTCTACCTCAGAATTCAGCTATTTGTAAAATCGGGATTTGATGGAACCATAAATATGAGATCACTTTATTAGTATGTTGCATCACGGAGATGCAATAAATCCCCTTTTCCCAGAGCATGGCTAAAATGTGCAGGTTTCTTTTTACTATAGTGAAAACGACCATTCTATTTATTAAGCCCTAAAGGGCTACCACCTTGCCATCTGCAGTCGACACCGTTTTTTTTTTTTTTGTTCTTGCAACTGACCATAATTTTCTTCAAACACTGCGGCAAAATGATAAGAAAGTTGATCATAACGAGAATTTTTTCCTTCTGCTACACTGTATTTACTCGTAAGAAACTGTATTAAATCTAAATCATTATTTGTTAACGAAGTTGGGAGTTGAAAATTTGTGTCAGGATATACAGAGAAAATCTTTATCCAGAGAATTCTTAGAACACTTTCGATTGATTGATCGATCCATCGATCTATTGTTTGATCGTTCGATTGGTCAAACGATTGATTGATAGAATGTTTGATTATTTTATTGATTGATTTTTTTTTTATTTTTTGATTGATTGATTAAGTTTTTTTTTTTTTTAATTGACTGACTGACTGACTGACTGACTGATTGATTGATTGATTGATGTTCGCCGCTTTAAACACTAATTCAGTCATATCACGGCAACTACTCACTCATTCATTGTTGTCCTTCTTGTCAGCAGTACAAGGAAAGGACTCTGGGGTGTCTTGCCAAAGGACATTCCCAAGAGAGAATCGAAACCGGGCCTTTACCACTAAGGTACGAAGGACCCCGTTAACACTCTCGCTGGTGGGATTTCTTAACCCTTGGAGGGCACTGTAGACAAAAAATCAGGCAGTCCAGAACGGACAGTCTGATCTTGGATTTACACTGTCCGATATCTTATACAATATTTTATTTACAATAAAAATGTTTCGGTATTTTTTCCTGACTAATAAAAAATCAATTGATACATTTAGCACATTAAATGGTAAGGAAAGAAGAACCAATTCAGTCATGGGGCAGAAATGGTTGTGAAAATATCTTCTTTCTTCGCAACGTTTTAAAAGACGATGACAGAAAAACACATTTAAGAAAACAAAATGTTAAAAAAGATTAAACTTGGACGTCATAATGTTTGAGCGATGCTCTGGCAAAAGGGGGCTTAATGCATCTCCGTGATCCATGATACCAAGCAAGTCATCACATAATTATGGATCTATAAAATCCATTTTGACAAACAACCGACTGAATCATGAGGTACACCCTGGTCCTTGGACATGCAGAAAATTGACCGATAGCGAAAAGTTTCGGTTCAGGTCAGCCTGCGCGGACTGCGCAGGCTGACCTGAACCGATACTTTTCGCAGATGCATTAAGCCCTTTTCACAGAGCATGGTTCATTTTTCTTTTTGAAATAAAGTGGCACCATCATGTACAATTAAAAAAAAAAAAGTTTCACGTAATTAGTATTGCCATGTATATGTAATACATTATTCATATAGCCGAACCTACCTGGTCAACTACAATTAATAAGCTCAGTAATAACAACAACGGCAAAATATGACAAAAAAATTAATAAAAACAAACAAACAATCAAAAAGATAATTATAACATAAAAGAACAATATACATTTTTTTTATCAAGCACATAACGTATAATAACTTACCTTGTCCGAGAAACATGTCACGTAAATCCAATTATATAATCGCACTGATTTATATTTCTCTATACCAAAAAAAAAAGAGAACCATATTCATTACAGAAACAAAACACTGGCGTCGGACAGACTTCAAATTCCACATACCTTGGTTTTGTTATCTCCACAATAACGCTTGCGCTCATGCTATACTTGGTTCAAAACCCGGAGAACTCGTTCTTCTAGTTTTTCAAATCAGCTGTTGTTTAATTTAGAAACCTGTTTTGTAAGCTTGTCGTTTGGGACGCAGCCATATTCCCATTGAAAAAAAAAATCCTGTACAGTAGTTTTAGGCGACCAGCGATGCGTGACTATTGGTGAAAAATCCAATGCTTTGATCGGGTTTTGAAATGCGATCTATCTTGAAAATCATTTAAGCGTCTAAAATGGGTTGACAGTCGAACGGGGTCGACCTTGTAATAATAAAAGAAGACGAGGGGGGTGAGGGGAAAACTGCAATAGGCTCTAGGGTCTGAAATGGGACTCGATGGTGCGTAACCATGGAGATGGTAAACGATTATAATGAAATGTCCCATTTTATTTTCGGACTTAACGAATTGCGTGTATGACGCCATTTAACTCTTTAGCAAACAACAAAATTTTGAACTCGACCAAATTGAAAGCATTTGCAGATGACAAAATAGATGGAGCTCAAATTATAAGTTCTGTGTTCGTTATGGTAGAAAACATTGTGGGAAAAAGAGAACATGCTGGTTACCAGCATGTTCTCCTTTTCCTACACTGTTTTCAAAAGCCTGCTTTTTCAGAGATCGTTAAAACACTGAATTGTGTTTGTAAAGGATTATAATGTCGTTTGCGAATACGGTAAATAAAGATCAGCTTTGTCGTCTGTAGTCTAATCTTGGTCCATGTACTCTCTCATATCTCACGGATGTCGCAAGGTTTCACTATATATCCGGTTTAGAATTTAAAACTAAAGAAAAAAAAAAATGAATCAAACCAAGCGACAATTTATGATACAATGATAATTTGGATTCAGTTGGATAAACGTAAATTAAAAAAAAAAAGACATGGATGTTTCGTAAATCGTAACCCAACCTTGTTTTATGATCGACAGTGTTTTCAAATGAGTTTGCGTGTTTTGCTAGACTGTTATGTCTTTAGCCCACGACAAAACTACGGGCTCGTCCAAAATAAAACCATGTGCGTACTGCAAATTTAAAGTGGCTTAAAAGTGAATGTTTATTATTTGAGTCACGCTCTGTGAAAAGGGGGTTTAAAATATCTGCGAAAAGTAATGACCCAGGTCAGCCTGCGCAGTCCGCTTCAGGATTCAATAGGCTGTAACATAAGTTTCATTTATGGATCCATAATTGTGTGATGACTTGCTTGGTATAATGCATCACGGAGATGCACTAAACCCCTTTTGCGAGAGCGTGGCTTTTTTTTTTCGTACATCAATATTAAATGTACAACACTGATAAATACAACTATACATATTTTGCTTTGAAACCATTTAAAAAGGCACGGTTATATTGAGTAAAAAGATGCAATTTTGGGCGTTTAACCCTTAAGCTGCTAAGCGAGACTCGCTGACCTTTTGCGGACAGTATGGATCCAAGATCAGACTGCACAGAACGTGCAGTCTGATGTTGGATCCACACAATACGATACGGTAGAAATTCTCCAACAAGCGGAATCTTTAACTCTTTACCAAACGACAAAATTTTAGTCCAGTCCAAATTGAAAGTTTTTGCAGACGACAAAATAAACGTGAATCAAAACTTGGAATTTGTTTTTGGAAGAGTAGAAAACATTGTGGGAAAAGGAGAAAATGCTGGTTATCAGCATTTTCTCCTTTTCCCACAATGTTTTTAAAAGGCTTATAATAATATAATAATAATAATTATCTTTATTTTGTGAAGGTTAAAACATTAAGACATATTTCAAGTCTTTTTTACAATGATGCCTTCAAAATGAGTGGAATAACAATAATAATGATAGTAATGATATCGAAATTAATGCAGATATTGATGACTGATACTTATGATTGTGGTGTTTGAAAATGAAGAAGATGAATTAATGGTAAAATAATGATGGAATCTGAAATCTACGGACAGACACACGTTTCTATACTGTGCAATATTTTGTTAAGTAGTAAGATTTCCTAACTAGAATGAGGACTGTAAGATTAATAAATGTTGCTTGAACTGTTTTTTAAAGATAGGTAATGATTTCGCATCTCTGATGGAAGTAGGAATTTCATTCCACACATCCATGCTAAAATACGAGAATGCTCGTTTCTTGTACGATGTACTGAATCTCGAGTTTATGATGTCACTGCGAGCAGATGACCTTAAATTGTAATTTGTGTTACTCGAAAACGAAATAATGTCGCTCATATATCTAGGCGATAGGTTATTACGACATCTGTAGATTAAAACGCCTGTGTGATACTTACATCTATTATCGTAAATTAACCAGTTAAGTTGAGAAAAAAGTTCCTTGGACGGTGTTCTTGGGGTAACCCCTAGTATAATGCGAGCGGCTCTTTTCTGGAGGACGGTTAGCTTAGATGATTTACATTCGGTGTTCTTCCACCAAACTGTACAACAGTAGTCAAAGATTGGGAGTATGTAAGAGTTGTAAAATAATTGTTTCATTTCAAATGTGAGATACATGGAAATTCTTTTTAGCAATGTTATCTTACTGTTTATCTTAGAAACAGTTTTATCAATATGAAAATTCCAGGACAAATGTTTATCAACATATACACCTAATATTTTTCTTACTTAGGATCGTTAAAAGTCGGGATTGTGTGGTAAAGGGTTAAATCTTAAAGCTTGAACTAAAGAATTTCACTATTTGCTGGAAATATTTGTTCAATTTATTTAGCAGCCCAATGGTTAAGTAATGGTGAGGTCATTTTTGCAATCGGTGACTCCGTCTACTTTCATGAGATCAGATATGACGTCATCATACTGATTTGAATACGAATCAAAGTAATCGACAAGTGTTATTAATCACGTGACTTTCCCACAAGTCTTCGCAAAACTCTGGCGCAAAAATTTAAAAATACCTTAACCCTTAGACTGCTTATCGCGACCCACCGACCTTTTACGGACAGCGTAGATCAAGATCAGACTGAACAGAACGTGCAGTCTGATCTTTGATCTACACTGTCCGATAAGGAGATATCTTTCCTCCAAAAATACCTTTGAAAGAAGAAAGTTTTCGGCTTCTACTATCTACTATAAAGTTTCATTTCATTTATTCAGCAGGACAAGGGTTAAGGGGCTTAATGCACATGCAAAAAGTATCGACCCTGGTCAGCCTGCGCAGTCCGCGCAGGCTGACCAGGGCCGAAACCTTTTGCTACTGGTAAATTTTCTGCATGTCAAAGGACCTGTGTACCATGTGTACCTCATGTTTCAGTCGGTTGTTAGACACAACGGACTTTATGAATCTATAACAATGTGGTAAGATGCTTTGTAACATGCATCACAGAAATGCATTAAGCCCCCACTTTGCCAGAGCATGGCTCATACATTGTTTACCGAAAATTTGTCTGTTTTCTTGTTTTTGACCCATCGCCTGACATTTAATTCAGTAATGGATCATATGCATTCTGATCTTTGATCGACGCCTTCCGCTTGGCTGAGACATTCTGGAGAAGAACAACTTCGAAACTGCTCTTAACCCTTAAGCTGCTTATCGCGACCCACTGACCTTTTGCGGACAGTGTAGATCAAGATCAGACTGCACAGAACGTGCAGTCTAATCTTTGATCCACACTGTCCGATACGGTATTTTATTTCCGGTGAAATCAACTTTGAAACCGCAATGTTTGGCCTTTTAGTATTGAGTAGAAATTTGCGTTTCATTTATTCAGCAGCTTAAGTGTTAAATGGAACTTATTTTCGGAATGAAAAATGCCTGTTGGGTTTAATTTTGGAAGTCTTAACTGCTGGTCATTTTCAGACCTGCTGTTGCCACATTTACGAGAAGAGAATTACTCATTACATAAGTGAAAACTTAGCATCAAAATCAATAAAATCAACCCTTCATCAGACTTCTACAAGCTCGTCTTTGGAAAAGGTGAAAACAATGTGGGAAAAGGAGAAAATGCTGGTTACCAGCATTTTCTCCATTTCCCACAATGTTTTCGAAAACAATTTTCTTCAATGCTGTTAAAACTCGGGATTGTGGTGAAAAGTTTAAAGGAACAGGTTACAACCTGCCAAAAGCAAACAAATCCAGTGTCAAATTTGCAGGCAAATTTAATTCATACCAATTAAAATATAGATATAATTATCATTCATATACTGAGTAAAAGTACGGTCTGTTAAAGACCCAGTCGCTGGCAAAAAATAATGTATTTTAAGTTGCCAGTTTTTGCTCTAGTTCTACAATATATTTTTCTGCAAGCAAATGGAACTTTGACAGGTTGTACCTTTACACATTATCAGACTCATCATAACGATGCCAATAGTATGACTTAAATTTGTCGGCAGTTTGACTCCAGAATAATTTAATATTGGCATCTAGTGGGACTTTAATGTATTCCTCACTTAACCGCATATCGAAACTTCGAGTAATTCTTAACTCTCTACCAAACGACAAAATTTTAGACCTGTCCGAATTGAAATCATTTGCAGACTACAAACTCAGTATGACTAAAAAAATGAAATTTGCTTTTAGCAGGGAAGAAGACGTTGTGGGAAAAGGAGAAAATGCTGGTTACCAGCATTTTCTTCTTTTCTCACAATGTTTTCAAAAGACCTTCTTCCTTAGGGTCGTTGTAACTCGGGATCGTGTGGTAAAGAGTTAAAAGGTATTTAAAAAAGAAAAAAAAAAAAAAAAAAATGAGGGCATTATGGGAGTATCCATTTGCTCTTCTCTGTTAAACATCCCACTTACAATTGTATTGTGGAAAAGCAGCTATATGCTTGGCAAGACCATTGAGTAGGGCACCGATTATAAGGCAAATAAAAACCATTTACATATGTGCCATGCTCTGTGAAAAGGGGGCTTAGTGCATCTGCGAAAAGTATCGACTCAGGTCGCTGTTGGTCAATTTTCTGTATGCCCAAGGACATTCTACCTCATGTTGAAATCGGTTGTTGAATAAAAGTGCCTATTATGGATCCATGATTATGTGATGGCTTGATTGGTACAATGCACCACGGAGATACATTAAGCCCCTTTTGCCAGAGCATGGCTCAAATATGCTGACCCTCGTGACCCTACATGGACCCTGTTGACAACAAGGTATGATATTGATTGATTGATTGATTGATTGGTGTTTTACGCCGCTTTCAACATTATTTCAGTCATATCACGGCCACAGCTCACATTATTCATGTATTTCCTGGGTTTCATCAGTACTAGGCCGGGGCTCTGAAGTGTCTTGCCCAAGGACACTCCCAAGAAAAACCCAATGGATCCAGTGCACCTCGAACCCGGGGTCTCAAGGTCACGAGTCCTACACTTTACCACTGAGCCACGCAAGACCTAAGGTATGATACTAAAGTACAGAACAATCTAAAGCTTTCAGGGATTCTGTCAACTTCACAGAAATGTTCCACACAAAATGATGGTAGTCAGCAATTTTCTCCCTTTTCCACCATGTTTTCTATCTTTTCTTAGACAGAAAAGCATCATTTGAGTCACAACTAGTTTGTAGTCTGCAATTGCTTTCAGTTCGGACCAGTCTATTTTTTTCGTCCCTAAAGACTTAAGCTAATAAACCGAAATCATTGAGTGCGTATATAATGAACCTTGCTCTGTGAAAAGGAGGTTTAATACATCTGCAAAGATGTTATCCACCCAGGTCAGCCTGCGCAGCCCCGCAGGCTGACCTGGGTCGAAACCTTTCGCTATCGGTCTATTTTCTGCACGGCAAGAGATCAGTGATTCGGTCGATTGTTACACAAAATGGATTTTATAGATCTCGTTTGTTTGTTTGTATTGGAGTTTAACGCCATTTTTAAGAGCTCAGGGTCCGTACTCACCAACCATTCTTGAGAACATTCTTGGTCTTGTTCTCCAAAATTTTCCGAATTTGAAAGTAACACACTTTCTGATTGGCTAAACCATATGGTTTAGCCAATCAGAAGTTTTGTTACTTTCAAACTTGGAAAATCTTGAAGAAGAAGTCTAAGAACGTTCTTAAGAATGGTTGGTGAATACGGACCCAGGTCATATCGTGGCAGTCAGTGACGCACCCATGTGTTTCCTGGCTTTCTCACACCAGTACTGACACAACTTTCTTTCCAAAGCCACTGACTACTTTTCTCACATGCATTATAGATCCGTAATTATATGTTGACTTGCTTGGTACAATGCATGGCGGCGATGCATTGTACCCTCTTTTTGCCAGAGCACCGCTCGTATGTATGATCGAGATTGTCGGACTAACTGATTTTCGTTTGTATATCGTCAAGACCGTTTGCCCATAGATGGCCCCTAACTTATGTTACGGAGGTAGTACAAGAGAAGGGAAGAAACCAATCCTAAGTTACGCCTGGTTCTCTAACGTGCTTGGTGTCTAGCACCGTCAAGCGGGACATAAATTTAACGTCTCATTCGTCTCATTCGAAGGACTTTCAGTATTTTGTTGTTGTTGTCGTTGTTGGTTTTTAGCTGTCCAGCCCTCAGTATCGAACCCACACCCTCAAGTGTGTCGAGATTTGTCGCTTACAAGTCTCAAGTCGTATCTCTTAACTCTTTACCACACAATCCCGACTTTTAAGGACTCTGAGAAAGAAGCCTTTTGAAAACATTGTGGGAAAAGGAGAAAATGCTGGTAACCAGCATTTTCTCCTTTTCCAACAGTGTTTTCTACCTTTCCCAAAACAAATTTCATTTTTTGGTTCATATTTAATTTGTCGTCTGCAATTGCTTTCAATTTGGACCAGTCTAAAATTTTGTCGTTTGGTAAAGAGTTAAGCTGTTCTGGCTGACTGAGATTGTCTGCAATTGCTTTCAATTTGGATCAGTCTAAAATTTTGTCGTTTGGTAAAGAGTTAAGCTATTCTGGCTGACTGAGATTGTCGGAAAATTTGCAGATGCGTATAATGTAGCTTTAATTGATTGGTCAATCGGTTGGTTCATCTAAGATCGGTTCTTTCTTTGTCTGCCTAATATTTGACTGTTTTCAACATTATTTCTATTATATCGAGGCGACCAGTGCATCTATCCATGCTTTCCTGGGGTTTCCTTCTTACGAGTCGAGTACATGTAATTCGCACAATATTCTTGCCGAGCCCCGTAGCTCGGTCGGTACCGTACAGGACTTGAGAACAGGAGGTCGCTGGTTCGATCCCCTGCTCGTCCAATTTCTTTCCGAGGACTGACGATAGTCATTGCGACAGGATTCATTCCTCTGTCACCGCTGACCATTGTTTCGACAATGGCTATGTGGGAAAGCAGCCAGTGGCTTGGAAAGAATATTGTGCGAAGTACTGGTAAAAGAAATTCCAGGAAAGCATGGATAGGTGCAAACCAGATAATCAGGTTCAGGGACGAGAAATCACCCTTTACGCCCCATGTATTTGACATCTTCGGGAAGTATTTTAACTAGTAAATGCTTCCTTTTCCACAATGATTTTGGTCGAGCCCCGGTAGCTCAGTCGGTAGCGTGTAGGACTCGAGAACCGGAGGTCGCTGGTTCGATCCCCGGCCTGGCCAATTTCTTTCCGAGGATTGATGATAGTCATTGCGACAGGATTCATTCCTCTCTCACCGCTGACCATTGTTTCGACGATGGTTATGTGGGTAAGCAGCCAGTGGCGTGGAAAGAATATTGTGCGGAGTACTGGTAAAAGAAACTCCAGGAAAGCATGGATAGGTGCACTGGCCGCCACGATATAACTGAAATAATGTTGAAAACGGCGTTCAACACCATTCAACCAACCAACCAAAGTGCTTTTCATATGGTCGGAAAAACAAAATTTGGTATGTCATTTTCCCTAAAACGATATTAATTTGTCCTTTTTGTAAATTGTTAGATTTATAACGACCCGAATTAGTTTAACTCTGTACTATTCGATAAGATTTTAGATTTATCCAAATTGAAAATATTTGTAGCCAATATATCAAATGAGGCTCATATCATGGATTCGTCTTTGACAGGATAGAAAACACTATGGGAAAAGGAAAAAATGCTGGTCACCAGCATTTTCTCCTTTTCCCACAATGTTTTCAAAAGCCTTCTTCATCCGGGCCGTTAAAACTCGGGACTGTGGGGTAAAAGGTTATTATAGGTGAAGCCATAGTATGTACATTCCAGTAAAACTGTATGGCAAAAGAAGCTGATCCTTATTGTTAAGGTATTTTTATTTCAAATACGCTACCTGCGAAAACTGCTGATGGACCTAGGCGGTCATAGGTTTAACGACGCTGAGAAAGAATACTTTTGAAAATATGGATGGAAAAGGAGAAAATGCTGGTGATCAGAAAATTGATCATTAGCGAAAAGTTTCAACCTAGGTCAGCCTGCGCGGACTGCGCAGGCTGACCTGGTTCGATACTTTTCGCAAATGCATGAAGCCCCCTTTTCACAGACCATGGCTCAAAGAATGGTGAATTATCATATTTCTTACCTAAAAAAAACCCCATAAATTCAGTTCATTTACGAGCTTGTAACCCTGGTAATAGTTTTCTTTACGATATCAACCCTTATCCCGCAGGGGCAGAAAAATGAAAAAAAAAAAAAACCAGAGGACCACCCAACCCTTGTATTGAATCAAGATTTTTATATTGTTTAGGGAGTATTGCTTCAGTAATCGACAAAGTATCAAAAAGAGTATGCCAAGATCAGACATCATGGATGGGCAAAGGACACAGAAGGACGTGATGCCGAGTTTACAGCGATAAAAACCTGGAATGACCATTTCAACCACTACAGAAAGGATCTAAATATTGCTGTTTTGGCCTTCTTTTTTCAGAATATCACATAATATGCCGGTGAGTGTAGAACCAAGATCAGAATTCAAGCTATTTTAAGTCTTTACTGAATCTGATTCTACGTCATACTTCATCTTCAAAGTCGAGGGGACCACCAAAATCAGCCAACAGCTTTATAAGGGATAATTTCAATATTAAAAAAATAATATCAAAGACGGGAGTTTGTTGAACCTGAATATAACTAAATATGTTATTTTTTCCCCCTTTTTTTTTAGCTCACCTGAGTACAAAGTGGTCATGGTGAGCTATTGTGATCGTGCTGTGTCCGGCGTCGGTCGTCCGTCGTGCGTCGTGCGTCGTCCGTCGTCCGTCGTCAACTATTTACCTTGTGTACGCTCTAGAGACCACATTTTCAGTCCGATCCTCATAAAACTAAGTCAGAATGTTTGTCTTGATAAAATCTCGGACAGGTTTGAAATTGGGTCATGTGGGGTCAAAAACTAGGTCACCAGGTCAAATCTCGGACGAGTTTGAAATTAGGTTATGTGGGGTCAAAAACTAGGTCACTAGGTCACCAGGTCAAATCTAAGAAAAACCTTGTGTGCTTTCTAGAGGCCACATTTTCAGTCAGATACTTGTGAAACTTGGTCAGAATGTTTGTCTTGATAAAATCTCGGTCGGGTTTGAAGTTTGAAATTTGGGTCATGTGGGGTCAAAAACAAGGTCACTAGGTCAAATTTCAGAAAACCTTATGTGCGCTCTAGAAGACACATTTTTGGTCAAATACTTGTGAAACTTGGTCAAAATGTTTGTCTTGATAAAATCTAGGACCAGTTTGAAATTGGGTCATGTGCGGTCAAAAACTAGGTCACTAGGTCAAATCTTAGAAAAACATTGTGTGCACTCCAGAGGCCACATTTTCAATCCCATACTAATGAAACTTGGTCAGAATCTTTATCTTGATGATATTTTGAAAGAATTTGAAACTGGGTCACCTCAGTTCAAAAACTAGGTCACCAGGTCAAATCTTAGAAAAACCTTGTGTGCGCTCTAGAGGACACATTTTCAGTCCTATACTCATGAAACTTGGTCAGGATGTTTGTCTTGATAAAATCTCGGATGAGTTCGAAATTGGGTCATGTCTAAAACTATGTCACTAGGTCAACTTACAGAAATCCCTTGTGGGCGCTCTAGAAGCCACAATTCTTACTCAGTTCACTCAGTTGACCTGAAAATTGATCAGCATGTTTGTCTTGATGAAATCTTGGATGAGTTCAAAATTGGGTCACATAAGAAATATCTTGTGGGCACTCTAGAGGCCACAATTCTAGCTAAATTGACCTGAAAATCGGTCTACATATTTGACTTGATGATATCTCGGATCGATTAGAAATTTGGTCACTAGGTCAAATTAAAGAAATGCATTGTGGGCACTGTAGAGGCCACAGTTTTTGCACAACTGACCTGAAAATTTGTCAGAGTGTTTGACTTGATGATATCTTGAATGGATTTGAAATTGGGTCACATAGGATCATAATCTAGGTCACTAGGTCAAATTACAGAAACACCTTGTGGGCACTCTAGAGGTGGCAATTCTTACCCAATTAACCTGGATTTGAAATATGGTCACATAGGTTCATAAACTAGGTCACTTGGTCAAATTGAAGAAATACATTTTGGACACTCCAGACGCCACATTTTCAGCTCAACTGACCTGACTATTGGTCAGAATGTTTGTCTTAATAATATCTCAGATGAGTTTTAATATGACCCTTGAGTGAAAATTTGGCTATTGACTCAGGTGAGCGATCCAGGGCCATCATGGCCCTCTTGTTTAAAACCACCTTCCACACAATCTTGAGTTCGAACAACCCCCAGGAAGCATGCTTCTTGAAAACATTGTCGGGGAAAAAAGAGAAAATGCTGGTAACCAGCATTTTCTCTTTTTCCCCGCAATGTTTACTAACCTTTCAAAGAAAAATCCCATTGTTTTTAACTTCAGGTATTTCTTCGTCTACAGGTGCTCTCAAGTTTTAGAAAGAGTAAACTTTTGTCGTATGGTCAAGCGTTTAGTATATTAACGATCATTTAACTCAAAAAAAAAAAAAAAGTTAATGAAGTTGACTTTTTTTTTGCGATTTCTGAAAGTACATTTTCACTCCAGTTAAAAACGATCCCGTATATCTTAATTTAGTATTACATAGCGGACACTGTAGATCTAAGATCAGACTATACACAAAGAACGTGCAGTCTGATCTTGATGTAAGCTGTCGGCTGAAGGTCTGAGTGTAGGATCACATTTCTATTCCAGTTGAAAATGACTTTGGTCATAGTTTAGTATAGGGTAGCAGACAGTGTAGATCAAAGATCAGATTGCACGTTCTGTGCAGTGTGATCTTGATCCACGCAGTCCGCTAAGGGTCTAAAAGTACATTTTCCAATACAGTTGAAAATAGCTTTGGTCTAAGTTTAGTATTAGACAGTCGACAGTGTAGATCCAAGATCAGATTGCACGTTCCGTGTTGTCTGATCTTGATCTACATCTCCTGCAAAATCTATCCACATTGGACATGGCAGTAAAAGAATTAAGAAAACCACGCTACATTTAGCATATTCCTAGCATGTCGGAATGTCTAAGGAAATGCTTAACGACCTCGAGGGAAAGCCGGTTGGAAAATATTATTGGACAAGGGAAAAAAGTGGTCACCAGCAATTACTCATATTCTCTCACTGATATCTACAAATCGAAAGCCAAATGCTATCATTTGAGTTACACTGAATTTGCCGTGTAATCCTACAAATGATTTCAATTAAGACAAGTCTGAGATTTTTAGACAGGTCTAAGACGTAAGTCGCTAACCAGTATAAAGATGAATTTCAAAACTAGGTAAAAAGTTGCCACGTCAGTAGATAGATAAAAGGGAGTTCCGGCTAATCCCGTTACCCCCATTACCCCATCACCCCTTCAACCCCTCAGGTTACCCCCTTATCCCCCCCGCCCCTTAGCCCCGCCCTTAACCAACAAACCCACGATTAAGCAAATGGCTAATCATTAAACAATATAATAATTTTATGTAACATTAAGCATGCTCATAAAATTAAAACAGAAAAAATGGGTTAACAAGTCAATCTAATTAAGATCATTAAACAATATAATAATTTTATGTAACATTAAGCATGCTCATAAAATTAAAACAGAAAAAATGGGTTAACAAGTCAATCTAATTAAGATCATTAAACAATATAATAATTTTATGTAACATTAAGCATGTTCATAAAATTAAAACAGAAAAAATGGGTTAACAAGTCAATCTAATTAAGATCATTAAACAATATAATAATTTTATGTAACATTAAGCATGCTCATAAAATTAAAACAGAAAAATGGGGTAACAAGTCAGTCTAATTAAGGTCAGAAAACAAAATGACCAAACCTTTTTTTAAACATTTTTTTACTTAAATCAAAATTTAAAAAAAAATAAAAATAAAAAAATTTAAAAAATTTTTGATTAAGAAAAAAAATTAAAAATTAAAAAAGCCAACGCATCATGCTAACCGGTTAACACATCAGTCAGACAAACCCTTTCATCAGTTTATTGCTTAACCGTTACCTCCCCCCATCAACCAACGCATGACGCAACAGCTAACCAGTCACTCACTCACTTGGCTAACCAGCAAACCGTTACCCCCCCCCCCATCAAACAACGCATGACGCATCATGCTATGGCTAACCGGCCTATGAGTTTGTGGGTGGGTTAAGATATTGGTAAATTTTTTAAAAATATTTGAATTTAAACAAAATTCTCTCAACAATATTGTTATAAGAATGTCTTACCCATATAATACAATCCCAAATAATCAAGCAATTGTTTTTTCCAAAGGCGACCAATATTATATGATTCAACAACATCCTCTTTATCTCACTCCAATTATTACTCTATTACCACCAGAATATGAAATAGATGAAATAGTTGATTCTCTTACTAAAGGCCAGTGCATTCTTTGTTATGAACAAGCAAATTCATTACTTTTTTGCGGACATAACCCATATTGTTCATTTTGTTTTCACTTAATGAAACCTACAGAATGCCCATTATGTTAAATATAAATATTTAATCTTTCATTAAAAAAAAATTTAAAAAAATTTTTTATTTAAAAAATTTAAAAATAAAAAATTGAATTTTTCATTGGAAAGTTATAAATATAAGTGTAAAAATGGAGAACAAAAATAGAACCGTTACTCAAGATGATTATGAATTCTTTCCATTTAAAAATGAACAAGAAATGGATATATTTTATAATAATGTAAAGGGAAGAGCTATTGAAAAGTTAGCACATTCGTTTAATGTTTTGTTGAAAGAGGTAAAAAATGAACTTAACAGAAAAATAAAGAAATTTATTAAAGAGATTAAAACAGATCATTATTATGAAGAAAAAGAATTAGATGACTTGGTCGAGTGGTATGTTGAAGAAATGAAAATGAAACTATCTATCGATGAATAAAATTTAAAAAATAAAAATTTAAAAAAAATAATTTTTTTTATTTTCTTAATGATGATAAAAAAATTGAATTTTTCTTAATTTTCTTCTTTGTATAATATGTAAAGATGAGTGAAAAAACAAATCTTACTGAAACAGAAGAATATGAGGAAGAATTAAGTTTAATGGATGAAGAAATTTATGATCAATTTGATTATGAAGCTGATGATATTGCTTATGAAGCTAAAAGAAAAATCGATATATTGATAGATGAAGCAAAAAATGTTCTTACAATACATTTAAATGAAGTTAATAAAGAAAATAAAAATGAAAATTTGGATGTAATAAGATTTGAAAAAGAAGAAATACTTGAAGGCATTATAGAATTTTTAAAAGAAAAAGTGGGAAATTTAAAAAAATTTAAAATTTAAAAAAAAAATTAAAAAAAATTAAAAAAAAAAAAAAAAAAAATTTAAAAATAAAAAATTGAATTTTTCATTGGAAAGTTATAGATATATGTGTAAAAATGGAGAATAAAATAGAACTGTTACTCAAGATAAAAAACTTTTCTAAAAAAGTAATAAAGGAACTTAAAGATTCTTATGAATTCTTTCCATTTAAAAATAAAGAAGAAGAGGATATATTTTATAATAATATAAAGGAAAGATGTGTAAAAATGGAGAATAAAAATAGAACTGTTACTCAAGATGATTATGAATTCTTTCCATTTAAAAATGAAGAAGAAATGGATATATTTTATAATAATATAAAGGGAAGAGCTATTGATAAGTTAGCACATTCGTTTAATGTTTTGTTGAAAGAGGTAGAAAATGAACTTAACAAAAAATTAAAGAAATTTTTTAAAGAGATTAAAATAGATAATTATTATGAAAAAGAAGATATAGATGACTTGGTTGAGTGGTATGTTGAAGAAATGAAAATGAAACTATCTATCGATGAATAAAATTTAAAAAAAATAAAAATTAAAAAAAAATAATTTTTTTTATTTTCTTAATGATGATAAAAAAATTGAATTTTTCTTAATTTTCTTCTTTGTATAATATGTAAAGATGAGTGTGTTAAAAAGATTTAACGAATTAATAACAAAAGATTTAATATTTCTTAGTAATGTACATAAAATAAACATCAACAAGGCTAATACAAAATATAGCCTCGATATGAAAGAAGTAATATTTCACCGCTATGACAGAGCCATGCCTTATGAAGAACCAATATCTAAAACAAATATTTATTATGAATATAGCAGATTTAAACACGAAAACCCAAACACTGCATTTTTTCTTTGTTTATGTGTTAAATTTTTACCTATGGAAGATGATGAGGAAGAAATAAAGTTACTACTAACAAAACTTTGTTTTTCCTCAGAGTGTAATGGGATACGAGTTTATGATTTATATTTTTATGAAACACTAAATGATAGACTAAGATTTATAGGAGAGAAAGTTGATGATATTAATAATTATAGTAATGGAGGAAATCCGAGGTTATTTATCTATTTTGAAATATTTAATGAACGAGATTATCCTTCTTTTTCCAATCTTTTTAGGTTACTACATCCAATACCTAATCAGACCATAAATAAAATAGTCTTTACGATTGATTATGAAGAATATGAATCAGAAGATGAGGATGATCAATCTCATCTACCCCACATTAGAGAAATGAATAGAGAAGGAACCAGAAGCATACAATTTAACATAAATCAACATCATTCATATCAAGATTTTAGTCGTGTTATGTTTCAAAGATTTCGGGAAAATATTTTAGCTGATTTTGAAGTAGGTGATTACAAAATAAGATATAGCATCAGTGGAATAGAAAGCATTAGAAGAAGAGGTGAAGTAGGAGATAGAAGACAAACACAAGATCCATTTATTAACCAAAGCATTAACGCAAATGAAACCTTTAAGTCTAAATGTTGTGTTTTATGCTTAGATGAAGACACGGTACCCTCAATTTTGTTTTGTAGTTGTGGTCATCTTTGTGCTTGTGAATCATGTTTTACATATTACAACAAAAAAGAATGCCCAGTTTGTAGAGTAAAAAGTGATATCATTCGAAAAATTTAAATATTTAACCTTTTTTACCGGGTTAAATATTTTTACAAATCCAACTCTATCAGTAACGTTAAATATGCATTTTTAGCATTAGGGTTATTTGACCTTGTTATAAAATTTATAACATCACATTGGTCCACTTCTAAAGGTTGTGGGAAAACTATACAGCTACAACCTTCTCCTTTCTTTTTTACTATGGAGTAGTCTGCTTGTTCAACTTCATTTATGACGATATTGACTTTTGCCACATCTTTTAGAATATCGTTACCTCTAGCAGCCATTAAAGACCCTCTTATAATTTTACCAGGAGCAGACATACAATAACCTCCTATCCCATGGCTCCTTCCAGAGCTTCCATTTCCAAAAGAAAACTCATAATTACCATCTTCTAAAGGACCTTGTTCCTCTGCGCACACGCTTATAATTGGTTTAGGGAGCGTTACTTTTTTATCCACATAGGATTTTGTTGCTAAATCTCTTTCTTCTACAGGCGCCCTAGCATTTTTTATAGTAAAGCCTTGGAAATCTACATCAGATATTGCTGTAAAGCTTCCATCAAGATTTTTTACAATAGCACCGCCATTATCAACATAATTTTTATTGGCAGCTTCATCGCGATCTGTAGGATTTGGTAGTCCAGTAATTGGGTTAGTGTTCATATCTATTTTACCAGATGCTAAAAAAGCCCCAGCATGTTTTTTTGTTAAAACCTTTTCACCTGCGGTTGCTACCTCAACAACAGTATCTACGTAAAACTTATTTGGAACTTGTTGATTTTCTATAGGCGTTCCAACGTTGGAAATTCTCCTTCCACCCATAGAAATGTCACCACCTGCTATATATCCTCCAGCTCCATAAATAAAAGCTCGATTGGCAATATCTACGTATCTTTTAGTTGCAACATCCTGTGGTTCTGCAGGATCTATAACATTTGTTAAAGTATATCCTTGCATATTTATATCTGCAACAGCAGAAAAGCCTCCATCTTGTTGTTGTACTATTGCTCTACCACTATTATCCACATAATTTTTAGTAGCTGCTTCATTCGGCTCTGTTGGTTCTTTAACATTTTTTATAAGATTATAATTCATGTTTAAATACCCTTGTACATTGTATCCTCCGTTTTCATCCAACAGCCCTGTGTTGTCATCAACATAACTCTTAGTCGCAACATCTTGTGGATTTACTGGATTACTAACTCTTGTTAGCGTGTTACCGTTCATATTTATAGAACCGGTAACGGTGGTTGTTCCATCTTTACGTAAAAAATTATTACTTATGTAAGCGAGTGACACACCATCACCACTTGTTTTAACATCATCTATTCTTCCAAATTTATCAACGGGCATATTTTTAATATTACTAAAAAAGCTTATTTAAAACATTTTGAAATTTATTACCTAAACCTAACTCTTTAAGAATGAACAAACATAAATGACCACAAAATACTTCTCCTTCATGTTGTAACTGGTCAGTATTGTAGTGTATTGGCCTTTTTAAATAATCTATAATTTCATTAGGTGGTTGAATAGCATAACTATCAAAATAAATTTTAGTTTTACCATCTTTAAACCATGCAACCCAATGAGTACCAGGACCGCCGGTGTCATCAAGGTTTAATATGCCACATTCTTTATGTTTATTGTTTTTTGGTAGGGTGTCTCTTAAAAATATTCCTCTAAAATTTTTTAATTTTAATTTTTTTGCAGCATCCTCAAGTTCAAAATTACTTAAAGGTTTATTTGGTAAAGTTATATTATCAATTAAAATATTTTGCATTTTTATATATTTAAATATTTACAATAGCACTATTATCAACCCATGAATTAAACTCATCAGAACAACCTTTCCACTTTACAAGAGATTTCTTTTTTCCCTTTTTAATAACCTTTTCTATCCTATACAACTCTTGTCTTGTTTTTTGTAGTTCAGGTTCATAAAAGGTAACTTTTATTTCTTCTACATTTAAATCTTCAATTTTATATGTTACAGGTGATGTATGTTTTACTTCTGAAACTGTAAAAACCTCTTCTGTCCATCTTGTGGTATAACCTTTTTCAAAAGTCTTTTTCTTTTTACTTATCCTTACTTTGTCTCCAACAGAAAACTTTGGTTTGATATACTCCCTTACTTGATCATAATCAGGATACAATGTTTTCCAAACTTTATTTTCATTTTTCTTCTTACTTGCTTCAGTTGGTGTCATCTTAATAGAAGAATGCCTCGTGTTATTATATTCTTTAACAAGATTTGGCAATACATCAATATAAACATTTGTTGAGTGAGCAGAGAAATACTTCCACATTTTTTCTTTCATTGTTCTATTCCATCTCTCAACAACGCTTGATTTTTCCTCGTTTTCAGTGGAATATAATTCAATCAAATCTTTAACATCTTTGTTATAAAACTCTTTACCTTTATCAACCCACATTTTCTCAGGTTTTCTTTCCTTAAAAATACTCTTCAATGCAACAGAAACAGATTTTCCTGTTTTGTCTTTTAATGGTATCAGCCATCCATATTTTGAAAAGATATCAATAACAGCAAGAAGATATTTTACACCACGATTAAGTTTAGAAAATGCTTGCATATCTACTAAATCTGCAGCCCATATCCTGTCAATACCATTTACTCTAACTCTCCTTTTCTTAAATTTTCTTTTTACAGGTTTATGTAATTCTTCTGCTAGCGTTATATTTTGGTCATTTTTTTTTTTTTTTTTTTTAATTCCCATTCCAAATCTTTTTTTTGTTCCAATTAATGAAGAAACCAATCCTCTTTCCATTTTTTCCCTAATTGTTGGATTATAGATACCTTTTAACTCTTTAAGCATATTAACATCACAAACAGCATTTCTTGTTGCTGTATCATCATGTTTAAGATAACATATATCATGATGATATGCTGCTTTATCAACACGATTTACAGGCTTTGACCATTCTTTAGGTGTTAAATCAGGATTTAATCTTTTTTTTAACTTGGTGCCCGGACCAGTAAAATTATGACCTGGTAAGTGCATTTCAACAGGTAAGTTATTAATAAGTTTATTTAGTAATGAACCACCTTTTTGTTTTTTAATAAACTGGGTTTTAGTTGTTCCGCATTCAACACACTTACCCCGTTTCATATTTCTACCATTTTCACTTACCGCATATTCAATATTAGTTGTATCAGTTTGTTTTTTACACTTAACACAATACATTTTTTATATTAAATTAAATTTTTTGATATAAAATGGACATTGTTAATTTATCATGGAATGAAGCGTTAGCAAAAAGATTTAACCATCCCCTTTTACCAAGAAGTATCAGAGGTTTAATAGTAGGTAAATCAGGATGTGGTAAAACTACACTTTTACTTAACCTTTTGTTAAGACCTGATTGGTTAGATTATAACAACTTATGCGTTTTTGGTAAAAGTTTATTTCAACCAGAATATCGTATACTTAAAAAAGCTTTTGAAGAAAAAATACCAAAAGAATATATATTAAGGTTGTTTTCACTTAAAAATGAAGTTCAAAACTATGATGTTTCACCTACAGCATTAGAAGAATGGAGCAAAACAATTAAAGAAAAATCTGATATTAATTGTGAATTTTTTGAAAATGCTAGTGATGTGCCAGACCCAAGAGATTTAAACGGTCAAAACAAAAATTTAATGATTTTTGATGATTTACTTTTAGAAAGACAAAACAAATGTGAAAGCTATTATGTAAGAGGAAGACATAGTAATGCAGACTGTTTTTATCTAGCACAAAACTACTTCAGGTTACCACGTCAAACTATTAGAGAAAATGCTAACTTAATATGCTTGTTTAGACAAGACTTAAAAAATCTTAATCATATTTTTAGTGATCATGTGGGTGATGATATGTCAAAAACAGAGTTTATCAATTTTTGTAAAAAATGTTGGGAAAAACCACATGGTTTTGTTGTGATTGATTTAACTAAGAATCATAACAATGGAAAATATAGATGTGGTTTTGACAACTTTTATATACCAAGGGATTATAAAGAATACTATTAAAAATATATTTTTGTTTTAAAATATATTTTTAGTAAATATAAAATGGAAGAAGAATTACTAAAACAAATAGTAAAAAAACTGACCATAAAACATCATTTCAAATTATCGTAAGTGATAACAAATCAAATTTTAAAACAAGATTTACTCCACCACTTCAACTTGAACCTGATAAAAAATATGAAATAGCTTTAGTCAATCTTGAAACTTACTATTCATTTCCTAATATTACTGATAGTAACAACATTTTTATTTATTCACAAGATAGTGGTAACACATGGGAAAAGATAAAGATACCAACAGGTAGCTATGATTTAGTTGATATCAATGATTATATACAACAAGAAATGAAGAAAAAAGGACATTATGATTTATTCAATGAAGAATATTATATTTACTTATCAGCAAACACTAACACCTTAAAATCAGTTTTAATTCTTGAAAATGGTTATCAGGTGGATTTTAATCAGAGAAACAGTATTGGAAAGGTATTAGGATTTAACAGAGCAAAATATGTTCGAGGATTTCATGAATCAGAAAATTTAGTTAATATCTTAAGTATCAACAGCATACTTGTTAATATTGATTTAATCTCAGGTAGTTATGTTAATGGTTCCCAAAGAAACACAATTTACAGCTTTTTTCCAAATGTATCTCCAGGCTATAAAATAATAGAAAATCCAGTCAATCTGGTATATTTACCTTTAACATTGAATGAAATACATGATTTAAATGTTACGATAACTGACCAAGATGGAAACATATTAAATTTAAGAGGAGAAACATTAACGATTAGATTTCATATCAGAGAATCGCGTTAAATATAAAATGTCAAATTACATTAACGCTAAAGTAAATATATCAGAAGGGCAAAAGGAAAAGATAAATCATGCTGTTAAAGCTAGTTGCCCGGTAAGTATTCGTTTAAGTCATGAAGATTTGCATGGTAATGATGTAATAGCATTAACCAAGTCTCAAGTAAATAAACTTACTAAAGCTTATAAATCTGGTAAGGGAACCACGATTAGAATGACAAATAAACAACTTAAACATAACATGAAAGTAGAAGGTGGATTTTTACCTTTGTTAGCAGGTTTAGCTTCATCAGTTCTACCCACATTAGCAAGAACAGTTTTACCTGCTTTGGGAGTTGGTGCGTTATCTGGTTTAGCATCAACAGGAGTTCAAAAAGCAATGGGTAACGGATTGTATCTGAAGAAAGGAGGTTGTATCTGCCAAGTTGAAACTGATGGAGAAGGTTTATATCTTAAACCATACAAAGGTGAAGGGCTAAAATCTAAAGGTAAAGGATTGTATTTAAAACAAGGTGGAAAAATTTATGATGGAAAAGGTATTCTTTTAGGACCAAATAGTCCATTTGCTAATATTCCTATATTAGGCGCAATTTTGTAAATTTAAAAAAATGAATATGCATAAATTTGGAAATATACCTAAAATGGTTCAACCAAAAACTATTTTTTGGAAACCTGTAGAAGTTAAATATCCAGCTAAAAAGTTAATCCTGTTACTTGGGATGTTTTTACTCAACAATCCCTAATATTAAAAGGTGGTGAAACTAAAACTCTTGTTTTAGGTTTTGGTTTTATGATGACTAGAGGAGCTGTTTTAATTTCTCTATCATTCAACTTAAAAATTAAGCAATTAAGTATAACAAATGAAGTTATTCTTGAGGATAATGATAATATGATTACCACAATTACAAACAACTCTGGTAAGCTAGTAAAAATTGAGGAGAATGAATTTTTGTGTCGTCTTTACTATTCTATTTAAAAAAATAGTTGTAATTAATAAAATGGAACTAAATGAAAAGATATATCCAAACTTATCAGAAGCACGAAATACACCAACCTGCACCATCACTATCAGCAGAAGACAATGGTCAATCCTTTAGACTACAAAAAATATCAGAAATTCAAACTTTTCTTGAAAATGAAGTTAAGGTTAGGGAACAATTAAGTAAAAAGTATTTGAAGATTAGTAAATCAGTTGATAACATTGAAACAGGACTAACCACCTTTGCGTTAGGTGCCGGAGCAGGTGGAATAGCACTTTTAAGTACCGTTGTAGCAATTCCAGCAACAATAGCTTTAGAAGGTTGTGCTTTAGCTGTTGGTCTTGCTGCAATTGTTAGTAAATTTGCGGTTAGAAGAACTAGGACTAAATCTGAAAAACATCTTCAGATTAAAATGTTAGCTGATGCAAAACTTAATACTCTTAATACACATATATCAAAAGCAATATCAGACAACAAAATAGAACATTCAGAATTTACTTTAATTATGGATGAATTGGGAAAATATAAGGTGATGAAGGAAGAGATACGGGCTAAGACAAAGAAAAAAAGCAAGCTAGAGGAACAGGAGAGCTTAATAGAGAAGGGGAAACAGGAAGCCCGGGAGGAATTCAGGAGACTAGTAGAAAGAAACAATGGAACCCATTAAGACTAAAACTAAAACTACCTAAGTTTAAATGTTCTTGTGCTTGTGAGATAGGTAATACTGATTAAAAAATAATAAGATAAAAAATTTTTTACTTAAAAAAAATATGTCGTTTTTAAAGATAACTGACCCTGTGAAAAGGGACCAAATTGTAAAAGAATATCTTGCAACAAAGAAAAGAATTCGGGATAATCAACTTGCCGAGAGAACGGGTGGAATTGAATTACAAACTGACCTTTCAAAGTTTTTTAAACCTATTACAGAAACACAAAAAGCTGCAACAAAGGAAATTACAGAAGGACTTAAACCTATTAAAGAGGGGATTGAACAGCTACCACAGGCTATTAACTTACCAAATTATCCAACAATAGAAGCTTAACCATCTGAAGAGAAAAAATTTATGGAGGAATATGAAGACACACATCATATTGGGCCAATTGCGAAGGAGTATTTAACAAAGTTTGTTGGTAAAGGTGAAGAAGTTGATAAAACATATGGATTATATGATAAAAATGGTAAATTTTATATTGGTAACAAATTTGCAATAATTGATGAAGATGATATTATAGTTGGTGGTGAGGAATATAAAGGAACACCTGGTCTATGGGAGTTAATTGTTGCTAAAAACCCGAATCAAAACATTTATAAAGATGAGGACCTTATTGATTACAGACAAATAATGATAAAAACCAATGCTCTTCGCCGTGATAATGATCCTACTAACCCCTCGCCCCAAAAGTTCTTCATCAAGTAAGTGGTATAACATACTTAGACCCATTTGGGGAGATATTAGGGCAAAACAAATTGGAAAAGGAATTACCATTATCCCATCTGACCCTAATTCATTGTTAGAAAGACTTGACCTTCTAATGGCAAGTAAAGAAGCTGGTAATACTGGTTTAAGAAATGAGCTTGTAAGTATTTGTGATGAATTAAAAAGACAGGGTGTGTTAAATACAAAAAGCTATAAAAATTTAATGCATATACTATAAAATGATTACATCACAAAAGAGAGGATTTAAAAGAAATTATGCTTATGGAGGAGCAGGGATATTTGATACTTTAGCTAATTTTCTTACAAGACTCTTTACAAGCAGCGCAGCTAAACAAATAGCATCTTCAGCAGTTGATGTTGGAAAAAGTGTAGCAAAGGAAGGAGCAAAGAAAGCATTAGAGGTTGGAAAGAGTGCCGCGGTTGATGCAGGTAAAAAATTAGTTCAAAAGGCTTTAACACCAAAATCTAAAAAGATTTTAGAAAAATATACTCAAAAGCCTGCAACACAAAATATTAATACCTTAATAGATGGTAGTGCCATTGCTATTCAAGATTTAGTTAAAAAATTAAATAGTAAGGGTTCCGGAGTTAAAGTATTATGAAAAAAATAAATTTAAGTTAAGAAAATTATACACATTGAATAAAAAGAATGTCAAAGCTAAAATTTGAAATAACTGAATATGAAAAATACAATACAAAAAGGGTTGGTATCCTTTTTGCAAATTTTAAACTTAATGAAGATTGTGAAGTTTTAGAGAGTACCAATACAAGTTATGATTATAAAAAGGTTGTTTTAAAATTGTCACCTGAAAAAGCTGATATCATTAAGGAATTTGAAGAAGATGTAAATCAATATTTAGAAGAAAATGATATACCTAAGGTAACCATTCTTTACGGAAATAGAATTTATCCTAAAATGAGAAAAAAGTTTTCTGCAGAAAAACTTAAAAATATTAAACTTAAGGGTGTTTTTGTAAATGACGAAAACAAATCATTCCCTCAACTATGGATAGAATATTAAAAACTCAACTCAATTATAATTTTGACTTAAAAATTATAATTGCATATAATAAAATGGATATTTTAAATATTAAAGCACCAATTTTAAAAGATGATAGTATTGATGAATATGAATATTATGAATATCTACCTATCACAGGAACCAATTTAAACAACCCCGGTGGTAATATTAGGATTGATATCGAAACTCAAGATATTTTTTATCACCCTTCTGATTCATATTTAGAAATTATAGGTAAATTAGAAAAAACAGATGGAACTGCATATGATTCAGCTGATGCCGCTGATTGGGTAACCTTAACAAATAATGGGTTGATGTATCTGTTTAAAAATATCAGATATCAACTTAGTGGGCAAGAGATAGAAAGCATTAATTATCCTGGTCAAACTACTACAATGCTAGGACTGTTAAAATACCCTGATGACTTTTCTAAATCACAGGGGCTAAATCAATTGTGGTATAAAGATACCAGTGCAACTCCTAATATGAATAATAATGTAGGTTTTAAAATTAGAAGAGATTATATTCTAGGTGCGGGTGATGCTAATATAGCTGATGGAGATAAAGGATCATTTAGTTTTAGGATACCATTGAAACATATATTTGGTTTTTGTGAAGATTACAACAAAATTTTATATGGTATGAAACAAACACTAACTTTAACAAGAAACAATGACAATGATGCAATTTATAGACCAGCAAGGATTGCCGGGCCACCAGTATTAAATGACCCTGGTAGAGTTAGGTTACAAAAAGTATCTTGGTTTATGCCTCATGTGGAGCCGGAAGATGGTAATAGGATGGAACTTTATAAATTTATTGAGAAGAAAGAAAAATTTCCAGTTGGGTATAGAATGATACAAAGCGACTCTATTGCAGTTCCACAGGCAGCAACAGGTTTTACTTGGAGGCTATCAGCTAAATCATCTCCTGATGTACCGCGTTTTTTAATTGTTGGTTTTCAAGAAGGTAAAAGTGGTAACCAAGAACAAAACCCAGCTATATTTGATAACTTAAATGTTAAAAATATTTATGTAATGTTAGGTTCAAAAAAATATCCAGGATATGATTATGATATAAATTTTACCCATAATCAATTTAGTAGAATATATGGTGAAGCTGCTTTGTTTAGAAAAAAAATTTTTAACATGGATGAATTGGTATCAAACCCTAATATAACTCCTTCAGATTATAAAACTATCTTTCCTTTGTTTGTGTTTGATGTGTCAAAGCAAAGTGAAAGGTTAAAGTATTCTGTAACTGATATTCATATTAAGGTAACATTTACTGCAAATCCTCCTGCAAATACTGAAGCATTTGCGGTTTTACTTAGTGATAGGTTAATTAACTTTCAGGGTGATGGAAATAAAATGAGTGTAGTGTGTTAAGTAATTTTTATTTTAAATAAAAAATATGCTAAAGATTGCTGATTTTAAGAAAATATTAACAGATAACAATATTAAGTTTTATTCCTATTGGAACAAGAAAAAGTATATTGATGTTTTAAAAGAGCATGGATTGTATCCTGAAGAAGTGATACCTCTTAAGAAAGTACCTAATTATGATAGATTAAAAGATATAGGTAAAAATCCTAAAACGGTAATATTAAAGGATGTTGAAACTGAAGAAGAAAGAACATTTCCATCAATTTATAAGGCAAGTAAATTTATTGATAAATGTCCTCAAACGATTGAAAATTGGAATGGAAGAGTTTGGAATGGTAAATATAGAATTGACATTCAGTAATTTATTATTTTTTAAAAAATAATAAATTAAAAATATTGACGTAAGGAAAATTTAATTTAATAAAAAATATAAGATGTCTAGGTTTTTTAATAGATTATCCGATGCTAGTCAAAGGCTTGCATCTAATATTTATAGCGGTGTTCAAAGTGTTGCCTCAGCGGTAATTCCTGAGAGTGTCAGAAGAAGGGTAAGAAATTTTACTAATTGGATAACTGGTAATGTTCCTGAAGAGCAGATTTCTCAAGTTTTAGATGAAGTTGAAGGAAATTTGGAAGAAAGCTTACAAAGAAGACCTGAAGTTATTGATGTAACAGAAGGTCGTTCTTCATTAAAAGGTTGGGCAAGACAATACAAAATAAAGGGGTTTCCTGTTGATTCTCCTGAGGAGTTTTTAGAGCTAACAATGCAACCTGTGGTAAATATTTTAAGAAATAAACGTAAAGTTAAAGTAACAATGGCACTTAAATGTTTAATGTATAGATATGAAGATTTTGAGCACCCGGTACCAGCTCAGTTTTCTTCTGATGTAAATTTAATTAATTTAAGAGGAACCAATGCAGATGAATTATATGATGTGATGGCTGAAAGAATTTTAGAAAATTATCGTGCCTTTTTAAGAAAAGGCAGCGGATGGTCATTTCATAGTGTGGTACATTTAAAATTACATACACCTATTTATGACCCTTTGAGAGCTACATCCTATATACCACTGCATGATTGGATTGCTAACAAAAAAGCATGTATCAATATGAAAAATAATGACAACCAATGTTTTAAGTGGTCTATCTTAAGAGCATTAAATCCAAGAGAAAAAAATTCAGAAAAAGTTTTTGGTGATTTAAGACCAAATGAAGATATCTTAAATATGAATGGAATAGAATATCCCGTTTCATTACATGATATTAACAAATTTGAAAAACAAAATCCAGAAAATATTGTTAATGTTTATAGTTATGAAGAAAAAATTTTTTATCCATTAAGAATTACTGAAAATGAAAAAAATAAACATGTAGATTTGCTTTACTTAACAAATGAAGAAACTAGTCACTATGTTTTAATAAAAAATTTTAGCCGCTCAGTGTCTAGTCAAATATCAAAACATCATGGTAAAAAGTATTTTTGTAAAAGATGTATAAATTCATTTGGAAGGGAGGATCTTTTAGAAAATCATAAAAAATATTGTGCTGAGCATGACCCTGTTAATTTAAATATGCCTAAAGAAGGTAGTATATTACAATTTATAAATCATGATAGAAAAATTAAGGTTCCGGTTGCTGTGTTTGCTGATTTTGAAAGTATATTAGAACCTATAAAAGAACAACAAACAACTGAAAAAAATGAAAAAGAAAGTTATACTGTAAAAACTCAAAAGCATATCCCCTGCAGTTTTTACTATATTATAAAATGTTTCGATGATGATGTGTTTCAACCTATAGAAAGAAAATATACTGGAGAAAATGCTGAAAAAGTTTTTGTAGATATGATAACCGAGGATATCATAGAAATTCATCAAAAATAATATCAAAAAACCGGTACCACTTAAGATAACTGAAGAGGAAGAAAAAAAATATAAAAGACAAACACGTTGTTGGATTTGTGATAAAAAATTTACTCATAAAAATTATAGAGTAAGAGACCATTGTCATTTTACTGGTAAATTTAGGGGGGGGAGGGGGCCGCTCATACTGAATGTAATCTTAAAGCAAAAATTCCTTACTTTACACCTGTTTATTTTCATAATTTAAGTGGTTATGATAGCCATCTTTTTATAAAAAATCTTGGTAAAACTGAAGGAAAAATTGATTGTATCCCTAACAATGAGGAAAAATATATTAGCTTTAGTAAATATGTTAAGGTAGGAAAAAACATAACTCATAAAATTAGGTTTTTAGATAGTTTTAAGTTTATGAGTTCAAGTTTGGATAGTCTTTCAAAAAATTTAAATGAAGATCAGTTAAATATTTTATCAAAATTTCACCCCAAAAAATATTTACCTTTACTAAGAAGAAAAGGAGTTTTTCCTTATGAATATTTAGATTCTTTTAAAAGGTTAAAAGAAACCTGCTTACCACCTAAAGAAAAATTTTATTCAAGTTTAAACAAAGAACATATTAGCGATGAAGATTATGAACATGCAAAAAATGTTTGGAAAACTTTTAACATGAAAACATTTAAAGATTATTTAGAACTTTACAACAAAATAGACGTTTTGCTTTTAGCAGATGTATTTGAAAACTTTAGGGATGTTTGCTTTAAGCATTATGAATTAGATCCTGCATGGTATTATACTATTCCAGGGTTGGCACTAGATGCTATGCTTAAAAAATCAGAAGTAAAACTTGAACTTTTAACAGACCTTGATATGCTTTTAATGGTTGAAAAGGGTATCAGGGGTGGTATATCTATGTGTAGTAAAAGGTATTCTAAGGCTAACAACAAATATATGGGTAAAAATTATGATAAAAATAAACCTTCAATATATCTAATTTATATAGATGCAAACAGTCTTTATCCTTGGGCTATGAGTCAATTATTGCCTACTTATGGTTTCGAATGGATGGATAAAAAAGAATTAGAAGAATGGAACCGGATACCTTGTTTCTTAGAGGTTGATTTAGAGTATCCTAAAGAGTTACATGATTCACACAATGATTTTCCACTGGCACCTGAAAAATTAAAAAAAGAAAAAGTAGAAAAATTAATGCCAAATTTAAATGACAAAGAAAATTATGTTATACATCATGAAGTTTTAAAAACATACTTAGAACTAGGTTTAAAAATCAAAAAAATACATCGTGGAATTAAGTTTAATGAAACTGATGATATTAAAAAATATATTGATTTAAATATTGAGTTAAGAAAAAATGCAACAAATGATTTTGAAAAAGATTTTTTTAAGTTAATGATGAATTCTGTTTTTGGTAAGACAATGGAAAACTTAAGAAATAGAGTTGATGTGCAATTGGTTACTGATGCAGTTAGCTATCGTTATAAAAAACTTGTTGCTAAGCCAAACTATCATCATACCACAATATTTGATGAAAATTTAGTTGCTGTTCATATGAAAAAAACAAGTATAACATATAACAAACCTGTTTATTTAGGTATGACTATATTAGATATTAGTAAAACTCTTATGTATAAAACTCTTTATAATCATTTTAAAAAAAAGTATGGAGTTAAAGTAAGGATGTGTTATACTGATACAGATAGTTTTATTCTTGAAATAGAAACTGGTGATTTGTATGAAGATATTGCTTGTGATGTTGATATAATGTATGATATGAGTGGTTACCCTAAAGAACATGACTTGTATAGTTCAAAAAACAAAAAAGTGTTCGGAATGCTTAAAGATGAATTAAATGGTGGTGTTATGACTGAGTTTGTTGGCTTAGGTGCTAAACAATATGCTTATGAAAAAAATAGATATAAAAATAGATGAAAATGGAAAATTGATGTGGGAAGGTAATGGTGAAGATCGAAGATGTAAGGGAGTAAAAAAGTCAGTTGTTAAAAATGAACTAAATTTAGAAAATTACAAAGATTGTTTGTTTAAAGAAAAAGACCATTATAGAACCATGGGTGTGTTAAGAAGTCAAGGTCTTGAAATACACACTGAAGTAATAAACAAAAAAGCGTTAATTTTTGCTGATGATAAAAGGCATATATTGAAAGACGGAATAAACACTTTAGCTTGGGGACATCATAGGATTAAAAATATGAACAATAGGGAGCAAGACTAAAAACATATTAAAATATTTAATCTAGTAAAAAGATTAAATATTTTTAAAAAATTTACCAATATCTTAACCCACCCACAAACTCATAAGCCGGTTAGCCATAGCATGATGCGTCATGCGTTGTTTGATGGGGGAGGTAACGGTTTGCTGGTTAGCCAAGTGAGTGAGTGACTGGTTAGCTGTTGCGTCATGCGTTGGTTGATGGGAGGGAGGTAACGGTTAAGCAATAAACTGATGAAAGGGTTTGTCTGACTGATGTGTTAACCGGTTAGCATGATGCGTTGGTTTTTTTAATTTTTAATTTTTTTTCTTAATCAAAAATTTTTTAAATTTTTTTATTTTTAAATTTTTTTAAATTTTGATTTAAGTAAAAAATGTTTAAAAAAAGGTTTGGTCATTTTGTTTTCTGACCTTAATTAGACTGACTTGTTACCCCATTTTTCTGTTTTAATTTTATGAGCATGCTTAATGTTACATAAAATTATTATATTGTTTAATGATCTTAATTAGATTGACTTGTTAACCCATTTTTTCTGTTTTAATTTTATGAGCATGCTTAATGTTACATAATATTATTATATTGTTTAATGATCTTAATTAGATTGACTTGTTAACCCATTTTTTCTGTTTTAATTTTATGAGCATGCTTAATGTTACATAAAATTACTATATTGTTTAATGATTAGCCATTTGCTTAATCGTGGGTTTGTTGGTTAAGGGCGGGGCTAAGGGGCGGGGGGATAAGGGGGTAACCTGAGGGGTTGAAGGGGTGATGGGGTAATGGGGGTAACGGGATTAGCCGGAACTCCCTTTTATCTATCTACTCACGTCGCTCTATCTTTTGTTTACTTTTTACCCGGTTTTACACTCCATTTTTCAACCAGCAACTAAAACTTGGACCGACCGTACAATAACAGATTGTCATCGTCACACTAATTTCCATACCTTTGAATAGCCTGGTTTAAATTTCCATGCATTTTTACACCATTATTGTTTACCTTTGGCTGCTACGGGGCCTTTACAAAAGCAAACCGATGGCAGGGACCAACACATGTGTGGTGCAATATATTATATACCGGGAGTACGCGTATTTGCCGGGACTATGGAAATTCTTCGAAAAATGCAGGGTCCTGGGATGTTCGAAAATTGAAATATCGTGGTTTTACTTTATAGATAGATAGATAGATAGATAGATTTTATTAATTACTTATGCATACACATGCATTTCGTAACATACTCATATATAATACAAATTAAAGGTCACTACAAGTGTTGAAATAGATAATGAAATGACGTAAAAAAAAGAGAGAGAGAGAGAAAAACAGAAAAGAGATAGGAATCAGGAAATAGAAGTTGGAGAATGAGCACTAACAGTTTCAGGTCCGAATCACAGTACAAGTATGATTATACATGTTCCTTGCAGGTGGCAATCGTAAGAGTTACTTCTGCATTTGTCAGACGGTCAAATACATAAGCAACTCCATCGACCAGCCACATTACTAAAGTGTGGATTCTTTGGGTTAAACACTCAACCCAGTATTCTATAGATCTTTTCGGAAATATACCTGTGAAACCATTGCGTGAAAAGCAGAAAAAGCCGGCGATAAACCGGCATTTTCCTCCATTCCCACAATGCACTCAGATCTTCTAGAGACCAGACTCGTAATCATAGACGCAATAAGCTTACGTCGATAACTGATTTAAGCTTCGACGAGAAAAGACATTATCGTGTTGCTAAGACGCAACTTGGCTCATAAAAGCTACAGAATCCATAAAAAACAGAAAATACAGGTCTAATAGAATAAAGACTTAAACTTACATTATAAGTCAACACATGGCTAACAAAGAGTACCCGAAAGAGAAACTCTCGACTTTTGAAACCACAGTTTGAAACCACTGTCTGAAGGGCAGGAGAGCCAGTCTGTAGCTAGCATTTTCTTCCCCTCAGACAGTGTTCACAGCCCTTTTAGAGATCAGACTCGTTATTAACGCCGTGGTAAATTCCCGCCTTTCACAAACCGACACGGGAATAACACATCGCAATGCAAAGACTTGACTTGGCTCACAAAGAACTGCAGAACCCTTAGTACTTACCATCGAATGGCTAGCGCAATAAAGATTTAACCCCTTACCAAACGACAAAATTTTGGATTAGACCGAATTGAAAGCATTTGCAGACGACAAAGTAAACGTAACTCAAATGATGAGTTCTGCGTTTAATAGAGTAGAAAGAAATGCGGGAAAAGGAGAACATTGCATAAGCGTATCGCCCTTTCCGTATACTCAATATACCTCAGTGAAAGGTAAAGGATACGTTCTGTTCTGTTCTGTTATGTTTCTTTACGCGAGCTGTAGTCGCATAATGAACATTTAAAACCAATTATGACACGGCTAATGAGTTTCTGTATATTTTGAGTGGAGACAAGTTCATTAGCATAATTTGATTAATTTGCATATTTTATGACACTTTGCATATGACAAACATAACAAAGTTTAATGCATACATAAATTGACCCTTTGCTGAGATATCTATGTTTTGACTCCTTTTAACCGTCAAATAAAGGAGTCATGCTCTGGCAAAGGGGGGCTTAATGCACCTCCGTGAGGCATTATACCAACCAAATCATCATATATATGAAATTATGGATCTATAAAAACCGACTGTACCATATGGCAGACTGGTCCTTTGACATACAGAAAATTGACCGGTAACGAAAAGTTTCGGCCCAGGTCAGCCTGCGCGGACTGCGCAGGCTGACCTGGGTCGTAACTTTTCGCAGATGCATGAAGCCCCCTTTTCAAAGAGCATGGCTCAAATAATTCCGACTTTTTAAACCCTGAATCTGCTTTATAAATGAAACGAAAATTTCCATTCAACGGTAAAAATCTCAAATATTGCGATTTCAAAGTTGGTAACACCGGAAAGAAAATACTATATCGGACGGTGTAGATCAAAAATCAGACTGCGCGTTTTGTGCAGACTGATCTTGATCTACACAGTCCGCAAAAGATCCTTATTCGCGCTTAGCAGCCTAATGGTTAACACTTTAACAGACAATCTCATGTATAAACGACCCTGAAGGAAAGAGTTTTTAAAAACAATGCTGAAAAAGGAGAAAATGTTGGTAACCAGCATTTTCTCCTTTTACAACATTGTTTTTTCTTACTTTTTCAAAGAAATGTCATAATCTTTTAAGTAACGTTTTATTTATAGTATACTAAAAACTTATCGCTTGGAAGTGAGTCAAACTAAATTTTTTATCTCCAATGTTTTTTCAAATCCTGTTTCACTCAGGGTCCTTAAAAGGCGAAACTGTTTGATGATTGGTTAACCTTTTACAACTCAATCTAGAGTTTTAACGATCCCGACAGTGAATGCCTTTGAAAACATTGTGGGAAAAGGAGAAAATGCTGGAGACCAGCATTTCCTCCTTTACCCACAGTGTTTCTTACTTTTTCAGAGATAAATTCGATCATTTGAGCAACATATATGATTTGTAGTTTTAACGATCCCGACAGAGAATGCATTTGAAAATATCGTGGGAAAAGAAGAAAATGCTAGAAACCAGCATTTTCTCCTGTACCCACAATGTTTCTTACTTTTTCAGAGATAAATTCGATCATTTGAGCAACATACATGTATATGATTTGTAGTTTTAACTATCCTGACAGAGAATGCATTTGAAAACATTGTGGGGAAAGGAGAAAATGCTGGAGAAGAGCATGTTCTGCTTTACCCACAGTGTTTCTTACTCTTTCAGAGATAAACTCGATCATTTGAGCAACAGATATGATTTGTAGTTTTAACGATCCCGACAGAGAATGCATTTGAAAACATTGTGGGAAAAGGAGAAAATGCTGGGGACCAGCATTTCCTCCTTTACCCACAATGTTTCTTACTCTTTCAGAGATAAATTCGATCATTTGAGCAACATATATGATTTGTAGGTTTAACGATCCTGACAGAGAATGCTTTTGAAAACATTGTGGGAAAAGGAGAAAATGCTGGTGACCAGCATTTTCTCCTTTACCTACAATGTTTCTTACTCTTTCAGTGATAAATTCGTTCATTTGAGCAACATATGTCATCTGTAGTTTTAACGATTCTGACAGAGAATGCCTTTGTAAACATTGTGTGAAAAGGACAAAATGCTGGAGACCAGCATTTTCTCCTTTACCCGCAATGTTTTCTACTCTTTCAGAGATAAAATTTCAATCATTTGAGAGCCATTATGTTTTGCAGCACTTAATGCTTTGAATTTAGACGCGTTGGAAGTGACCAGCATTTTCTCCTTTACCCACAATGTTTTCTCCTCTTTCAAAGATAGATTCCATCATTTGAGCCACAAATGGTTTGTAGTCTGCAAATGTTCTCAATTTGGACGAGTCTAAATTTTTTTCGTGTGATGAATGGTTTAAGAGACGTTGTTTATGCATTTCAACCATATAGCGAGATATTAAATCATCCAAGTTAAACATTAAAACCTGCTGTGTACAGGTACAAAACAAACTACAGAATTCATTTGAGCCATGCTCTGGCAAAAGGGGGCTTAATGCATCTGCACAAAAAAATATCGACCCAAGGCAGCATGCGCAGTCCGCAATCAGAAACTTTTTGCTACTGGTTAATTTTATATATGTCAGCTGGGGGGGCTGCGTGGCTCGGTGGTAAAGTGTGGGACTCGTAACCTGGAGGTCCCCGGTTCGAGCCTCATCAGATCCGCTGGGTTTTTTTTTTTTTTTTTGTAGGTGTGTCCTTGGGCAAGACACTTCAGGGCCCCAGCATAGTACCGCTGAAACCCCGGAAATGCTCGAATATATGAGCTCTCGCCGTGATATAACTGAAATAACGTTGAAAGCGGCGTAAAACACCATTCGATCAATCAATCAACTTATATAATTCTGTCAAAGGACCAGACTACCTCGTGAGTCAGTCGGTTGTTAGACAAAATGGATTGCATGGATCCATAATTATGTGATGGCTTGCTTGGTACAATGCATCACGGAGATGCATTAAGCCCCCTTTTGCCAGAGCACGGCTTAAATATATAGCGTTATGTCACATCGTCCATGTTAGACGTTATTACCTGCTGTGTATAGGTACTATAATACAGAATTCATTTGAATTAACGCTTTACCAGACGACAAAATTTTAGCCTTGTCCAAATTGAAAGTATCTGCTGACGATATTTTCAGTGTGGCTCAAATGGGGCAACTTTTCTTTGATAGGGTAGAAAACATTGTGGGAAAAGGAGAAAATGCTGGTTACCAGCATTTTCTCCTTTTCCCACAATGTTTTCAAAAGGCTTCTTTCCCAGGGGCGTCAAAAGGCGGCATTGTGCGGTAAAGGGTTAAATGCGTAATAAAAGCTTGTAACATATTATGCTCTGAAATCGATTAATTTTCTCTGTATGCTTCTTTTCGCATGAAGGCCTATAGACTTGCGTTAACCCTTATCCTGCTAAATAAGTGAAATAAAACTTTCCAGCCGATAGTAAAACCCCGAATAATGCTACTTTTAAACGTATTGTTTGGAGAAAAAATATCTCCTTATCGGACAGTGTAGATCCAAGATCAGACTGCACGTTCTGTGCAGTCTGATCTTGATTTACACTGTCTGCAAAAGGTCAGTGAGTCGCGCTTAGCAGCCGCTAAGGATTAACTTTAAATATTTTTGCCATGCTCTGTGAAAATGGGGTTTAATGCATCTCCTTGACGCATTTTACGAATCAAGTCGTCACATAATTATGGTTTCATAAAATCCAGTTTGTCTGACAACTAACTGAAACATGAGGTAAGGCGGTCCGTGGACATCAGAAAATTGACCAACAGCAAAAAGTTTCGACCCAGGTCAGCCTGCGCGGACTGCGCAGGCTGACATAGTTTGATACTTTTTGCAGATAGATTAAACCACCTTTTCACAGAGCATGGCTTATTTATTCACGTGAAAGGTGTTTAATGCCGCTTTCAACTTTAGTTCAGTTACATTGCAGCGGCCAATGCACTTATCTATGCTTTCCTGGAGTTTCTTTAACCAGTGCATGAACTTCGCACAATAATTTTTCCAAAACGACTGGCTTCTTTTCCACATAACCATCGCCGAAACAATGATCAGCGGTTAGAGAGATAAAAATCCTGTCGCTATGACTATCATCAGTCCTCCGACAGAAATTGGCCGTACTGGGTATTCGAACCAGCGACCCCCTGGTTTCAAGCCCTGTACTCTACCGACTGAGCTCCGGGGCTTTGCATTGAATATCTAAAAATGAAAATTTCCGACCAATACTAAACGCTGCATCGAAATTTTTTCCCTTAAGGTTTAAGCCCCTCCGTATCGGACAGAATAGATAAGAGATCAGACTGCATACTCTACGAAGTCTTATCTTGATCTACACTGCCAGCAAAAGCGCATCGAGTCGCTCTCAACAGCCTGAGGTTAAACGACCAGAAGTGTTACTTCATTTTTCCGACATGGTAAATCCGTTGAGGCGGAAATTGCGACGCCTATTTGAATACATCTTCAAATACATGTAATTGATATTTCATCATATTTACTTTCACATGTTATTCATGCTCTGTGAAAAGGGTTTTGATTGCACATGCAAAAGGTATCGATTCATGTCAGCCGGCGCAATCCGCACAGGCTGACATGAATCGAAACGTTTTTCTAGAGGTCAATTTTCTACATGCTATAGGATTGATTGATTGATTGATTGATTGGTGTTATACGCGGTTTCAACATTATTTCAGTCATATCACGGTGACAGCTCACATATTCATGTATTTCCTGGGTTTCATCAGTACTCGGCTAGGGCTCTGAAGTGTCTTGCCACAGGATACTCCCACAAAAAAACCTAGTGGATTCAAAGAGGCTCGAACCCGGGTCCGCCAGGTCACAAGTCCTACACTTCACCACTTAGCCACGCAGGACCCCTGTATGTTAACCCTTTCCAAAACAAGCCCTGGTTTTCACGTGTCTGCAGTACAAGTCTTTTGAACACACAGTGGGAAAAGGAGAAATTGCTCGTAACGAGCAATTTCTCCTTTTCTCACAGTGTTTTCTACCCTTTTTGAGAACTTTCTGCCATTTTCATCAAATTTAAAATTGTCGTCTGCACACTCTTTTGAATTTGGACCAGTCCAAAATTTGTCGTTTGGGAAAGGGTTAAAAGATCATTCTTCCTCATGATGCAGCCGTTTATTTGGACAGCCTTTAAAACATACCATTAGCCTAACATTATGCAATTAAAACATCACCCTCTAAGTTTTTCTAGTACGCCGCTTATATAATTTTATTGTATTTGATTAAATTTCGAATCTAACTGTATTAGCCTATGGAAGGGAGGCTACTAGTATTTTAACACCACCATTTTTGTGGCATTTGTCGAAGACAATGCCAGTATGAGTTCAGTACGGTATTTTGAAAATCATGTATCGTAGTTTGTGCAAAACCGAAGGAAATAAACCCAGTTAAATTCATTTGTTCTAACACAAATAAATGGTTCGATAGCACTCGGATATATAATTAACAACGGCGTAGCAAAACAAATTGGATTAGGCCATCGATCATGGGAATACTTCTTTTTTTTATTGAAAATATCTATATCCGCTGTGACATTCTATCGGCGCAATGATACACACAACCTTTGTCTCCTGACCGTGTTCGTCCCAAAACTTGTTCGTCCCTGGGTTTGTTGGTCCGGCCTTCTTCATTCCACATTATTGTTTGTTCGTGTTTCAAATTATTAATTCCACACAATGGCTTTCTTGACAAATGCCACACCAGTGCTTTCAACGCTTTGATTTTGATTTTCAGCGGGTTAATGAAAGCGATTAAAAATGTCTCGACCAAAAGTGTTAAATTTGTTTCTCTAACGAGCAATATGTTGTTTACACTTATATGGCAATGTACTGCTGAAGAATATTCAGAAATGGGACAATTTTCCAATCTACCTGCAGAGATAAAGGACATTTTCAAAATGAGAGAGACAGATGCACTCAAGACTAAATGTCAAATAGATTAATGAGCAATGTTCTGCCAAAAGGGGGCTTACTGCGTGTCCGTGATACATTATACAAGGCAAGTCGTCACAAAATTACATGGATCAATGAAATCCATTTAGTCTAAAAAACAACTAAATCTGAGGTAGAATGGTCCTTCGACCAATAGCAAAAATGACCAATTGCAAAATTGCAAAAAGTTTCGACCCATGTCAGCCTGCGCGGAGTGCGCAGGCTGACATGGGTCGATACTTATTGCAGATGCATTAAGCCCCTTTTTCACCGACCATGACTCATTTAAAAGGAACAAAGTTCAAGCAGCGTGCATTATGATTGGATTTGTCATCCAATACTTACTATCACTTGTCCAATAGAGTTATCTCCCTTTGAACACTCTCTTATGCATATACGGCAAGAAAATGAACACGTCTCGTCATACAGCGCGATATTATCGGTGCCTGTCAAAGACTGCACAGGCTGATCTGGGACGACACACTTTTACGCATATGGCCGAAGGTCCCTTTTCGTGTGTTTAACGTCATATAATGGTTCGGCTTTTTCCCGGATGATAAAATCTTAGACTTGTCCACGAAGAAAGTTTTTACCGACGAAAAATTAGACTTGACTCAAATGACCGGACCAGTTTTCACAAATCTAGAAAACATTGTGGAAAAGGAGCAAATTCTGGTTACCAGCATTTCCTCCATTTCCCACAATATTTTGAAAAGTTTTGTTAGGATCATCACAAATGTAGAAAACATTGTGAAAAGGAGAAAATGCTGGTTAGCAGCATTTCCTCCATTTCCCACAATATTTTTATAAGTTTTGTTAGGGTCGTGGCAACTCAGAGTTGTTTGATGAAGAGCTAAACTGTCTCATACCCAATACAGAAATTGTATCTATCCAAATGCTAAATGAAGTAAAGATAATTTTACGGCCAATAGTTATGCCTAAAATATTGCGATTTCCACGTTCTTTTTACCAAAAAGAGTCTCACAATGTCGAACAGTGTAAATCCAAGATCAGATTACACGTTCTGTGCATCCTAATCTTGAAGGTCAGAGCTAAAAGTAAGATAGGATGTAACAACATGTGTATAAAGTGCATACAGGCAGATAGCGTCAAACCACAAAATGTGCTCTGTTAACCACAGAACATATTCACTTAATGGATTAACTTTTACCAGAAAAATTGCGGTGGTAAGTAAAAGGCACCTACGTATTTTTTTGCAGTGAATCAAACTTTCTTGTAAGATTGATAAATTGATAAAAATCAGTGAGTACATTAATCTTTCTAAGCATAGAAAATCTGAACCAACACCTTGAGTAGAACGGTGCGGTTTTGGCGTTTCTACGGAATGGTCTTTTTGCAAACTGGAACCACGCCCAACTTTACAAGATCAGAATTGACGTCATCAAAGCTATTTGGATACGATCCCACATAACATAGCGTCCCACATGGACGCGTGCTATCGATCATGTAATATTCCCACAATTATTTGCGAAATTTCGGCGCGAAATCTTAAAAACCTGAGGAAACTATGTGTCACTTTAAGGAAATACCGTTTAACTCTTTACCAAACGACAAAATTTAAGACTTGTCCAAACTGAAAGAAAGCATTTGCAGACGACAAAATAAATGTGACTCAAAAGTTGAAATTTGTTTCAGGAAGGGTTGAAAGCATTGTGGGAAAAGGAGAAAATGCTGGTTACCAGCATTTTCTCCTTTTCCCGCAATGTTTTCAAAACTCTTCTTTCTCAGGGTCGTTAAAAGTCGGAATTGAGTGGCAAAGGGTTAACAAATTTCAACACATTTTTTTTCTTATTTATCCGTGGTGTGCGACCTATTTGCATATAACAGTGAGAAAACATTTAAGTATAAACATATTTTTATTCGGTAGATTTATCGTGTGACGACAAAACGTTTTGAAGTTCGGTATAATTACACAAGTCTAAAGAGCCAGGTGTTCAGCGAAAAGTATAAGATATCAAACGTCTTAAAGATACATCTATACACATACAGCCAGTTTTATTATACCCGTTTCATCTTTATTTTATCAAACTATAATTGTTCTTGTGTCTTCATGCCAGATTTTGCCCCCTGACGGTTGCAAGGTTGCATAGATTACGACCGATAGAAAATACATTCCTTTTTTTTGGAGGCCATCAAAGAAATCATTGTTGTGATGTTTCCCGTTCTGAATCGAAGATTTCCGATATATGTAGTTATTCCTCACACACACACACACACACACACACACACAACTGACTAAATTCTAAACCATTCTGCGTGCGGTCTATCAATTTTTTTTTTTCCTCTCTCTGGCTGTAAGGATGTATCTTAAACTCATTGCCTACTTAGATAAATTTACAGCAGATGATTTTAACTATTTCAGCGTCAAATTTATAAACTCAGTTTGTTTTTTTGACGACTGAAAAATGCAATTTATTTCAACTTAAAAATGAGCGATGCTCTGGAAAAAAGAGGGCTTAATGCTGTGATGCATGATACCAGCCAAATCACCACATACATGATCATGGATCCATAAAGTCCATTTTGTCTGACATCCGACTGAATCACGCGGTAGACTGGTCCTTAGACATGCAGAAAATTGACCAATAGCGAAAAGTTTCGGCCCAGGTCAGCCTGCGCGGACTGCGCAGGCTGACCTGGGTCGATATTTTTTGCAAATGCATTAAACCTCCTTTTCACAGAGCATGGTTCCATTTTTTTTTTTTTTTTTTTAAATCTTGTATGCATGGTTAGACAAGTGGTCAGAATAAATACAAGATCATGCAGCCAAGAGTCAGCTCTTTACCAAACGAAAGCATTTTAGACCTCGCAATTGAAAGCACTTGCAGAGGACAAATCAATTGTGGCGCAAATGATGGGATCTGTCTTTGATGGGATAGAAAAAAAAAAACATTGTTGGAAAAGGAGAAAATGCTGGTTACCAGCATTTTTTCCTTTTCCCACAATGTTTTCAAAAAGCTTCTCCCTAAGGGGCGTTAAAAACCGTTATGTTTTGGTAAATTGTTAACCGCAAAAGTGACATTAAAATGCACTTTTATCATTATGTAATCTGTTTTTAAAAAAAATATACCAAGCCTGTTTATGGCAGTGCAATGACACAGACAAATTAGACGTACCGTGATAGCTTTGGTTTTAAAAACGTTATCCTATTAATTAATTGATTGAATGAATGATGTTTTACGCCGCTTTCAATATTATTTCAGTCATATCACGCAGACAACTCACAAATTCATGTATTTCCTTGGTTCACCAGTACTGGCCTGGGACTCTGAAGTGTCTTGCCTAAGGACACTCCCACGAAAAACCCAGCGGATCAGGTGGGACTCGAACCCGAGACCTCTGGGGATATCCTATTGAACAAATTTAACCGTTACTTAGGTCCAATTCAAATTAATTCAAGTCTACGATAGAATTATTTGTTTGTTAGTTTGAATGGAATTTTTCAATAATTTCAACAGTTTTTTTTTAATCATATCACGGAAAACTCATTTATCCTTACCCTCACTTGGTTTCATCAGCACCAGGCCGATCGTCTGTAGCGCCTACCCAAAATATAGTATTGATTTAAAAATCGGACCGTATAGATATAAGATCAGACCACAAGTTCTGTGCAGCCTGATCTTGATCTATGCCGTCCAAAAAAATTCACTCTTTCGCCTTTGGCGCGGGAGAATTAATATGATTAATGTATGGCATTCGACAACCCCTTTACACGAATAAATTGACGAAAGCATCAAAATCCTGTTTATATTTTTTTTTATTGTTGAATGCATCGACCACACAATGACGTAAGCTGTGCCCTTTACTCGAGTTGGTTAGTTGGTTAGAAAATATTGGTAAGCAAATGCACTTTGAAAAAAAAAATCCGCTTTCAGTGCAAGAAAGCCGTAAAGTTTGCTTTTAGAAACGAAGGGTTTGATTGAAATGAGAGAGAGAGGGAGAGAAAGAAAGAGAGAAGCAGAGATGTTTGATTCCTGGTAATTATGAAAATTCTACAGTAGGCTGGTAAATCTACAGACTGAAAATAGAATATACATATACATACCGTATTACACACCACACACACACACACACACACACACACACACATATATATATATATATATATATATATATAATTTTTAGATGGTAACCACGAACACAATATTGGTCAATTACACCAAGAAAATGAGAACAGATTTTTTGAAGCTGAAGCTATGCGTGTTAAGTCAAGAATTGCAGCCATTTGGGAAAGAAAATTGAATTCGAGAAAAGATGCGTATTGGCGAAAAGTAAGAAACAGTGGAAACTTACGTTTCTATGAAAAGTGGATAGAAGCATCCCCCGCCATTATACCACGGAAATTCCAAAAGTATGAAATTAAAAACGAAACAGAAGATCAAAGAATTCTGAGAGAAAGAGCTGTCATTCACGACTTTAGAATGGAAATTGAAATGGGGAAGTTAAAATCTACCTCTTTTGAAGAACAAACAAGAAGATTAGATCAAGAAATGATTGATTTGATACAATCAAAATGTTCAGGACAAGCTGCAGCTTTTTTAGTAGATCTTTGGCAAAAACACGTTAAAAGAAATGAAGAAATTTCACACAAAAGATGGGAAAATAATGCAAAATGGCTTCGGGAATACGAGGAAAACTTCGCTAGAAATTACGATGGTTCAAATCCATTTTTCAAAAAAGGCAAAAATTATCTCTCACCAACCGTAAGAAAGCAGCCATATACTTATGCAGATGCAGTGAAAACCTTTCCCAGGCGTACAGAGCGAGAAGGAAAATCAAGAGATACACCGGAGTCGTTATTACATCAACTTTTAACAAGTTTGAAAACTGAGCCAAAACATCCAGAAAATGGTTATTCGAATACTAGATGGAGATACGATAACAAGAGAAGAACAGGCAATCACAATTACAGAAAGAATAACAAATTCAACCCCAGCCGACGGTGGAACAATATTTCTAACAATAATAATGACATGGAGGTGGTCGATAGGGAGTCTTCTTCTTTTCTAGAGGCAGACCACCACTTTTACAGCCAGTTATAAAGAATGAAAATCTAGCTGAAACATTTACAAAATCTACAAAAATTTACAATCTTTCTAATCGGAAATTAACAAACAATGAAAAGAATGTCTTGTTGATGGGTCTAAAATTCACACCCACACCTTTAAAAAATAATCCATGTGAACTTAAAATTGATTTAAATGATTTTTTTAGAAAACTTAGATTACAAGAATACTTTTCACAAAACGTAGAATGTAATGATAGTTTACTGAGAAACAAATCTTCTTTTAATCCTCCTTCCGGGAGAAATAAAAAATTAGATGAATATATTTCTACTACCAAGTCATTATGCTTTAATGTTTTGAATAATACCAACCCTGTAAAACATAACATATCCCTTAATCAAAGAAAATCTATAAAATCACTAGCAGATGATTCTTCTATTATTATAAAAGAAGCTGACAAAGGAGGTGGAATAGTAATGATGAATAAATATTTTTATAAAAATAAAATCACAGAAATGCTCTCTGATATCTCCTATTATAAACCTATTCCACATGCTAATACAACACAGATATTTGACTCTATCAAAATGTTGATTTACAAAAATAACACTATCACTAAACAAGAAGCAGATTATTTATTAAAGTTTGATTACAAGACTAGTACATTTTACGGTCTTCCAAAAATTCATAAAAGCAAAATAATTCAAAATATTTGTGACATTATTAATGAAGAGTATATTGAAAGTTTAGATCCAATGGATCTTCAAATGAGACCAATTGTGGCAGGACCTAACTGTGAAACTAGTCGATTAAGTTGTTTTTTAGATAAACTTTTAAAACCTTTTGTAAGTAAGGTCCAAAGCTATCTCAGAGATGACATAGATTTTCTTAATTTTCTACCAGAAACAGTTCCTATTAACACAATTTTAGTGTCATTTGATGTTGTTAGTTTGTATACAAATATTCCACACAGCTTAGGATATGAATCAATTTCTTATTGGATGAAAAGATATCCAGATCTTATTCATAACAGATTTGACCAAACTTTCATATTGGAAGGTTTGAAAATAGTACTAGAAAATAACAATTTTTCCTTTAATTCCGCATTTTTCAATCAGTGTAAAGGAACGGCCATGGGAACAAAAGTTGCCCCAACATATGCAACTTTAGTTTTAGGATATTTAGAAGAGATACTATATGAAAATATAAAAGAACTCAAAGACGAAAACTTTTCAGATTATATATGCAAACAATGGAAAAGATATCTTGATGATTGTTTTATTTTTTGGACAAAATCAAGTAATGATTTATCTGTCTTTAATGACATACTTAACTCGTTACATAAAGATATAAAATTTAAGATGGATATGAACTCAAATAAAATGCCTTTTCTAGACGTGTTAGTGATAAAAAATGGTTGTACAATTGTCACTGATATTTATTTCAAAATTACAGATTCTAAGCAATATTTGAATTTCAGGTCATGTCACCCAAAACATAACAAGGTCAACATTCCGTTCTCCCTAGCGCGAAGGATCTGCACAATAGTATCTGACAGAAAAATTCTACAGTTAAGATTACGTGAACTTGAAAACATTTTAATTGAAAGAAAATACCCTAAAGCAGTAATCTTAGCAGGTATAAATAAAGCTCTTAATATTCCAAGACATACTCTCTTACAGGTAAAGGTTAAACATGATGACAATATAATGGCATATATTTCGACATTTAATCCTAAAAACAGAGAGTTATTTGGAATTATTAAGAATAATTTTGAAATTTTGGAAAATGATCGAACAATGTCACAAATACTAAGTAATACCAAATTGATTAAAGGTAAGAGACAACTTCCAAATCTTAAACAGATTTTGATTAAATCAGAATTCAAAGACAAAACTTCAAAATCTTCTGTGAAAAAATGCAATGAGTCCCGCTGTGGACTCTGTAAACATATTATCGAAGGAAATGAATTTAAAATCAAGAATAAAACTTTTACTGTTAAAGAAGATATGGATTGTAAAGTTTCTAACTGTTTGTACCTTTTAGTATGCAATGGCTGCCAAGAGTTTTATATTGGTCAAACAGGCGATAAACTTAGAAATAGAATTACAATACATAATCAACAGATTAGAGACCCTTCAACAAGACAAATACCATTGAGTTCTCATTTAGATAGTTGTTGTAAAACAGATCCAAAATTTTCAATTTTGCCATTTTTTAAATGCAAATCACCCGACGTTTCAGCTAGAGTATCAAAGGAAAAATATTTCATAAACATTTTTCGTCCAAAATTGAACTGTATTTAACCGTTGTTCTATGACGTCAAAATGACGTTAGTTACGATGTTTCATTAAAGCGTTGCCCTGATGAGCGAAAGCGAAACCGGTTGGCACGTTAAAAACTATTTGTAGTGTCATTTCTCTTTTATTTTATATATATATATATATATATATATATGAGAACCATGCACTGTGAAAAGGGGGTTTAATGCATCTGCGAAAAGTATCGACTCAGGTCAGCCTGCGCAGTCCGCGCAGGCTGACCTGGGCCGAAACTTTTCGCTATTGGTCAATTTTCTGTATGTCCAAGGACCATTCTACCGCGTGATTCTGTCGATTGTCGAAAAAAGAAGTGGCTATTATTATAGTCATAATTTTGTTATTATACTTGATTTGTAATGTGCATGACGGTGATGTATTAAGCCCCCTTTTGCCAGAGCACACCTCATATACAATACGATAGGTATAATATAACGGAGTTTCTATTATATCATAATGAATTGTATGTGCACTTAATCTTCTGACATGCTACAACGGAAAATATTTGATCCTGCACATATGATCACAAGAGATCTATTTTAACAAAATTTCAAGACACTCTACACGGAAATAAACCGTCAGTGTAATAACTCGTAAAGAATCCGCTTGACTCTCTCACCTAAAACATTAGGTTGGTTACCTCCCCTGATACAGCAAGGGTATAGGGTATAGGGTTCAGAACAGCGATATCGCGAGATTCAGGGGAGATCACTCTCGCTTCATGTGCTGTAAAATTTCCGATAATTTTGACCTCACAAATAAGTGAACTGTATATATGGTATCACCATTTAAAGTTAATTTCCGCTACTATTAATTTAGTTTCGATTACGAATTTCAAATCTTGCAAACAATATGTTACCTATACTGCCAAACTGGAAATGTGTAAGATGCTCCGATTGACTATTCAATGATATTCATGTAGCCAATGAAAAGGATCGACACAATAGCCTGTGCCAGTTGTAATATGTATATTTACAACGGGGACCAGTTCACTAAAACATATGAGCCGTGCTCTGGCAAAAGGTGGCTTAATGCATCTGCGTGATGCATCGCACCAATCAAGCCATTATCTAATTCATGGATCTATAAAAGCCGATTTTTTTTTAACAATCGACTTAAAGCATGAGTTAGACTGATCCTTGGACCTACAGAAACTTGATCAATAGCGAAAAGTTTCTGCCCAGGTCAGCCTGCACGGACTGCGCAGGTTGACCTGAATCGATACTTTTCGCCGATGCATTAAGCCCCTTTTTCACAGAGCACGGCTCATATAAATTCGACCTCTTTCGACGGCTAAGAATAAAGTCCCATGAAAATTAGAAAAGTCTTTATTAATTAGGTTTGTTTGACATAATAAACGGGCGGATAGATTCAAGATCAGACGTCACGTTCTGTGCAGTCTGATCACGATCTATGTAGTCCGCAAAAGCCCGTGTTGGTGCTTTTCAAGAGGATTACCCCGCTTTCCCCTAAAAATCTGTACATGTCCCTTATTTCACCTCGCCGTTACATATATGTATACAACAAGAAATCTTTTTTTTTTTTTTTAAAGACCAAAAATGATTAAGAAGGCATAAAGAAAGGAAGTTCTAAATGTGGCTTGATCAAAGACATGTTATTAGCCAAAAAACTAATTTCGATATATCGCCGTTCCAGTCAAGGTATGTCGTGGTGGAGTCTCTCTATAGTTAAAGACTTGGGTTATTATTATCATTATTTTTTTTTCAAACCCTGCATATTAGCTTAATTCTTTACCACCCGCACAAAATTTTAGACTGGTCCAAATGCAAAGCATTTGCAGACGACGAAATAGATGTGGCTCAAAAATTGAAACTTGATTTGGAAAGAGTAGAAAACATTGTTGGGAAAAAGAGAAAATGCTGGTTACCAGCATTTTCTCTTTTTCCCACAATGTTTTCAAATGGCTTTTTCCTCAGGGTCGTTAAAAGTCGGGATTGTGTGGTAAAGAGTTAAAAGATTACTTTGATGAGCCGATGCTGACAGTGACTTTGATTTGCATTATAGAAAATCTTCTTGTCTATTTATATTATTAGATAATATCACATTATTCAAAATGTTTCTGTTCCATGCGACCAAAATAAATCGAACCTTTTTTCAAATCATGTACGACTTACGGTTGGGCCGAACAAAATCAGATGACATGAGCTCAGGGACGAATAAGCTTGCAACACAACTTTGTTGCAACCACATAAATAATTGATTGATTGATTGTATGGTGTTTAACATTCAACATTATTTCAGTTATATCACGGCGGCCAGTGCACCTATCCATGCTTTCCTGGAATTTTTGTTACCAGTACTCCGCACAATATATTCTTTCCAAGCCACTGGCTGCTTTCCCACATAACCATCGTCGAAACAATGGTCAGCGGTGAGAGAGGAATGAATCCTGTCGCGATGACTATCATCAATCCTCGGAAAGAAATTGGCCAAGCCGGGGATCGAACCTGCGACCTCCTGTTCTCAAGTCCTGTACGCTACCGACTGAGCTACAGGGGCTTGGCAACCACATAGATAAGGGAAACCTTTCATACTCGAGGTCATGGTCTAACTTATGATATTCAAACCCAACATTCATCTAGATTTGTCCCAAAAGTGAAACTTTGGTTTAGAGGTGTGCATTACATTATTTGTAAAATTGAGCGTTGTATTACTTACGTGCTATTTTTTAAAGTTAAAATGAGGTCTGCTTTTTTTTCCTTTCAAAAAGTGAAATAAAAACAGTTATGCAGTTTACATTCATGTCTTGCTTAAAAATCGTATAGATTTACCATATACTTTACCCCTTATCCTGCTAAATAAATTAAATGAAATTTTCAAGTCCATAACAAAACCTAAATTTAAAATTTGCTATTTCAAAGACATTGTTTCAGGAAAATCTTCTAATCGGACAGTGTAGATCAAAGATCAGACTGCACGTTCTGTGCAGTCTGATCTTGATCTACACTGTCCGAAAAAGGTCTTTCAGTCGGGCTTAGCAGCCTAAGGGTTAAAATTGCCTACTAAGATTTTAAGAATTTAAATATTAATTTAATTAAACTTAGAACGTTTCATTTACATATCAACAACAATTCTGTATGAGCAGTTTCAAATACAAAATGATCACAAACGAGAAATGACGGCTAAGAATTTATCTTTTATATTACTCTGAAAATCAAACATAAAAAGAACTATTTAATAACTAGATCTATAAGATTTTTAGATTCTACTCAACCTATGCAGAAGTTACTTATTTTTTTACCAAACAATTTCATGTTAAAACAAACGACAGTAGAAAGCCTTTTGAATACATTGTGGAAAAAAAAAGAAAAGATAGCAATTACCGGTGACCAGCATTTTCTCCTTTTCCCACACGCTTTCTATCGTTTCAAAGACAATTCCATCGTTTGACTCGCACTGTATTTATCGCCTATATATGCCTTAAATAATAGACCAGGCTAGAACTGTATGGTCTAGCAAAGTCCTTTCTCACACAGTAGTGGATTTTATCGACCCTAAGAATGTAGACTTAAAAAAAAAAAAAAACACTGTGGGAAAAAGGAGAAAATGCTGGTAATCAGCATTTTTTCCTTTTCCCGCAATATTTTTTACGCTTTCATCGACAAATCCTATATTATTTGAGCCACATTTAATTTGTCGTCTGCAAAAGCTTTGAATTTGGACCAGTTTTAATTTGTTTCGTTGGTAAAGAGTTCATTTGTATGGTTTCGGTCTGTAAGTCATTTCTAACAATTACCAGCAAGTGTAAATTTGGGTCATCGGAACATTCTTTAATTATTTACCATACGACTAATTTTTGGAATGGACCAAATTCAAAGCATTTGTAAATGACAAATTAAATGTTGAAAAAAATGATGATTTCTATCTTTGATAGTGTAAAAAGCATTGTAGGGAAAAAGGAGAAACTGCTGGTTATCAGTAGTTTCTCCTTTTCCCACAATGTTTTCAAAAACCTTGTCTTTCACGGCCGTTTAAAGTCGAGATTGTGTGGTAAAAGTTTAAATCCGGTATCTTGGTTACATTTAAGTGCTGACTGGAAAGAGCTTTGCCTTTCGAAAATAGCGTGGCATCAATTTTCATTTTTCTCGGAAAAGAATAATTCGAGATTATTTGTGGCAAACAAGTACTTTAATGTATATTGTCCATTTTATCTATAATACTAAGTTTCAAGCGGTTTTACGAAACTAGATAGAAACCCAGATTGTAGGGAAAAAAATCATGGTCTCGCTTGTTGTCTCAATTATCTTAACCCTTTCCCAAACGACAAATTTTGGACTGGTCCAAATTGAAAGAGTTTGCAGACGACAATTTTAAATTTGATGAAAATGGTAGAAAGTTATCAAAAAGGGCAGAAACACTGTGGGAAAAGGAGAAATTGCTCGTTGCGAGCAATTTCTCCTTTTCCCACAGTGTTTTCAAAAGACTTGTACTGCAGACACGTGAAAACCAGGGCTTGTTTGGGAAAGGGTTAACCCTTATGCAGCTAAGCGCGACTCGGGGCGCTTTTGAGGACAGTGTAGATCAAGATCAGACTGCACAAAACATGCAGCCTGATCTTTGATCTACACTGTCCTATATGGTATTTTTTCCCCAACGAAATCAGCTTCGACATCGCAGTGTTTGGATTTTTACCAATGGGTGGAAATTTTCGTTTCATTTATACAGATCTAGCAGCTTACGGATTAATAATCGAGATAGAATTTTATCTAAGTTTCTGAAATCCGCTGTAATTTCGGAAATGCATCCCAAAAGTACAGGCAAGAACATCCCTACGCAACAATGGACTTATTAGTGCATTTATTTGATTTATCGTGGCGAATACGCTCATTTGTTGTTTGTTCTTTCGTTTGACTTTTCTTCTTTGCTTTCCTCCTTTAGAACCATGTTTCAGTGTTAGATTTACAAACTGTAATCAAATCCAATCTATGAATCTCTTAAAAGGAGGAAATAAACTGAATAAATAAATAAATAAATAATAATAATAATAATTATTATTATTATTATCATTACCACCACCACCATTACCTCCGACAACCATCATCATCAATAATTTAAATGAAACTTTCAATTCCATTCTAAAAACTAAATTTTGCTATTTAAAAGGCATTGTATCATCATCATCATCATCATCATCATCTTTTTCATTTGATTATTCTAACCACTCAACTTACCTCTGAAAGGGACAAATATCGTAAAATTCCATAATTGGAAACATTTCAAAGTCACAACAGGAGCTCATGAGGATCGTGTTGGGTCTCTGCCCGGGAACCAACTGGGAGAAACAAATCGCCGTCCAGGCCCCCCGAAAAAACATTTATGGGCAAAATAATGACTTTTCAAAGATATTCTGATAGTATTAGAATAGAATATCATTATAATAATCATTTACGTTTCCATGGAGTTTACTAAACCTGAATTAATCAGTTTTGATATTATAATGACAATACAGAAACCAACTGCGGTCAGATAGGATACAGAACAATCAGCTGATCTTTATAAAATGATGTACAAACTTTGCTTCCTTTTTTTTGTTGCTGATGTTATGATGTTTTCTTAATCCTCTTTAGATATATGCTCCGCGCTCTGGCAAAAAGGTGTTTAATGCCTCTCCACGGTGCTTTAAGCCAAGTGTATCCTAACATAATTATGGTTGCACAAAAAACGTGTTTTTTTTTTTCTTTTCTATAAACCGACTGAATGATGAGGTCAACTGTTCCTTTGACATGTAGAAAATTGGCCAATAACAAAAAGTATCGACCAGATCAGCCTGCGCGGACTGCGCAGGCTGATCTGGGTCGATACTTTTTGCAATTGGATTGAACCCCTTTTTCACAGAGCTTTATTTTTGGGTTGCAGATGCTGTGATGATCTCATACAGTTTCCTTTTTAGACACAAGTATTGCACGGAAATGCATCTTAATATATTTTTTTTTAATAAAAATCGCCGTAATTTGAATACATGTAGCAGTAAAAAAATTGCTCGAATTATCTGTGTATTCGGATAATCGAGTAAAACAAATCAAAACTTTGACCTCTTTCCAAATGACAAAATATTAGACTCGTCCGACGTGAAACCGGGTGATAAATTTTAACGTTGTTAAAATGATGGCAGTCATTTATACAGAGAAAAGAACCTTTTTTTTTTCTTCTTTTCCCCCACAATCCTTTAACCCTTTGGCTACTAAGCGCGACTCAAGGACCTTTTGCGGACAGTGTAGATCAGGATCAGATTGCACAGAACGTGCAGTCTGATCTTGGATCTACACTTTCCGATAAGGAGATTTTTTTCCCCTCCGAAAAATACCTGTAAAAGAGCAAAATATTGGTTTTTACTATCGGCTTGAAATTTTTTATTTCACTTATTTAGGAGGTCAAGGGTAAACATAGTGCTGATAGTATGGTTAAGGTTTTAATCAGTTTCTTGCATCCAATGTGTGTTGGAGCAAGGGAGATAACTCAAAGTTGGCTGTATTCCGTGGGAAGCATTGTTTATCTGTAAAATACATTTTTACGCAATGATAGCGAATCAACACTGAACCTGCTAAAAAAGCGAAATGAAACTTTCCAGCCAGTAGTATAAACCCAAATATTGCTATTTTAACTCTTTACCAAACGACAAAATTTTTAGACTAGTCCAAATTGAAAGCATTTGCAGACGACAAATAAAATGTGACTTAAAAATTTAAATTTGTTATGGAACTGGTAGAAAACATTGTGGGAAAAGGAGAAAATGCTGGTTACCAGCATTTTCTCCTTTTCCCACAATGTTTTCAAAGAGATTCCTTTTTAGGGTCGTTAAAAGTCGGGATTGTGTGATAAAGAGTTAAAGTGCTGTCTCTTTAGTGTGTGGGGGAATATCTCCTTATTGGACAGTGCACATCAAAGATCAGACTGCACGTTCTGTACAGTCTGTTCTTGATCTACACTGTCCGCAAAAGGTCCTTTAGTCTCGCTTAGCAGCTTAGGGGTTAATTCTTTCTGCGCCAAATACAGAAAGTCGATCTCTCTCGACGGCAAAACATGACATACAATCCACTGAAACACAAAAAGGGTTTTACTCTCATAGGCTCGACTAAACAAGTGGATGGTGTAGATCCAAGATCAGAATGCACGTTCTGTGCAGTCTGATCCTGATCTACACTGTCTGCAAAAGGTCCTTTAGTCGAGCTTAGCAGCTTAGGGGTTAATTCTTTCTGCGACAAATATAGAAAGTCGACCCCTCTCTCGACGGCAGAACATGACATACAATCCACTGAAACACAAAAAGGGTTTTACTCTCATAGGCTCGACTAAACAAATGGATGCTATAGATCCAAGATCAGACTGCACGTTCTATTGTTCCACAATCGATGTAAGAAAGTATGAATGTATTTGGTTTGTATTGGAGTTTAACGCCGTTTTAACAGCTTCGGTCATATTACAGCGGTTAGAACCTAACCCTTAAGCTGCTAAGCGCGACTCATTAAACTTTTGCGGACAGTGTAGATCAAGATCAGACTGCAGAGAACGTGCAGTCTGATCTTGGATCTTCACTGTCCGATATGGAGATATTTCTCCCCAACAAATAACTTTGAAAATAGCAAGATTTGGGTTTTTACAATCGGCTTGAAATTTCTTTTTATTTACTTTGAAGCTTAAGGGTTAATTCGTGATCTTCTATTACGATGTTTTCAAACCGTCTGCTGCAACTTTGTCTCCAGGGACAAGAGGTACCCCAAAAGCAAAAGTGCTGGGTTTTATCGAGGTCAGCTCCGAAAAAGATCGCTGACTTCAGGACTATAAGATAAAAATTATAATCAGGGTAGAAGAGGAATAAACTGGCTCCCAACACGTCATCAAAAGTGAATAATTAGCGGTTGATTGTGCTATAAAACTTGTCTATCATTGTTGTATCAAAAACTTAAATGATAATCATTTCATATTCGCCACATAAATCAGGAGAACGACCTCGATTATTAGAATATTAACCTTTGTGTCCTGAACCAGGATTTAATTGCTAAAGCGGACAGCGTAGATCAAGATCAGACTGCACAGAAATGTGCAGTCTGATCTTGATCTACAGTGTCCGCTTCTTTGCTAGATATTTCAGCAGGGACAGTTGTAAAATTGAAATATTTGCATTTTCAACCCCTGGGTTGCTTAGCGCGACTCAAGGACCTTTTTGCGGACGGTGTAGATCAACATCAGACTGCACAAAATGTGCAGTCTGATCTTGGATCTACACTGTCCGATAAGGAGATATTTTCCCCCAAAATAAGAACTTTGAAATAACAATAATTGTTTTTTTTTTTTCTGTCGGCTTTAAAGTTTCATCTAATTTACTTAGCGGGTCAAGGGCTAACCTTTGGTCTACTCAATAAATGAAACTTTCAACCCTATCGTAAAAATCCAATTTTTGCTATTTCATAGGTACTTTTCAAGGGGAAAATATCTCCTTATCGGACAGTGCATATCAAAGATCAGGGTCCGTATTCACCAACCATTCTTAAGAACGTTCTTAGACTTATTCTTCAAGATTTTCCAAGTTTGAAAGTAACACAACTTCTGATTGGCTAAACCAAATGGTTTAGCCAATCAGAAGGTGTGTTACTTTCAAATTTGAAAAATTTTGGAGACCAAGACCAAGAATATTCTTAAGAATGGTTGGTGAATACGGACCCAGACTGCACGTTCTATGCAGTCTGATCTTGATTTACACTATCCGCAAATGGTCAGCTTAAGGTTTAATACAGAATGTTAATGTCCGTTTCATTTACCTAGCACAAGGGATGACCTTGGTTGCGGACTTAACCCTTTCCCAAACAAGCCCTGGTTTTCACGTGTCTGTAGTACAAGTCTTTTGAAAACACTGTGGGAAAAGGAGAAATTGCTCGTAACGAGCAATTTCTCCTTTTCCCACAGTGTTTTCTACCCTTTTTGAGACCTTTCTGCCATTTTCATCAAATTTAAAATTGTCGTCTGCAAACTCTTTCAATTTGGACCAGTCCAAAATTTGTCGTTTGGGAAAGGGTTAACCTTTCCAAACTCGTTTTCAGTTTTCCCTCATGGAAGTCTCTTCAGATACCCCAGCAACAGACAACGTCAGAAATAGTGTGATAGAGGGAGAAATGTGTGTTGTGTTCCCCAGGGAAAAACAACCCTCATTTGCTGATTCTGTCAAGACTAAGGCGCTCATTTGAATAAGGGGAAGCGACACGAATATTTTGTTGAAAAACTATCATTTGTTGTTTTTTTTAAGACTAAGGTGCTGATTTGAATAAAGGAATGCCTCATTGCGAGCGGCAAGAATAGTTCGTGGAACAAATAGGCTACCCCTATCTGTTAATTCAAACAATACTCTAACAATCCAGGCTTTTGCAAAAACTTGTTCAAGGGACTTGCAAAAGTCATTGCGATGTGATTTAGTTTTCCCCTACAGCAGAAGGGCGAATGTTCCGAGGACGCAAGGGAAACAGGGTGAACGGCAAATCAGGCGAACGGTTTCAGAGCGAACGGTTCCGGGTTCTGTAAAATTATTTCACACGGTAAGGGGCCATAAATACTTTTTTTTTTTCAAATTCCGAATTCCCATTGACTTACATGTAGTTTTGAGCGTGCAGGAAAGTCAATTGCACTGCTTTTGATCATTCGATCACAAGGAAAATAACACTGGTAGAAAATAGAGGTTACTTGGGGTGTCACACCACTGGTATTTTGCCATATTGAAAATAGAGTGAAATTGACCATCTTTGAAGCTTCACAAATCGCTTAATGGCAAAACTTTGGCTTTACCGTCTCTTGCTCTCAAAAGTACAGTCATAGTCCTTGAAAAAAATGCATAAAAACCAACATGTCAACCGATTGAGTTTTTTGCTAAATCCCAGTCAATACAGGCACCCTAGAAATTGTCCTCTCAAAAATACCTGTTCACGGCCATGACCCCAATTTTTTGGTCCTCCACTGACATAAAGTAGTCCAATCAATATATGATAAAATCACATCTAAATGGTCCCCCACTACCTAAATTTGAAGCAAATCTAAATTATATACCACCAAGCCCTCTCAGCTCCATGGAACAGTGCAACAAAAGTGCTACTGCAAAATTTCACATTGGACTACTTTTGATACTACGACCCGGAAGCAATCTCGCAGTGGTGCGACACCTTGGGCTTATTTACTCTAATACGCTTAGTGTTCGTCGCCTGACATCGAGGTTGTAGCGCTCCAAAACCCAGTCTTGTTATTTTAGCGTCGATGTCGATAAAAGGTTTTCGGAAACATTAATCACTTACTATACAGCTGCATTTATATAATATTAATACATTGTATTGACGTTGAAAATATATATTTCATTGTAAAATTCATTTTCCTTCAGTTCCATAGAAGTTGAATAACTCTACCTTAAGTATTTATGCTACAATAGATTAATTTAAGGAGGAAATTTGGAAATACACATCAGTCAATGGGGATTTGGACTTAAGTAAAATATTTTTGCTGTCCTATTAAAGACAATTCTAAACATATTAACCACACCTAATTTGTCGTTTGCAATTTGCTTTCAATATCGCCCAGTTGAAAATTTTATAGTCTGGTAAAGTGTGTAGATCTAAATAGTCTTTACCAAACGACAAAATTTTAGTCTGGTCCAAATTGAAAGAATTTGCAGACGACAAACTAAATGTTGCGCAAATTAGGAATTTTTTGTTTAAAAGGGTAGAAAACATTATGCTGGCCGCCAGCATTTTCTCCTCTTCACACAATGTTTTCAAAAGTCGTTTTCCATGGGGTCTTTAAAACACGGGATTGTGTGGTAAAGAGTTAGGTAATTTTCGATAACCTTAACACACTGATAATTCGAACGAACATCTTGGTCCCGGTTTTATTCGAATTCTCGATGGTTTACCGTAAATAAAAGTCCACTTAACCCTTCACCCAACAGTTCGGGATTTAAACTGTCCTGGGGAAAGAAGCCTTATGAAAAAACATTGTGTTAAAAGGAGCAAATGCTCGTAACCAGTATTTTCTCCTCTTACCACAATATTTTCTACTCTATCAAGAACGAATTCCGCCATTTGAGCCACCTATAATTTGTCGTCTGCAAAACCTTTTAATTTGGACGAGGCTAAAATTTTGTCGTTTGGTAAAGAGTTAAAAGTCGATAAAGAATTTAACGACGGCTACTAAAATCCTCTTTGAATACAATCGCAAATCATATCTGCATGTTTTAGAATTAAAAGTCAAATAAAAAGAAATGAAACTGTACCCACGTCAAGTACAAAACAACAGTGTCAGTTTCATCTCATTTTTATTCGCCGTGTTTTTATTCGCACCATTATCATTCGATCCACACTCTTCGTCTTTATTAATTCATATAAGGAAAAGAACCAAAATAGCCGCAGGTTCGGATGTTGTTAATATGTCACTTCAGTCTTTTTTAAACGAAAAAAAAAAAAAAATGGAGTCGACCAAATTGAAAGCATTTACAGACGACAATTTCGATGTGGCTGCACTGATGTTTTTTTTTTTTTAGTTGTGAAAGGGTAGAAAACATTGTGGGAAAAGGAGAAATTTCCAACAATGATTTCAAAAGCATTCTCCATTAGGGTTGTTAAAACTCGGAATTGTGTGGTCAATGGCTAATGGATATTTATGAGCTTTTACCACAATGTTGCATGTAGTTGCCCAGTAAATATTCTTTACACTCATTTTGGTATGTTTCCTGTCTTCTTCATATTTTAGCCACTTGTTTTCAATGAATGCAACTCCGAAAATAGTAAAAGGCGTAAAAGGGAAGAAATTAAGAAAAAAAAAAAAAAATGCTCGCAACCTTCAGTTCGTCATATTTTAACCCTTTACCAAGCAATCCTGATTTTGAAAATCCCCTGAGAAAGATGGCTCTTGAAAACATCGTTGTAAAAGGAGAAAATGCTGATAACCTGCACTTTCCCCCTTTTCCACAATTTTTTCTACATTTTCAAAGATAGGTCTCATCACTTGATTCAAACATTTAAGCTGTCGTCTGCAATTGCTTTTATTCTTTGTCGCACAAACCCGAGTTTTAACGACCCGGAAGAAGAAGGCTTTTGGAAACATTGCTGGAAATGGAGAAAATGCTGGTAACCAGCATTTTCTCCTTTTCCTACAATGTTTTCTGGCCTATTCCATAAAATTTTCATCATTTGAGACACTTTTTGTTTGTCGTCTGCAAATGCTCTGTATAGATTCAAGATCAGACTGCACGTTCTCTGCAGCCTTATCTTAATCTATGTTGATCCAAACTTCGGTATATCTCCGGTACCTACCGGTACATGTTCCATATTTCACCTCGTAGTTACATGCCTATGTACAACACGAGATCTTTTTTTTTCAAGACCAACAGTAATTGAACCATGCTCTGGCAAAAGGGGCCTTGATGCATCTCCCTGATGCGTGATACCATGCAAGTCATCACGGTCATGTTAACCCTTTACCAGACGACAAAATTTTAGCCTTGTCCAAATTGAGAGCATTTGCAGACGACAATTTTAATGTGGCACAAATGGTGCAATTTTTCTATGACAGGATAGAAAACATTGTGGGCAAAGGAGAAAATGCTGGTTACCAGCATTTTCTCCTTTTCCCACAATGTTTTCAAGAGGCCTCTTTCCCAGGTGCGTTAAAAGGCGTCATTGTGCGGTAAAGGGTTAATTGACTGATTGATTGTATGGTGTTTAACGCCGTTTTCAACATTATTTTAGTTTTATCGCGGCGGCCAGTGCACCTATCCGTGCTTTCCTGGAGTTTCTTTTTACCAGTACTCCGCACAATATTCTTTCTAAGCCACTGGCTGCTTTCCCACATGACCATCGTCGAAACAATGGTCAGCGGTGAGAGAGGAATGAATCCTGTCGCAATGACTATCATCGATCCTCGGAAAGAAATTGGCCAAGCCGGGGATCGAACCAGCGACCTCCTGTTCTCAAGTCCTTTACGCTACAGACTGAGCTACAGGGCTCGGCTTAAAGCCCTGGAACCAACTTAAGTTGTTTTTGCAGACAAAAGTTGTTTTCGCAGACAGTGTAGATCAAGATCAGACTGCACATACAGTACGCTTCCGACTGAACTACTGTGGCTTGGCTCATGTTAATGGATTCATAAAGTCAATTTTGTCTAAAAGCCGACTGAATCGCGAGATACACTGGTCGTTTGACATGCAGAAAATGGACAAATCGCAAAAAGTTTCGACTCAGGTCAGCCTGCACGGACTGCGCAGGTTGACCTGAGTCGATAACTTTTTGCAGATGCATTAAGCCCCCTTTTTTACAGAGGATGGCTCAAATAATAAACCACAAAGATATACCAACCAAGACAACTTTACCAACCTTGTAAATAATGAAACAGCAATAATGGTAATAAGGTGACCTCGGAAAGAAATTGGCCGCGACTGGGATTGAACCAGTGACCCCATGTTCTTAAGTCCTGTACGCTTCCGACTGAGGTACCGGGGCCCGACTTTCTTCTTTTAAACAGCACATTTTTCCGTCGGTTTTGAAATCACTTAAATAGGTATATATAACCTTTGCTCTGAAAAAAGGGGTTTAATGCATATCTGTGATACATTATACTAAGCAAGTCATCACATAATCATGGATCTATGAAATCAATTTTGTTCAACAATCTGCTCGATCAGGAGATAGAATTGTCCTTTGAATTGCAGAAAATGTTCCAAAAGCATCAAGTTTCGACTCTGGTCAGCCTGCACGGACTGCACAGGTTGACCTGGTCGATATTTTTTTTTTGAGATGCATTAATCTCCTTTTTCACAGAGGATGGCTCAAATAATAAACCACAACGATATACCAACCAAAACAACTTTACCAACGTTGTAAATAATGAAACAGCAATAATGGTAATAAGGTGATACAAGCTTAATTCATAAACGCTTCTTTTGCATGTTTTAGCCGTAAATCGCAATAGATTTTAACAATCTTCATCGTAGATCTGATATCATTGAGATTGATTGATTGATTGTATGGTGTTTAACGCCGTTTTGAACATTATTTCAGTTATATCACGGCGGCCAGTGCACCTATCCATGCTTTCCTGGGGTTTCTTTTTACCAGTACTCTGCACAACATTCTTTCCAAGCCACTGGCTGCTTTCCCACATAACCATCGTCGAAACAATCGTCAGCGGTGAGAGAGGAATGAATCCTGTCGCAATGACTATCATCAATCCTCGGAAAGAAATTGGCCAAGCCGGGGATCGAACCAGCGACCTCCTGTTCTCAAGTCCTCTACGCTACCGACTGAGCTACCGGGCTTGGCTGATAGCATTAAGAAAAATGTCCCGAGATTTCTAGAAGTTCGCGACCTTTGCGTTCAAAGATGACCTAAATGTTGCCTTTTAAATTATCTGAAGTTTTCAGTCCCTATCGCAGACACCTTTCTTCAACATTGTTTTTGCTTTATCGCGGCGGCGAGTGCACCTATCCGTGCTTTCCTGGGGTTTCCTTTACCAGAAATATGCACAATATTCTTTCCAAGCCACTGGCTGCTTTCCCACATAACCCTCGCTGAAAAAAATGGTAAGCGGTAGAGAGGAATGAATCCTGTCGCAATGACCATCATCAATCCTCAGAAAGAAATTGGCCACGACTGGGATCGAACCAGCGACCTCCTGTTCTCAAGTCCTTTACGCTACAGACTGAGCTACAGGGCTCGGCTTAAAGCCCTGGAACCAACTTAAGTTGTTTTTGCAGACAAAAGTTGTTTTCGCAGACAGTGTAGATCAAGATCAGACTGCACATAACATGCAGTAGTCTGATCTTAGATCTATACTGTCTGCTACTGTGAAACAAGTTTTGCGACCCCCTGTTCTCATGTTTTTAAACAGCAGACTTTTTTCCCCTCTGTTTTGAAATCAATTATAAATGAGCGGCGCTCTGGCAAAAGGGTGTTTAATGCATCTCCGTGATGTAATATATGAAGCAAGTCATCACACAATTATAGATCCATAAAATCCACGTTGTCCAATAACCGACTAGATCATGAGGCAGAATGGTCCTTCTACACTCAGAAAATATACCAAAAGCAAAAAGTTTCGACCCAGGTCAGCCTGCGCGGACTGTGCAGGCTGACCTGAGTCGATACCTTTTTGCAGATGCATTAAGCCCCCTTTTCACAGAGGATGGCTCAAATAATAAACCACAAAGATATACCAACCAAGACAACTTTACTAACCTTGTACATAATGAAACAGCAATAATGGTAATAAGGTGATACAGGCTTAATTCATAAACGCTTCTTTTTCATGTTTTAGTCGTAAATCGCAATAGATTTTAACAATCTTCATCGAAAATCTGATAGGATTGAGAAAAATATCCCGAAATTTCTTGAAGTTCGCGACCTTTGCGTTCAAAGATGACCTAAATGTCGCCTTTCAAATTACCTGAAGTTTTTCAGTCCCTATCGCAGACACCTTTCTTCAACATTGTTTTTGTTATATCGCAGCGGCGAGTGCACCTATCCTTGCTTTTCTGGGGTTTCTTTTTACCAGTACTCTGCACAATATTCTTTTCAAGCCACTGGCTGCTTTCCCACATAACCATCGCTGAAAAAAATGGTAAGCGGTAGAGAGGAATGAATCCTGTCGCAATGACCATCATCAATCCTCAGAAAGAAATTGGCCGCGACTGGGATCGAACCAGCGACCTCCTGTTCTCTACAGACTGAGCTACAGGGCGCGGCTTAAAGCCCTGGAACCAACTTAAGTTGTTTTTGCAGACAAAAGTTGTTTTCGCAGACAGTGTAGATCAAGATCAGACTGCACATAACATGCAGTAGTCTGATCTTAGATCTATACTGTCTGCTACTGTGAAACAAGTTTTGCGACCCCCTGTTCTCATGTTTTTAAACAGCAGACTTTTTTTCCCCTCTGTTTTGAAATCAAATATGAATGAGCGGCGCTCTGGCAAAAGGGTGTTTAATGCATCTCCGTGATGTAATATATGAAGCAAGTCATCACACAATTATAGATCCATAAAATCCACGTTGTCCAATAACCGAGTGGATCATGAGGCAAAATGGTCCTTGTACACGCAGAAAATATACCAAAAGCAAAAAGTTTCGACCCAGGTCAGCCTGCGCGGACTGCGCAGGCTGACCTGAATCGATACATTTTTGCAGATGCATTAATCACCCTTTTCACAGAGCATGACACAAATGATTTTTTTTTTTTTTTTCATTCAGAAAGCAAATCCTATTTCCAGCGGTAAAATTCAATCTCCACTGGTAAAATATATTTCACTCTTTTACCAAACAACAAAATTTTAGACTTGTCCAAACCGAAGACTTTTGCCGATGCACAAATCAAACGTGGCTCAGAAGTTGAAATTTGATTTGGGAACAGTAGAAAACATTGTGGGAAAAGGAGAAAATGCTGGTTACCAGCATTTTCTTCTTTTCCCACGGTGTTTTCAAAAGGCTTTATCCTCAGGGTCGTTAAAAGTCGGGATTGTGTGGTAAAGGGTTAAAATAGACAATACATCTATATGGGCCATGCTCTGGCAATAGGGGGCTTAGTGCATCTCTGAGATGCATTATACAAAGCAAGTCATCATATAACAATGGATCCATAAAATGCATTTTGTCCAACAACTGGCGTAATCCTGAGGTAGATTAGGTCTTGGACATGGAGAAAATTTTCCAAAAGAAAAAGGTTTCGATTAAGGTCAGCCTGCGCCGACTACGCCGGTAGACTGCGATTTGTAATGCATACGGATAAGTCTTTAGTACCCGGCACTACAGTGATCAGTGTGAACATAATTTAATACATCAGAGCAATGGTGAACAGTGCCATTTTCATAAATTCAAAACTAGTGCCACCGACATGAACTATGACGTTGGCATTACGTCGACTAGTGTCGTCAACGTGAATTAGGACAATGACATTACGTCGACCAGTGCCGCCAATAACGGCGATTGGTGTGGTCAACATGAATTAGATCTGCGAAGTTAACGGTTAGTTATTGTACCACCCTCACAAATTAGAATATTAACTAGCTTTACGAAGGAAAATGTCGCCATGATAGATTAGAACATAGCTGAATATCACGGCGATCAGTGCCACGTGTATAGGCATTGCAGCGACCACTGCCTCCAATATTAATTACGACTGTTCAAAACGTAACGGTAACCAGTGTAACAAACAGAAGTTAGAAGACAAAGTACTTAGTTTTCTTTCGTTCATTAGCCTAGCAATATTTTTCAAGCATGTTTTCAAACACTTCTGCTAATTTTCCCCCAGTCAATGAGTTATAATTATACAGGCATCAGTATTTTCCTTTTGCTTTCATAACCAATAATTCTGAACTCTAATTCTGAAAAAAAAAAAAAAAAAATGTCCGTACCGCACAATTCCGGGTTTTAACGACCCTAAGAAATGAGACTTTTGAAAAAAAAAAAAAAAATGTTGGAAAAGGACAAAAATGATGGTAACCAGCATTTTGTTCTTTTCCTACATTTCTTTTCAACCCTTTCACAGACAAATTTCATAATATGAGTTACATTCAATTTATCATCTGCAAATGCTTTCAATTCGGACAAGTCTAAAATTTTTTCCTGTTGATACATTTGATACTATTTATTTAAAGATACATTCTTGCAGCCAGACATAAAAAGCGCTTGTAAAAATTGATATTATGTAGAATGGCTCAGAATTTAGTCAGCTGTGTGAACATAGATGAATTACCAATATATACGGTGTAAGGGAGAAATATGCGTATATTTCGGAAATCTTCGATTTAATACCGGAAACGTCACAACAGTGATTTCTTTGATGGTCCAAGAAAATAAAATGCACCCGCCAGGGGGCAAGATTATACATGAAGATACAAAAATAATTATAGTTTGATAAAATTTAAAAACTGGCTGAAAACGAGTATAGATGTATCCTTAACCCTTTCCCAAACAAGCCCTGGTTTTCACGTGTCTGCAGTACAAGTCTTTTGAAAACACTGTGGAAAAAGGAGAAATTGCTCGTAACGAGCAATTTCTCCTTTTCCCACACTGTTTTCTACCCTTTTGGAGAACTTTCTGTCATTTTCATCAAATTTAAAATTGTCGTCTGCAAACTCTTTCAATTTGGACCAGTTTAAAATTTATCGTTTGGGAAAGGGTTAAATAAAGAGTGAATAAGAAAAATCTTTCGTCCCTTTTGGGCAGTGAAATTATCTACGGCAACATTAAAACGTTATCATATTTCAGTTTCAATGGAATATGTTAATAACCCATCAAACACAACAATAAAAGCAGTGAGGGGTCAAAACAAATCCGAAACTTTCTTTCTACTGGTATAACCATCGGTGACTTTTAAACTCATATTAACAAAATAGAACGTCAAATTTCTTGATTAATGGTCGTATATCAAAGCTAAAAATAAGTCGTGGCACAAGAACGTGCAATCCGATCTTGGATATATACATAGTAAAATTAGTGTTGCACCCCCTGTGTTTTTTACCGGGTTTGATTTTCTGACGTGAATGAGATAAAATTGGGTCGAAATTAGAATTCGGCTGCTGCATACACCAACAGACTCGTCTTTTGCCCATAAAATGAACTGAACTGAGGTATCCCTTGACCTCACGGTAAGTGGGAATCTTTTGCCTAGATGTTGCTTTCAAATTTACGAAAAACGAGAAGCGTTTAAGTTTGGTTAAAACAGGGAATTTAATGTCGAAACAAAACTTACGACAGGTTGAAAGTGACCTGCAGAGAATGGACACACAAAATCAGGCAATATTGCGTACTTCCGCCCGGGGCATGCAAAACAGCTTGCAGTCTTTGTCTCACACCTCTCTTGAGAGGTTGAAACAGCTCGATCAGTCGCTGCTGCCATGAGGTTAAGGGATACCTCAGTTCATTCCATTTCAGAGACAACAGACTTGTTTGTTCTTGTATACAGCAGCCAGATTCTAATTTCCAACCCATTTCATATCATTCACGCCAGAAAATTAAACACGTTAAAAACACAGGGGGTGCAACACTAATTTTACTCTGTATACATTCAGTTCACTACTCTGTTCTGGACCAAAACAAAAACGAAATCGTATGAACTTTTTACCTGGCTACGAGATTTAACCCTTAAACTTCTAAATAAATTTAGCTAAAGAATTTCCAGTCAGTAGTGAAAACGATAGTTTACGGTTAAAAAATTTGCTCGTCGAAGAAATCGTACCGTATCTGACACTGTAGATCCAAAATCGAACTGCAAGAACTGTGCCGTCTGATTTTGACCTGCACTGTCCACAAAACCCCACAAAGTCGCGCTTAGCAGCCAAAGCGTTAGGACTCATTTAAATTGAAGGCAGTTTTCGAAGGCATGTTAGATATGGCCCAGATGATTTGTTATGTCTTTTAAATGGTAGAAAATCGTGTGGGAAAAGGAGAAAATGCTGGTGACCAGCATTTTCTCCTTTTCCCACACTGTTTTCAAAACCGTTCCTTCTCTGATTCCTTAAACACGGGTTTGTTTGGTAAAAGGGGTTTGGAGGCGCTGGGACTAAGAAGGCAAAGTTTAACTTGGATTCTTAGACTTTTTTCACGTTAGGCAATAAAATTGAGTACCCGAGCCAAATTTTTAGCAGATGACCGCGAAAACATCCTTGTAAAATAGGGATAATTATTCAAAATGAATTACGGTTAAATGTATGAACTTAAATTTAAAAAAAAAAAAAAAATGGCAAAGGGAGCAATTGTTTAAACCCAAAACGTTCTGAGGGGTGACGATAAAAGTAATTTGCAGTTGGTGATGTTTTGACTCTTTACCAAACGACAAAATGTCACACCCATCCAAATTGAAAGCGTTTGCAGACTACAAATCAAACTGTGACTCAAGTAATGGTGTTGCCCTTTGAAAAGAGAGGAAACATTGCTGGAAAAGGAGAAAATGCTGTTAACTAGCATTTTCCCCTGTTATCATAGTGTTTTCAAAAAACTTTCCTCGGTAGGTTCTTTAAAACTCGGAATTGTTCGGTCAAAGGTTAATCGAGTCCATGTTCATTTTTACCGAACGATCGCCTATTTTGCCACCCTGAAAAAGAAGGCGTTTGAAAACATTATGGTAAGAAGAAAAAATGTTGTCAGATCTAACCAGCATTTCCTTCAGGACTCACAATGTTTTCTACTTTCTCGTAGACCAATCCAATCAATATCAGTCACATAGAATTTGTCGTCTGCGAGTACTTTGAAAATGGAGGAGGTCAAAAAATTTGTCGTCTGCAAGTACTTTCGAAATAGAGGAGGCTAAAAAATTGTCGTCTGGTAAAGAGTAAAAAAGGCTGATTGCATGATTGTACGGTATTTAACGCCGTTTTCAACATTATTTCAGTTATATCGCGACGGCAAGTACACCTACCCATGCTTTCCTGAAGTTTTTTTTTTAATACTACTACGCACAATATTCTTTCTAAGCCACTGCCTGCTTTCCCACATAACCATCGTCGAAACAATGGTCAGCGGCGAGATAGGAATTAATCCTGTCGCAATGACTATCATCAATCCCCGGAAAGAAATTGGGCGAGCCAAGGATCGAGCCAGCAACCCCCAGTTCTCAAGTCCTGTACGCTACGGACTGAGCCACCGGGGCTCGGCAAAGAGTAAAGGCATCCTTTTTGTATGCCACTTTTCCAGGATCGTTTATCAATGGTATCAGATGCGTTTACCTTTTTCCTGCCAAATAAAACAAATGAAACTTTCAAGCCGATAGTTAAAACCCAAATTTTCCTATTTCAAAAGTATTTTTGGAGGAGAGATATCTCCTTATCGGACAGTGTAGATCCAAGATCAGACTGCACGTTCTGTGCAGTCTGATCTTGATCTACGCTGGCCACAAAAGGTCGGCGAGTCGCGCGTAGCAGCCAAAGGGTTAAAAGGGTGTCAGATAGAACTTTAACCCTTTCTGCATCATAAGCAAAGATATGGGCATCTGCGGATGGCAGAGATCAAGATCAGACTGCACAGAACGTGCAGTCTGATCTTGGATCTATGCCGCCCGCTTGTTCAGTCAAGCTTATAAGATAAAAAGATTCCGGCTTTCAGTGGATCGTATTTACAGCCGTCGGAAGAGGTCGAATTTATATGAAAAGGGGGCTTAATGCATCTGCGAAAAGTCCGCGCAGGCTGACCTGGGCAGAAACTTTTCGCTATTGGTCAAATTTCTGTTTGTCCAAGGACCAACCTACCTCATGATTCAGTCGGTTGTTAGACAAAATGGACTTTATGGATCCATGATCATGTGATGACTTGCTTGGTATGATGCATCATTGTGATGCATTAAGCCCCCTTTTGCCGGAGCATGGCTCATACATATTTGGCGTTTAAAGAATTCACTGGACAATGGTCTATAAAAAATTGTCATTTTCACGGTCCTTTTTCACGCATAAATTATCTCTAAACCGTACAGTCCCGAGTTTTAATGACCCTGAAAAAGAGGCCTTTTTGAAAATTATTCTGAGACAAGAAGAAAATGCTGGTAACCAGCATTTTCTGCTTTCCCCACAATGTTTTGTACCTTTTCAAAGACATGTTCCATCTCTGAGGCATGTTTGTCTACAAGTACTTTCAGTTTGGACCAGTCTAAAATTTTGTCATCTGGTGAAGGGTTAACCCTTACGAACCGAGATCTAAATTAGTGAAACTGACTTTTTTTTTTTATATTTACGGAACCAAAATATTGCACTTTCAACGCAGTTTGGGCCCGGGTATATTTAACATGATCTCAGACAGTGAGAATTCAAGGCTGGACTGAAAGAGGACTGTAGTTTGATCTTGATCTACATAGTTCGCTAAAGCAACCAAAATTGTATCTGGCAGGCTATGGATGACGTGTCAGCCACCCATGGTAGTGGTAATAAATGTTTGCTTCTTTGCCATATATTTCGTGTCAATTTCTTTATATTTTACGGCGTTTATGCGAACTGATCTAATCATTTAAAGCGTGGAGATTTTGTTTTGCCCTTGATTCCCTTCTGCCATGTATAGATAGATACTTGTATCACTGCGACGGGTGGAATGGAAAACATACTCAGTTCTTGAAAAAAAAAATAAATAAATAAATAAAAAAAGAGTAAGCCCACAGTCGATCCTATCTTATAATTAACCCTTAACTCTTTACCAAACGACAAAATTTTAGTCTGGTCCAAACTGAAAGAGCTTGCAGACGACAATTTTAAATTTGATGAAAATGGCATAAAATTGTCAAAAAGGGTAGAAAACACTGTGGGAAAAGGAGAAATTGCTCGTTACGAGCAATTTCTGCTTTTCCCACAGTGTTTTCAAAAGACTTGTACTGCAGACACGTGAAAACCAGGGCTTGTTTGGGAAAGGGTTAACCAGTTAAATAACTTAAATGAAATCTTAAACCCGACCAGTAAAAACTGTAATGGTGCTCCCTCAAAATTACTTTTTGGAGAAGGTATATCTGCATATCGGACAGTGTAGATCAAAGATCAGACTGTACGTTCTGTGCAGTCTGATCTTGATCCTCACCGTCAGCAAAAGGTTCTTGAGTCGCGCTTAGCGGTCTGAGCGTTAAAAGTTGAAGGAGTATATTCCGGCTCGGGCTACAGTATATTTAAAATAAAGGTTTATTTCTCTTTTCTTTTGCAACGGATTTGCCAGATGCGTTGCCAGAGTATATCGTCGTGTTTAATGCGTCATTTGTTTGTTTCATTGTTGTCTAAAGCCATTTGCAGCATTGTTTCAGACAGACTGCTAGTATACTTATCCAAGAGGTCCTGGAGGGTCGCTCTCTCTCTCTCTCTCTCTCCCTCCCATTCCCAATACTTTGTAAAGCACTTTCAAAAAGAAAATATATAGCAAACGTTTAATCTTCAGCCATCTAACTTTTCTCTTTGCTATATTTTACCAGTACAGGAAATAGTAAAGAAACCAATTTTGCGAGATGTGCTATATTTTACCAGTACAGGAAATAGTAAAGAAACCAATTTTGCGAGATGTACTATTTACCGAAATAAGTAAATGAACCCTGTTTATGGGTACTAACCAAAGATTGACGATAGAACGCTTGACATCGTCATCGAAACAGTTTTCACGACTGTGTGTATTGTACACCTCACCGTTTCCCATAATGCTCTACTTCCGACATTCTTGGTTTCTGGTGTAAACAATCCGGTTTCGCCGATAAAATTTTGCTTGAAAAACTGCGAAAGACAACGTTAAAATGTAAATCTAATATTTTCTAACAGTTACTAATTGATTTGTATTTGGGCTTCCATTATTTTGCAAAAGGAATGTTTCAAAGATTAACGATTCACGTATTCACGATTCAGTCATTTCGACACCCGGTCATTTCGACCCATATTGTGGTTATTTCGACACCCATTGTTTTCTTCTTTTTTTTTTGTAAAATATGGTCGGTTCGACGCCCGTTGATTTGTTCCCCTCCTAAAATTGGAGAAAACAAAGGACATTTATTGTGCATTATGTTGTAAAATGCATCAATTTTTAATTTTTCAAAAATATTGGCATATCCAAAATCTCTTCTTCCCATTTTATCTTTCTTTCTTTTACTTGTTACATTATAGTTCAGTACTTATACCTTTCCTACACAGCCCCAAGTTTTAACAATCCTACAAAATAAAGCCTTTAAATGTATTGTGCGCAAAGGAGAATATGCTGTTACCTGCATCTCTACAATTTTATCGAAACCTCCAATCAGTTTGCCCTGTATGACCTTTTTACTGAACTGCGGCATCTTTATATGAATAATTTTTTGGTACATGGTTTTTATGAAAATAAACAAATATCCATGTACCGAAAATTATTTATATTTACAGGGTGGAAAACATTGTGGGAAATGGAAAAATGCTTGTTACCAGCATTTTCTCCGTTTCCCACAATGGTTTCAAAAGGCTTGTTCCACAGGGTCTTGAAAACTTGTGATTGTGTAGTAATTGTTTAAAGGGTGAGATGCCACAATTGTGTGACAATCATTCTGGTGTTATCTTTCACAGGCAGCGGCCACCTAGTAGTTCAGGACGACCTAAAACGGGTGCAAGACCTATTGGAACAGGTAATGCAGTTCTTAACCCTTTACCAAACTATCCAATATTACAACCCTGAGAGAGAAAGCTTCTGAAAACATTGTAGATAAAGGAGAAAATGCTGGTAACCAGCTTTCCCCCCTTTTTTCCAGAATGTTTTCTTTGCCTGTAAAGCAAATCCCATCATTTGAATTACACTTAATTTGTCGTCAGCAAATGCTTTTGATTTCGGCAAGTCGTCAATTATATCGTTTGATAGGGTGTAAACTCTTTACCAGACAACAAAATATTAGGCTTGTCCAGATTGAAAGCATTTGCAGACAATAAAATGGCTGTGGCTCTAAAAGTAAAATTTGTCTTTCAAAGAGTAGAAAACAATGTTGGAAAAGGAGAAAATACCGATTACCAGCATTTTCTCCTTTTCCCACAATGTTTTCTAAAGTCTTTTCCCTCAGGGTTGTTAAAAGCTTGGATTATTTGGTACATTTTTTAATGGATTTTCAGAACAATCAAGTTATTATTAATTTACCATTTCTGCCTGAAACAAATTGCAGCAGATGAATTTGCAAAATTTCCTTTTTCAAATAAAGATTAGTTTTTCTGCCTAGGTTTGGATTCTAGAACATGGTCCTAGTGAATAAGAAAAGATGTCCCATTGTAAATCACATAGGTAGGACTTTGTTCCTTACAAAGGCATTTGAAAATTGTTGAAGACTTTAGAACATTTGTCTGATTTGAGTACATGTGCCCTTTTTCTGCTACTTTATGTTGGAGGTGAGTCCGTTCTATAAATATCCCTAGACAAAGCACTGATGAATTAAGATTTGATACTATAGTGCATGTGAGAACATTGTGCCAAAAGAAATAGTGCATAACAAGCAACTGAAATGCAACAAAGTTGCAAAAGTGGTTTTCAAATTGTTAAAAACATATTGTGAATAAATGTAGGATTTCTTCAAAACAACGTCATTCATTTTTTGAGAATAATCATGGCTATCACATTTTTCAAAAAGCCCCGTTCCCACAAAGAAGAGCCTCTAACTTGTTACCACACATACCTGAATTTCAACGACCTTGCAAGGGAAATCTTTTGAAAAGATTGTGAGAAAATGCTGGTAACCAGGATTTTCTTCTTTTCCAACAGTGTTTTCAAACCTTTCATAGAAAAATCCAATCATTTAGTTTGTTGTCTGGAAATGCTTTCAATTTGGACAGGTCTAAAATTGTTTTGTTTAGTAAAGAGTTAAGAAAAACTGAAGAAAACACTGTACCGAGACATTTCTTGATAAGTACATGTATCAGTGGCTGAAATGGTAATGAAAGACTTGTTTTTATCTGTAACCAAATAAATACAACTAATTAATATAATCCTGCAGTAAACAACTTGTAAAAAAGCATTAAACAAGAGAGTATTTTCGCAGACAGTTTTCCATATCATCAAAAATGTAATGCTTATTCTCTTCAATACACTGTATTTTTTTCTGTGCCTATCCCACAATGTTTACTTCCCATTCAAGGACAAATTCCATCATTTGAGCAACGTTCAATTTATCCTCTTCAATTGCTTTCAATTTGGACCAAGCTGAGATTTCATCATGTCGGAAAGAGTTGATTAGCTTCAACTTCAATGTGTTGAATGAAAAACAGTTCATTCATATTGATAAAATAGAACAATTAGCAATAGATTCTATTTGAAGACATGGTTTTCACATTGAGACTGTATTAGTCCAATACAAATTTACATGGTATGCATTCCGAGGAAAAATGTTTTTATGCTTTGTTTGTATTTCCAGCTGCTGGACGACAGCCAGGCACTGCAACAAGACTGACAACAGCAATGGTATGGTTTATTTTGCAATATGTACCATTCAACCCTATACCACACAATTTCAGCTTTTAAAGACCCTGAGGAAGAAATCTTTTGAAAACATAGTGGGAAATGGAGAAATTGCTAGTAACCAAAATTTTCTCCTTGTCCCACATTGTTTTCTTCCCTAGCATGGACAATTTTTGTCATTTTAGCCATCTTAAATTTGTTGTCTGCAAACACTTTGAATATGGACATGTCTAATATTTCATTTTGTGGTAAGAGAAGTGTCATAGTACTCTGCACATGAAATATTAACACCTAAAACTTAAAAAGATTTCTGTGCATGAAAGCAAACTTCTGTGACATTGAAGACAATTTCAGTTAAAGGTTGCCGTAAAGATTTAATTTTAATTCATTTTACTATTTGTAGAATCCTGGCACTGCACGTCCAGGAACAAGAGGTGGCCAGACAGCAGGAGGTGTTGGTATGTATTTCACCTTTAATTTATAATGATAGAGAAGTAGTGGCAAGTAAGAATTACCTATAACATGAGTATGGTATCAAATAAAAATCATCATTCCAAAGTTTTTTTGGGGGGTGAGGGGGGGAGTGAGCTCTTGTTTAAATCTTTACAAAATAGTCCTCGGTTTTAATGACCCTGAGGAAAAGGATTTTGATAGCATTGTGGAAAAAGGAGAAAATGCTGATAACCAGAATTTTCTTCTTTTTTTTGCACTGTTTTCTGCCCTATTGAAGACAAATCCTATTGTCTGTGCCACAACTGAATTGTTGTAGCGGTTTCTCTGAATTTGGACATCTAAAGTTTGATGTCTGGTAAAAAATTAATAAGTAATTTAGATGATAGACTAATTTCTATGTCAGATGAGGCAAAGAATTTTGAAGGTCTAATTAATTTCTGGATATGCTACATGTATTTCCTATCTCATTGCTATTAACAGCTTTTGAAAAACACTGCAGGAGAAGGGTCAGTTGCTTGTTTAAAGCATTGGCTGCTTATCCTAATATTTCTTTTGTTCTGTCATTGAGAAAGGATACTTACCTTGCATTCGAAATATTTTTTTTTTTTCTGTTGGACACAAAATAAGATTGGTATTATTGATGTCAAGCTGATTATTCTTCCTAGAGCATTTTCCATAGTTTTTCAGAGTTTTTCCTTTCATTATTTCATATCACCTGGGCCAGTATTCACCAAACTTTTCTAAATTGTATTCTAAGAATACAGAATTTTTCCCAAGTCTAGACTTCCCCAAGAAAATTCTTATTCACCAACGCAATTTAGGATGGTCTCAATTTAGAAAGGTCTGTACTCGGTGTAAGCAGCCACGCACCAACTTTGGTTCCCAAGAACGCTTATGATTCTTGAGAGAGCGCGTGCTTAAAAAGTTACCTTCGTCTATCGCCTGTTTCTCAATATGGAGTTGCCATCGCCTGTCGTCTGTTTCTAAATATGAAGTTGAACGGGTTAACTCCCATTAAAAAGGCCTGTTGGACCACAGCAAAGAAACAACATTGATCCAAGCAATGAACGAACATGAATGGACACTGTTTGGATCAATGTCCGGCTATGGTGCCACAAAATGTGGAAAAATGAAAAAAAAAAAAAAAAAACTGTATGGGAAGAAATTGCAGACATACTGTATTGGTAAGTAGTCTAGCAACGGATAGTTAACCTGTCAATCTACCAACCTTCGCCCTGGTTCAAATAGAAAGTATTCAATTGCTTCTACATGATTTATACGGCAAAGGGCGGCCATTTTTCTTGATTAAGAATGATTCTTGAGCATGGTACAAGGAAGACTTCGAATTCTTAAGAACAGCCTAAATATTTAGAACGTTCTAAAGTTTAGAACGGTTTGGTGAATACATACTTAAACCTAAGAATGAAAAATTTAGAAAATCTTGAGAATAAGCCAAAGAACATTCTTAACCTTAAAGTGCCTTTGATGACTATAGTTGTGTTTGCGGCCAGTGAAGATCAAGATCAGACTGCACAAAATGTGCAGCCTGATCTTTGATCTACACTGTCCGCTTTGCTGAATCACTGCAGACAAAAGCAACCATGAAATTGCAATTTTTTGGGTCTTGTTTCTAGGATAACAATGTCTGACAGGTTTATTTGGTGCTCTAAGGATTAAGAATGGTTTTGTGAATACAGACCCCGTACTTTTATGTGGCATTTGTACCCTGTACTTTTATGTGGCATTTGTAAAGATAACATGTAGAAATGGGTAATCCATTCATGCTTTTATCAGCACCACTGTTTATGCTTATGTGATCCACACCACAGTTAAACTACATGTATATGTATATTTCTAGCCCTAAATGCTCAGGTAACTGTAGTGGACAGACCAATGACTCAGCAAGGGCTTGGTGGGATGAAAACTGGGGTGAAGGGTAAGTGTGAATGCTCTTTTTGTCAGATTATCTCAAGAAACTTTGATCTGACATTACATTTCACCTTCTGTGCAGTGTGATCTTGGTCCTGCTTGTGCCAATGAAAGTAACTTAAGTTATACATAGAACTCTGATGATAAGATTATTTTTGTCCATTGATAGAATCAAAGGTGTTGAATTACAAAGTTCTGATTTACTGTTTCTAAGCTTGGTCTTTTATGATTTAAATGTATCACGTAATTTGTAGTTTTTTTCCTGAGCATATAATGTTTGCAAGCAACTACTGTATATCGGGTTTTTTTCGCGTCCCAAAATTTTTGCGAGTTCGGTCAAAATCAATTTTTCACGTATTTTATTTTCACGAATTCATTGGTATATTTCTATTTTTCGCGAAATTGTAAATATATGATAGCATCAAACCCGGCAAAAATACTTATCGGTATGTCTGGTATTACATACCGGACGTATTAGTGGCTAGTGCATTGCAAAATAGGGGAAAAAAAGCTAGAATCACAAGATTTACCTTGATAGTCGTGTATTTCAAAATCTCAAAATTACTCCTTTTCCCAGGTATACCCATGGTATATTATGTACATAGATAAAAAAAAAGATTTATTCAAATCTTAGAGTAAAGAATTTCCTAGTCGGTTTATTTATTCACAATTCATAGTTCTTTCACTTGACAACAAATGGACACTAGGAAGCTAAGGGAAACAACTTTGCTCAAACTTCAGTATAATGATTACCGGTATCTAATGACAACTCTCCCTATACATCATATATGGATCATTGTGTTAAGTCAATTTTTTCATTGTTTTAAGATACCAGCATTTTCAAAGCCATATTTCTTACAATGTTGGGCTTTTCCTTTAAATGATTGTAAAGATCTGTCAGCCACTTTGCACCAAGAGGAACATTATTACTGGTCTATTCAGTTGACAATAAACAAGTGTGTCTAAGTGAAGAAAATTTTTCTCTTGATGTTTCTTATGAAAAGAAGCATTTTTAGATTGTATGGAATATTTAGCGAATATGATTTTCACGAGAATGACCCACTTGCGAAAATAGCGAAAATTTCCTTACCGCGAAAAAAACCCGATATACAGTATTTTTTGAGAAATTCATACAGCTTTATTGGTTAAGTTCCTGTTGCGGGAAGACTATGTTAATTTAATTTAATGGACTTTGGTGATGTTACTACAAATTTTAATACTACTGGTGTATGGAAATATTAAAGAAAATGATTTTCCATGCCTTTCTTCCAGCATCTCCAGATCAAGTAGAGATCATGCTCTGCACATCTAGGTTTCATAAAATCCACATTTGAGTCTCTGTGCATTTGAGGACCCTAACTAGACAATGTCGACTGTCCTTGTCATACGACAGGCCTATCATGACTGCTGCCTATAGAAATAGGAATCTTATCTCAGTTCTGAAGTTTTAGTCAGATTGGCAACCTCTTAGAATTGATGTAGTTATTTATGAAATTAATTAACTCTTCACCAAACGACAAAATATTTGACCAGACTAAATCGAAAGCATTTGCGGACAACAGTCAGTGTAGCTCAGATGATGATTTCTGTCTTTGATAGGGTAGAAAACATTGTTGGAAAAGGAGAAAATGCTGGTATCCAGCATTTTCTCCTTTTCCCACAATGTTTTCAAAAGCCTTTTTCTTCAGGGTCTTTAAAACTTGGGCTTGTGTGGTAAAGTGTTTAAGTATTGTGTCACAAGTAAATGAAATTGTTCATAGATTTATTATGAAATGCTTTCAGGACAGAGACAAGTGCATGACAGAACATACTATCTAGGTCTCGTCAGGTATGTGAGAGATAGTAACAGGTTAAATAAAATAAGGTGTTAAACTTCAGAGCTCTAAATAAGTGAATCCACATTGTCAATGGCAAGAAAAGTGCAAATCTGTGCAATTTCAAGGTAGATATGTCATAAAAGGATTTACAGGTTCATTTTGGAAATAGAGATTAATATCATGACAGCAGTATAATGTATATGTATGTAGTTTGAACTCATTTATATACACAGCAGATAAATTGGTATTCAGCTGACAGTCTTTACACACAGAATTCATATACCACAGGGAAATTTATCTTCAACGAACTTATTTTATTTCCTTCACATGTCATGCCTTGGCCAATATTAGGGTTTAACCCTTTACCACACATTGACGCCTTTTGACGCCCCTGGGTAAGAGGCCTCTTGAAAACATTGTGAGAAAAGGAGAAAATGCTGGTAACCAGCATTTTCTTCTTTTCCCACAATGTTTTCTACCCTATCAAAGAAAAATTACACCATTTGAGCCACACTGAAATTGTCGTCTGCAAATGCTTTCAATTTGGACAAGGGTAAAATTTTGTCGTCTGGTAAAGGGTTAAAGACATATGTGATCAAAGGTGAATTTGCTAATCTTGAGCAGTATTACCCTTTGTTAACTCTTTACCAAATGACAAAATTTTAGACTTGTCCAAATTGAAAGGATTTGTAGACGACAAAAAAATTGTGATTCAAAAATTGAAATTTGTTTTGGGGAGGGTAGAAAACATTGTGGGAAAAGGAGAAAATGCTGGTTACCAGCATTTTCTCCTTTTCCCACTATGTTTTCAAAAGGCTTCTTACTCACGGTCGTCAAAAGTCGGGATTGTGTGGTAAAGAGGTAAAATGTTTTCTACATTGAATTACATTGTACATACAAAATTAATGTAGTTGAGCAAGAAGTAATCCACTTCTGCTGTCTGTGTCAATATTTATACTTTGACTATTTCAGTTAACATATCTTTCATTCAAACAAGATTTGATGGTAAATGAAAGGCTATGTTTTATTTTTATATAGGAGTAAGATCAATGAACTAAATGTGGAGATAACCAGACTGAATAAGGAAATTGACAATTGTAATGAAGAAAATTCCAGCTACTTGACGTATGAAAAAAGGTAAGGGAAGTTCCAAATTGTCATGGAAACCTGTGAACATTTCTACCAGTATTAGAGGTCCCCTGTGACTCTGTGATTTACTAGTTGGACTTGTAATCTAGGATCCCAGATGGGTATTCACCGAGCATTGTCAATTTAATTTTAAAATCTAGTTCTAGACTTAGAAAGTTCAACAACTTACGACTGGCTAAACCAAACAGTTTAGTCAGTCAGAAGTTGTGTTACTTTCACATTTAGAAAATTCTTGAGAATAAGACTAAGAATGTTCTTAAGAACAGCTGATGAATAAAAACCCTTGTTAGCTCAGTTGTTTTGCAAGAAAGTAATGAGCTATTGTCATAGCCCTGTCTGTGTGTGTTTGTGTTACTGTTAAAAAAAAACGGCATATTGTCATAACCGAAGATATTTACTTCAGACTTGGGCTACTTGTTAACTACTGATGGGAACCCATCATGATAGGTGGGTGGCCCTCAAACTATAATTTTTACACTGCTAAAGCCCTTTTCAACTTGGTATTACAAATAGTTGTCCTTGGGATCAAAAGTAACAAAATAATAATCTGATAGGGACAGTGTCAAGCAATAGGCAATTCTATTTGTCAAGCAATGGCCACTTTTTGCTGCAGAATGAAATGAATATAGTCTTTTGCAGGTTGCAGTTCAGCTTTACTGTAGGATATCTCTTCAAAAAATTGACATTGAACATCTCTAAACATTCATACAAACACTTCTTGTATTTTATAGGGCTGAAACATTAGCAGGTGAAATCAAGGACTTACAGGGAGAGCTTGGGGACTACAATACTGTGAGTGTACAAATAGCAATGCATCCATGTTTAAGACATACCAACAACTTATTAACCCCCAAAACAAATTTGCAGCAGCGAAATATGAAAATTTACAGCAAAATGGATAATATACTTGAGATTCAGAACATTGGTACATGTAGAAGCATTATGGAAAAAAACTAATTTACTTGGATTTATATGATGCCTGCTAAGACTCATGTCCAATGATTTCAGTCTAATCATTTAGCCCTCTTTCAAGCAATTCCGAGTTTTAGCAACCCTATGGAAGAGAGTCTTTGTAAACATTGCAGAAAAAAGGGGGAAAATAATGGTATTTTCTCCTTTGCCCACAATGTTTTTTACCCTGTCAAACACAAATTGCATTAGTTGAGCCACCTTTCAGGTGGAGTGTCTGTGTGTCTGGTTTATAAAAATAATAACACAGGTGGAGTGTCTGCGTGTCTGGTTTATAAAAATAATAACACAGGTGGAGTGTCTGCGTGTCTGGTTTATAAAAATAATAACACAGGTGGAGTGTCTGCGTGTCTGGTGTATAAAAATAATAACACATATGTGGGCATGTAAGGTCCTAGACAATGGTATGAACCTCACTCTGGCAAAAGGGGGTTTAATGCATCTCTGTAATGCATTACATAGCACGCAAGTCAGTACATGATTATAGATACATATAATCCATTTTGTCCTACAACTTGCTGTAGCATCAGATAGCTGGTCCTTTAACCCTTTCCCAAACGACAAATTTTGGACTGGTTCAAATTGAAAGAGTTTGCAGATGACAATTTTAAATTTGATGAAAATGGCAGAAAGATCTCAAAAAGGGTAGAAAACACTGTGGGAAAAGGAGAAATTGCTCGTTACGAGCAATTTCTCCTTTTCCCACAGTGTTTTCAAAAGACTTGTACTGCAGACACATGAAAACCAGGGCTTGTTTGGGAAAGTGTTAAATTGACCTATAGCAAAAAGTTTGACCTAGATCAACCTGTGCAAACTGCACAGGCTGACCTGAGTTGATAATTTTTCCAGATGCATTAGACCCCCTTTTCTCAGAGTATGCCTCATATTTTAGGAAAGCTGAAATTGTTTGTTTGCTTACTATTTTTTTTTTTTTTCTTTTTCAATTGTTTCAGCTTGTTGACAAACTGACAACAGATGAAGACATACAGGATGTGGAATTGGATCTAAATGATGTAAGATATTTTTTTTTTATTTTTGTGTTTTTTCTTAAGATTGTAGATGTCTGAAAATGAAGTGAAAGTAAGTCTGTTTCTTTTTGCCTAATAAGTGATTACCACCTCTGTTTGTCTAGCTAGTGAGGACTAGCAGTAAACTTCTTTCTTTATTCTCACAGTTGTAATACAGAGAAGGGTAACTCCTTTTCATGCAAACTTCAAATCATTGTAAGGGTTCTTAAAAAAAAAACAAAAGAAAAACTTACCAATATGAACAGAAATTATGTGAAAATAGAGGAATTATTTTTCGTAAAATATGTTTTCAAAGCATGATCAAAGACATAAAAAAAATCATCTGCAAAATCGTTATGTCTTTCTATTGTTAGACTAGCAAAGCTAGTCTATAGGCATCAAGATTGGCCTAGAGTCAAAGTAAACAAAAAAACCCACAGTTGCCAAATACTGCCTTACAGAAAAATACTTTCTGTTATAAATCATAATTCTGTTATATATGACAATTTTGACAAAAATCACTTAATCTCTACCACTCCAATTTTTACATGTCGTCTTACAAAGTAATAAACTGATGTCATTTACAAGGTACAAGATCTTTGCTTATATGTAAATTAAGTGACCTATGCAAAGCAGGGAATCACTTTTTCCTACACCACTTAACATTATGAATGAATCTATTAATAGATACACCTAGGTAACTTGTAGCAAATCCCAGTTACATTAACCCTCACTGGACAGGGAACCCTTGTCATTCCTTCAGTCATTCATTATTAAGATCACTGTGTACAGTTAAACTGTTATGTTAAACTGTTATTCTAGTCTTGAATATTAATCCTTTACCAAACAATCCCAAGTTTTAACGATACTGGGGAAAAATCCTTTTGAAAACATTGCGGGAAAAGGAGAAAATGCTGGTAACCATCATTTTCTCCTTTTCCCACATTGTTTTCTACCCTTTTGGAATCAGGTTTTATCAGTTCAGCCACTTTTGATTTGTGGTCTGCAACAGCTTTGAATTTGGACTGGCGTAAAAATTTTTGTTTTGTAAAGAGAGTTAAATAGTTAACTACATCTTGTGCTATTGGATATTGACTAATTGATTGCAAGGTGTTTAACGCCGTTTTCAACATTATGTCAGTGATATTGCGGCGGCCAGATCACCTCTGCATGCTTTCCTGGAGTTTCTTTTACCTGCACTACTGAGACTCAATGACGTTTTGCGGACAGTGTGGATTAAGATCAGACTGCGCAGAGCATGCAGTCTGATCTTGGATCTACACTGTCCTATAAGAGGATACATGTATATTATTTTCTCCAAAATGTAACATTAAAATAGCAATATTCAGGTGTTTACCATCGGCTTGAAAGTTTTGTTTAACATTTTTAGCAGGTTAAGGGTTAAACTTAAACTGGATTACAGTTAACCAATAGCACGCATAGCTCCAGCAGCTCAGTCGGTAGTGTACAGGACTTGGGAACAGGAGGTCGCTGGTTCGATCCCCGACTCGGCAAATTTCTTTCCGAGGATTGAAGATAGTCATTGTGACAGGTTTCATTTCTATCTCATGTTTCGATAATGGTTATAATATAAATGTGGGAAAGCAACCAGTGGCTTGAAAAGAAAATAGTGCGGAGTACTGGTAAAAGAAACTCCAGGAAAGCATGCTGCACTGTCCACTGCTACATAACTGAAACAATGTTGAAAACAGGGTTAAAAACCATACAAACAGTAGTGTGTCAGTACTTTCAGTACTTTGATTTATTATTCTTTTTTTTTGTTCCTGCAGAATTCAGAAGAAAATATGATTAACTCTACCACACAACAAAATTTTAGAGTCGTCCAAATTAAAAGCATTTGCAGACAACAATTTCATTGTGGCTTAAATGATGTGTTTTTTCTTTGATAGTGTAGAAAACATTGTGGGAAAAGGAGAAAATGCTGGTTACCAGCATTTTTTTCCTTTTCCCACAATGTTTTCTAGAGGCTTCTTCCTCAAGGTCATAAAAACTCGGGATTGTGTGGATTTAAAGATGTGCTGTTTTCTATATTTGTAGCTAAGAACACAAAATGAGAGAGAGTCACGGAAGATTGAGGAGCTATTTGAAGTTAAAAAACAGTAAGTGTTCAAACTTCATTCCATAATTCAGAAAGAAGTAAGGCTATGACTGTGAACACTTTAACCCTTTCCCAAACGACAAAATTTGGACTGGTCCAAATTGAAAGAGTTTGCAGTCGACAATATTAAATTTGATGAAAACGGTAGAAAGTTCTCAATAAGAGTAGAAAACACTGTGGGAAAAGGAGAAATTGCTCGTTACGAGCAATTTCCCCTTTTCCCACGGTGTTTTCAAAAGATTTGTGCTGCAGACACGTGAAAACCAGGGCTTGTTTGGGAAAGGGTTAATATAGCTACTATGAGTATCTGAGCTCTTATTTATCCACAGATCTTACAAAATAATGAGTTGAGTCCAAATCTTTGTTTTGTTTCAGATTTAGCATTTCTTAAAATGATGCCTCTGGGTAATCATCCAAAAAATTCATTTTGGAGATGGATTTAGTTTGACTTCCGCTTAAGGATACATCCTTACAGCCAGAGTGAAAAAACACTGTAAAAAATTTGATAGACTATAGAATGGTTCAAAATTCAGTCAGCTGTGTAAACATAGATAAATTACTGATATAAATATATTGTGTAGCAATAAATATATCCAAAATCTTTGATTTAAAGCCAGAAATGTCACAACAGTGATTTTTTTTTGATGGCCCCAAGAGAGTGAAATGCATTTTCTATCGGTCGTAATCTGTGCAACCTTGCAACTATCAGGGGCAACATTTAGCATGAAGATACAAGAATGATTATAGTTTAATAAAATAGAAAAGAAATTGATTGAGATATGGCTGAAAACGATTATAGATGTCTCTTTAACCCTTTACCACATGATAAGTTTTATCAACCCTGTGGAAGAAGCCTTTTGAAAACATTTAGGGAAAAGGAGAAAATGCTGGTAACCAGCATTTTCTCCTTCTCCCACAACATTTTCTATCCTATCAAAGACAAATCCATCATTTGAGCCACATTTGTATTGTCATCTGCAAATGCTTTTAATTTGGGCATGTTTGCTTTTTTTCCTGTGTGATAAAAAGTCATATACCAAGCTTATGATATTGTTATCATAACATAACCCTCCTAGAATATGTAAAAAGTGTTTGTGAGCGTGTGCTTGTCAGAGGTAATCAAATATCTAGATGTTATTCATATGTTTTGCTATCATCCGACTTGGTAATAGGCTAATCCTGTTGGACGTTTGATACTTAGAGTGTCCTTCTTAAACTTGAAAATCTTAAATGGGTGATTCATGGGGCGATCTATGGTAAGTGAGTCCTGAATTGTGGATTGTCTGGATCATCATCTGACACGTGTTCAACATGGAGAAATAGAGGATTTTTTTTTTTCTCTTTGGTCAAAGATTGAAATTTATTTAAGTGAACATCATGTGTAATATTTGCATGAGTGGCTGTGCCACTCATGAAAATATTACCGATGATGTTCATGAGATGAATGAAATTTTGATCTTTCACTGAAAAAACAAATATTCTATTTATCTCATGCTTCTAACCCCTTTTTTGTCGGGACTTTTATCGAAATCTAGCACAGTTGTTTTCAATAATTCCCTTTGGTGTACCCCCCTCACATAACAACGCATTATATTATTACGTAAAGCACGAGAAATGTAGGGTAAATTCACATAAATTACATCATATTTCTCTCTATTTGAATGTTTACCTAGGTAACTAGTGCACAGGAACTACTGTTTCCGCCTTTAATTGAAGAGATAGAAAATAAGAAATTTATATTTTCCTCTGGTCGTAACCATGAAATATCAAACCATAATTCACCATTATTTCTCGATAAACTACCGAAAGGCATGAAATAAACACTTTTAAATAATCAGCCATGAAGGAAATTAGACTTTGTTTTTCATATTCTTATTTCCTTAACCTGTTTCCTGTACAGACTACTTTTAGGCCTAGCAAAATCTATTCACAAAATACAAACATGCGAGGGAAAGGAAACTATCACTTTCCAATAATATAGAAGTTGTTGTGGTAAAGGGAGCAAATGATTTCCAAGGCTGTCAAATGCAGAAATGTAGATAGATATGTTTGTTGTTGAGAATCCCATCTTTAGTTTTGCTGTGATTGTATAGATATTTTGTGTAACCAGAAACTGTAGATTTGTCAAACAGAATTCTTGAATGTTATTTTTTTAATTTTTGAAGAGTTATCCCTCCTTGAACCAGGCATTTTGTGTGCAATGCATGTTTGATTTTAACATCTGTCAGTTCTAATTTCATCTCTCATGTACCTTCAGGAAGGAAGAAGCCATTGGTCAAGTTGAACAAGAGTTGGATCAGGAGAAAAGGATGGCAGATAACCTTGTCAATGACATGGTAAGTTTGGTATGGTAATATTAACCCTTCAGTGGACTACAAAACTTTAGACTTGTCCATATTGAAAGGACTTGCAGAACACTGATTCATTATGGCTCAGATGATGGTATTTGTCTTCGAAAGGGCAGAAAACATTGTGGGAAAAGGAGAAAATGCTGGTGACCAGCATTTTCTCCTTTTCCCACAATGTTTTCCAAAGCTCTTTTCCTGGGGGTCTTTAAATCCCATGACTGTTCAGTAAAGGGTTAAACATTTCGTGATGATTTCCTGATCTAATCAGCCAATTCTTATCGTCAAATGTCATTTTCTGATGATTTCCTGATCTAATCAGCCAGTTCTTATCGTCAAATGTCATTTTCTGATGATTTCCTGATCTAATCAGCCAGTTCTTATCGTCAAATGTCATTTTCTGATGATTTCCTGATCTAATCAGCCAGTTCTTATCGTCAAATGTCATTTTCTGATGATTTCCTGATCTAATCAGCCAGTTCTTATCGTCAAATGTCATTTTCTGATGATTTCCTGATCTAATCAGCCAGTTCTTATCGTCAAATGTCAGTTCTTATCGTCAAATGTCATTTTCTGATGATTTCCTGATCTAATCAGCCAGTTCTTATCGTCAAATGTCATTTTCTGATGATTTCCTGATCTAATCAGCCAGTTCTTATCGTCAAATGTCATTTTCTGATGATTTCCTGATCTAATCAGCCAGTTCTTATCGTCAAATGTCATTTTCTGATGATTTCCTGATCTAATCAGCCAATTCTTATCGTCAAATGTCATTTTCTGATGATTTCCTGATCTAATCAGCCAATTCTTATCGTCAAATGTCATTGTCATAGAGGGTTTAAGCAGATTGAAAATCATTTTTTGCTCAAGCATAAGAGTTTTTGACAGATAGAAAATTATTTTATGCACAAACATAAGAGGTTTCAGCAGATAGTTACATGCACAGTTTTAAGAGGTTTTAGCAGTAGAAAATTGTTTCATGCTGTCAGATAAAAAGTGATTTTAAGCACAGTCATGACAGTTTTTGGAAAGTAGAAAATTATCTTATGTCCAGTCCTTAGAGTTTTTGGTCAGTCAAAAATTAATTAATGTACAAATGGGTCAAACCATTTCTTAAAAAATGATGTAGATCTATGTATGATTTTTTTATTGTTGAAAAATATCACAGTTTGTTTGGGGGGGGGGGGTCTTAAAATGATAGACATCCCTTATACAAGGGTCCAAATAAGAGTGGTGGGGTCAGATTCCGAAAACAATATTTTTGTGCCAAAGCCTATGTTACTGACACTGGATTGATACTGTATTTCTTCTGATAAGTTACCCTTTTCCTCCTTTTACAGAATCCTGAGATGAGACAGAAGTATTTCCGTCTAAAAGACATGAATGAACACATGTTGAAACAGTTGGAGAGTGGGCAGCAGGAACTGGATGTGCTCAACTCCAAAATAGAAGGATTACAAGAGGTATGTAAAATTGATGGTAAAAGTTAGGAAACAACAAAATAGAAAGCCTTTGCAGACAATGAATTAATTGCTGTTAAGAGAATTTGTCAGCTATAAGTTAAGATGAAAAAACATTTTGGTTATTGTAGAAATTGGTAGTTGTCAGCACTCATTTCCCTTTTCTTTTCCCTTAGTTATTGTCCTTTAGGATAGAAAAATACTTGGTCATTCCATAAAGGAGTAAGTACATATTTATGTTTCATGAGAATTTTAGCAATCTGTATATTCTGACTTTTAACCCTTTACCGCACAATGACGCCTTTTGACGCCCCTGGGAAAGAAGCCTTTTGAAAACATTGTGGGAAAAGGAGAAAATGCTGGTAACCAGCATTTTCTCCTTTTCCCACAATGTTTTCTACCCTATCAAAGAAAAATTGCACCATTTTAGCCAAAATGAAATTGTCGTCTACAAATGCTTTCAGTTTGGAGAAGGCTAAAATTTTGTCGTCTGGAAAAGGGTTAAGTAAGGTTGTTTTTTTTTTTCTTCTTTTTTAATTTTATTTTTGTCCTAGATCTAATTCTTTTATTGTTTTGGCATTTAATGAGATTTAATGTTAAATATTTTTGCAGGAACTGTCACTGTCTCAAGTGAAACAAGAAGCAGTAAGACTCTATGAACAATTAAATGACTTAGAGATGAAGAGAGATAGTTTGATCGAGGAGGCTAAATCTACAACAAGTCCTGCTGAGGAAAGAGAGAAACTGCTCAAACAAGTCAAAGAGGATAACCAGGAGATTGCTAGTATGGAGAGACAGTAAGCGTTTATTTTATTTATTTGGCCTATTTTCATTTTTTAACTCTTTACCACTCAACAAAATTTTAGACCAGTCCAACTTGAAAGCATTTGCAGACATCCATTTCAGCGTGGCTCAAATGATCCGATTTTTCTTTGATTGGGTAGAAAACATTGTGGGAAAAGGAGAAAATGCTGGTACAGCATTTTCTCCTTTTCCCACAATATTTTCAAAAGGCTTCTTTCCTTAGGGCCGTGAAAACCCGGGATTGTTTGGTAAAAGGGTCGAGCCAAACTTCATGTACAAACCTTTGGTGATCTGTGGTCAAGTTAGTGAGGTAAGATAGCAAGATAAATTGAGAATTATCTGATCTTAATCACTCGCTGAAGTTGATGAAAGACATTTTCAAAACTTTATAAAAATACATTTTATCCTGATAATTTCTTTGTGCCAACTGTAAGCTTTTGAGCTCTGGGGTTGCAGACATAAGAAGCATTTGCAGCTGATATAGAATGTGTTGTCTTTTCTTAGACCTACACTCTCTGCCACTTGATTTAGAATTAGGGCCAAAAGAATTGGTCATTGGCCTTGAATTTATTTTTATAGACCTCAAAGAATCAAATTCATATGAGCTATGCTCTGGCAAAAGAGGCTTAATGCATCTCTGTGACGCATTGTACCAACCATGCCATCACATAATTATGGATCCATAATAGCCACTTTTTTTAAAAAACTGAGTGATGATGAGGCACACTGGTCCTTTGCCATGCAGAAAATTGACCAAAAGCAAAAAATTTCGATTAATGTCAGCCTGCACGGACTGCACAAGCTGACATGGGTCGAAACTTTTTGCAGATGCATTCAGCCTCCTTTTCACAGAGCATGGCACAATTACATTGCTCACTTTTTCCATATCTGACATTTGCCTTTTAACAGGACCAATGAGTTTAGGGAGAAAATTGAATCACTGCAAGAAGAGATTCACCAACTAGATATGGACATTGAGGAAAATCAAGGTATTGAACAAGTCTTCTTCATTTTCCAATACTTCACTCTTTAATCAAATACTGTATATGTAGATATATACGTGTGTCGAAAAGTTTGCAAATTACCAATAACCGACATTTCATGTATGGTAATGTTTGCAGATTCAATACACTCAATACCTGTTGGTGTATTTGTGATTAAATACACAAATAGAAATGTTTGCGAATTTTTCACATTGGCGAAATAGCAAAAATTTTCACATCGCAAGCATTTCCACTTACTAGAATACAGTAACAAAATTCGAGCTTGGTCTATGTTTAGTACATTTTCAGACCACACATAAACTCTTTACCGTACAATTCCGAGATTCAACAGCCCTGAAGAAGAAGGCTTTTGAAAACACTACTGGAACAAGATTAAAGGCTGGTAACAAGGTAACCAGCATTCTCTCCTTTTCCAACAATGTTTTCTACCTCTTTAAAGAAGAATTTCAATTTTTGAGTAATTCTTTTTCAGCAAATGCAGACAATTCTTGAATTTTGTCGTCTCTTAAAGAGTTAAGGTTGCTGAAGTAAAAGGGTTTATTTTCAAAAGTAGAAAACATTATGGATAAAGGAGAAATACTGGTTCCCACCCTCTGGATCTGAACTCACAAACCTATAATTGCTAGTCCTGATTGCTTTTTGTGAGCACCAAAGACTCCATGTGCTTGGCATTTTGTCGATACTGACACTCTGATTGCTCATTAAGTCGTTGTCAAATCACAAAATCTGGATTGGTCTAAATCAATAGATTTTGCAGACAAGAAACTGCAATGGGCTCATTTTGCAAAATTTGTCCTTGTACGGGTAGAAATCATTGTGAGAAAAGGAGAAAATGCTGGTTACCAGCATTTTCTCCTATTCTTACAATGATTTCAAAAGCCTTCTTCCTCAGGGTTGCCAAAACTCACGATTGTTTTGTTAAGGGTTAACAGTTCTTTAGGAATCTACAATCAACATCATTCTTTCCAGAGAAGGCTTTTGAAGTCATTGTGAGAAAAGGAGAAAATGCTGGTTACCAGCATTTTCTCCTTTTCTTACAATGGTTTCAAAAGCCTTCTTCCTCAGGATCGTAAAAACTCTTGATTGTTTGATGAAGGGTTAACAATTCTTTAGGAGTCGACAATCAACATCATTCTTTTCAACTGTATAACCACTAATATCACAGAAGTCAGTGCATCTAACCAGCCATGCTTAGGTTCTTATTTGCCAACAATAAAGAATTGGAATTATGTTATTACTTTACAGGTGAAAGGAACCAGAAATATAAGGAACTGAAAAAACGGGAAGAAACAATGGATGGTATGTATTTTTGTACATATTATGATTTTCACACATTTTCTGTAGACAGTTTTTGAGAACAGTGTGGGAAAAGGTGGATGTACTTACCTCTTGTCAAATATTTGATTCATTGATTCAACATCATAAACAGTAAACCCCCCCCCCCCTTCCTTAAAAAAACACAAAAAAAACAGCTATTATATCCTTTTAAATACATCCATTATGTTTCCTTACTGTAGCTTTTGACATCTTTGAAAATAGTTTGTATTTTTATGGTTAACAGCTTAATAGCTCTTTCACAAACATTCCCTTGTTTTAACAACCCTGAGGAAAAGGCTTATGAAAATGTTGGAAACAGAAACTTAACCCTTATCATGCTAAATAAAAGAAATAAAACTTTCAAGCAGATAGTAAAAACCCCAAATTTTCCTACTTAAAAGGTATTTTTTGAGAAAAAGTATCTTCTCATCGGACAGTGTAAATCCAAGATCAGACTGCATGTTCTATGCAGTCTGATCTTGATTTACACTGTCCGCCAAAGGTCAGTGAGTCAGGCTTAGCAGCCCAAGGGTTAAAAGCATTTGAGAAAAGAAGAACAAACTTGTGACCTGCATTTCCTCTGTTTCTGAAAATGTCACTACCACTTTCACAGAATGATATCATCATATAAGTCACATTTTATCTGTCATTTGTAATTGCCCCTATTATAGATGAGTTTTAAATTTTGTCTTCGGGTAGGCAGTTATCTATTATTTATTGCATTTATATTTCATTATAACAGATTACCCATGGAAGACTTCCATGTCTTTTAGCATACCAAAATTTAAAAACAATCTAAAAAGCCATTTATGTTTTTTAACAAGCTATTTATTTTCTTTTGCAGATTTCCTAAACACTTTTGAAGAGAGCAAAAGCCAAGAACAGGTGAGGAAAAAACATGAAATTTTAGCTCATAGAGTGTCAGTTAACCCTTTCCCAAACAAGCCCTGGTTTTCACGTGTCTGCACTACAAGTCTTTTGAAAACACTGTGGGAAAAGGAGAAATTGCTCGTAATGAGCAATTTCTCCTTTTCCCACAGTGTTCTCTACCCTTTTTGAGACCTTTCTGCAATTTTCATCAAATTTAAAATTGTCGTCTGCAAACTCTTTCAATTTGGACCAGTCCAAAATTTGTTGTTTGGGAAAGGGTTAAACAACATGTGCATTTCCATATTTGAAACAAAAAATGATAGAAATGTTGCTATATTATGGCTTTACTATTACCAAACTGTCATATAATTGTCGATAAAGTGGAATGCTTTTTCAGTGTCTGATTCTGATCTACACTGGCAACAAAAATATTTCTAGTAGTGGATGACTGTGCTCAATGAATCAAAATGACCCTAGCTGTTTATGCCTCATTCTAAAGGCTCTCTGTGCAATAGTTACAGGTCATTTTGAAAGAATTTCATTATTATGATGATGGTCGTTAGCTGTATGCTTATGTCTAAAATTGTGGGTATCTTCATTCAACTTTGGACTTAGAAAAAGGAAGAGGAAAATATCTTAGAAGTTCAGAGTATTGTATTAGATCTAATAGGTACTAAACTATGATTGTTAAATTCACCCTGTTGAATTGTAATTACTTTTCTCTGGTATATTTTTTTTCTTCTATTTTGCACCTCTTCAGCATCAATAGAATTTCGTTTAAACATGAGCCATGCTCTGTGAAAAGGTGGCTAAATTTATCTGCGAAAAGTATCCACCCAGGTCAGCCTGCGCGGTCCACGCAGGCTGACCTAGGCTTAAACTTTTCACTATTGGTCAGTTTTCTGTATGTCAAAGGACCAGTGTACCACATGATTCAGTAGGTTGTTATACAAAATGGATTTTATGGCTGTATAATACTGTGATGACTTGCTTGGTATAATGTGTCACAGAGATGCTCCCTTTTCACGGAGCATGGCCGAGACATTTTGCTATTGGCTTATAATTAGTTTAAGACATGTTGTCACATATATAATCAAGTCCTTAGTTCAAATTTTTGTACTGAGCATAATTTTAGCATGGTTCAATACAGCCACCACAGGACTCATAAATTTTTCAGATTAGTGCGTCCCAGGACTCACAGTTACAAATGTGTAAAAAAAAAAAATCACTGCTACCCATACACCACTGTTTCCCATTTGTCTCGCACATTGCTGTTTATTTTATACCCCTACTGTAGACAACACAGTAACGAGCAATTGTCTCTTTTCTCATATTATTTTCCATATCATGAAGAAAACCGACAATTTTTCTCTTTCCTGAAAAAAATTACAATACAGCACTGGGTCACGTGAAATGTACTACAAAAATTATTTTGTCCTAGTTAGCAGTTATGTTGGTTTGTAGTGTAGAATACCTCATATTGAGCTATGCTCAGTGAAAATGGGGATTAATGCATCTGCGAAAAGTATCAGCCCAGGTCAGCCTGCACATTCCACACAGGCTGACCTTGGCCGAAACTTTTCGCTATTGGTCATTTTCCTGTATGTCAAAGGGCCAGTCTACCTCATGATACAGTTGGTTGTTAGACATAATGAATTTTATGGATCCCTAATGATGTGTTGATTTGCTTGGTATGATGCATCATGAAGATGCAATAAGCCCCCTTTTGCCAGAGCATGGTTCATTTGTTATTGCAATGTATTTTGGTTTATTCATTGTAGCAAAGAATCGCTGAGCTGGAGCAGAATGTCGTCAGTGTTCTGGAGCACATTGGCAGGGTATGTGTTTTTTGAATTTTCAGAGATACTTTTTCCTTTGACTTCTTCAAAGCCAAATACAAAAACCTGAACGCTTTTGACTGCTGAAAATACAATTGAGTGACCCTCTGTGAAAAGGGGGCTTAATGCATCTGCGAAAAGTATCGACCCAGGTCAGCCTGCGCAGTCCGCGCAGGCTGACCTGGGCCGAAACTTTTCGCTTTTGGTCAATATTTTGTATGTCGGAGAACCAGTCCACCTCATGATCAAGTCGGTTGCTGGACTAAATGGTTTTTATGGATCCATAATTATATGATGACTTGCTTGGTGTTATGCATTACGGAGATGCATTAAGCCCCCCTTTTGCCAGAGCAAGGCTCAATAATTTGAATCCCAGAAAGACTTTTTTATGGTATAGGCTTGAATAAGCAAGCCTGCAATATAGATACAAGATCAAAATGCACATTCTGTGCAGTCTGATCTCAATCTATGCAGTCCGCAAAAGCCTGTTTTCGCCTGTGGCTTGGAAAGGATAAAGCATAGGTGTGAATATCTTTCAAAAAATCCTATAAATGATAATAAAACCTATGCTTATTATTTGAAGGGAGCTTTTTTAAATTTTCATAATTAACAAGTGATTTATCAGTGAATTGAGCGAGGGGATAGCTGGGAAATATTTAGTAAAGAAGAAAGAAGTAGCCTCTTCAGATATTTTCAGTTTTTACTCCAGAGTTTTGCAAAGCTTGTGTGAATGTCACATGATCATTACCACATGTCGATGAAGAGGACTTATATTCAAATCTGTATGATCATGTCGTATCAGATGTAATGAAAATATGATGGATTTACCTATTGTTAAATGAGCATCCTGTTATTTAAATGCCTGCAATTGCATCTCTTGACTAAATTTGAGCCCACAATTTGAATGCAATTGCAAAGGAAATTGTATCGGGTTGTATTTATTGGTGTTCTACAAGAAATTTTGATTTTCAGCATAAAAACTAAACAGCCCTTTTTCAAGAATATGATATTAGATCAGCATCATTCAAGGGTTAATTCTGTGTATTTTTCTCCTTCATCTATTTTAGATTTGAGTGTAAGTTAACATTCATTTTGTTTCAACTCTACAAGGTGAACTTAGAAATTTTTATGCATGATTCTGTATTAATGTCTCTAACTGGAAAAATGAGTTCTTGTAAAAGAGTGAAAAAAAAACGATATGAGCCATGCTGTGGCAAAAGGGGTTTTAATGCATCCCCGTGATGCATGACACCAAGCAAGACATCACATGATCATGGATCCATAAAGTCCATTTTGTCTAACAACTAACTGAACCATGATGTAGACTGGTCCTTTGATATATAGAAAGTTGACTTAATAGCGAAAGGTTGCAGCTTAGGTCAGCCTGGGCGGACTGCCCAGGCTGACGTGGGTCGATACTTTTCGCACAAGTCCCCTATTCACAGGGCATGGCTAATATGCATGTTGTGATTGAAATAGGTGATAAATTATAGTTTCGAAGTAAGAACCAACTCATTAACATATAGACAATGCTTTAGACTGCTTTAGACCTCTCCATATTGAAAGAAATTGCAGATGACATATTAAAGGTAGATCTAGCTTAAATGGCTTAAAGAGTAGAAAACATTGTGGGAAAAAGAAAATGATTTCAAAGAAACTTTTTTTCCCTGAGTTGCAATGGTACAGGATTATTTAGTAAAGAATTGATATGTGACATGTATCAATGAATGTTGACGTCTTTTGTAGAACATGGGACGTTTTCAAGCACTCCCCTCTCAAGGTGAACTGAAGGAAATGAAGGAGGACTTGGCTTTTAAAGAAGGAGAAATGAAGAAATCCGAGTATACAGCTGTGAACCTTGCAGCAGGTAATGCATTTCTTGATTTACTCATAACTTTTACTAAACAACTAATTTTTGGATGCAGACAGCAAATTAAATGAGGCTTTAATGTTTTAGCTTGTATTTGACAGGGAAAAAACATGCTGTTTTGTTGGCAAATGCTGTTTACCAGCTTTTTCTCCTTTTCCCACAGTGTTTCTAAAAGGCGTCTATTCCTGGGGTTGTTTGGGAAAGGGATAAGGAAGTTACAGCAGATCACTTTGGAAACATTCTTGCAAAATAGAGATGCTTAACCCTTTACCATTCAATACCGAGTTTAAACAACCCAGATGAAGAAGCGGTTTGAAAACAAAGTGGGAAAAGGAGAAAATGCAAATGCTTTCAATACGGACAAGTGCAAATTTTTGTCGTGTGGTGTACCCCCCTCACATAGCAGTGCATTACAATATTACGTAAAGCGCGAGAAATACAGCGCGAGAAATACAGCGTAAATTACATCATATTTCCCTCCATTTGAATGGCACGCGCTGATTACCTAGGTTACAATTGTGCGGGAACTACTGTTTCCGCCTTCCATTGAAGAGTTAGAAAATACAAAATCGGTATTTTCACTGGTCGTAACCATGAAATATCAAACCATAGTCCACCATTATTTCTGGATAAACTACTGAAAAGCATGAATTAAATATAGGATGTTACATGAGTTGGCATTTGAGATAAAATTTTATGAAATGAGTCAAGGAAAAATGTTATTAAGCGAGCCTTTGGCAAGCATAATAACATTTTTCCTTGATGAGTCTAATAAAATTCTATCTCAAAAGCCAACAGATGTCAGATTATTTTTTATCACTCAACAGTATTTCACAAATTATAGATCAGAAAATGCAAAACCCTCTTTAGATGCATGCATGGTAATATCCCATAGAAAAACCTATTCACTTCTATGAAATACATACAAAATGGCGTCAAAAAATGACGTCACATAATTGTGATATCAGAGATGTTTAAGATAAGAAAACTGGTAATGGTATATTACACTGAAGACAAGGGAGGCTAGGTGGTAAATGTAACTTTCAAATTACAGAGAATGACAAGCTGAGAGAGGATCTTCAGAAAGTAGAGCATCTAGAGGAGAAGATAAACACTGAACTGAATGTATTACGGGACAAAATTAGCACAATGGAAACTGAACTGGTGGACTATAGAGATATAGATTCACTTAGAAGGAAATCAGAAGAGAAAAAACAGGTTAGTATAGAAAATTTTGTTGACAAGCCATTTCACTGTGTATCACTATCTTTTTAGTTACATACGATTGATTGTTGATTGATTGTATGTTGTTTAACACCGTTTTCAACATTATGTCACTTATATCGCGTCGCCCAGTGCACCTATCCATGCTTTCCTGGAGTTTCTTTTACCAACACTCCACACAATATTCTTTCCAAGCCACTGGCTGCTTTCCCACATAACCATCGTCAAAACAATGGTCAGCAGTGAGAGAGGAATGAATCCTGTCGCAATGACTATCATCAATCCTCGGAAAGAAATTGGCCGAGCCGGGGATCGAACCAGCGACCTCCTGTTCTCAAGTCTTGTATGCTACCGACTGAGCTACGGGGCTCGGCAGTTACATGTGAAGACCATTCATTTAACTCTATACCACACAATGACGAGTTTAATGCCTTTGGGAAATTAGACTCTTGAAAACATCGTGGGAAAAGGAGAAAATGCTGGTAACCAGCATTTTCTCCTTTTCCCACGTTGTTTTCTAACCTTTTAGAAAGAAATCCTATCATTTTCAGCCACATTTAATTTGTTGTCTGCCAATGCTTTTAATTTTGGCCAGTTGAAAATTTTGATGTCTGGTAAAGAGTTCAAAAATAGATTGCTAAGCACAGCTTAAGTTGTTTTTGTAGGTAAAGTAGATTAAAATCAGACGGCTCTTTTGCAGACAGTGTAGATCAATATCAGGCTTCAAACTATGTGCAGTCTGACCTTGGATCTACACTGTCCGATACTTTGTTACATATTCAAGCCAAAACAATGTTTACATAGCAATATTTCTGCTGTTTATCCTAATTTAAAAAGTTCATTTCTTGACTTCATCCTCTTAGGGTTAAGGTGTTACAGAACTTTGCTAAATGCTCATTTTTCCACAATGTTCTCCATTTGATTCAAGAAGGTTATTTCCTTGAGGTATTTCTCCATTGTGCCCCTTTCACTGCTATAATACTGCTAAGTCTAAAGGAGTCTGTACAGTGTTTTGTTAATGATTGATTGATTGTATGATGTTTGACGCTGTTTTCAACATTATTTCAGTTATATCGCAGCGGCCAGTGCATCTATCCATGCTTTCCTCAAGTTTTTTTTACCAGCACTACACACAATATTCTTCCCAAGCCACTGGCTGCTTTCCCACATTTCCTCAAGTTTTTTTTACCAGTACTACACACAATATTCTTCCCAAGCCACTGGCTGCTTTCCCACATAACCGTCATCGAAACGTTGGTCAGCGGTGAGAGAGGAATGAATCCTGTCGCAATGACTATCATCAATCCTCGGAAAGAAATTGGCCGAGCCAGGGATGGAACCAGTGGCGACACCCCCCCCCCCCCCCTCGTTCTCAAGTCCTGTACACTTCAGACTTAGCTACCGGGGCTTGGCAGCATTTTGCTAAAGGACAGAGTGCAAATTGAGTTGTTATGTTTCTTGAGTAAAAATGTGTGAGGTTATGATCCAAGAAAAAGCGGCTTTAACCCTTTCCCAAACGACAAATTTTGGACTGGTCCAAATTGAAAGAGTTTGCAGACGACAATTTTAAATTTGATGGAAATGGCAGAAAGTTCTCAAAAAGGATAGAAAACACTGTGGGAAAAGGAGAAATTGCTCGTTACGAGCAATTTCTCCTTTTCCCACAGTGTTTTCAAAAGACTTGTATTGCAGACACGTGAAAACCAGTCCTTGTTTGGGAAAGGATTAATACATCTCCATGATGCTGTATACAAATCAAGTCATCACATAATTATGGATCTTTAAAATCCATTTTGTCTAACAGATGACTGATTTCTGAGGTAGAATAGTCTTTGAACATACAGAAAATTTACCAAAAGCAAAACAGTTTCGACACAGGCTGACCATGGTCAATATTTTTTGCAGATATATTTACTCTTTACCACACAATCCCGTATTTTAACGACCCTGGGGAAGAAGCCTTTTGAAAACATTGTGGGAAAAGGAGAAAATGCAGACATGTTTATTCTAAGACCCCCTGCCTATTTGTTAGCAAATTTACGCCGTTTATCTTTTTTTTTTTTAAAGATATTTCTTATTTCCTATTCATACATTTATATATGTATCTGCAAGAATCAACAAGAAATAATGGTTTTTAAGCCTTTACCACACAATTCCGAGTTTTAACGACCCCCAGGAAAAAGGACCTTTGAAAACATTGTGGGAAAAGGAGAAAATGCTGGTAACCAGCATTTTCTCCGTTTCCCACAATGTTTTCTACCTTTCCCAAAACAAATTTCAGTCTTTTAGTCACATTTATTTTGTCGTCTGCAGCTGCTTTCAATTTGGACCGGTCTAAAATTTTGTCGTTTGGTAAAGAGTTAAACCCTTCTTTACAGAGCATGGCTCATATGTTTTCTGTTTTTTAGAAACTGATGGATGATAGAGTGATTCTACAGAAGAGGAAAGATACGTTTAAGAAGCAATTAAAGATGCTGAGTTCAAAATATGAGGGATTGAAGACTTCTCTGAATGAAAATGAAACTTACACTCAGGTAAGGCTTATTTCAAGATATCTTTCCCATTTTATACGTGTTTCTATCATTTGAAATTCAAGGCTTCAGATTCAAAGAAAGATACAGAATCCTAATCAAATTGTATGAAGTCTCTAAATTTTAAACTTAAGAAAAACATAAGACCAGGGTCCGTATTCACCAACCATTCTTAAGAACGTTCTTAGTCTTATTCTTCAGAATTTTCTAAATTTGAAAGTAACACATCCTCTGATTGGTTAAACCTTTTGAATTAGCCAATTAGAAGTTATGTTACTTTCAAATTTAAAAAATCTTGGAGAATAAGACTAAGAAAGTTCTTAAGAATGGTAGGTGAATAATGTCCCTGATATTATATTTCTCTCTTCTTGTAGCATTGGATTAAATCCATTACATGTATTTAATTATTTACCAAATATCAAAATTTTGGACTTGTCCAAATTGACAGCATTGGCAGACAACAAATTAAATTTGGGTCAGACAATGGAGTTTGTCTGTGGAAAAGTAGAAAACATTGAAAAGGGAGAGAAAAGTTTAAAAACAATATTGTTTTCAAAAGCTTTTTTGATAGTGTTAAAACAAACACAGGAGAGTTATTGAAGGGTTAAAGTAGACATTTCTGGTATCAGGTACATGCTCCTATTCCACTATATTTCCAGTAATGTTTACATACACTTTCCAAAGAAAACTTTGCTTTTTTTCCCTTTGCCTTCAGATTTCTCTCCTTTATACTAGTATTTTTATTGGTCTATGATAATGAGGTAAATAATGGATTAAGTTTCATTTCAAATAAATGTGTTGTAGTTTATTACACCACACAGTATTTTATTTCTTCAAATGTCTTTGCCAGTGATAAAAAAGATTGCACACAATCCCGACTCTTAACAACTCTGAGAAAGAAGCTTTTTGAAAACATTGTGGGAAAAGGAGAAAATGCTGGTAACCAGCTTTTTCTCCTTTTCCCACAATGTTTTCTACCCCTCCCAAAACAAATTTCAATTTTCGAGTCACATTTATCTTGTCGTCTGCAAATGCTGTCAATTTGGACAAGTTTAAAATTTTGTTGTTTGGTAAAGAGTCAAATAACATTGATTTATATGATTATTTTGTCAACTTGATCATTGCAGCTTGGAAACCTGGAAAGAAAATGGCAACACCATGAGCAGAACAACTTTGTCATGAGAGATTGTATCCTTTTTCGTTTATATGCAAGCATTTCCATCTTTGAATGTTCCTATATTTTGACAAGCATTTCAGAATGCTATCTTCCTAGTATGTTTGTGAACATTTGTACTTTTCAAGAAAAAAAGGTCAGTATTTCCAAAGAGTTTTTCAAGCGTTAGAATTTAAAGATTTCGGGCTTGAAAATTACACTTGTCTTCTCGCCATGGGGAGTGAGCTCTGGCTCAGGGCAAGTAAAAAATTCCTGCTGGACGAGTAAGAAATAATCAGGTACTTTCCAATTGAAATAAAGCATCATGGTGAACAAAGTCCAGCAAGATAGTAAATTGCATTCTAAGTGCTAATTCAGCAAGCAAACATGTTTTTTACTATATTATTATTTTGATCAGTTGTTTTTCGAAAAATGCTTTACTCAAGGCAGTAAAAATCTAGGAAATATTGATTGGTATAGTATAAATTGCTTCAGCTGTCTCTTTAGTAGAAATAAATGTTTGTTGAAAGATTACGAAGTAAAAAATTATAGTGAGTGAAATTGAATGATACAAATTGAAATTGAGCCATTTGTTTTGACATTATTATTAAAAATGTGTGTTGCAAAGGGTAATTAGATGCGATCACTTCTTTAATCTTTTCTGGTAAATTCTGTCGATGTTTTAGTCATATCCATTCATTGTTATTGAATAGTGCAAAATGATAGTTTTGACAAAAATGTTGAAAAATAGTATGATACCACCAAAAGAGAAAGGGTCTTGGCGTATGGAATTTGAATGGGCTGTGTACAGAGAAAGCCTTTATTGCATATAGGTATACGGCAAAAAATTTCCAAAACTGTAGTGACCAAACATCAGCATTAGTGGTGATAGAAATGCAATAATCTAATTTGAATTATACGGATTTTCTTCCCTGGAGGGCAAGTCAAAACCAATCAAGGACGAGTACATTTTTCTTTCCACTCGTCCTGCTGGACAAGTGGGTGTTTAAAAAATTTTTAAGCCCTGGATTCAGATGCTGCTTGAAGACTGTGTAAACAGATTATTTTGTATTCGAATTCCTTTTTTAATCATTAAGTTGTAATACCAGACGGGAGAAGAGGCATATTATTTGTTTAAAAGTAACAATTCTTTCACAGTGCATAGTACGGCTGTATGTTTATTTTCCCCGAAGAGCAAAAAGTATTGTAAATTTGTTTGTTTGTTGTTTAACTCTTTACCAATTGACAAAATTTTAGACTGGTCCATAGTGACAGCATTTGCAGACAACAAATTAATGGTGGCCTAAATGATGAAATTTGTCATTGATAGGTTAGAAAACATTGTGGGAAAAGGAGAAAATGCTGGTTACCAGCATTTTCTCCTTTTCCCCCAATGTTTTCAAAAGGCCTCTTTCTCAGGGTCGTTAAAAGTCGGGATTGTGTCGTAAAGAGTTAACTGGATTCCAATAGTACAGGGCCAAGCCCCGGTAGCTCAGTCGGTAGCGTACAGAACTTGAGAACAGGAGGTTGCTGGTTCGATCCCCGGCTTGGCCAATTTTTTTCCAAGGATTGATGATAGCCATTGCGACAAGATTCATTCCTCTCTCACTGCTGACCATTGCTTCGATGATGGTTATGTGGGAAAGCAGCCAGTGGCTTGGAAAGAATACTTTGCGGAGTACTGGTAAAAAAAAACTCCTGGAAAGCATGGATAGGTGCACTGGCCGCCGCGATATAACTGAAATAATGTTGAAAACGGCAGTAAACCTCATAAAATCAATCAATCAATCCAATAGTACAGGGTGTCCGGAAAGTAAGGTAACATTTGTGTACATTTATAAAATGGCTTTTAATTTCAGATGAAGAGATAACAAAAAAAAAAATCATAATCTGTGCAACATTTAATTTGTCATTTGCAAATGCTTTCGATTTGAACAAATTTAAAATCCTCTTGTTAGGTAAAGATTTAAATATGAATATGTAGAAATTATTTCTGATATTCTTCTCGTGAAATACTAGAAAGGCGCAAAGTCTCTTTGAAAACAGAGCAGTTTGTTTTTTTACCTATACTTTTGTTCATTTCATTATTCAATGCAGTGAATAAGACCTAGCTAATAAATGACTTGGAGTAAGAATGTGAGCCATGCTGTGTAAAAAGGGGTCTTAATGCATCTCCGAAAAGTATCGACTCGGGTCAGCCTGCGCATTCCGCACAGGCTGACCTGGGCCGAATTTTTTCACTACTGGGCAAATTTCTGCATGTCCAAGGACCCTTGTACCTCATGATTAACCCTTTCCCAAACAAGCCCTGGTTTTCACGTGTCTGCAGTACAAGTCTTTTGAAAACACAGTGGGAAAAGGAGAAATTGCTCGTAACGAGCAATTTCTCCTTTTCCCACAGTGTTTTCTACCCTTTTCGAGAACTTCCTGCCATTTTCATCAAATTTAAAATTGTCGTCTGCGAACTCTTTTCAATTTGGACCAGTCCAAAATTTGTTGTTTGGGAAAGGGTTAATTGGGTCGTTAAAGAAAATCGCTATTACGGATCCATAGTTATGTGATGACTTCATAGTTATAATGCATCACGGAGATGCATTAAGCCTCCTTTTGCCAGAGCATAGATTATATATTTCTTCTTCAAAACATTCCTTAACTCATCTTCAGTCATCAATGCGAAAACCATGGAATGTAACTATAGACCCATCAGTCGACGTGTGTTCACAAATATCAGTGATTATAACTCTCAACTGCAGAACAACATGTCTACCAATCCTAGCATGTAACAGAGGCACAGAGAAGTGGAACATTTTGGGGATTCAAAATGAAATATTTATTTATTTCTTCATTTAAACCTATGTTGTAGGCACTTATTATAATTATCTCAAGAGACAGCTCTAATGTGTACCAACAACTTGATTTCTTGCAAAGGAACAAGGCTTTTAAAATTTGAAGACATGCTACATGTACCTGGACAGTTAATGTTATCTACTGTACAATATAACCAGCTGACCATTGTTTCAGTGATGATTATGTGGGAAAGCAGCCAGTGGCATGGAAAGAAAATATTATGCGGAGTACTGGTAAAGGAAACTACAGGAAAGCACAGGTAGGTACACTGGCCACTGCGATATTACTGAAATAGTGTTGACAAAAGTGTTAAACACTATACAATCACTCAATTAACAATACAACCCACAGTAATCTTAATATTAACCCTAAAGGTGCTAAGTGCGACTTACTGACCTTTTGCAGACAGTGTAGATCAAGATCAGACTGCACAGAACATCATTTTTTTTTTGTCTATATTGTTTCAGCAGATCAGACTTAGTAGATCAAAGATCAGATTGCACATTCTGTGCCGTCGATCTTGATCCACACTACTGGGAAAGGCTACTTAACACTTTACCAAACGACAGAATTTTTGCCTAATCCAAATTGAAAGCATTTGCAGATGACAAATGTGACTAATAATGCGGAATTTGTCCTTGATAAAGTAGCAAACATTGTGGGAAAAGGAGAAAATGCTGGTTACCAGCATTTTCTCATTTTCCCACAATGTTTACATATGGCTTCTTTTCCAAGGGTCGTTAAAACCCGGGATCGTTTGGTAAAGTGTTAAATTGTGAAAGGCTCATTAAGGGTTAAAGAGAGGGACCAACAGTAAAAGATTGAGTTACAAGCATATTCGGGTTATCAGATAATCACTAGAAAGTTGGAACTACCAAATAACATGCAGATAAAAAAGATACAACTCTCTGTTTCTTATTTCAGCCCCAGCTGGCTAGCTCAGTGGTTAGTGTATCTGACTCATGACCTGGAGGTTGTGGGTTTGATACCAGGTTGAGACAAACTTTTTTACCGGCGTTTTTTCGTCTCTTGCGTCTGATCTCTGATGTATGTTAGAAAAGTAGTCAGTGACTTAGAAAATTGTGTCAGCACTGGTGTGAGAAAGCCAGGAAACACATGTGTAGGTGCACAGACTGCCATGATATGGCCTAAGCTGTTAAAACGGCATTTAATTCCAATACAAACCAAAAGGATTAGTCATAATTGTCATTGTTAGTAGCTTCAAATTATCAGTATAATGCTCTTCCTACAAAAAGACTGTCGGGTTCTGTTAAACTCGTACTGCAGAATTTTCAAGATAGGTTTCTAAATTCTTTACAACAAAATCCCCAGTTTTTACATCCATGACAGATCAAAACTTCGAAAACATTGTGAGAAAAGGAGAAAATGTTGGTAACCAGCATTTTCTCCTTTTCCCACATTGTTTTTCTCCCTGTCACAGACTAATCACATAATTTTAGCCATATTTAGTTTGCAGTGTGCAAGTGTTTTCAATATGGACTAGTCTAAAATTTGTCATTTGATAAATAGTTAAGGATAAAATTGTCAATGAAATGTTAAATAACTTACTTTATCAACAGAATTTTAATTTTCATGATACATATGACCCTGGTAGCTTGGCTGCTTTTAAAGATGTCGATTGAATGCCTGTTGTCTGCATTGTCATGCAAAACTGACATTTTACAATGTGTCTGCTATTACTGAAGAAATGTTGTTAAACTTTCCAAAGGGGAACCCATACAACAGATGCAATTAACCATCAAAAAGTTTTTGACATAGTTATTTCCCTTTTTTCAACTGAAAAATTTCACTGAAATCAAGCACCTGCAGCTGAGTGTTGGCACCCGCATTAGGTGCCCATGTTACACTCTCAATGAATTTGTGTCGGAAATCTTTCAAGACATCTTTGTTAAACATGGATGCGGTAATCAAATTGAATAAAGGTTTGCTGCATGAATTCAATGGGGAAAAAAAAAAAATGTTACAAAAATGGGAAAACATGCAATTTCCTAGTTTGCTGATATGCTCTCAACAGTGGTTTGGTGTGAAGATAGTAACAAGTTAAAATGCTATTTGACAGATGTAACATAATCATACTGCTTGTTTAACCCTTTACTGCACAATGCCGCCTTTTAACGACCCTGGGAAAGAAGCCTGTTGAAAACACTGTGGGAAAAGGAGAAAATGCCAGTAACTGGCATTTTCTCCATTTCCCACAATGTTTTCTTTCCTATCAAGAGAAAATTGCACCATTTGAGCCACATTGAAATTGTTGTCTGCAAATGCTTTCAGTTTGGACAAGGTTAAAATTTTGTCGTCTGGTAAATGGTTAAAAATTGTGCATTAGCCGTCCATTCTGAATGATTTGTGATATTTATTGAATAAAAGCTTTCTTTCTCGATATTTGCATGCCTTGCATTGTTTGTCGTTAATATTATTTTCAATATCTTGTCTTGCAGTGTTTTCAGCTTTTAGTTAACTTTTTACCAAATATTCCCATGTTTTAACTCTTTCCCACACTGGTATCCAGCATTTTCTCCTTTTCCCACAATGTTTTCTACCATATCAAAGGAAATATTCCTCATCTGAGTCACATTTAAATTGTCGTCTGCAAATGCTTTCAATTTGGACTGGTCTGTATTTCCTTGTGTGGTAAAGAGTTAACGAACTTGAGGAAGAAAGCTTTTGAAAACATTGTGGGAAATGGAGAAAATTCTGGTCACCAGCATTTTCTCCTATACCCCACAATGTTTTCTATTCAATTAAAGGCAAGCCTCATCATTTGAGCCACCTTTATCTTCTACAAATGCTTTGAATTTGGACAAGCCCAAAATTTTGTCGTGTAGTAAAGAGTGAAGGGTTGAAACCCGATTTCTTCCTTTGTGCAGAAATAGAAAAAAAAAATATGACTAAAATGATGGGCTTTGTCATGATAGGCCAAAAACGTTGTTAGAGAGGGATAAAATGCTGGTTAGTTTCTTTTCCCACAATGTTTTCAAAATGCTCTATCAGGGTCATACAAACACAGGACTGCTTAATTAACCTTTTACTAACTTCTAACAACCCTAGGAAAGAAGGCATTTGAAAACATTGTAGGAAAAGGAGAAAATGCTGGTAACCAGCATTTTCTCCTTTTCCCACAATGATTTTCTACCCATTCAGTGACAAATCTTATCATTTGGTCCACAGCTATTTTGTTGTCTGTAAATGCTTCTAAAAAGGACAAATCAAAATTCTGTCATGTGATCAAGGGTTAAGGTGCTAATTTTGTGACGAGGAAACCCTGTAGAGCTATTCACCTCTGATTGTCTATCTCTCTTGTCGCAAAATGTTTGCTACCCTTTCAAAGGTGAATTCCATTATTTGAACCACAGATAATTTCTCTTCTACAAATATTATGGACAAGTATAAAACTAGAACTCTTGCAAATCGAACAGATACACCCCCACTACCTTGTCACTAAAGCAGCACAATCAGTGAACGGAAATGATTTTCAAAACAAAGATCACCAGTGACCTTGACCTTTGATCCATGTGACCCCAAAACACTAGGATACTGCCTTGGGTCATGAGCAATACTTGTATAAAGTTTCAGGATCCTAGGTCAAACAGCTATTGAGTTAGAGCACGGAAATGGTTCTCAAACAAAGTTCAACAGTGACCTTAACCTTTGACCCATGTGACCCCAACACAATAGGGCACCTCTATGGGTCGTGAGAGTCACTTGTATAAAGTTTCAGGGTCTTAGGTCAAACAGCTATTGAGTAAGAGCACGGAAACTGTTGTCAAACATAGTTCACCTGTGACCTTGACCATTGACCCATGTGACCCAAAAACAATAGGGCACCTCCTTGGGTCGTGAGCATCACTTGTATAAAGTTTCAGGGTCCTAGGTCAAAGAACTGCTGAGTTAAAGCACGGAAACGGTTCTCAAGCAAAGTTCATCTGATACCTTGACCTTTGACCCATGTGACACTAAACAAGTAGGCAACTCCTTGGGTCGTGAGCAACATTTGTATAAAGTTTCAGTGTCGTAGGTCGAACGGCTTTTGAGCATGCCAACGAAAAAACAGGACGAATTGACGGACGGCTGTACGGACAGACAGACAGATATGGTGAAACCAGTATAACCCCCTCTACTTTGTAGGTGGGGGAGTATAATAAGTCATGCTCTTTGAAAAGGGGGTTTAAATGCATTTGAAAAGAAGTATCAGCTCATGTCAGCTTGTGCAGTCCTCTTAAGCTGACCTGGGTCGAAACTTTTTTTCTAGTCGTCAAATTTCTGCATATCAAAGGACCAGTCAACCTTACGATTCAGTCTGTTGTTGGATAAAATGGTATTCTGTGGATCCATAATTATGTGATGTGTTACTCGATATGGTGTATCACGAAGGTGCACTAAAGTCCCTTTTGCCAGAGCATGGCTCAACTATTGTGATGGTAGACTTAAAGGGGTTAACCCTCATTGTTGCATTAAAATACTGGCTTAATTGAGTTTTAACTTTACAGTCCCAATCGATTTTTTTATGTGTGCCCAAATCAGATTAAATAATAAATCTACGTTTGCAATACAATACGAAAGGAAATAAAAAATACAAAAAATTGTCGTCACAATGAAATAACCCCGGATTAACCTTAAAAATGGCACATCCGCGATCTTTGTAATCTATAACCACACATTATTTTCTCTCGTCCAAATATTATTATGCTTATCAAATTGTTATATTTACTAACATATCTAAATATTGTTTTTCACTCCAAGTCTAGCCAGCTGGTTGGCTGAGGTAGGTATGTGTTAGCCAATCAGATTGCTAGTCATGGAATTTAGTTGTTGTTAACCCTTGGGCTGTTAAGTGCGACTCAGCGTCCTTTTGCGGACAGTGTAGATCAAGATCATGCGAAGTACTCTGAGAAAGCCATGATTGGTAAATACCAGTCCCAATCTCAGCTAAAATCTTAAGAATACACTGAATTAGATTAAAAATTTAATATTATACATTTTATCCGCATATTCCTGCACGTGCCTTGGTTTAGCGCGATATCATGAATAGACCATGAAATGATGCTGGAAACGGCGTTAAACACAATACAAAAAAAACCCCCAAACAATTCAGCTGAATTATTTTGGATTGCCTTCTCAACATTGAATATGATTCGTCGACTTTTATAGGCTGAGTTATAGCCATTCCAATGGTGTTTCTTGATCACGTGACATGGCGAATGTTATGTGGAATGTTAGTTGGCCTGCGACGGTCTTTTCTTTTTCTTTTGAAATAACATGCAAACATGTACATACATTTTTTTTTTGTTTCCTTTATTTCCTCCATTATTGAAGAGTTTACAATACACAACATACAGGAACAAAATACTGTACAAGCAAAACAATCATAATGCGAAATTCGGCGAAAATCGTGTTTTAGAACATGTGTTTGCGTGCGTGTGTGCGTGCGTGTGTGCGTGTGCGAGAGAAAGACAGAGGGACAGAGAGGGAGATAGAGAAAGAGAGAGAAACAAAACGGTTACAAACGTACAATACAACTAATACAATACAGGATGACAAGAATATAACAAATAAATTTGTTTGCGTTATATTAATGTAGCAGATACAAGATGTTCCCAGCAACCATACTAAAATACCTTCCCGAAACGAAACAGAAAGAATTAAACAGATGCTTGGAAACGTGAAATGCTATAACTTAATAATATTTAAATTCTTTCTTTAGATGAAGACAGAAAGACTTTAAACATGCTCTGTGAAAAGGGGGCTTAATGAAAAGTTATCGACACAGGTCAGCCTGGGCAGTCCGCGCAGGCTGACCTGGGCCGAAACTTTTCGCTATTGGGTCAATTTTCTGTACGTCCACCTCAATTCAGTCCATTGTAAAAAACAATATCTAGTATTATATATTCCAAGTAGGCCGACTAACACGTTACTGCGAGGTTCGATAGAATCGTTTGTGCATACGAAAATAACAGCAGTGTGTGAATGAACTTTAGGACATATTTATTGCGCCCAAATTTGTTTTTGATTACAATCGATCTCGATCGCATGACCTTGTCAAAAAGTAAAATTACGGTCTATTCAAACGTAATTTCTATTCATTCAAACGATAGTTCGTTCTACTGTTGACACTTACAAGAAAACCACTTGCCTTCCATCATTTGAGCTATACTGAATTTGTCGTCTACAAATAGTTTCGGTTGAATTTTTTGTTGTCTGGTAAAGAGTTTAACTTTTCTAATAAATGAGAATAAATCTGAGAATGGCGACAGAACGAAATTCCAGGAGCACATTGATAGGTGCACCGGCAACCACTATATAAATGATGTACTGTTGAAAACGGCGTTAAGCATCGAACAACCACCACTGTCTGATATAACAAACGATTAACACCTGCTCTTTCAATTAGATCAAGGTAAGATACACATTAGCGGTGCACTGGAAGGAGGGATTGATTGTTTGGTGTTTAACTCCGTTTTCAACATTATTTCAGTTATATAGCGGCAGCCAGTGCACCTTTCCATGCTTTTCTGGTCCGTATTCACCAACCATTCTTAAGAACGTTCTTAGACTTATTCTTCAAGATTTTCCAATTTTGAAAGTAACACACCTTCTGATTGGCTAAACCGTATGGTTTAGCCAATCAGAAGGTGTGTTACTTTCAAATTTGGAAAATTTTGAAGAACAAGACCAAGAATGTTCTTAAGAATGGTTGGTGAATATGGACGCTGGAGTTTCTTTTATCTGTACTTCGCACAATATTCTTTCCAAGCCACTGGCTGCTTTCCCACATAACCATCGTCGAAACAATGATCAGCTGTGAGAGAGGAATGAATCCCATCGCAATGACTATCATCAATTCTCGGAACGAAATTGGCCGAGCCGGGGATTAGAACTCGCGACCCCTGGTCTCAAGTCTTGTACGCTACCGACTGCGCAACAACGGATCGCCTCTGAAGAAGGGGGTTTACACATCTTCGCAATACATTATATCAAACAGATCGTTGTAAAATACGGACTCATTTTGTCTAAACACGGCCCACATCAAGAATTACAACAGTATCTGTACATGTATGCGGTTGATTGATTGATGCTTTACGCATCTTTCAACATTATTTCATTCATACCACGGCGACAGCTCGCTTTTTTATGTATGTCCTGGGTTTCACCAGTACTAGGCAAGGTCTCTGAAGTGTCTTGCCAAAGGACACTCCCACGAAAAAAAGCCAAGTGCCTCCAGTGAGGCTACAACTCGGATCTCCAATTTACGAGTCCTACACGTTACGTATGAGACACGGTGTACCCTGCACCCCTCCCACATACCATACGGAAAATTTATGGATAAAAAAAAAAAGTTTCGACCCATGTCAGTTTCTGCGGACTGCGCAGGCTGACACTGGTCGATACATTTTGCAGCTGCACAACACTGTCTTTTCCCAGTGCATAACTGATGTATATGTACTACGGTGATAGAGCGTGAAAATGACTTACCGTGAAAAATGATAGTAATTATTCTTCATGTGACCTGTATGTACCTGTGTCATGACATGGTAGATACGTCATCTGGGATTAGCGCAAATACAAATTAACCCTTTAGGCACGAATACTGATTTTAATGGGAGCCATTCCTGTAAGTTAACCCTTATCCTGCTAAATAAAAGAAATGAAACTTTCAAACCAATAGTATAAACCCGTATTTACCTATTTCAAAGGTATTTTTGGAGGAAAGATATCTCCTTATCGGACAGTGTAGATAAAAGATCAGACTGCACGTTCTGTGTAGTCTGATCTTGATCTACGCAGTCCGCAAAAGGTCAATGAGTCGCGCTTAGCAGTCTAAGGGTTAATTGATCTCCCTTGCCAGATAAAGACCAAAGCTATCCAAATAACAGATTGGTCATCACTCGTCACAACTCGGCCGATTCCGTACCTACATCTAACCTCGTCCGTATAAAGGAGGCTTCCATTTTGAACTACCAGTCACATGATCTTAAACATGGCGGCGCCCCTGTAGATCGCTTAGCAACGAGATGAACAACCACGATGAAGTTATTCACTTCTATCGATCTGTCGATGAAAGCTCCCAATGGAATTGATATACTACGCTAAAAATTGGATGTACAAACTGTTTGCCGACTGAAATATTCTAAGAAAGATAACGATAGAAAATTTACTCACGTTTTCTTTTTTACGAGGCGATTTACAATTTTAATAACGGTAAAGCGGTGTACTTCCGGAGATGTGCGAAATGTGCCGTGTAGGTGCATATCAAGCTACGTGATACAGCCGAGGGATTTGATCACCGGATCACCCGAGGTATGCCGAATGATTGGTCATTTTACCCGTATTCCTTTGTTTTTATCCTTGACTCCCTTGGGGATGTTGCGATAAATATAATTTGATTTATGATTATATGTAAGATCCTCATGTAATTTTAACGCAAAATCTTTTCTAAATTATCAGGGAAATGCGTATATATCAATTTGTAAAACAATGTAAACCAGGTTTAACCGGGATATCTCTAAAACATATTTGTGTAGTGCAAGAAAATCAAGGATAAAAACCAAGTAATCCTCTTATCAGGACCAATGTAGCACTGAAGAGGAATCAAGGGAAATAACAGAAAAAAAAAGGCCCTCATTGCTAGTGCGGACCGTGTAGATTCAAAAGCCAGATTACGCAGAACGTCTGATCTTAGTTCTACACTGTCCGATATTCTGTATTATACAATTGAAATATTCAAATTAGCTTATTTCTTTTTAAACAACCATATCTCATGTTTTTACTACCTTAAGGAAAATGATTCGTTGATTGACTGTATTGTGTTAAACGCCGTTTTCAACATTTATACAGTTATATCACGGCGGCCAGTGTACCCATCCATGCTTTCCTGGAGTTTTTTTTTTTATGTAAGTACTTCGCACAATATTCTTCCCAAGCCACTGCCTGCTTTTTCACTTAACCATCGTCGAAACAATGATCAGCGATAAGAGAGGAATGAATCCTGTCGCAAAGACTATCATCAATCCCTGCAAGGAAGGCTGGCAAGTTGAGGATTCGAACCACCGACCCCACCCCCCGTCCCGGTCTCAAGTCCTGTAGGCTACCGATTGCGCTAACGGGACCCGACCCTTGGGAAAAGGAAGAGGGCCTTTGAAAACATATAGGGACAGGAGAAAAATATTATTTACCAGCAGTTTCTCCTTTTCACGCAATGATTTCTACTAGTTTTTTAAGAAGAATACAATCATTCCGGCCATTTTTTATTCGTCATCTACAAATGCTTCCAATTTGGACTTGCCTAAAATTTTGTCGTCTGGTAAAGAGTTAAGTCCTTTGAACTGATTTGGTATGAGCCACGCTCAGGCAAAAGGGGGCTTAATGCATCTGATAATCTCCACGATGCATTGTACCAGGCATCACGTAATTATGGATCCATAATAAGCCACCTTTTTTTAACAACCGACTGACGCATGAAGGTAGACTGGTCCTTTGACATACAGAAAATTGATTTTTAGCGAAAAGTTTCGGCCCAGGTCAGCCTGCGCGGACTGCGCAGGCTGACCTGGGTCGATACTTTTCGCAGATTCATGAAGCCCCTTTTCACAGAGCATGGCTCATAATTATATACTGTATATGAATAGATCCGTTTCACTGAACTCTTATCCAAACGACAAAATTTTAGACTTGTCCAAATTGAAAGCGTTCGCAGACGATAATATATCAAATATGGCTAAAAAGATTTGATTTATCTTTGAAAGGGTAGAAAACATTGTGGAAACAGGGAAAAAGGCGCAAAGTTTTCGAAATTCTTCCTTCGTGTGGTCGTTTAACCTTAATCCAAACAATGCAAAGTTTCAACGACCGTGGAAAAAAAACAGGGTTTTAAAACGTCAGAAAAAGGGAAAATGCTGGTAACCAGCATTTTCCTCTTTTCCCACAAAGTTTTCTATCATTTCAAAGAAAGGTGATACCAGTTAAGCCTCATTTAAATTGTCGTCTGCATTATGCTGTAAATTTGGAGGGGTCTAAAATTTTGTCGTCTGATGACAAAATTTCAGACTCGTCCATTTTTAGAGAAGATTCTATTCCATTCACAAACGATAACATAAACGTGGATCAAATGATAAAATCGTCTTCTATACGGTAGAGAACAGTGGGGAAAAAGCTGGTCATCGGCATTTGCTCCTTTTCCCACTGCGTTTTCAAAAGCCTATTTTTGTTTGGTAAAGGGCCAACCCGTTTTCTCCTTCTTACGACCTTTTCCGTCAAACAGCAGACCTTGTTTATTGTGGCAAAATAGGGTGCTTTTAACGACCAATTTCTCCATTTGAAACAATGTTTTCACACGTATTAATGCTTTAATCCTTAACTTAAGATGCCGAGCGCGACTCACTGACCTTTTGCGGACAGTGTAGATCAAGATCAGACTGCACAGAACGTGCAGTCTGATCTTGATCTACACTGTCCGATAATGGGATATTGTTCTAAAAAAATATGTTTTAATTATTATTATTCGGCTTTTTATTATTGTCTTAAGTTTTATTTAACTTATATAGCAGGATAAGGTTTCTACTGCATAATAAGTGAAATAAAATTTTCAAGCCGATACTAAAAACCCAAATGTTACCATTTCAAGTTTTTTTTTTAATGAGAAAAATATCTCTTTATCGGACATTGTAGATCCAAGATCAGACTGCACATTCTGTGCAGTCTGATCTTGATCTACACTGTCCGCAGAAGGTCTTTGAGTAGCGCCTGGCAGCCTTAGTGTTAATTTTTATTCGTGTTGATTTACCGTATTTAACAGGGATTTTCCTCTTTTTTTTTTTCGAAATTGCCTCTTGCAGGTTTGTTTCCAGAAATGCATATTTTGCTTTGCCGTATATTAAATGTTCAATCAAGTGAGTGATTTATTCAACAGAGCTCTAAACCAACGGTCTGATATACATTCATTCATGCTACTTCGAATTCAGACAGAAAAAAAAATATATCTTTGAAGAAGATAGACGGCGGAAGAATTACTGATATATGAATATTGATACTCTTTTATGGCTCTCTGTGAAGTAAAATAACGAAAAGTAACCTCACGAGCTTAAGCCGGAAAAAAAAAAGAAAATGCTGACAACCAGCATTTCATCCTTTTTTCACATCGTTTTCTACCCTTCTATAGACAAATACCATCATTTGGGCCACGCTATATTTATCTTCTGCAAATGCTTCGAACTTGCACGAGTCTAGATTTCTGTCGTCTTGTAGAGACTTATGAAGTTGCGCGACGGAAAACTTCGTCAGCAAAGGGACGGGGGCGGGGGAGGAGGTTGGGCAGTTTGCTAACTAAATACCATAGTACAAAATATTTTGTAGAAATGTGTTTCCAACTGACACGGAAAATTTGTTTTTGCAACGAATGTGACGTAAATAAAGCAGAAAGGTTATCATAACTGCAACACGTGATTATAATTTGATGTAATGAGGAAAAAGTCTGGAATTCTTCAGCTTTGCTCGGCCCTATACTGTACAGGCCATTTTAAATCCTAACGCTACTTAGCAACAGTCAGTTCGATTTTTGCAGACGGTGTAGATCAAAATCAGACTGCACAGAATGCACAGTCTAATCGTTGATCTACACTTGAATATGAAGAAGTTGTTCAGGCGAAAAATTTTTGAAATCGAAATGATTTGGGTTTTTTTTTTTTTTAATTACAGGGGTGTGAAATGTTCGTTTTATTAATATAGGAGTTTAAGATTTTACCCTTAACTCTGTACCACACAAATCTGATGATTGCGATCCTGACGAAGAGGGCTTTTGAAAACATTGTGGGGAAAGGAGAAAATTTCTCCTTTTTCCCACAATGTGTTCTATTCTTTTTGATAAAAGTCCCACCATATATGCTACATTTTATTTGTCGTGTGCAAATGCTTTGAAGTTTGACAGATCTAAAATTTTGTCGTAAAACTGGACGTTGTCAGTATAAAATAAGACATAGATAATCGCATTGTTTTTCTATTGTCTGTAGTGTTTCAGTAAAGCGGACAGTGTAGGTCAAAGATCAGACTGCTGCTTTTGTGCAGTCTGATCTTGATCTTCACTGGCCGCAAAGGGGCAATTATAGTAGTGAAAGGCGCTATAAGGGGTTAAGATCTATACATATTTCCTAAAACTATTACAAAATTAAAGGCAGGACACATATTTACAGAAAAGGAAAAAAAAAAACACACACACATTTTTTCGAAAGCAGGGAAAACCTGCTCCTTTTCCTACATTATTTTCCGAGCTTCCGATATTGTAGACTACATGGGTGTTATAGGTATTCGTATGGCAATTGGCTAATCCTTTCCCCGCGCCGTGGCCAGTTTTAGTTGTTTCGAAGACAGTGGAAGTCAAGATCTGACTGTGCAGAACGTGCAACCCGATCTTGTAAGGACACTGTTTTATACAGTGTGAGATATTCTGATATAAGAAAAAGATATTCTAACGTATAAAATCACTGACATAAGGAAAAAAACCTATGTCTACTTTTGCTTACAGAAAATGGAAAGGGCCATGTTACTTGACTGGCGCAAGAAAAAAGTCAGACGTAAATCTAACACAATAGAAATTAATTTCATACAGATTAATAAAGAAAACTGTAGAACATTTGAATCTATACAACGTCTGACTCTCGTTGCGTGATAATTCTGTTCTTGACGAGGTATTTTGCAGACAGACCGAAAGATCGATTGGTATGTAATTTCATTTCTCCGACATTCTCAGCGTCAGATAATTGTGAGCCATGCTTAAGGGGGGCTTAATGCATCCGCAAAAAGTATCGACCCATGTCAGCCTGCGCAGTCCGCGCAGGCTGACATGGGTTGAAACTTTTTTCGCTGTTTGTAAGATTTGTTCTGCATATCAAAGGACCACTACTTCTAGATTCAGTCGATTGTCAGACAATATGTTTTTATGGATCCCTAATTATGTGATGACTTGCTTGGTACAATGTATCACGGAGATGCATTAAGCTCCCTTTTCCCAGAGCATGGCTCTTACATAAGTTCGATCTCTTTCAGCGACTGAAAATACAACATAATAAAACGTTTTTTGCCTCATAGGCTTGACTAAACAAGCGGACGGTATAGATCTGAGAGCAGACTGCACGTTCTGTGCAGTCTGATCTTGATCTGCGCCGCCTGCAAGAGCCCCCGTTTCGCCTGTGACGCTGAAAGGATTCATTCTTTTTCCGCTAAACAAATCAAATTGACTTTAATAGCCCATATTATAAATCAGAACGTTGCAATATTAAGGGTACTAAATTTCTTGTTAGTTGATTGATTGATTGTATGGCGTTTAACGTAGTTTTCAATATTATTTCATTTATATCGCAGCGGCCAGTGCAGCTACCCATACTTTTCTGGAGTTTCTTTTTGCCAGTACTTCGCACAATATTCTTTCCAAGCAACTGGCTGCTTTCCCACATAACCATCATGATCAGCGGTGAGAGAGGAATGAATCCTGTCGCTATGACTATCATCAATCCTCAGAAAGACATTGGCCGAGCTGGGGATTTGAGCCAGCGAAGCCCTGTTCTGAAGTCTTGTGCGCTATCGATTGTGCTACTGTGGCTTAGTATTATTTTTGTTAGAATATTTCACACAATGACACAGTGAGGGGCAGTATAGATCTGGTTTTCGACTGCACGTTCTGTGCAGTTTGATCTTGATCCTAACTGTTCGCTAAAGCCAGTCTGATCTTAATCGTCATTAAATGCAAAAAAGCAACTTATGTTGTGTATTGTGCTCTAAAAGTTTTTTTTTTTTTTTCTTTCTTTCTTTCTTATTTTCTTTTCTCAGAAACAGTAAAACTTCGATAACTCGGTTATGGAATAAATTGAGCTATGCCATGGTAAAAGGGGGTTTAATGCATCTCCGTGAAGCATTACACGAAGCAAGTCATCACATAATTATGGATCCATAAAATCCATTTTGTACAACAACGAGCTAAATCATGAGATAGATTGGTCCTTGGACACGCAGAAAATTGACCAAAAGCAAAAAGTTTCGACACAGGTCAGCCTGCGCGGACTGCGCAGGCTGACCTGGGTCGATACTTTTTGCAGATACATTAAACCCCTTTTTCACACAGCGCGGCTCAAGTCTAATTGCCAGTGTACAAGTATTCTATTTGGAATCTCGTTGGGTCGTCTGTAATAAACTAGTTTAGATGCTAGATTTGTAATCAGGAAATCCTGGTTCGATAACCTGCCGGCGGAACTAATCCCTCAGCACAGCACCGCAGATTCTACGATCTGGTTTAGCCAATCAGAAGTTGTGTTACATTCAAACTCGTAGTGTTGTGGAACAATGGTAACACAACCTTAAGTCGGCTGTAGCTGTTCGTATAACTGAAATAGTGTTGAACACGACGTAAATCACCATTCAAACAGACAAATAAAGCAAGCTTTACAATCCATCCGGATTTATGTCCATCCGGATATACATGGTGTACCTCACGGACACTGCGCAAAGGATAGGCACTTTAATATCACTGGCCATTACAAAAGTTCAGATTTAAACTATCTGTCATCCCGTTGAACTAAGCCGTAGATCGTTAAACGCGACCCAATCCCCTCTTGGCGGGCAGTTTAAATCAAGACCAGACTGCCCAGAAAATGTAGTCTGATCTTGCATCTACATTGTCCGATTCAGTGAGATTTTTTTTTTCTTCGGCGAAAAATAAACTTTGCATTCGATTTCTTTAAACCCTTAAAGCGCCTTTCTTGACTATGGTTGCCTTTGCGACCAGTACACAGATCTCGAAACCAGGTGGTCGCTAGTTGGAATCGTCCCAACTCGGCTAGTTTCTTTTCTGACGATTTATGATAGTCACCGCAGTAGGATTAATTCCTATCTCACCGCTTATCATTTTTTTTCTTCGACGATTATTATTTTACGGGAAAGCAGCCAGTGGCTTGGATGGAATATTGTGCAAAGTACTGGTATTTCGAAAGTCCGGACAACAAAGCATGGAGAGGTGCCTTGGCTGCCGCGATATAACTGAAATAATTTTAACGCCATTGAAAAAAAAAAAGAAAGTACGATGAGAAGTCAATACTGGAATTGATGGATCTTCCCATGAAATTAAATGGCCACAGCCGGAATCAGCCAAGCCCAACGCCACAAGGGACAACACAAAATCGGCATGATTTATCATCCTATCCGATACTACCGGAAACAGTTGTAGATTGTCTGCACACGTGTACCAAAGCTGTCAACTACAACATTTTTCTTTTAACCGTTTCAGCGCCATAGGCGAAAAACAGGGCCTTTTGCGGACGGCATAGATCAAGATCAGACTGCACAGAACGTGCAGTCTGATCTTTGATCTATACCGTCCGCATGTTTGGTCAAGCCTATATGATTAATGTCTTCCGGAGAATCAGTGGATTGTATTTACAGCCATCAAAAGAGACCAAGTTTGTTTATTTGGCGCCGAAAGAGTTAATGAATTCTTTACCCTAACACTATGTAAAACTTACCATTTGAAAACGTTGAGGAAAAAGGAGCTTTTTATTAGCTAGCGGGTGACAAAAAACCGTTAGATTTGATAAATTGATTGATTGATTGAATGAATGAATGAATGAATGAATGAATGAATGATTGATTGATTGACTGACTGACTGACTGACTGACCGACCGACCGATTGATTGATTGTATGGTGTTTTACGCCGTTTTCAACATCATTTCAGCTATATCGCGGCGGCCAGTGCACCTATCCATTCTTTTCTGGAGATTTTTTTTTTACCAGTACTATGCACAACATTCTTTCCAAGCCACTGGCTGCTTTCCCACATAACTGTCGTCGTTGGTCAGCGGTGAGAGAGGAATGAATCCTGTCGCAATGACTTTCATCAGTCCTCGGAAAGATCGGACCGGTGACTCTCTGTTCTCAAGTCATGTACGCTACCCACTGACCTACCGGGGCTCGGCATCCGTGAGAAGCAAATGTTGACGGTTACCATTTATAAGGTTCGCTATGTTAATGAACCCATCATAGATTAAACCTTAGGCTGCTAACCGCGACTCAGATACCTTTGCGGACAGTGTCGACGTTCTGTGCAGTCCGATCTTGGATCAACACTGTCTGATAAGGAGATATTTTTCCCAGAAAAAAAAAAAAAAACCTCTGAAATAGCAAAATTTGAGTTTTTTTTTTTACTATCGACTTGAAAGTTTCATTTCACTTATTTAACAGGTTAAGGGCTAACCCTTTAACACACAATCCCGAGTTTTAACGACCCTGAGGATGAAACCTTTTGAAAACATTATGGGAAAAGGATACAGTACTGGTAAACAGCATTTAATCCTTTTTCTACATTTTTTTTTCTACCTGTTCAAAGACAAATTCCATTAGCAAAACCAAATTTAAATTGCCGTCTGCAAATGCCTGCAATTTTGACGAGTCTAATTTTTTCTCATGAGGTAAAGGGTTAAGTAGGTCCAGGGGCTCACCGGGGACATTATCATTCTGCTGTATTTCATCGCCCTATTCGATAAAAACTGCACACAGTTGCAGATCATTGGCAGACGTGTTTGATAGAGCTGTCACCTAACTGTCTGGTTCAATATGTCAGAAGTGTACATTAACTGTTTTAGCCAACGATTCCGTGTTTTACCGATCCTTGGAGTAAAACTAAAAATACTTTGTGAAAACATTGTGGGAAAAGAAGAAAATGCTGGTACCCAGCATTTTCTTCTTTTCCCACAATGTTTTCTATCCGTTCAAAGCAAGGTTCCATTGTTCGGTCACATTCAATCTGGCTACTGCAAATGCTTTCAATTTGAATCAGTCTGAACTCTTGTTGTTTGATAAAGAGGTAATTGTCGAAACGTATGATACAGCTATTGAAAAAGTCTCTGATTTACTAATTCATGGTGGAGTAAAGGTAGTGGCTATAGACATTTCAGAAAAGTCCGAATCCCTATTGACTTACAGCCGAGCCCCCGAAGCTCAATCGGTAGCGTACAGGACTTGAGATTAGGAGGTCGCTGGTTCGATCACCGGTTCGGCCAATTTCTTTCCTAGGATTGAGGATAGTCATTGCGACAGGATATATTCCTCTGTCACCGCTGACTACTGTTTCGACGATGGCTATGTGGTAAAGCAGCCAGTGGCTTGGAAAGAATATTTGTGCATAGTACTGGTACAAGAAACTCCAAGAAAGCATAGACAGGCGCACTGGCCGCCGCGATATAACTGAAATAATGTTGAAAACGGCGTTAACACAATTACAATAACCTATTGATTTACACCTATATCCATCTTTACTTTTCTGTTTATTGTGGGTTAAAAACGGAAGCTATAGTTATGAAACTTATATGATAATAAAGCAAATGAATGTTACATTTGAGCCATGCTCTGTGAGAAGGGGGCTTAATGCATCTGCGAAAAGTATCGACCCAGGTCAGCCTTCGCAGTCCGCAGCTCGATATTGGTCAATTTTCTATAAGTCCATGGACAATTCTTCCTCATGACTGCCTGATTTTTAGACAAACTGGACTTGATGGATCCATAATCATGTGATGTCTTGCATGGTATCATTGGCCCAGATCTGGGCCGAAACTTTTCGCTATTGGTCAATTTTCTGTATGTCAAAGGACATTTCTACTTCATAATTCAGTTAGTTTTTTTTTTTTTTTTAAAAAGTGGCTATTATGGGTCCATAATTTTGTGATGGCTTGCTCGGTATCATGGATCACGGAGATGCATTAAGTCCCGTTTTCACAGAGCACGGCTCATATATTTTCAAACTCGATATAATGTAATATTAAATAAATACAGATGTTTAACCCTTTACTGCACAATGACGCCTTTTGACGCCCCTGGAAAAGAAGCCTTTTGAAAATATTGTGGGAAAAGGAGAAAATGCTGGTAACCAGCATTTTCTCCTTTTCCCACAATGTTTTCTACCCTATCAAAGAAAAGTTGCACCATTTGAGCCAAACTGAAATTGTCGTCTGCAAATGCTTTCAATTTGGACAAGGCTAAAATTTTGTCGTCTGGTAAAGGGTTAAAGGCTGATCAATATTTTCGGAAAAAAAAAAACGTTGTTTTACATTGACGTCATTAGGGACGTCGCCAAAATTTAGCCAGGAAGAAATAACACCATCGTATTATAGAGAGCTACAACTTTGATGTCAGACGTAGATTGATTGATTGATTGTATGGTGTTTAACACCGTTTTCAACATTATTTCAGTTATATCGCGACGGCCAGTGCACCTATCCATGCTTTCCTGGAGTTTCTTTTACCAGTACTCCGCACAATATTCTTTCGAAGCCACTGGCTGCTTTCCCACATAACCATCGTCGAAACAATGGTCAGCGGTGAGAGAGGAATGAATCCTGTCGCGATGACTATCATCAATCCTCGGAAAGAAATTGGCCAAGCCGGGGATCGAACCAGCGACCTCCTGTTCTCAAGTCCTGTGCATTGCACACTAATATATCATATAAGTGTAAATAGCTCCAGTAACCTCGCTTTCTACCAGTATAGTTTTACTTTTGATCGAATGATCAGAAGAAGCGAAATCAAATTGCTCGCATACTGAAAGATAGATGAAAGTCAATGGGAATTCGGAATTTGATGTAACATTTATGGCCACTTGCTGATGTATCTCATATGAGCCATGCTCTGGCAAAAGGAGGCTTAATGAATCTTCGTGATGCATTGTACCAAGCACGATATCACATAATTCGGGATCCTTAAAATCCACTTTGTCCAACTACCGACTGAATGATGAGGTAGACTGGTCCTTGAACATACAGAAAATTGACCAATAGCGAAAATTTTCGGCCCAGGTCAGCCTGCGCGGACTGCACAGGCTGACCCATCTTCGCAAGCCAAGGATACTAACTCCACGTTGTTCGTTACGTACCCTTGGCCGCTCGCATCTTTCAAAATCGGAACTCCCGCTGCGCCACCTATCGAATATCACGAGTTGCCTAACCTTTGCTTATGTTATTTCTGACCAATCAAAATGCTCGTAATAAAATTTGTTAGGCTATGCATCAAATATGCCTGCGCTTTCGGATTCATCACAATTTTCTGAAATTAATCATACATACGACGATTCGCAATCATTTGGCTGTGGAACCCGTCCTAATATTTCACATAATTGATCATGAACTATAAAAGACTCATTAAATATCGATCGTCTACTCTTTTTTGGCAAATTTTCGTCACAAATACGACAACTTTCGTTTTTGACGGGCGAAGCCATTATTGTTTTCTGTTTCGAGGAAGATTTCTTGTTACGGATGGTTTTGATTGGACGCGATGGGTTTTGATCGCATCCAATGAAATGGCGCAGCGGTAGTTTCGATTTTTAAAGAGGCGAGCGACCAAGGGTACTACCTTAGTATCCTTGGCTTGCGAAGATGAGGCTGACCTGAATCGGTGTTTTTCGCAGATTCATTAAGCCTTCTTTTCACAGAGCATTGCTCATATAATTTTAGTCCGTCGTTCTTTTTACATGAACGTGCATTTTAACAAATGCAAAGTATAGAAATTCTAGTTTAAAACGTTTTTTTCGGCTTAGCTAAATGTGTGCTGGCTTTTGACCTACTTTTTGGTACTGATAAAAAGATGAATAAATAAAAATTTGTGATTAGTTAAATATGTAGACATGTTTATTCTAAAGGCCCTTGTGGTAAAAACATGCAGATGTGTTTATTCTAAGAGCCCCTGCCTATTTGCTAGCAAATTTACGCTGTTTATCATTCTTTAAAGATATTTCTTATTTCCTATTCATACATTTATATACGTATCTGCAAGAATCAACAAGAAATAATGGTTTTACCCTTTAACACACAATTCCGAGTTTTAACAACCCCCAGGAAAAAGAACTTTTGAAAACATTGTGGGAAAAGGAGAAAATGCTGGTAACCAGCATTTTCACCTTTTCCCACAATGTTTTCTACCCTATCAGGGACAAATCTCACCATTTGGGTCATGTTTAATTTGTCGTCTGCAAATGCTATCAATTTGGACCAGTCTAAAATTTTGTCGTGTGGTAAAGCCTTAAATGCCCAAAATAGAAATAAGAAGAAATGTGGCAAAAGGAGAAGTTGCTCGTAAGGGACACTTCCACCCTTAGCCACGAAGTTTTCAAAATTGATCTGCTTTGAGGCAGAGAGTCTTTTGGAAGAGGCAAAGTGCTAAGTACATGCACATGTATATGAGCCATGCTATGGCAAAAAGGGGTTTAATGCATCTCCGTGATGCATTATACCAAGCAAGTCATCACATTATCATGGATCCATAAAATCCATTTTGTCTAACAACCAACTGATCCCTGAGGTAGGCTGGGTCCTTGGCCATTCAGATAATTAACATATACCAAAAAGTTTCGTTCCATGTCAGCCTGCGCGGACTGCGCAGGCTGACATGGGCCGATACTTTTTGCAGATGCGGATGCATTAAACCCCCTTTTTCCACAGAGCATGGCTCCCACTTATATGTTCAGAAGTCATTCTGAATAATTACTTGTTAATCTTTCAGCACTTTCATCTCGCGAGAGGCAGATGCAAATTTCAAACGTTCCTGCACATTTAACCCTTATCCTGCTAAAGAAGTTGAACAAAACTTTAAAGCCGGCAGAAAAAAACTCGAATATTGTTTTTTCAAACTTATCTTTTGCAGAAAAGTATCTCCGTATCGGTCAGTGTAGAGTCAAGATCAGATTGCACGTTCTGTGCGGTCTGATCTTGATCTACACTGTTCGCAAAAGGTCAATGAGTCGCGCTTAGCAGCTCAAGGGATAAGTGGATGCATTTAAGTATTTTTCGAGTGTCGATCAAACAGTAAAGTAGCATACAGTAACAAGAAGACAGAAATTTACTCCTTTCTTTGCATTTTTACTAAAACATCTTGTTCTAAAATTTTACTGACTGCCCTGTGGGCATAGACACTTGAAAACATTATCGGAAAAAAAAAGGAGAAAATTCCGGTAACAAGCATTTTTCCTTTTTCAACAATGTTTTCTGTCTTAACAAAAGCAAATCTCGTCGTTTGAGTCATACTTAATTTTTCGTCTGCAAATGCTTTGAATTTTGTGTTCTGGTAAAGGGTTAAATACAGTTATGGCAGTACGAGGATTTCTATAGATGTTTAGTCTTTACATAAATGAGAAGTATTCTGGGAAAAGGGAATTTAATGCATCTCCGTGATGCATTATACGAAGCAGGTTATCACATAATTATGGATCCATAAAATCCATTTTGTCTAACAACAGACTGAATCATGAGGTAGACTGGCAGGCTAGTCCCTTGACATGCAGCAATTTGACCAATAACAAAAAAAATTCGACCCTACGCGGACTGCGCAGGGCTGACTTGGGTTGATATTTTTTTGGAAATTCATTAAGCCCACTTTTTACAGAGCATGTTTTAACTCTTTACAAAACGACCAATTTTTAGACTGGTCCAGATTGAAAGCATTTGCAGACGACAATATAAATGAAACCCCAAAGCTGAAATTTGTTTTGGGAAGGTTAGAAAACATTGTGGGAAAAGGAGAAAATGCTGGTTACCAGCATTTTCTCCTTTTCCCACATTGTTTTCAAAAGGATTCTTTTTCGGGGTCGTTAAAAGTCGGGATTGTGTGGTAAAGAGTTAAACGTAATTACTAGTATCAGTAATTCTTAAAATGCGCTAACTATTGCAGAAGCATTTCTGACCGGAATCAGAACCGCAGTTTTTCAAGAAACGTCCATATAAGCAAATACTTGGGTTTGAGAAATTAATTAAGCTAGTTACCAAGCAACAAATTTTACACTTGACAAAATTGATGCAATTGCGGACGACAAAGTATATGATTTGACATGAAAAGTTAGAAAACATTCTTGGAAGAAAAGAGAAAATTCTCCTTCCAAGTTTTATACCCTTTCCACAATAATGTTTTTCTAAACGTTCCTTCCCAGGGTCGTGCAAAGAACACGCACAGAAAACGTTGTCTGCACACGTCATATTCTTTCAAGACTGATCTGGCTGTTGTAAGGCATCACTACAGGATAAATTCATATTAATGGGCGTTTCGTAAAAACAAAATTCTGATGCTACAAAGTAGCAAGCGGAAAATGGCCATAAATAATAAGTCTTTGGAGAAATCAAGCCTGTTTTTTCGTCCCAAAAATCTTGAAAATATAATACATATAACTGTCAAAGGAATTTTTTTTTTTTTGCAGAAAACAACATAAATATAATTTAGAAATTAAAATTTGTTTCCGGAAGGGTAGAAAGTATTGTGTAAAAAGGAGAAAATCCTTGCAACCAGCATTTTCTCCTTTTCCCACAACGTTTTCAAAAGCCGTCTTCTCCGGGTCTTAAAACTCGGAGTAGTTTATTAAACGGTTAACCTTTCACATTTCATGAGGACATTGTAGATTCAAGATCAGACTGCACAGAACGTGGATTCTGATCTTGAATCAATACTGTTTATCATCATATATCATTTATTTTAACATTCAAATCTCCTTACATCTGAATGAGTCATGCTCTGGCAAAAGGGGGCTTAATGCACCTTTTTGATGCATTGTATCTTTCAAGCCATCACATAATTAGGGATCCATAAAATCCATTTTGTCTAACAACCGACTAAATCAAGAGGTAAGAATGGTCCTTTGATGAGCAGAAAATTGACCAATAGCAAAAAGTTTCGGCACAGGTCAGCCTGCGCGGATTGCGCAGGCTGACCTGGGTCGATACTTTTTTGCAGATGCATTAAGCCCCCTTTTCACAGAGCACGGCTCCAATCATTCTGCATATTTCTTTTTGATATTATATATCAAATTAAAGTGAAGCGTAGAGTTACAGATAGGATAAAGGCGTTACTTTAAGTACATGTAGATCCATTGTTAAAGATTTGGATATTAAGCCTTATTCTGCTAAATAGGTTAAATAAGATTTTCAAGCCGATAGTGACAACCAGAATACTGTTATTTCAAAGGAATATTTTTGGAGAAAAATATCTTCTTGTCGGACAGTGTAGATCAAGATCAGACTGCACAGAAGGTGCAGTCTCATCTTGATCTACACCGTCTGCAAAAAGCCAGTGAGTCGCGCTTAGCAGCTTAAGGGTTTGCTTATAAGTGCATGCATTTCAAGTGTTCTATTTTAAACGATTGATTTTGTGTACATTGATTTTATGATTGTATGGTGTTTAACGCCGCTTGCAACATTATTTCAGTTATATTGCGGCGGCCAGTGCACCTATCCATGCTTTCCTGGAGTTTCTTTTACCAGTACTACGCACAATATTCTCTCGAAGCCACTGGCTGCTTTCCTACATAACCATCGTCGAAACATTGGTCAGCGGTGAGAGAGGAATGAATCCTGTCGCAATGACTATCATCAATCCTCGGAAAGAAATTGGCCGAGCCGGGGATCGAACCAGCGACCTCCTGTTCTTAAGTCCTGTACGCTACCGACTGAGCTACGGGGGCTTGGCGATTTTGTGTACGTGTGAATGAGCTTATAGATACTGGGGTTTCTGTGACTGACGTATAAGACTGCAGAGAGAGAGAGAGAGAGAGAGAGAGAGAGAGTCATGGGCAGACTGGTTTAATAACGAAGAAAGAAAAAAATAACTCCATTTATACTCAATTGCAACATTTTTGAATCCCATATTTTGACTGCTAGTAAATGGGAGGAAAGGGCCAATTACTTGTGATTAGTAACTGTTTCTTTTCCCGCAGTACTTTCCATACAGTTGTGGGAAAGCTATTCTCCGGCTCTGTTTGATCCGTGTTAGTTTCCAGTAGGTCTGACACTAGCTTTTGAGGTATTCTGTTAACCCTTTACCAAACGATAAAATGTTGTACTTGACCAAATTGAAAGCATTTGCAGACGACAACTTGAATGTAGCCGTCAAATGATTCTTGTCTTTAAAAGGGTAGAAAACATTGTGAGAAAAGCAGAAAATGCTGGTTACCAGCATTTCTCCTTTTCCCACAACCTTTTCAAAAGGCTACTTTCTAATGGTCGTTAGAACTCGAGATTGTGTGGTAAAGGGTTAACTCTTTACCAGACAATCAAAACTAAAAGCCTTCGCATTTGAATGAGTCTTTAGCTGGGTGGAAAACATTGTGGGGGAAAAAGGAGAAAATGCTGGCCCCCAGCATTTTCTCCTTTTCCCCCCACAACGTTTTCAAAAGCATACAGGGTCGAGAAAACACGGAGTTATTTGGCAGAAGATTAATTTACACTTCATCTAGAACCGGGTCCGTATTCACCAACCATTCTTAAGAATATTCTTAGTCTTATTCTTCAAGATCGTCTACATTTGAAAGTAACACAACTTCTGATTGGCTAAACCAAATGGTTAAGCCAATCAGAAGTTGTGTTACTTTCAAATGTAGAAAATGTTGGAGAATAAGACTAAGAACGTTCTTAAGAATGGTTGGTGAATACGGACCCAGGATAATAATGACTTTACCATCAATTCTTCATAGTCGGTCACAAGAAAGGTGTTTTCTGCACCTCTCCAGGTACCGATTGCAATTTGATGAATCTGCAAAGAGAAGAAGATGGGTCCTGCGTGGCTCAGTGGTAAAGTGTGGGACTCGTAACCTGGAGGCCCTGGGTTCGAGCCTCATCTGATCCGCTGGGTTTTTAGTGGGTGTGTCTTTGGGCAAGACACATCAGAGCCCTAGCTTACTACTGCTTAAACCCAGGAAATACATGATTATGTGAGCTGTCGCCGTGATATGACTGAAATAATGTTGAAAGCAGCGTAAAACACCATTCAATCAATCAACCAACTAATTCAATCAATCTGCCAAGCGAAGAAAGGGGATAGGGGTTTTAAACTGGTATCAGTCGAGACAAGATAGGCTTTTTACTTAGAAACTTGTAAAGCTGTGACCATTGCTCTTTTTTGCAAGACTGTTAATTAGAATTCATTTTCGCGTATATTAGAGACATTTTTGAAATTTTGTATATCTATACAGGTTTTCATTTTACGCGGTAACTTTGTGCAAAATACATTAGTCCGGTGTTTAACAAATTGATAAACTGGTACCCGTTGCATCTCCCCTAACCGACCTGGTATCCGTTTATCTTCCGTAACCGTCCGATAGTTGAAACGGAGATCAGTAACAGGCTGCTAGTTTAACAAATTGACCCACTTATTTCTTTCCAAGTAAGAAAGGGCAAAGATGTACATATATGTAGAATTATATACATGTAGTAGATATTTATCTGTAAACAAACCGTGGCAAGACAAAAGAATCTTTGATAGATTAAGTACAATGATAACTTTGACTGCTTCTTTGGTGTATATCGCTTTCGACTTTTTCACTGCAAACCATATAAGTTCTACTTTTTAACGAGGTGTTAGAGTAGGTTCCCACCGCAATAACGGATGAGTTTACTGTCCTCAGAAGCTGTATGGCAGTGAAAAAGGTTGATTACTTCACTTCTGTCTCGACAGTCAGTGCACCTATCCACCGATTTTCAGGTTATGCGGAACATTCTTTTTCAAACCAATAGCTGCTCTCTCACATGAAGAAATGACTTTCAAAAATCGAACTTGCGACCACTGTGCTACAAAACCTACAAGTACTTTTAGCTAGTGATCTACTTAACGTTACCTCCAGAACGCAAATAATTTACAGTAAAGGATTCTATCTTCAACGACGCCTCATAAGGCAAGAATAGGACAAGTATAGTGTCAGCAACACCATTATGATCTGTTATAAGAGTCGTAAATTGAACGTCAATCTGTGAACTGCTACATAATATAGATATAACAATTTGGGTATTTGAATAATGTATACTTGCTCTAGGGACATATAAGTAAGAAAAATGATTGGGGATTGAGAAATATAGGTCAAAAGCTACAAAATGTGTATATCGAGGCTGTGACTGCTTCAGAACTTTGAGTCGTAATCTGAATCTACACTGTCTGTTAATTCCGGACACGAGCCTCTTCTGACAAAAGCACATGTAGCCCGAACATTATATACTCTGGGGTTTTTGAACAACTATCTAGACCTGGGGTTTAAGGTTAATGTTCACACTAGGACGAGTTAATGTATCAATCCGCTTACATTGTGGTCCTACTTTCAGAGGAACGTACAACCGTTTCCGTTGTGCTTTTACGTTGTTTAAGTTCCGTGATCACAGATTAATCAAAGCACTTGAAGTAAAATGAGAGTGCTCGAAAAATCTATTTTCATGCCAAAGTCACTAAAGCATAAAATTTCAAAGTAATGCCAATCTAGTTCTAAATGTAATGAGAGTTTTACTTTTCTGGCGTTCTAATCCCAATTTCCTAAATCATAAAATAAGTTTTCTCAATAAGTGATGCAATAAAAAACCAAAACTTCGAACACAAAGTTAATTGTACACGACCTCAATTTTTATCATGAAGCACTTGGCCTTCCGGTCTATTTTTACACTACATAAAAAGACGAATGTAAGCACAATACAGGACATACTAATTTTTTAGAACAATTCTTGAAGCCAGATACTTGAGATAAAAATTATTATTATGCATATACATACTAAATAACAAAAAATCAACCGATGACGTGGCAGAATCAACCAGTGACGTGGCAGATTTACTTCTCATTGCGGGGATTTACATTTTGTTGGCGGTAATGTACCCAAAACTTCCGGTTGACATACATGGTCAAGTTAACTCTTTCACTGTCATGACCGACTCCAGCGGCTTTTGTGGACGGTGTAGATCAAGATGAGACTACACAGGACATGCAATTTGATCTTAGATCTACACCGTCCACTTCTCATGATACATCGGTTGTTGCGTAGGGTAGGACAAGGATTAAAGATGCATCCTTACAGCCACAGAAAAAAAAAAAGCTGTTTTAATTTTATAGACTGTAGACTGATCCAGAATTTAGCCAGCTGTGTAAACACAGATAAATAACCAATATATATGATGCAAGGGATAAAAACATATATCGGAAATCTTCGATTTAAAACCGGAAACGTCACAACAGTGATTTCTTTGATGGCCTCCAGAAAATGAAAAGCATTTTCTATCCGTTTTAATCTATGCAACCTTGCAACCGTCAGGAGTGATATTTGGCATGAAAATACAAGAATGGTTGTAGTTTGATAAAATATAGATGAAATGGATCAAAAATTGGCCGAAAACGAGTATAGATGTAACTTTAATGGGTGTGCATGAATAATAAGAAACTGAAAATCTACATAATATATACATACTGATATATATATACATGTATATCATTGTATTCGGTTTATTCCCGATAAGTAATCGTTAGATAGGCTATCACAGAGATGTTAATCGTTTATCCTGGATAAAAAGTAACTTGTGCTCTTACCATGTGAAGGAGTAATGCAGTGATATGTGGCTGTTTTTTTCTTTTTTCGGGAATAAAGTAATTCGGATAAATGTCTATCGTTCAATTCGAAGCTTTACTCTTTTCCACACGAGCAAAATATAGACTCGTCCAAATTGAAAACATACGTAGATGACAGGTTTAAATGCAGCTTAAATGATAGAATTTGTCTTTGATGGAGTAGAAAACATTGTGGGAAAAGGAGAAAATGCTGGAAACCAGCATTTTCTCCTTTTCCCACAAATGTTTTCAAAAGGCTCCTTCTTTAACCCTTTCCCAAACAAGCCCTGGTTTTCACGTGTCTGCAGTACAAGTCTTTTGAAAACACTGTGGGAAAAGGAGAAATTGCTCGTAACGAGCAATTTCTCCTTTTCCCACAGTGTTTTCTCCCCTTTTTTGATAACTTTCTGCCATTTTCATCAAATTTAAAGTTGTTGTCTGCAAACTCTTTAAATTTGGACCAGTCCAAAATTTGTCGTTTGGGAAAGAGTTAAGGTCGTTAAAAACCCGAGATTATGTAGTAAAGGATTAAGCTAAATTCAATACTTTCATGAAATAAGCCGATCGCCCTGGCTTAGTCGGTAACGTACAGAGTTTGAAAGAAGAGCTTTACTGGTTCGAATCCTCAGTTCGTCCAATACCTGTCCAGTGATTGATGAATGTCATCGCGACAGGATTCATTCCTCCCTACACGATGACCGCGGCACTGGCATTCGCGATACAAGTGAAATAATTGTGAGATCGGCGAAAAACACCATGCACTCAATCATTCGGATAAAATGAGCCATGCTCTGTGAAAAGGGGTTTAATGCATCTGCAAAAATAGTATCCAACCGGGTCAGCCTGCGCAGTCCTGACCTGGGCCGAAACATTTTGCTATTGGTCAATTTTCCGCATGTCAGAGGACCATTCTACCCCCAGGATTCAGTCGGTTGTTACAAAAAAAAATCTATTTTATAGATGACAGTTTTGGTATAATGCATTACGGAGATGCACTAAGGCCCCTTTTGCCAGAACATGGATCATTTCTATTGCTTGATTCGAAGTTTTAACTAAACTCAGAACCGTCTGAAAGAACTTCCGGTAGACGATTTTGTAAGCAAAAACTTGTAAAATAGGGATAAACAGTACGACTTGGGCCTAATTACAATCGATACTCATGTGTGTGAATATATTGTGGCTGAAGGCGAAGTTGCACATTAAGAGCAATTTTATAAAGTGATTTTAGAAAGGGTCTGCTGCAAGATGGAAGAAAGGTCGTCTGACAGAAGTAATGTGTTAACCATTTTACCAGACGAAAAAAAAAAGGACTTGCCCAAATTGAATGCATTTGCAGACGACAAATAAAATGTGTCTCAGATGATAGGGTTTGTCTTTGACAGGACAAAAAAAAAAATTGTAGGAAATGGAGGAACTGTGACTTACCAGCATTTTCTCATTTTCCATCAGGCAATTGTTTTCTATCTCTTGTTTTGTATCTTTCCAAAGGTACATGTAACTGCCCATTATTTGAACCAGACTAAGTTTGTCACCTGCAAAATATTTTTAATAAAAAGAGAATCTAAAAGTTTGCCCATAGATTTTTTTTAAAAAACTTTTATCTGTGTTCTTCTTCTGCTCTCTGGTTTAAGAAAGTTAGAAGATTTTATGATTTCTTGTAATGCTGTACTATTTCTGAACTGTGACCGGGTAATTTAGAGGTTTTTTTTATTTATCATCGCCGTGTATTCATAAACCACAGATCGGTGCCGAATAATGAATTGACATGTTTTATAATATGGCGTGCAACACACGAAAAGGGGCCTTCGGACATATGCGTAAAAGTGTCGTCCCAGATCAGCCTGTGCAGTCTGTGACTAATCCGAGTCCCGTCTTTGTGCGATTTTCTGTTTTACGAAAGTCTTCTGTATGAAAAAATCTTATGTAGTCGTAAAGTGCCGTCTCGGATTAGCCTGCGCAGTCCGCGCAGGCTAATCCGGGACGATACTTTACGCAAATGTCCGAAAGTCTCATTTTGCATGTTGCGGGCTATATAGAAAAAGACCAAAATATTTACTTTGTTCCAATATTTCATAGAAAACATCGAACAGTGTAGATAAAAAATGAGGATGAAGTTACTTTGCAGACTGATCTTTGATCTGTTCTCCGTAAAGAAAACTGTGTTGTAAATTTGGCTTAAATGATCGCATTTTTCTTTGAAACATTAAAAATATCGTGGGAAAAGGAGAAAATGCTGGTTAACCAGCATCTTCTCCTTTTCCCATAACGTTTCTAAATGCATTCTTTCCTATAGTCGTCAGAACTCGAGAATTTGTGGTTAACGGTTAACCCTTATCCTGCTATATAAGTTAAACAAAACTTTCCAGCCGATAGCAAAAACCCGAATAATGTTTATTCAAACTGATTTTTATGAGATTGATTGATTAATTGATTGACTGAATGGTGTTTATGCCGCTTTCAACATTATTTCAGTCATATCACGGCGACAGCTCACATTATTTCCTGGGTATCACCAGTGCTAGGCTAGGTCTCTTAAATTAATTTTTTGGAGAAATTAACTACTTATTGGACAGTGTAGATCTAGGATCAGACTGCACTTTCTTTGCAGTCTGATCTTGATATACACGGACTGCAAAAGGTCACTTGCATTCATTCAGTACAAGGTTTCCTCACTACTCAGCTAACAGTACTACTTTTGCTTAAACTCTGCTTTGGTATGTAAGGAACGTACGGCTGAGGTATAATACCCTTATCGTAGTAAAGAGTGGATGAATCATACTCTTTGAAAAGGGGCTTAATGCATCTGCGTGATGCATAATACCAGAAAAGTCATCATACTGTGGTATCATATCATCGATTTTGTGTAACAACCAATTGAATCATAAGGTGAAATGGTCCGTTGACATGCAGAAAATTGACCACTAGCATAAAGTTTCGGCCCATGTCAGCCTGCGCGGACCGCGCAGGCTGGCATGGATCGATACTTTTTGCAGATTCATTATGCCCCCTTTTCAGAGAGCATGGCTTTGTTTGCTTTTTAAGCGACAAAATGTATCCTATTATTGAGTATTCGGAGTGAAGTAGGAATTGGAATTACAGAGAGTCTCTCTTGGCCTTATTAGGGACAAAAAAGAAAAAATTTAAATGAAAAATTGACTAATATATTGAGCAGTCGGAGGTGAAAAGGAAACGGGGTGAAAGAATAATGAGAGTAAAAGAGCATATGCTCTTGCCCAAGGAAAGCTACCCATCTATGCCGGACAGATAGAGCTAAGGTAAGACTTATTTTTACATATCATGACATTACTTCTTATATGCATGACCTAAGCTTAACCCTCAACCGGCGAAATAATTAAATGCAATTTTTCCAGTCAGTTGTCAAAAGCCCAAATATTGCTGTTTCAAAGATATTCTTTGGGGGAAAATATCTGCTTACCGGACAGCGTAGATCCAAGATCAGACTGCTTGTTCTGTGCAGTCTGGTCTTGATCTACACTGCCCGCAAAAAGGTCTTTGAATCGCGCTTGGCAGCTGAAAGCTGATATTTCGGGTACGTCACTTTTTTTTGCGGATTTTGTATAGCGAATCCGCTTACCATGATCGAAGTGGCCGGAACCAAATACATCATGCGTAACGACGCATGCGCGCTCCCTTTCAGTTTTGAATCACTGGTCTGTACTAGGTTATCGGTTTGACATGAACCAAATACTACTGTCAAACACGCTTACGCTCTCAGGAGAAGAATGCTGTCAAAATAAATCTCAATGGGGGAAAAATACCTGGAAACGGAGTCATATTTAACAATTACCAGAATCTTACCGGTAGGGGGAGCCAAAAGCGGCAAACTGACATTTCTGTAGGCCAAATTATCAAAACAGCGATTTGTGATCACTGTTTTAGAAAAGCATTTTCTAAATATTTAATGTGTTGTCTTTTTTTAGCTTCTATTTCAATCTGTGATGTTTACTCCTGTTTATTTATGAGAAGTTGATTAATTAATCGTGAAAATAAGTTTTCCTCCGGGTAATAATATTAATGGAGGTGAAATACTAACCCTTAAGCTGCTAAGCGTGACTCACTGACCTTTTGCGGACAGTGTAGATCAAGATCAGACTGCACAGAACGTGCAGTCTGATCTTGTATCTACACTGTCCGATCTTTTTCCCTTTACATAGCACTATTCGGGGTTTTCCTATCGGTCTGAAAATTTCATTTCACTCATTCAGAAGGATACGGGTTAAAGAGACCACATGAGAAGAGGTGTAATTATAATAGAGGTCAAATCTCTCTCTCTCTCTCTCTCTCTCTCTCCCTCGCCCGCTCGCTATCTCTCTCTCTCTCTCTCTGTCGTTCTCTATATGATGACTTGCTTAGTATAATCATAGGCCACCTTGTTTTACTATATACAACATAGAGGCAGTCGTCAATGTGCTATTTATAGTAACGGTGTTAGTGACAATTTCAGTATTCCATTGTACATACAGACGATGCACAAATGTCCCTATATAAGTGTTCGATGTTCGATCAAGGAAAATATTAGTGATCCGTGATAAACCAATGGAGCTTCAAAGGCCTGTGGTATAATGGATCGCGGAGATTTTGTACGCCCCCTTTTGCCGGAGCGCAGCCCGATTATAACGAAACATAAATCAAGGGAACAACTTAAATTAAAGGCGCTCTTTACCAAAATATCTTGCAAAAGGCGCATAAAAAACACGCTGTTAAAACTTCAAAGTGTGTAGAATAGCTTAGAATTTAGTCAGAGGGATACGTTACCAATATAAATAGTATAAGGCATAGAAAAACTCAATGGATTTGTTCTCATTTAAAACCAGAAACGACAACAATTTCTTTGAAGGCTGCCAAAATATGAAATGCATTTTCTATCCGTCGTAATCCGTGCAAACTTGCATCTGTCAGGAGCAAACATTTGGCATGAAGATAACAAGAATGATTATAATTTCATGAAATAAAGGTGAAATGAGTTAAAAACTGGCTGTAAAACGAGTATAGGTATATGTACAATGATGGTGTTCTTTACAAAAAGAAAAAAAAAAAACTTTCAAGAAGCGCAGATACTTTCCTATCACTTTGATAATGTAAAACAACTCTCGAAAGATCGTAAGGTGGGTTAGAGATTTTTCATGCAGAATTGAGCAAAAAGGCACGTCGCGTTTTAAGTGCACTTTCTGATAAAAGAATCAAAGAGCGGCAGTTTCTTTACAGGACCGGCTTTCACAGGATTGCGCAACAATCCCATAACATTGGCAAGTCTTATTGCTCTCTCGTATTATTTTTATGTTTCCATTAATCTTTTCAGCAGCACCACAGGCGAACATGCAGCCGTTTGCGGACGGTATAGATCCAAGATCAGACTGCACAGAACGTGCAGTCTGATCTTGGATCTATACCGTCCGCTTGGTGAGTCAAGCCTACGTGATTAAAAATATTTACAAGTTTTTGTGGATTGTAATTTCAACTGTCAAAAGATGCTGAGTTCATATAATTTCCGCTAAAAGAGTTCACAATTCCAGTTAACCATTAACCTGCTAAAGAAGTGAAATGAAAATCAAGCCGTTGGTAAAAACCTAAATTTTGCTATTTCAAAGGTATTTTTTGAGGGTGTAAAATATCTCCTTATCGGACGGTGTAGATCCAAGATCAGACTGCACGTTCTGTGCAATCTGATCTTGACCTACACTGTCCGCAAAAAGTCTGAGCTGCCCGTAGCAGCCGAAGGGTTGAAAGCACGTTTTATGACGACTGTAATTGGAAACCTTGTTAGATCGAAATTTATCAAATAACTGATATAATAACTGATTTTTTTTTTGGTTCATGTTTGCTTCCTCTTCTCCGAATTAATTTTTCACGTAATGCAGCCTTCGATGTCCTATTGGGAGAGAGCAGATCGGTCTGCCCAGTTTTACAGTATGATCTTGATTTGCTCTCTTCGATACCCCAGGAGTCGCTTATACTGTGTTACACTCGAGTACAGTCAAGAGTTGCTGTTGTTGATTGATGAATTGATTTACGCCGCTTTCAACATTATTTCAGTCATATCACGGCGGATTAGGCGGGGCTCGAACCCGGTGCCTCCAGCTTGCGAGTCCCACACTTTACCATTGAGCCACACAGGACCCCTGTTTTTGTTGTCGTCGCTGTTGCCGCTGCTGCTGTTGTTGTTGAAGTAGTAGTAGTTGTTATGTACATGTTTTACCTTCTGAAACGGGTTTTCGGCGGATAGCATTCAAACCATCCTTGAAAAATTTGGATGATCAACATAAATTGAGGCCAGCACACGAAAATGTGAGAAAACATTGTGACAAATGGAGAAGTTGCCCTTTGATAGCCATTTCTTTCTTCTTACACTGTTTTCAGAAGTAGTAAGCAGCCAATCGAGAACAAACAAGAAATATCTTTAAAAAAATAGACAGCGTAAATTTGGCCGCAAATAGGCAGGGACCCTTAAAATAAATATCTGTCGAATTTTGACCAATCACAAATTTCTATTTATTCATTTTTTATCGGTACAAGAAAGCAGGTCAAAAACCAGCGCATTCAGGTACGCCGAAAATATTGTCAGCAGAAGGTAGCATTCGGCATACCTCGGGTGATCCGGTGATCAAATCTCTCGGATGTATCACGTAGCTTGATATGCACCTACACGGTACATTTCGCACATCTCCGGAAGCACACCGCTTTACTATTATTGAAATTGTAAGGCTCCTCTTAAAAAAGAAAACATGAGTAAATTTTCTATCGTTATCTTTCTAAGAATATTTCAGTCGGCAAACAGTTTGTACATTCAATTTTTAGCGTGCTTTATCAATTCCATTGGAAGCTTTCATTGACAGACCGATAGAAGTGAATAACTTCGCCCTGGTTGTTCATGTCGTTGCTAAGCGATCTACAAGGCCGCCGCCATATTAAAGATCATGTGATTGGTAGTTCAAAATGGTAGCCGCCTTTATACGGACGAGGTTAGATGTAGGTACGGAATCGGCCGAGTTGTGACGAGTGCAGAAGGTAAATGTAATTTGTAAAGCACATAGCGTATGAAGGTCTTTGTTTAGACTGTGTCTGAAATCAATATGGACTTATTTCATTCTAAAATTATGAACCACTTTAATTCATTTTGTTGCCAGAAATATGATTTATTAAACAAGTGTCGACCAAGTGCGCTAAAAACTCTACTTTTACCGAGTATCACAAAATAAATAAATCATGTATGGTTTAACCCTTTACGATACAATGCCGACTTTTAACAACCCTGAGGAAAAAAGTCTTTTGAAAACATTGAGGGAAATGGAGAAAATGCTGGTAACCAGCATTTTCTCCTTTTCCCACAATGTTTTCTAACCTATCAAAAAAAATTTGCACCGTTTGAGCCACACTGAAATTGTCGTCTGCAAATGCTTTCAATTTGAACAGGTCTAAAATGTTGCCGTCTGGTAAATGGTTAACTTTCAGACTTCAGAAAACAGTCCCCCATATGATCGACCTTAAAGAAGAAGTATTTTAAAAGTATTGTGAGAAAAAAAGGAGAACATGCTGGTAACCAGCATTGTAATCCTTTTCTCACAATGTTTTCCACCCTCCAAGAGACAACTTTCAATTTTCAGTCACACTTAAATATGTTGTCGCCTGCAAGAGCCTTCAATTTGGGCAAGTCCAAATTTTGTCATTTTGGTAGAGAGTTAAGGTCCGCTTTGTGGACTCTTTCGCAGCCAACAGTTACTGTAAAAACGAGTCATGCTCTGTGAGGAGGGGGCTTAATGCATCGGGCAAAAATTATCGACCCAGGTCAACTGCTCAGTCCGCCTAGAATGAATGACCTTTGTCGAAACCACTTGCTGTGGGTCAATTTTCTGCGTGTGCAAGGACCCTCAATATTTAGCCGGTTGTTAGACAGTTTTATGGATCCATATGTATTTTATGGATCCATAATTATGTGATGACTTGCTTGGTATAATGTATAACGGTTATGCATTAAACCCCCTTTTTGTCAGAACAAGGATCGCTTAATAACGTCAACTTTTCATCGAGGTCTACAGACAGAGTTCTCTTGCAATTTTAGGATAGTGTCGATCATAGTTGTAGAATCACCTAGCGGACGGTGGTAGATCCAAAATCAGGCTGCACTTTCTGTGCAGTCTGAACTGTATTTATGCCGTCCGCAAAAGTTGTTTAAGAGACCAGTGACTTTGAAAGAGTTCATTAAATATTCGGTAGAATAGTGATTAGCTCATCTGTTTCAAAACTGGAAAGGGTCCGAAAATGGGTTACTTTGTCGTTGGGAATCCAAACTCGCATTCAAACTGTATAAAAAGCAAATGACAAATTTTATGTCGACATAACTTAACCCTTATTCTGCAAAATAACTAAAATGAAACTTTCAAGTCGGTAGTAAAAACCAAAATATTGCTCTTTTCAAAATAATTTTGGAGGAAAAATTATCTCCATAGCGGACAGTGTAGATCACAGATCAGACTGCACGTTCTGTGCAGTCTGATCTTGTTCTACACTGTCCCCAAAAAGGTCAGTGAGTCGCGCTTAGCAGCCTAGGGGTTAACATATCTTCTAGTCTTACAAACTGAGTTATGAATGTTATACATAAAAATGAACATATGAACCACTTTCTGTGAAAAAGGGGTTTGATGCATCTGCAAAAAAAAAAAGTATCGATTCAGGTCAGCCTGTGCAGTCCGCGCAGGCTAACCTGGGTCGAACCTTTTTGCTATTGGTCGATTTTTTACATGTCAAAGGACCGGCCTACCTCATTATTCAGTCGGTTTTTCGACAAAATCGATTTCATGGATCCATAATTGTGAGATGACGTGCTCGGTACAATGCACTACAGAGATGCATTAAGCATCCTTTAACCAGAGCATGGCTCACGTGTATAAAATGAGCAATGCTCTGGCATAAAGGGGCTTAATGCATCTCCGTGATGCATGATACCAATCAAGCCATCACGAACTTATGGATCCAGAAGAGCCACTTTTTGAAACAACCGACTAAATCAATGAGGTAGACCGGTCCTTTGACATACAGAAAATTGACCTGTAGCGAAAAGTTTCGGCCCAGCTCAGCCTGCGCGGACTGCGCAGGCTGACCTGGGTCGATACTTTCCGAAAGATGCATTAAGCCCCCCTTTCACATAGCATGGCTCATATATTATATATGAATCATGCTCTGGCAAAAAGGGGCTTAATGCATCTCCGTGATGCATGATACCAAGCAAGTCATCACATGATCATGCACTCATACAGTACATTTTGTCTAACAAGCGACTGAATGATGAGGTAGACTGGGCCTTTGACATAATAAAGAAAATTGACCAGTAGCGAAAAGTTTCGGCCCAGCTCAGCCTGCGCAGTCCGCGCAGGCTGGCCTGAGTCGATACTTTTTGCAAATGCATTAAGTCCCCTTTTCACAGAGTGAGGCTCAAATAATTAAATGCGTGACCTGTATACGAATTAATATTCCATTCAATATGGTGTAAAGTGGTACAGAACCCCCATTATGCATCTTTTTTTTTTCTAAGAAATGCATTTCTGTCAAGAAAGAGTAACCGTGCGCCAAAAAAGACATATTCGTTCAGTAATAATTTATAGCAGATAAAAGGTCTTAACCGAATGAATTATGAGGTAAAATGGTCATTGTACATGCAGAAAATAAATTCACAAATTTCAAAAACTTTCGACCCATGTCAGCCTGCGCGGACTGGGTCTCACTTTTTTGCAGATGGATTAACGCCCCTTTTCACAGAGCATAACTCATTTGTTTGGAGGAAGCCTTTTATCACATGGAACACTTGTAAGGAAAAAAAAGAAGCTTGCACGGCGCCCAGAAAGATTCCCGAAATTTCGAAATGGGTCATTGAATCAAAATTTATCTTCAGACCTTAATAGCTAAAAGACTGCATCGATTGTGATATTTTGGTAGAATTCGGGTCATTAGGAGATCATTATTTCAGGCATAGCTTCAGACTTGTATTGTAACTTTGTATTTGTAACATTATATATTTGAGACATTCTCTGGCAAAATGGGGGCTAAACATAACATAACATAATCATAAACATAAACATAAAACATAACATAACATAACACGACATGACATGGCGTGACACGACATAGCATAACATAACACAACACGACACGACACAACATAACATAACACAACATAACACAACATAACATAAATCCGTGATGCATTATACCAATCAAGCCATCACATAATTATGGATCCAAAATAGCCACTTTTTTAAACAACCGACTTAATCATGAGGCATGAGGTAGACTGTTCCTTGAACATGCAGAAAATTGACTAATAGTGAAAAGTTTCGGCCCTGGTCAGCCTGCGCGGACTGCGCAGGCTGACCTGGATCGATACTTTTCGCCGATGCATTAAGCCCCCTTTTCACAGAGCACGGCTCATTTACATTTTACATTGGAGATTGATTGATTGATTGATTGATTGATTGATTGACTGACTGATTGGTGTTTTACGCCGCTTTCAACATTATTTCAGTCATATTACGGCGACAGCTCACATATTCATGTATTCCCTGGGTTTCAACAGTACTAGGCTAGGGCTCTAAAGTATTCTGCCCAAAGACACTCCCACGAAAAACCAAGTGCTTCCAATGAGGCTAGAACCCGGGGCCTCAAGGTTGCAAGCCCTACACTTTACTACTAAGCACCGCCGGATCCCGTCGAATTTAGACAGCTAATTCGCTAAATCGACGGTTTGGAAGAAAAGGGTGACTTCAACATATAGATCAAGAAAGAAAATGTCTGCTTTTTGCCATTACATAGAAACCGTGCTCTGGCAAAAGGGGCCTTAATGCATCTCCGTGATCCATGATACCAAGCAAGTCATCACATGATCATGGATCTATAAAGTCCATTTTGTCTAACAATCGACTGAATCATGAGGTAAACTGATCCTCGGACTTGCAGAAAATTGACCAATAGAAAAAAAAAAAAATCGGCCCAGGTTTCAGGTCAGCCTGCGAAGACCGCACAGGCTGTCATGGATTGATACTTTTTGCAGATGCATTAATTCCCCTTTCCACAGAGCATGGCTCATATTGAAATATTCCAAAGCTCGGACGTACTCAATAGATGAACCACATTAACCTGCCAGCTGTCCCATTAAGTACCATCCGGTATAAGCACTCGTCCATTTTATCCCATCCGTGATTTGTACAACAAGGAAGGAATTGAAGAATTGGGGGGTACTCCATCACGCAAAGTAGGTCTTCATCAAAAGGTACTCTGACATTTTGATTTTTCTTCACAACTATGTTTCGATACTCGAAACTAGCTATGAGTACAACTAGCAATAAATCTTCATCTATCGTACGTGCGAAATGGCGCCTGGTTCATGATTTCAATTCGTTATTTGATTAAGTTTAGAGATAATTTTCAAGTAAATACAAACAAACAAGTAAAACAAATTAACTACGATCATTGTGCGGGTAAATCGACTAACGTACTACTTTATAACTAACAAAAAAGTTCTGACCGACTGATTGTTTGGTTGTAATTAAGTTTCACTGATATAGCTTTCACTCAATAATCCTTTCATTATCAGTTTATATTATTGTTTATGTTTTGGATAACGGCTTTAAAATCACGTACGTGACGAGATAATTTATAAACCCAACACGATAACGTTTATATCATCTCGTCACGGTTCGTGGTTTTAAAAAGGTATTTCCAAAAAAACAAAAAAATATACAAATTGTCAATGAAAGGTTTATCGAGTTGGACTATTCTTTTGTACTTATGTATTGGGAATTCGAAAAAGGAGAATGTCATGCAATACTCTTGTCTGTCAACGTGTTTTACTGTCCTAGGAGTGTGGGTTAACCTCTCTCTCTCTCTCTCTCTCTCTCTCTCTCTCTGTGTGTGTGTGTGTGGGGGGGGGGAAGGGGAAGGGGTTGGGGGCCATTGGTAAAGGAGCACCCATTTGTGGAGCTCAACTTTTTGCCAACTGTGAGGCTTACATGTATGTAAGATATGCAGATTTTATTCACAAATTACAAAACTCCCCTATGGGTTTGTCCATTTTGAAAATGAGACAGAGGTTCATGGATATTGCAGCAGTATTTTGAAAATAATAAACATGCCACTTTACGCCAGGTTGTCTTTATTCGTTGTAGCAAGTTGATTGATTTAAACGACTATTTAGAAAAACTTACATACGCTTGTCTGTCTCTGAAACCAAACAAACGCTTAAATTCTGTTTTAAAAATGAAACGTTAAAGTATTTTATCCCCACATCTATTTATAGAATTAAATGCTTGGTCCTAGAAACCCGTTTTGGTATGTTGATAGACGTAGCCCGAGGGTAATAACTGTTTAAACCTTCATTTCCATCTATTTCCCCCACAACAATTTTTTTTCTTTCAAAGACAGATTTCATCGTATGAACTTCACTTATTTTGTCGTTTGCAGATGATTTTAATTTGGTCGAGTCCAAATTGCCATCATTCTGTGAAGAGTTTACAAGTCTAACTCTTTGCCAAACGACAAAGTCTTACGATTCTCCAAACTGAAAGCATTTGCAGACAGAAAAACCCTGTTTCTCAAAAATTGAAATCTGTTTTTTAAGGGTCGTAAACATCGTACGAAGACGAGAAAATTCTGGTTGGCAGCATTTTTACCTTTTTTCCGCCATGTTTTCGAAAAGACTCTTCCTCAGGGTCGTTAAAACTCGGGACCGTGTGAAAAATGGCTCAATATCATTATGCATAAGATATTTACTAGTATAAAACAAAGTAAAAGTTACGTTTCCTGTTTTCCAAGTGTGCTGGGAAAAATACAATTGAACACAATATTTTCATCTTATGTGGCATGCGGACGGTATATTCCCAAGTTCAGACTACATGTTTTGTGATTCTGGTCTTGATCTATACAGTCCACAAAAACCTCTTGTTAACCCTTTACCACACAAGAGCAGACTGAGTGAGTCGGAAGGTGGGTGGGTGCATTATTTCAGTCATATCGAGACAACAGCTCAAATGTTCATGTAAGTTCTGGGCTTCACCAGTAGGCTAAGGCTCTGAATTGTCTTGTCCAAGGCCACTCTCGCGAGCTTACAATTAGGCTCGAATTTTGGACCTCCAGTTTAAGGGCCATGCACTTTACCACTGAGCTATGTAAGAACAAATCTTAATTTTCGCATTATGCTAATCGCTTTACTACAGGACAAAATTTTAGACTGGAACAATTCAATATTTATTTATTTAATAAACTAAATTTGGCTGAAATGGTGGCATTTGTCTGTGAAAAGGTTGTGATAAAGGGTTAAAGAGTTAAGAACCTAGAGTTTACGTTTTTCACTTTCATATCTCTACTTAATTATGTTTAAAAAAAAAAAAACCTTACGCTGCTAATGCACACAGATCACGAGCCGCACAAACTGATAATGTTTAGGATTCGGAGAAAAATCGTAAATATGTGAGCTGTTGCCGTGATATTACTGAAATAATGCTGAAAGCGGTGTAAAACACCATTGAATCATTCAACCAACTAATTTTCGTAACACTATCATACTTATATCGTAACTGATTCGCAGAACATCACGAATTGGACAAGAAAGTTCACAAAATTCCAGTACAATCAGTGGCAACGATAAATCAACGGAAATCAATTACAATCAGAGACACAATCAGATTTCACATTCTAAACTGTTCGAATGAGCGCATTAGATTGGACTAATGCAACTATTCCACATAGACCACGAATTGTCACAAATTGATAAATTTCTGGATTCCTGGAATTTTGGGAACTTTTTTGTCCAATTCGTGATGCTCTACGATTCAATTACAATACAGGTACGATAGTGTTACAAAAAATTAGTAGTCTGATTTATTGAATGGTGTTTTCATCATTATTTCAGTAATATCACGGCAACAGCTCACATATTTGTGCACTTCCTGGGTTCCACCAGTACTAGGGCTGGGGCTCTGAAGTGTCTTGTCCAAGGAATCTCCCACGAAAAACGCAATGGATCCAGCGAGGCTCAAACCCGAGGTCTCCATGTCACGAATCATAAATTTTACCACTAAGCCATGCTGGACCCTGAAAATTAGCAGAACTAACTTCGAACATACGCGATTCAGTTAGGAATTTCACGAACTGATTATGATTCATCTTCAAATCCTAAAATTTATCAGTTTGTGGAGTTTGCGGTCTGTGTGCATCAGCAGCATAAGGGTTTATTTTATTTATTTATTTTTTTTTTTTATACATTAGTAGAGATTTAAAGACTAAAAAACGTAAAATTTAGGTTTTTCTCCCCTTAACCGATTTCCACGCAATTCCGACTTTTAACAAAACGAACGGGGAAGGCTTTTGAAAACATTGTCGGGAAAGGAGAAAATGTTGGTTTCTTCTTTTCCACAGTGTTTTCTACCTTTTCATAGATAAATCCCATCATTTCAGCCAAATTTAGTGTAGTGTCTGCAAGTATATGATCTTCTTAATTGGTCCAGTGTACATTTTGTCCTGTGGGAAAGGGTTAACCACTTGGTAAAGTAAAGATACTTTCCTGCCTGGCCAAGTGGTAAAGTGTAGTGCTCTTAAACTGGAGGTCCCGAGTTCGAGCCTCACCGTAAGCAGTGGGTTTTTCGTCAGAGTTTCCTTGGGACACTTCAGGGCCTTTTCCGACAGGGTGAAACCCAACTAGAACATACATGAATATGTGAGATGTTGCTTCGATATGACTGAAATAATGTTGAAAGTGGCGTAAAACACCATTTACTTTTTTACCAGACGACAAATTTTTAGCCTGGTCCAAATTGAAACCATTTGCATGCAACAAATTAAACGTGATTTTATTATTAAAATATGTCTTTTGAAGAGAGGAATATATTGCTGGAAAAGGAGAAAATACTACTTTCCCCATAAATGTTTCAAAGTCCTTTTTCCTACAGTTCGTTAAAACTCGGGGTTGTGTGGTAAAGGGTTAACAAGAGATTTTTGCGGACGACATAGATCAAGACCAGACAGCACACAACGTGCAGTCTGAACCTGAATATATACCGCATGTTAACTCGTTTACAAAAGGCAAGAATATTTTGACCAATTGTGGAGCTCAACTTTTTGCCAACTGGGAGGCTTACATGTATGTAAGATATGCAGGTTTTATTCACAATTTACAAAACTTCCCTATGGGTGTGTCCAGTTTGAAAATGAGACAGGTTCATGTATATTGCAGCAGTTTTTTTTTAAAAATAATAAACATGTCACTTTACTTCAGGTTGTCTTTATTCGTTTTAGCAAATTTATTGAATTAAACGACTATTTAGAAAAAGTTATATACGCTCGTCTGTCTCTGAAATCAAACAAACATTTAAATTATGTTTTAAAAATGAAACGTTAAAGTATTTTATCCCCACATCTATTTATAGAATCAAATGCTTCTAGAAACCGGTAATAACTGTTTAAAATATCAAAAGAAAAGAATGGCCGAGATGCTTACATTATATGGAATATAAAAATGTTTAAGCAGCCAATTTCTTCAAATCACTCATCTATTTTATCCATTGTTTAATCCGTTCCGGTATCTTATCATTTTGTCTTTATTCATTAGTTTACCCCTCAAAACCTCTGTCTCTCTCTCCTCACCAGGCTCTAATGTCAGATCAGACAGGGTCTAAAGGTCTTAAAAGGATCTCATACGAAATATAGGTGCAGAGAAAATAAAGGATAGGTGAATTGGTCGCCTCGATGTAACGGAAATTATGTTGAAACCGGCATTTACCTGCATTTCTCCTTTTTGCACAAAATAACTTTTATGTTCCTTGTTTTCCAAAGGTGCTGTGAAAAAAAAAAAAAAAAAAAACAATTGATCAAAATATATTCTTCTCTCCAAAAGACATATTTTAATACTAAAATCACGTTTAATTTGTTGCATGCAAATGGTTTCAATTTGGACCAGTCTAAAGATTTGTCGTCTCGTAAAAAAGTAAAATGGTGTTTTACGCCACTTTCAACATTATTTCAGTCATATTGAAGCAACATCTCACATATTCATGTATGTTCTAGTTGGGTTTCACCCTGTCGGAAAAGGCCCTGAAGTGTCCCAACGACACTCTGACAAAAAACCCACTGCTTACGGTGAGGCTCGAACTCAGGACCTCCACTTTACGAGCACTACACTTTACCACTGGGCGAGGCAGGAAAACATCTTTAATTTCCCATGTGGTTAACCCTTTACCACAGGACTTTACACTGGACCAATTAAGAAGTACACGTACTTGCAGACACTACACTAAATTTGGCTGAAATGATAGGATTTGTCTATGAAAAGGTAGAAAACACTGTGGAAAAGAAGAAACCAACATTTTCTCCTTTCCCGACAATGTTTTCAAAAGCCTTCCCCGTCCGTTTTGTTAAAAGTTGGAATTGCGTGGTAATCGGTTAAGGGGAGAAAAACCTAAATTTTACGTTTTTTAGTCTTTAAATCTCTACTAATGTATATAAAAAAAATAAACCCCTTATGCTGCTGATGCACACAGACTGCAAGCTGCACAAACTAATAAATTTTAGGATATGAAGATGAATCATAATCAGTTCGTGAAATTCCTAACTGAATCGCGTATGTTCGAAGTTAGTTCTGCTAATTTTCAGGGTCCAGCGTGGCATAGTGGTGTAATGTATGATTCGTGACCTGGAGGCCCCGGGTTTGAGCCTCGCTGGATCCATTGCGTTTTTCGTGGGAGATACCTAGGGCAAGACACTTAAGAGCCCCAGCCTAGTACTGGTGGAACCCAGGAAGTGCACAAATATGTTAGCGGTTGCCGTGATATTCCTGATATAATGATGAAAGCGGCGCAAACACCATTCAATCAATCAAACCACTAATTTTTTGTAACACTATCGTACCTGTATTGTAATTGAATCGCAGAGCATCACGAATTGGACAAAAAAGTTTTCAAAATTCCAGGAATCCAGAAATTTATCAATTCGTGGCATGTCGTGGTCTGTGTGGAATAGTTGCATTAGTCCAATCTAATGCGCTGATTCGAACAGTTTAGAATGTAAAATCTGATTGTGCCTCTGATTGTAATTGATTTCCGTTTATTTATCGTTGCCACTGATTGCACTGGAATTTTGTGAACTTTCTTTTTCAATTCGTGATGTTCTGCGACTCAGTTACGATATAGGTATGATAGTGTTACGAATATTAGTTGGTTGATTGATTTAATGGTGTTTTACACCGCTTTCAGCATTATTTCAGTAATATCACGGCAACAGCTCACATATTTACGATTTTTCTCCGAATCCTAAACATTGTCAATTTGTGCGGCTCGTGATCTGTGTGCATTAGCAGCGTAAGGGTTTTTTTTAAAACATAATTAAGTAGAGATATGAAACTAAAAAACGTAAAATCTAGGTTCTTACCTCTTTAACCCTTTATCACAACCTTTTCACAGACAAATGCCACCATTTTAGCCCAATTTAGTTTATTAAATAAATAAATATTGAATTCTTCCAGTCTAAAATTTTGTCCTGTAGAAAAGTGATTACCATAATGCGAAAATTAAGATCTGTTTTTAAATAGCTCGGTGGTAAAGTGCATGGCCCTTAAACTGGAGGTCCAAAGTTCGAGCCTAATTGTAAGCTCGCCAGAGTGGCCTTGGACAAGACAATTCAGAGCCTTAGCGTACTGGTGAAGCATAGAACTTACATGAACATTTAAGCTGTTGCCTCGATATGACTGAAATAATGCACCCCCCCCACCTTCCGACTCACTTACTCATTCTGCTCTTGTGTGGTAAAGGGTTAACAAGAGGTTTTTGTGGACTGTATAGATCAAGACCAGAATCACAAAACATGTAGTCTGAACTTGGGTATATACCGTCCGCATGCCACATAAGATGAAAATATTGTGTTCAATTGTATTTTTCCCAGCACACGTTGAAAACAGGAAACATAACTTTAAACTTTGTTTTATACTAGTAAATATCTTATGCATAATGATATTGAGTCATTTTTGACACGGTCCCGAGTTTTAACGACCTTGGGGAAGAGTCCTTTCGAAAACATGGTGGAAACATGAGAAAATGCTGCCAACCAGAATTTTCTCCTTTTTGTACCATGTTTACCACCCTTTCAAAAACAAATTTCAAGTTTTGAGAAACTTTTTTTTTTGTCTGAAAATGCTTTCAATTTGGAGAATTGTAATACTTTGTTGTTTGGTAAAGAGTTAGACGTGTTAACTGTTTACAGAACGATGTCAAGTTGGACTCGAACAAATTGAAATCTTGTGCAGACGACAAAATATCTGAAGCTGAGAGGATGATTTCTGTCTTTGATAGGAAAGAAAACATTGTGGGGGGAAAAAAGGTGAAAAGATGGTTAATTCCGTTTTAAGCATAATTTCAATTACATCTAGGAGACCAATGCGCCTATCTTGTAGTTTCTTTTCACCAATATCTCGAATTAGATCTTTTCAAACCCCTTAGACCCTGTCTGCCATTAGAGCGTGGATTGCATAAGATCCTTTGCTGACGACGTTGCTAGTCCGGTTTATACAGTGTTACAGCTTCGTAGCTTCAACGTCAGGTCGACAAACATGTGCATTTCTGTAAGGAGACTGGTATGCAAATTAAAGTTAAAAAGGTTGAAATTGTTCTATTTAGGAAAGGTGGAAGATTACGGAAAACTAAAAACCGGAGATTTGGAAATAAATCTTTATCTGTAGTTAGTTTTTATAAATACATGGGAATACCTTTCACCCCTAAACTGAAATGGGCAAAGGCTCTTCGAAACTTATCTACACAGGAAATTAAACTGTCTTCGCGTTTATAACTACCAACTCCTTGCTTGATATAATACATAACGGGTATACGTTAAACCCCCTTTTGCCAGAACATGAGTCAATTGCTTTTCATCCCATTTTTTTTTTTCTATTAAAGTTTAGTTGAAAGTGGTGTCTCAACTCGTCGACGTGCGGTAATGGGTTAGACTATGCAGTCCATTTCTTTCTAAGAAGAGACAAGAAACATATCCCTAAGGAGGGAAAATAGTGATATTAATACTGAAATAATTTCATAATACTCGTTTTTCTTTCTTTTTTTTTTAATATCATCGCGGAAAAATTCATTAAATATAATTTCATTGAATTCATCTGTTTTGCTTTTACCGTCGGTGCAGTTTAAGATCAGACTGTAAAGAAAACAGGCAGAATCCCCCAGGACGGATAAAATTGAGCCATGCTCTGGCAAAAGGGGACTTAATGAATCTCCGTGACGCATTATACCGAGCAAGTCCTCGCATAATTATGGATCCATAAAATCCATTTTGTCTAACATCTGACTGAATCATGATGTAGAATGGTCCTTAGACATATGGAAGATTTACCGATAACAAAGGTTTCTACCCATGTCAACCTGCGCGGACTGCACAAGCAGACATGGGTCGATACGTTTAGCAGATGCATTACACTCCCTTTTCACAGAGCATGACTCATTTATTTTCTCTCTCTCTCTCTCTCTCTCTCTACGTGCTGGTGCCTTACGATAAACATAGGTACGTCCAGTTTTTAGCCTGGGCTTGGCTTGCCAAGCCCAAGGCCATAGGAATCGTATACCAAAATTTCAACCCTATCCAAGCAATTACGGAAAAAAACCGAGTCAAGCATTTACGGAAAAACCTGGGTAAAAGTGAAAAGTACCGCCTACAATCCATCTCACTACGCTGAAGGAAACGACGCCTTTAAATAATAAGATATTTCGATTTGAACATCACAGTAAGGTTTAATTTCACAACAAACTTTCATAGATGTGCGATTTTAATCGTACGAAAGTGTTGACTGGGAATTTGGGGCCCTCTTGAGGTTATTCATAACTGCAAATTCGTGCGCTTAATAGTGAAAGAAACAATTGGCAAACCTCGGGTGAATCAAATGTTTTGATGTAGGCACGCAATCGACCGAGTTGTGACGAGTGCTGTTGCCGAGCACTAATCGGGATCGTTCGTTTATCCCTTTTCTACACACCATGTGAATAACAAATAATGATAGAGTATTTTATACAGACGATGTGCTCTTTTTCTGAAAAAGGTGTCTCAAAACCTCGGCAAGATTTTAATTTTCGTAAAATTACTGTGCACCTCGTGTCTGAAGTTATAAGTATGTATTTGATTGGTATATATGCCTTTTTTTTTCTGTCAGAATTGTCCAGATATGACATCTCGGCCCATAACCATTTGGACCCATAGCGAACTCGGAGCATACAATACCAAATATGTATTAAATTTTGTAAACGAGCCATTGAAAACCAGTCAATCTTTAAAAAAACGATGAAATTCTAGAATTGTCTAAATTGAAAACATTTGCGAAAGGCAAGTTGGATTTAGCTGAAATGTTGGTTATTGGCTGTGAAAGTGCAGAAAACCTTGTAGGATAAAAGAGAGCATTTTCTTATTTTTCCAAAAGGTTTTCATGAGACTATATCCTTAAAACTCGGGAATGTGTGGTCAAGAGTTAAGTAACTGGTGGGCGTTTTGTATCGAAGACTAGACTTGACATTCAGTGCAATTTGATCTTGATCTCCATAGGTATTTAGGCTGACCTGGGTCGAAAGTTTTTGCTTTTGGCAAATTTTCTGCATGTCAAAGGACCAGAGTACCTCATGATTCAGTCGGTTGCTCCACAAAATGGATTTTTATGGATCCATTAATATATGATGGCTCGTTTCGATTGATGGATCACGAAATGCATTAAACCCCCTTTTGCCAGAGCATACTGATTTGTGTTTTCCATATTAACAACCAGGAACTCTTCAAATTTATCAATCCTAGATGACTTTACTCAGATGAGGGCTTTAGGTCCAATGGCCCTCTTGTTCATGAAAATCGGCTTTCCAACTTGGTTGATCACGGCAACTTAGAGATTCCAAGGACTTTCAATGCGAAACTTGAAAAGAGGCATTTACAGCAGATATTTTGACAAAACTTTTATAGAAATGTACCTTGAGCAGTCTTGTATCATCCATATGATTTTATTCAACTGGCAGTCTTTAGCTCATCTGTTTACGAAGAGAGCGTCATGCTACTGTCAAAGCCTATGCGTCGTTGTCGTCGTGCAAAAACTTCGTCATTTTTTAACATCTCTTTATTCCTGAAGATATTTACTTCAAACTTGCACAAATTATTAAATGTCAAAAGGGGTACCCATATAACAGGGCAGGTAACCATCAAAATATTTTTGACACAGTTACGCCCTTTTTTTATTGCTTTAAATTTTCAGAACCTTTGACGTTTTATCATATCTGTCATTAATAAACATACTTACTTCAAACTTGAACTTTTCGTTCACTATTAAAAGGGAAATTTATATCAGTACAACAGAGGTAGGTAACCACCAAAATATTTTGGCAAAGTAATTAGTTATGCCCCGTTTTCGACTGAGAACTTTTAGCTCAGCTGTTTTTAGAGACATTTCATAGCCCTAGTGTCATCATCTTCGTCGTTTGTGTCGTCGTCATGCAAAATATTTGACATTTTACAATATCTTTTTTATTACTGGAAATGTTTCCTTAAAACTTGGACAAGTTGTTAACCTCTAAAAGGGAAACATAAACAATAAGGGTAAATAACTATCAAGTTATGCCCCTTTTTCAACCTTGTGTTTTCACTTAAAATCAACCGAGCTTTGGCGCCCAAATGTGGACGTCTTTTTATTTGTTGCCATAGAAACCAAAACTTAGAAATAAAAAAGAAATACGTAAAAGATTGTCTTCTTAGACACCAAATCGTGATCTGCGATACTAGCCTTGTCATTGCTCAAAGGACATGGTTACTGTTTCAACCTATGGACTGAGTGTCGTAATATGATTCATTGCTTGGCCATTGTGGATTTTTGCACTTTCCAGAAATATTCCCTGCTGTTGCACGCTGCTTATTTTGGTTTGTTACCATGATTCGTTGCCAAAGCAACGTAAAGGAAGAAAATAGGAAGCAGAAATTCCTTTGAAAAAATTATCTCCTTTCAATCCATAAAGACCATGAGCTCAAAGCTATACAAAAATACTCATTATATTGGCCTTTAAAAATTTATGTTTTCTCCACTCTGTTGTCAACTCCACAGACTGTCAGTGTGAGATATGCAGATATCATTTTATTAATCTATACAAATGTGATAGCAGTTTTTAAGCCTGTAAAAATGTGATAGCAACTTTGAGCTTCTGGGCCTCATTTTCCTACCTCTTCACCCGTTCTGATGCCCAGGCCTTCAGCGCCTTCAGCGCCTTGATATTATTTCTGAAGTCGACTTACTAATCCTCATGGCCCATGGCATATACATGTATTTCTAGAGATGAAACGAAAAACGGAATATCCTACCCATCCATTGGATTCCATCGACTACATCGCAAAGAATGCATTTTATCTAAAATTTAAAAGGAATTACTAAATGATGTGTGTTTTTTTGAAAAAATAAAAAGAAGTATTCCTAAAAGTAAATCAAAACCGGAAGTTCTGCCATAATGATTTTACTTATCCTCTATCCAACCCTCCTCAAATATTTCAGTTAGCTTCTTTTCACCCACCTAACATATATGAGCCATGCTCTGGGAAAAGGGAGCTCAATACCTCTCTCTGTCTCTCTCTGTCTCTCTCTCTCTGTCTCTCTCTCTCTGTCTCTCTGTCTCTCTGTCTCTCTCTGTCTCTCTCTGTCTCTCTCTCTCTCTGTCTCTCTCTCTCTCTCTGTCTCTCTCTCTCTCTCTCTGTCTCTCTGTCTCTCTGTCTCTCTGTCTCTCTCTCTGTCTCTCTCTCTGTCTCTCTCTCTGTCTCTCTCTCTGTCTCTCTCTGTCTCTCTCTGTCTCTCTGTCTCTCTGTCTCTCTCTCTCTGTGTCTGTCTGTGTGTCTGTGTGGTTAGGGGCCATTGGTCAAAGTAAAGGAGCACCCGTTTGTGGAGCTCAACTTTTTGCCAACTGTGAGGCTTACCTGTTTGTAAGATATGCAGGTTTTATTCACAAATTACAAAATTTCCCTATGGGTTTGTCCAGTTTGAAAATGAGACAGAGGTTCATGGATAACGCAGCAGTATTTTAAAAATAATAAACATGCCACTTTATGTCAGGTTGTCGTTTTTCGTTGTAGCAAATTGATCGACATAAACGACTATTTAGAAAAAAGTTATATACGCTCGTCTGTCTCTGAAATCAAACAAACACTTAAATTATGTTTTAAAAATGAAACGTTAAAATATCTTATCCCCACATCTATTTATAGAATTAAATACTTGGCCCTAAAAACCCGTATTGGTATGGTGATAGACGTAGCCCGAGGGTAATAACTGTTTAAAGTATCAAAACAAAAGAATGACCATGATGCTTACATTATATGTAATATAAATCAAATCAATCATCTACTTTATCCATTGTTTAATCCGTTCCGGTATCTTGTCATTTTGTCTTTATTCATTAGTTTACCCCTCAAAACCTCTCTCTCTCTCTCTCCTCACCAGGCTCTAATGTCAGATCAGACAGGGTCTAAAGGTCTTGAAAGGATCTCATGCGAAACATTGGTGCAGAGAAAATACAGGATAGGTGCATTGGTCGCCTCGATGTAACGGAAATTATGTTGAAACCGGCATTTACCTGCATTTCTCCTTTTTCCACAAAATAACTTTTATGTTCCTTGTTTTCCAAAGGTGCTGGGAAAAAAACAATTGATCAAAATATTCTTGCCCTATATAATCGAGTTAACATGCGGTATATATTCAAGTTCAGACTGCACGTTTTGTGCTCTCTGGTCTTAATCTATGTTGTCTGCAAAAATCTCTTGTTAACCCTTTACCACACAACCCCGAGTGTTAACGAACTGTAGGAAAAAGGACTTTGAAACATTTATGGGAAAAGTAGTATTTTCTCCTATTCCGGCAATATATTCCTCTCTTCAAAAGACATATTTTAATACTAGAATCATGTTTAATTCATCGCATGCAAATGGTTTCAATTTGGACCAGTCTGAAAATTTGTCGTATGGTGAAAAATTGAAATGGTGTTTTACGCCACTTTCAACATTATTTCAGTCAAATCGAAGCAACACCTGACATATTCATGTATGTTTTAGTTGGGTTTCACCCTGTAGGATAAGGCCCTGAAGTGTCCCAACGACACTCTGACAAAAAACCCACTGCTTACGGTGAGGCTCGAACTCAGGACCTCCAGTTTACGAGCACTACACTTTACCACTGGGCGAGGCAGGAAAACATCTTTAATTTCCCATGTGGTTAACCCTTTACCACAGGACAAAATTTACATTGGACCAATTAAGAAGTACATGTACTTGCAGACACTACACTAAATTTGGCTGAAATGATAGGATTTGTCTATGAAAAGGTAGAAAACACTGTGGAAAAGAAGAAACCACCATTTTCTCCTTTCCCGTCAATGTTTTCAAAAGCCTTCCCCGTCCGTTCCGTTAAAAGTCGGAATTGCGTGGTAATCGGTTAAGGGGATAAAACCTAAATTTTACGTTTTTTAGTTTTAAATCTCTACTAATGTATAAAACAAACCCTTATGCTGCTGATGCACACAGACCGCAAACTCCACAAACTGATAAATTCTAGAATTTGAAGACGAATCATAATCAGTTCGTGAAATTCCTAATTGAATCGCGTGTGTTCGAAGTTAGTTCTTGCAATTCTTGAGGAATTGGGAATTCATGGTAAAAGTTTTGAGCTGTTCAAATCTTGGCCACGAAATCCCGATTCCAAAGAATCGTAGTTAATTCGTAAAAAATTCGTCATGCATCCTTATACATCGTAACTGAATCGTAATCGATTCGGAGGCATTAGTACTTATTCTGAACCTAATGGGGGATTTGTGATACCCAAGCAGGGATGAACACCTGTCTTTAGATAAAAATCCGACGGATAGTGAAGAGTCGCTACGAATTCAATTTTATTTGTACCGGATTTGTACATGCATTCGGCGTCTTCTTAACTGATTCTCCACTGATTTCGGACGTCGTTGCAGTATTTCTCAATCATTTTTTGTAAATCGTAGTGAATTCTTGACAATACTCTTGCAATTTCAGCTAAATCCAGTCAAATTCTGCTAATTTTCAGGGTCCAGCGTGGCTTAGAGCTAAAATGTATGATTCGTGACCTGGAGGTCCCGGTTTGAGCCTCGCTGGATCCATTGGGTTTTTCGTGGGAGATTCCTTGGGAAAGACACTTCAGAGCCCCAGCCTAGTACTGGTGGAACCCAGGAAGTGCACAAATATGTGAGCTGTAGCCGTTATATTACTGAAATAATGATGAACGCGGCATAAACACCATTCAATCAATCAACCTACTAATTTTGGTAACACTGTCGTACCTGTATTGTAATTGAATCGTAATCATCACGAATTGGACCAAAAAAGTTTTCAAATTTTCCAGGAATCTAGAAATTTATCAATTCGTGGCAATTCGTGGTCTGTGTGGAACAGTTGCATTAGTCCAATCTAATGCGCTGATACGAACAGTTTAGAATGTAAAATCTGACTGTGCCTCTGATTGTAATTGATTTCCGTTTATTTATCGTTGCCACTGATTGTACTGGCTTCGTGGAATTTTGTGAACTTTCTTGTCCAATTCGTTATGTTCTGCGACGCAGTTACGATATAGGTATGAAAGTGTTACGAAAATTAGTTGGTTGATTGATTGAATGGTGTTTTACACCTCTTTCAGCATTATTTCAGTAATATCAAGGCAACAGCTGACATATTTACGATTTTTCTCCGAATCCTAAACATTGTCAATTTGTGCGGTTCGTAATCTGAGTGCATTAGCAGCGGAAGTTTTTTTTTTTTTAAATATAATTAAGTAGAGATATGAAACTACAAAACGTAAAATCTAGGTTCTTAACGTTTTAATCCTTTATCACAACCTTTTCATAGACAAATGCCACCATTTTAGCCCAATTTAGTTTACTGTCTGCAACTAATATTGAATTGTCCCAGTCTATAATTTTGTCCTGTGGTAACGCGATTACCATAATGCGAAAGTTAAGACTAATTTTGTTCTTACCTAGCTCAGTGGTAAAGTGCATGGTCCTTAAACTGGAGGTCCACAGTTCAAGCCTCATTGTAAGCTCGTGAGAGTTGCCATGGACAAGACAATTCAGAGCCTTAGTCTACTGGTGAAGTCCGGAACTTACATGAACATTTGAGCTGTTGCCTCGATATGACTGAAATAATGCACCCACCCACCTTCCGACTCACTCACTCAGTCTGCTCTTGTGTGCTCTTGCGGACGGTATAGATCAAGACCAGAATCACAAAACATACAGTCTGAACTTGGGTATATACCGTCGGCATGCCACATAAGATGAAAATATTGTGTTCAATTGTATTTTTCCCAGCACACTTTGAAAACAGGAAACATAATTTTTACTTTGTTTTATACTAGTAAATATTTTATGCATAATGATATTGTGCCATTTTTCACACGGTCCCGAGTTTTAACGACCCTGAGGAAGAGTCCTTTTGAAAACATGGCGGAAAAAAGGTAAAAATGCTACCAACCAGATTTTTCTCGTCTTCTTACGATGTTTACGATCCTTTCAAAAACAAATTTCAATTTTTGAGAAACAGGGTTTTTCTGTCTGCAAATGCTTTCAATTTGGAGAATCGTAAGACTTTGTCGTATGGCAAAGGGTTAGACTTGTAAACTCTTCACAGAATGATGGCTATTTGGACTCGACCAAATTAAAATCATCTGCAAACGACAAAATAAGTGAAGCTCAAACGATGATTTCTGTCTTTGATAGAAAAGAAAATGTTGCGGGGGAAATAGATGGAAAGGAAGGTTAAGACAGTTTTAAATATAATTTTAGTGACATCTAGGCGACCAGTATACCTATCATGTAGTTTCTCTTCATTAATATTTTACATTAGATCATTCAAAGCCATTTGTCTGGCATTAAAGCCTAGATCGCATAAGATCCTTTGCTGACGACGTTGCTAGTCCGGTATATACACTGTTACAGCTTCAACGTCAGATCGACAGACTTTTGCATTTCTGTAAGGAGACTTGCATGCAAATCAAAGTTAAAAAGATTGTATTTAGGAAAGGTGGAAGATTACGGAAGACTATAAACCGGAGATTTGGAAATATATCTTTATCTGTAGTCATTTTTTTTTATAAATACATGGGAATACCTTTTACCCCTAAATTTAAATGGACAAAGGCTCTTCGAAATTTATCTAAACAGGCAAATAAAACATTAAACTGTCTTCGCGTTTATAACTACCAACTACTTGCTTGATATAGTGTATAGCGGATATACATTAAACCCCCTTTAGTCAGAGCATGGGTCTATTCCTTTTCACCCCACAAGTTTTTAAATGGTGATGAGCTTTCAGGTCTCACCTTCTTATGCCAACCGTGAGACTTAAGTCCCATGAGGCCAAATCACTCCTCTATTTCAAGAAAAGTAGTTCCACATAGATCAATGAACAGACGTGTCTGTCGAATGAATTAAATTTTACTAAGTTTGTCCACAGCTAAAATTTATTTATTGGCAAATTTCTACCATCTCCTTCTATTAGTAATCTCAGTACTTTGATTTTTATTAAAGTTTCATTGACATAGGTGTCTCAACTCGTCGACGTGCGGTAATGGGTTAGAATATACAGGTCATTTCTTTCTAAGAATAGGCAAAAGTGATATTAATACTGGGATAATTTCATGACACCTGTTCTTTTTTTTATTATTATCGCTGAAAAATCTTTGAAAACAATTTCATTGCATTCATCCATATTGCTTTTGCCGTTGGTGCAGTTTAAGATCAGACTGTAAAGAAAACAAGCAGTATCCCCAAGGGACAGATAAAATGGAGCCATGTTCTGGCAAAAGGTGGCTTAATACATATCTGTGATACATTATACCAAGCAAGTCATCACATAATTATGGATCCAAAAATCCATTCTGTCTAACATTTGACTGAATCACTTTGTAGAATGGTCCAAAGACATATGGAAGATTTACCGATAACAAACGGTTTCGACCCATGGCAACGTAGGCGGACTGCACAAGCTGACATGAGTCGATACGTTTAGCGGATGCATTACACTCCCTTTTCACAGAGCGTGACTCATTTATTTTCTCTCTCTCTCTCTACTTGCTGGTGCCTTACGATCAACGTAGGTACGTCCAATTTTATTATTACTAAAGTCGACTTATTAATCCTCATGGCCCATGGAACATACATGTATTCCTAGAGATGAATCGACAAACGGAATTACCTACCCATCCATTAGATTCCATCGATTACATCGCAAAGAAGGCATTTTACCTAAAAGTTAAAAGGAATTCCAACATGATATTATGTGTTTTGTTTAAAAAAAAGTATTCCTAAAAGTAGGTCAAAACCGGAAGTTCTGCCATAATGATTTTACTTATCCTCTATCCAACCCTCCTCAAATATATTTGCCTTTTTACACCCACCTAACATATATGAGCCATGCTCTGTGAAAAGGGAGTTCAATACATCTGCTAAAAGTATTGACCCAGATCATCCTGCAAATTCTGCGCAGGCTGACCTGAATCGAAATGTTGCTTTTAATAAACATTCTACCCAATGATTTAGCTTGTTGTTAGACGAACTCTCTCTGTGTGTGTCTCTCTCTGTGTGTGTCTCTCTCTGTGTGTGTCTCTCTCTGTGTGTGTGTCTCTGTGTGTGTGTGTGTGTGTGTGTGTGTGTGTGTGTGTGTGGGGAAGGGGAAGGGGTTGGGGGCCATTGGTAAAGGAGCACCCATTTGTGGAGCTCAACTTTTTGCCAACTGTGAGGCTTACATGTATGTAAGATATGCAGATTTTATTCACAAATTACAAAACTCCCCTATGGGTTTGTCCATTTTGAAAATGAGACAGAGGTTCATGGATATTGCAGCAGTATTTTGAAAATAATAAACATGCCACTTTACGCCAGGTTGTCTTTATTCGTTGTAGCAAGTTGATTGATTTAAACGACTATTTAGAAAAACTTACATACGCTTGTCTGTCTCTGAAACCAAACAAACGCTTAAATTCTGTTTTAAAAATGAAACGTTAAAGTATTTTATCCCCACATCTATTTATAGAATTAAATGCTTGGTCCTAGAAACCCGTTTTGGTATGTTGATAGACGTAGCCCGAGGGTAATAACTGTTTAAACCTTCATTTCCATCTATTTCCCCCACAACATTTTTTTTTCTTTCAAAGACAGATTTCATCGTATGAACTTCACTTATTTTGTCGTTTGCAGATGATTTTAATTTGGTCGAGTCCAAATTGCCATCATTCTGTGAAGAGTTTACAAGTCTAACTCTTTGCCAAACGACAAAGTCTTACGATTCTCCAAACTGAAAGCATTTGCAGACAGAAAAACCCTGTTTCTCAAAAATTGAAATCTGTTTTTTAAGGGTCGTAAACATCGTACGAAGACGAGAAAATTCTGGTTGGCAGCATTTTTACCTTTTTTCCGCCATGTTTTCGAAAAGACTCTTCCTCAGGGTCGTTAAAACTCGGGACCGTGTGAAAAATGGCTCAATATCATTATGCATAAGATATTTACTAGTATAAAACAAAGTAAAAGTTACGTTTCCTGTTTTCCAAGTGTGCTGGGAAAAATACAATTGAACACAATATTTTCATCTTATGTGGCATGCGGACGGTATATTCCCAAGTTCAGACTACATGTTTTGTGATTCTGGTCTTGATCTATACAGTCCACAAAAACCTCTTGTTAACCCTTTACCACACAAGAGCAGACTGAGTGAGTCGGAAGGTGGGTGGGTGCATTATTTCAGTCATATCGAGACAACAGCTCAAATGTTCATGTAAGTTCTGGGCTTCACCAGTAGGCTAAGGCTCTGAATTGTCTTGTCCAAGGCCACTCTCGCGAGCTTACAATTAGGCTCGAATTTTGGACCTCCAGTTTAAGGGCCATGCACTTTACCACTGAGCTATGTAAGAACAAATCTTAATTTTCGCATTATGCTAATCGCTTTACTACAGGACAAAATTTTAGACTGGAACAATTCAATATTTATTTATTTAATAAACTAAATTTGGCTGAAATGGTGGCATTTGTCTGTGAAAAGGTTGTGATAAAGGGTTAAAGAGTTAAGAACCTAGAGTTTACGTTTTTCACTTTCATATCTCTACTTAATTATGTTTAAAAAAAAAAAACCTTACGCTGCTAATGCACACAGATCACGAGCCGCACAAACTGATAATGTTTAGGATTCGGAGAAAAATCGTAAATATGTGAGCTGTTGCCGTGATATTACTGAAATAATGCTGAAAGCGGTGTAAAACACCATTGAATCATTCAACCAACTAATTTTCGTAACACTATCATACTTATATCGTAACTGATTCGCAGAACATCACGAATTGGACAAGAAAGTTCACAAAATTCCAGTACAATCAGTGGCAACGATAAATCAACGGAAATCAATTACAATCAGAGACACAATCAGATTTCACATTCTAAACTGTTCGAATGAGCGCATTAGATTGGACTAATGCAACTATTCCACATAGACCACGAATTGTCACAAATTGATAAATTTCTGGATTCCTGGAATTTTGGGAACTTTTTTGTCCAATTCGTGATGCTCTACGATTCAATTACAATACAGGTACGATAGTGTTACAAAAAATTAGTAGTCTGATTTATTGAATGGTGTTTTCATCATTATTTCAGTAATATCACGGCAACAGCTCACATATTTGTGCACTTCCTGGGTTCCACCAGTACTAGGGCTGGGGCTCTGAAGTGTCTTGTCCAAGGAATCTCCCACGAAAAACGCAATGGATCCAGCGAGGCTCAAACCCGAGGTCTCCATGTCACGAATCATAAATTTTACCACTAAGCCATGCTGGACCCTGAAAATTAGCAGAACTAACTTCGAACATACGCGATTCAGTTAGGAATTTCACGAACTGATTATGATTCATCTTCAAATCCTAAAATTTATCAGTTTGTGGAGTTTGCGGTCTGTGTGCATCAGCAGCATAAGGGTTTATTTTATTTATTTATTTTTTTTTTTTATACATTAGTAGAGATTTAAAGACTAAAAAACGTAAAATTTAGGTTTTTCTCCCCTTAACCGATTTCCACGCAATTCCGACTTTTAACAAAACGAACGGGGAAGGCTTTTGAAAACATTGTCGGGAAAGGAGAAAATGTTGGTTTCTTCTTTTCCACAGTGTTTTCTACCTTTTCATAGATAAATCCCATCATTTCAGCCAAATTTAGTGTAGTGTCTGCAAGTATATGATCTTCTTAATTGGTCCAGTGTACATTTTGTCCTGTGGGAAAGGGTTAACCACTTGGTAAAGTAAAGATACTTTCCTGCCTGGCCAAGTGGTAAAGTGTAGTGCTCTTAAACTGGAGGTCCCGAGTTCGAGCCTCACCGTAAGCAGTGGGTTTTTCGTCAGAGTTTCCTTGGGACACTTCAGGGCCTTTTCCGACAGGGTGAAACCCAACTAGAACATACATGAATATGTGAGATGTTGCTTCGATATGACTGAAATAATGTTGAAAGTGGCGTAAAACACCATTTACTTTTTTACCAGACGACAAATTTTTAGCCTGGTCCAAATTGAAACCATTTGCATGCAACAAATTAAACGTGATTTTATTATTAAAATATGTCTTTTGAAGAGAGGAATATATTGCTGGAAAAGGAGAAAATACTACTTTCCCCATAAATGTTTCAAAGTCCTTTTTCCTACAGTTCGTTAAAACTCGGGGTTGTGTGGTAAAGGGTTAACAAGAGATTTTTGCGGACGACATAGATCAAGACCAGACAGCACACAACGTGCAGTCTGAACCTGAATATATACCGCATGTTAACTCGTTTACAAAAGGCAAGAATATTTTGACCAATTGTATTTTTCCCAGCACCTTTGGAAAACAAGAAACATAAAAGTTATTTTGTGGAAAATGGAAAAATGCAGGTAAATGCCGTTTTGAACATAACTTCCGTTACAATGAGGCGACCAATGCACCTATTCTGTATTTTCTCGACACCAATGTTTCGCATGAAATCCTTTCAAGACCTTTAGACCCTGTCTGATCTGACATTAGAGCCTGGTGAGGAGAGAGAGAGAGAGAGTTAGAGAGGGGTACAGAGAGAGAGACAGAGACAGGATTTTAAGGGGTGAACTAATGAATAAAGACAAAATGATAAGATACCGGAACGGATTAAACAATGGATAAAATAGATGACTGGTTTGAAGAAATAGGCTGCTGAAACATTTTTACATTCCATATCATGTAAGCGTCATGGTCATTCTTTTCTTTTGATACTTTAAACAGTTATTACCCTCGGGCTACGTCTATCAACATACCAATACGGGTTTCTAGGGCCAAGCATTTATATCTATAAATAGATGTGGGGATAGAATACTTTAACGTTTCATTTTTAAAACATAATTTAAGTGTTTGTTTGATTTCAGATACAGACGAGCGTATGTAACTTTTTCTAAATAGTCATTTAATTCAATCAATTTGCTACAACGAATAAAGACAACCTGAAATAAAGTGACATGTTTATTATTTTTAAAATACTGCTGCGATGTCCATAACCTCTCTCATTTTCAAACTGGACAAACCAATAGGGAAGTTTTGTAAAATGTGAATAAAACCAGCATATGTGACATACAGGTAAGCCTCAAAGTTGGCAAAACGTTGAGCTCCAAAAGCGGGTGCTCCTTTACTTTGACCAATGGCCCCCCATTGAGAGGAGAGAAGAGAGGAGAGAGGAGAGAGGAGAGAAGAGAAGAGAGAGAAGAGAGAGAGAGAAGAGGAGAGAGAGAAGAGGAGAGAGAGAGAAGAGGAGAGAGAAAGGAAGAGAGAGAGGGGAGAGAGAGAGAGAGAGAGGAGAGAGAGAGAGAAGAAGAGAAGAAGAGAAGGAGAGAGAGAGAGAAGAAGAGAAGGAGAGAGAGAGAGAGAGAGAAGAAGAGAAGGAGAGAGAGAGAGAGAGAGAAGAAGAGAAGGAGAGAGAGAGAGAGAGAGAAGAAGAGAGAGCGAGAGAGAGAGAGCTCAGGTGATCACTTATTCAAATAAGGGTATTAACGCGAAAACAGAGTTCATGTGTTAAGTAAGTAACCAATAACTAATTTTTTGAAAGGAAGCCCTCACCTATCGGTGCCTACCGACATATTCAGAGCCGGTCCCCATAATCGGAGCCTTTGTTTATTTATGTCAGTTTCATTTCTCCGACGGCAGCAAACGGGAAAGTTCAAAATAATCCACGCATCTACGAAAGCAAAACTCTCTCTAATTTGTTCATTTAATAGCAATATTAGCCTGATACTAGTATTAGGTCCCCGGCGTAATATTTCGACTACGGGTAACCAAAGGCACAAGTGATTCAGACAATACTGTGCACCGTAGTGTGGAAAACACGTTGAAAGACCAGAGTATTGCATGACATTCTCCTTTATTTGAATTTCAAAGACATACGAGTAAGAACACATAAGTACAAAGAATGATAAGCTTGCCTGTTTCTTGAGTTGTTCTGAGCCGATATTTTCGGAGCCGGAAGACCAACACAACATTTTCTTCTCAGAGCCGTTGGCTCCGATTATGAAGTTTCCTACCCGTGATATAAATCGAAGAGGGCATGCTAACCTGTAAACAGTGCAGCAGCAGTTAGAAAAACATTGCAGAAGCAGGTCTGATTACTTACAAGGGCAATAAAAATTTTTGCTGCGTTCTGATCATCACCAAAGTGTAAGTTAACCCTTTGGCTGTTAAGCGCGACTTATTGACCTATTGCGGACAGTGTAGATCAAGATCAGACTGCAGTCTGATCTTTGATCTACACTGTCCGATACAGTATTTTCTTCCCGGTGAAATCAACTTTCAAATCTCAATATTTGGATGTATACTATTGAGTGAAAACTTTCGCTGTATTTGTTTAACAGTTTAACCCTTTACCATACAATCCCGACTTTCAACGACCCTAAGAAAGAGGCGTTTTGAAAACATTGTGGGAAAACGAGAAAATACTGGTAACCAGCATTTTCTCCTTTTCCCACAATGTTTTCTACCCTTCCCAAAACAAATTTCAATTTTTCAGTCACATTTATTTTGTCGTCTGCAATTGCTTTCAATATGGACCAGTCTTAAATTTTGTCGTTTGGTAAAGAGTTAAGGGTTAACAGAAGATTTTGCTTAAATTCAGCGCATATTATTTTGGTAACAAATGACGTTAAACAAAGCTTTTACGCCCAGCTCAATGGGCCTATAAGTCACTTTAAGTAAACTACACATGTATAAATAACAGTAAGTCTTTCTAAAAAAAAAAAAAAAAGCCATGCTCTGTGAAAAGGGGGCTTAACGTATCTTGTATATGGTGTTTAACACCGTTTTCAACATTATTTCAGTTATGTCGCGGCAGGCAGGGCACCTATCCATGCTTTCCTGGAGTTTCCAGTACTATGCTCAATATTGTTTCCAAACCACTGGCTGCTTTCCCACATAAGCATTGTCGAAATAATGGTCAGCGGTGAGAGAGAAATGAATCCTGCCGCGATGACTATCATCAGTCCTCGGAAATGAAATTGACCAAATCAAGGATCGAACCAGCGACCTCCTATTCTCACGTCATTCACCATTATCATATATAGATACATTCATTAATGAACCATGCTCTAGCAAAAGGTGGATTAATGAGTCCCCGTGATCCATGATACTAAGCAAGTCATGACATGATGATGGATTTATAAAATCCGTTTTGTCGAACAACCGACTGAATTATGAGGTACACTGGTTCTTGGGACATACAGAAAGTCGCTGGTTCGATCCCCGGCTTGGCCAATTTCTTTCCGAGGATTGATGATAGTCATTGCGACAGGATTCATTCCTCTCTCGCCGCTGACCATTGTTTCGACGATGATTATGTGGGAAAGCAGGCAGTGGCTTGGAAAGAATATTGTGCGGAGTACTGGTAAAAAAAACTCCAGGAAAAGCATGGATAGGTGCGCTGGCCGCCGCGATATAACTGAAATAATGTTGAAAACGGCGTTAAACACCATACAATCAATCAATCAAACATAGAGAAAATAGACCAGTGGCGAAAAGTTTTCGGCCTGCGTTTTTCTGGCTGACATTGGTGAAACGTTTTGCTGTTGTTCAATTTTCTGTATGATTATTCTACCTCATGCCTCAGTCGGTTGTAAGCCAAAATGGATTTTATGGATCCATAATTATGTGATGGCTTGCCTGGTATGATGCATCACGGAGATGCATCATAACCCCTTTTGCCAGAGCGTGGCTCAAATGTAAATAAATGTCTTTTATCTGGCGTAGCTGAACATGCTGGCTTTTGACCTACTTCTTGTTATATTCGAATTAATAAATAGAAATTTGTGATTGGTCAAAAATGGGGACATGTTTATTCGGAGTGTCCCCGTAGGCCTATATGCGGGCAAATTTACGCCGTCTATATTTTATTTAAAGATATTTCGTGTTTTTAAATGACTTTTTGATGAGGTTCTGAAACGTCACGGCTGTTAAGTAAATGAGGGTGTCTGCCATTCAATAATTATAGTTACGATTGTTTTATCTCTGTCAATGCCACATCAAGTTGATTAATTCTTGGTCCTAAATTACAGCTCTAACGTTTTAGCTCGTTTTCCCCTGAAACGTATTGGCAGATGAGAAATAAAATGCTACTCAAATAATGGGGTCTGTCTTTTAAAGGATAGAAAACGTTTTGAGAACAGGCCATAAAAAAAAAAAAAAATGCTGGCTACCTACATTTTCTCATCTTTTTTTTTTCTTCTTTTAGAAACTTGATAGTTTTACGTAGGGTCTGTGTTGTAAAGGGTTCACCTTTTTGTCTCACTCGTGTAAGTTCGGTAAGCAAGGACCTAACACTTTAGCTGATGACAAAACTTAAGGTTCGCCCAAACTCCAAACTGAAAGCATTTACAGAGGACAGATTAAATGTAGCCTACAAATAGTGGAATTATTATGATTATCATTATTATCATTATTTTGAAAGAGTGAAAACATTGCGAGAAAAGGAGAAAATGCTTGAAGGCGGCAGTTTCTCCCTCCCCACTTTTTTTTTTAAATTAAACTTTCTTCGTAAGAGCCGTTAAAACCGAAATTGTTCAGTAAAGGGTGAAATATATCATAATTTAACATCGAAAGGGTACATACATGGATGAATGGATGGATGGATGGATGGATGAGCGTTAGCTCCTTTTCCGACAATATTTTTCCGAAGCCTTTTTCCTCGGGATCGTTAAAACAAGGGATTGCACGGTTATGGGTTTAACTGCTTATTGAAATAAATGAAAATATACAGCCAGTAGCAATTATCGAACAGTGTAAGCCAAGATCAGACTGCACGTTCTGTACAGTATAGTCTTGATCTACACTGTCTGCAAAAGCAGATGCAGTCGCGCTTAGCAGCCTAAGGTTTAAAGCCACCAAATGCTGGGTATGGATTTCAACCCTTATTCTACTGAATAAGTTAAATTAAACTTTTGAGCTGGTAGTAAAAACCAGAATAATGTTATTTCAAACTTATTATTTATTTATTTATTTATCTATTTATTTATTTTATTTATTTTTTTTTTAATTTATTTTTGCAGAAAAAAAATATCTCCTTCTCGGACAGTGTAGATCCAAGATCAGACTGCACGTTCTGTGCAGTCTGATCTTGATCTACACTATCCGCTAAAGGTCAGTGAGTCGCGCTTAGCAACTTAAGAGTTACCGATTATAGACATTATTTTTTGCCATTTAAACAGGCCTCTGGGGAAATCCCTAGATCGTAATCTATTGGAATGAATTGATATTCTCCGTAAAAGTGATTAAAGGTGATTGTATATTTTTTACGATAAAGTTGATTGTTTCATAAGATAATTTCATGTTTTTTTTTTGCTCTTTTTGTAATCAACAAAATTACAGGTCCGTACGGTGGCACTGAGGTGACATGTGCATTTTTTTGTTTTTATCTCGTTCCCACTTTTCGCTATCCATCAATTTTCTGTATGTCAAAGGACCAGTCTACCACAAGTTTAAGTCGGTTGTTAAAGAAAGTGATTTTATGGATCCGTGATTATGTGATGATTTGACCGGTATTAAGCATCAGAGAGAGAGAGAGAGAGAGAGAGAGAGATTCTTTAGTATGATATGTGGTCAACGAATGTTAATTTGAGGTAAGTTAACCCTTTGGCTGTTAAGCGCGAATTATTGACCTATTGCGGACAGTGTAGATCAAGATCAGACTGCACCAAATGTTATCGGTAAATCTTCCATATGTCTAAGGACCATTCTACATCATGATTCAGTCAGATGTTAGACAAAATGGATTTTATGGATCCATAATTATGCGAGGACTTGCTTGGTATAATGCATCACGGAGATTCATTAAGCCCCCTTTTGTCAGAGCATGTCTCAATTTTATCCGTCCTGGGGGATTCTGCTTGTTTTCTTTACAGTCTGATCTTAAACTGCACCGACGGTAAAAGCAAAACAGATGAATTCAATGAAATTATATTCAATGATTTTTCCGCGGTGATATTAAAAAAAAGACGGGTATTATGAAATCAGTTCAGTATTAATATCACTATTTTCCCTCCTTAGGGATATGTTTCTTGTCTCTTCTTAGAAAGAAATGGACTGCATATTCTAACCCATTAACGCACGTCGACGAGTTGAGACACCACTTTCAACTAAACTTTAATAAAAAATAAATTTGGGATGAATAGCAATTGACTCATGCTCTGGCAAAAGGGGGTTTAATGTATACCCGTTATGCATTATATCAAGCAAGTAGTTGGTAGTTATAAACGCGAAGACAGTTTAATTGCCTTTGTAGATAAGTTTCGAAGAGCCTTTGCCCATTTCAGTTTAGGGGTGAAAGGTATTCCCATGTATTTATAAAAACTAACTACAGATAAAGATTTATTTCCAAATCTCCGGTTTTTAGTTTTCCGTAATCTTCCACCATTCCTAAATAGAACAATTTCAACCTTTTTAACTTTAATTTGCATACCAGTCTCCTTACAGAAATGCACATGTTTGTCGACCTGACGTTGAAGCTACGAAGCTGTAACACTTTATAAACCGGACTAGCAACGTCGTCAGCAAAGGATCGTATGCAATCCACGCCCTAATGCCAGGCAGGGTCTAAGGGGTTTGAAAGGATCTAATTCGAGATATTGGTGAAGAGAAACTACAAGATAGGCGCATTGGTCTCCTAAATGTAATTGAAATTATGCTTAAAACGGAATTAACCATCTTTTCACCTTTTTATCCCCCAAAGACAGAAATCATCCTCTCAGCTTCAGATATTTTGTCGTCTGCACAAGATTTCAATTTGTTCGAGTCCAACTTGACATCGTTCTGTAAACACTTAACACGTCTAACTCTACCAAACAACAAAGTGTTACAATTCTCCAAATTGAAAGCATTTTCAGACAAAAAAAAAAAAAAATGTTTCTCAAAAATTGAAATTTGTTTTTGAAAGAGTGGTAAACATGGTACAAAAAGGAGAAAATTCTGGTTGGCAGCATTTTCTCATGTTTCCACCATGTTTTCGAAAGGACTCTTCCCCAGGGTCGTTAAAACTCGGGACCGTGTCAAAAATGACTAAATATCATTATGCATAAGCTATTTACTATTATAAAACAAAGTTTAAAGTTATGTTTCCTGTTTTCAAAGTGTGCTGGGAAAAATACAATTGAACACAATATTTTCATCTTATGTGGCATGCGGACGGTATATACCCAAGTTCAGACTACATGTTTTGTGATTCTGGTCTTGATCTATACAGTCCACAAAAACCTCTTGTTAACCCTTTACCACACAAGAGCAGACTGAGTGAGTGAGTCGGAAGGTGGGTGGGTGCATTATTTCAGTCATATCGAGGCAACAGCTCAAATGTTCGTGTAAGTTCTGGGCTTCACCAGTAGGCTAAGGCTCTGAATTGTCTTGTCCAAGGCCACTCTCGCGAGCTTACAATTAGGCTCGAACTTTGGACCTCCAGTTAAAGGGCCATGCACTTTACCACTGAGCTATGTAAGAACAGATCTTAATTTTCGCATTATGGTAATCGCTTTACTACAGGACAAAATTTTAGACTGGAACAATTCAATATTTATTTATTTAATAAACTAAATTTGGCTAAAATGGTGGCATTTGTCTGTGAAAAGGTTGTGATAAAGGGTTAAAGAGGTAAGAATCTAGATTTTACGTTTTTTAGTTTCCTATCTCTACTTAATTATGTTTAAAAAAAAAAAACCCTTACGCTGCTAATGCACACAGATCACGAGCCGCACAAATTGATAATGTTTAGGATTCGGAGAAAAATCGTAAATATGTGAGCTGTTGCCGTAATATTACTGAAATAATGCTGAAAGCAGTGTAAAACACTATTCAATCAATCAACCAACTAATTTTCGTAACACTATCATACCTATATCGTAACTGAGTCGCAGAACATCACGAATTGGACAAGAAAGTTCACAAAATTCCAGTACAATCAGTGGCAACGATAAATAAACAGAAATCAATTACAATCAGAGGCACAGTCAGATTTTACATTCTAAACTCTTTGAATGAGCGCATTATATTGGACTAATGCAACTATTCCACACAGACCACGAATTGCCACAAATTGATAAATTTCTGGATTCCTGGAATTTTGAAAACTTTTTTGTCCAATTCGTGATGCTCTACGATTCAATTACAATACAGACACGATAGTGTTACAAAAAATTAGTAGGTTGATTGATTGAATGGTGTTTGCGCCGCTTTCATCATTATATCAGGAATATCTCGGCAACCGCTCACATATTTGTGCACTTCCTGGGTTCCACCAGTACTAGGCTGGGGCTCTGCAGTGTCTTGCCCAAGGTATCTCCCACGAAAAATGAAATGGATCCAGCGAGGCTCAAACCCGGGGCCTCCAGGTCACGAATCATACATTACACCACTATGCAATGCTGGACCCTGAAAGTTAGCAGAACTAACTTCGAACATACGCGATTCAGTTAGGAATTTCACGAACTGATTATGATTCATCTTCAAATCCTAAAATTTATCAGTTTGTGGAGTTTGCGGTCTGTGTGCATCAGCAGCATAACGGTTTGTTTTATACAAAAGTAGAGATTTAAAAACTAACAAACGTAAATCTAGGTTTTTATCCCCTTAACCGATTACCACGCGATTCCGACTTTTAACAAAACGGACGGGGAAGCCTTTTAAAAGGAGAGAATGTTGGTTTCTTCTTTTCCACAGTGTTTTCTACCTTTTCATAGACAAATCCCATCATTTCAGCCAAATTTAGTGTAGTGTCTCCAAGTACGTGTACTTCAAAATTGGTCCAGCCTAAAATTTAGTCCTGTGATAAAAGGTTAGCTATATGGGAAAGTAAATATATTTTTCTGCCTGACCCAGTGGTAAAGTGTAGTGCTCTTAAACTGGAGGTCCTGAGTTCGAGCCTCACCGTAAGCAGTGGGTTTTTCGTCAGAGTTTCCTGGGGACACTTCAGGGCCTTATCCTACAGGGTGAAACCCAACTAGAACATACATGAATATGTGAGATGTTGCTTCGATATGACTGAAATAATGTTGAAAGTGGCGTAAAACACCATTTCAATTTTTCACCATATGACAAATTTTCAGCCTGGTCCAAATTGAAAACATTTGCATGCAACAAATTAAACGTGATTTTAATATTAAAATATACCTTTCGAAGAGAGGAATATATTGCCGGAAAAGGAGAAAATACTACTTTCCCCATAAATGTTTCAAAGTCCTTTTTCCTACAGTTCGTTAAAACTTGGGGTTGTGTGGTAAAGGGTTAACAAGAGATTTTTGCGGACGACATAGATCAAGACCAGACAGCACAAAACGTGCAGTCTGAACTTGAATATATACCGCATGTTAACTCGATTATGTAAGGCAAGAATATTTTGATCAATTGTATTTTTCCCAGCACCTTTGGAAAACAAGAAACATGAAAGTTATTTTGTGGAAAATGGAAAAATGTAGGTAAATGCCGTTTTGAACATAACTTCCGTTACATTGAGGCGACCAATGCACCTATTCTGTATTTTCTCTGCACCAATGTTTCGCATGAGATCCTTTCAAGACCTTTAGACCCTGTCTGATCTGACATTAGAGCCTGGTCAGGAGAGAGAGAGAGTTAGAGAGGGGTACAAAGAGAGAGACAGAGACAGGTTTTTAAGGGGTGAACTAATGAATAAAGACAAAATGATAAGATTCCGGAACGGATTAAACAATGGATAAAATAGATGACTGATTTGAAGAAATGGGCTGCTAAAACATTTTTATATTCCATATCATGTAAGCGTCATGGTCATTCTTTTCTTTTGATACTTTAAACAGTTATACATGGATCCGTGGAAATCGATATTTGACCAATCAGGTCGTCGCATTTTTTCTGCCCGATGCTTCGCGTTACTATCCGCCATTTTGGCTCACAAACAAACGACAGTTTACGTGTGAGACATTCGGTAGTTCAGATTTATTTTGCCTATAAAAGGCTCGTAATTCAGAAAATGGTTAAAAAATGTGCATGGGAAAGGGTTAAATGCAGCATCTGGTTAGGAGGACAGTAACTGTACATTGCCCTATAACAGTCATCTCGATAGAATTGTGCAGAGAAAGATTACGATCAACAAATTGTATAATGTGCAGAGAGTTTTAGCAACTCTATTCAAACAACGTATCCATGCTAGTTAAACCTAGGCATATAGATATGTTTAATACATGGGGTGGGTGGTGGAGAAAGGGTTAAAAGAAATTAATGACAGACTTATTAATTAATTAATTGATTAATTAATTAACCAACATCTAAATTTAGACAAAAAGTAAATTTAAACAAACCCAAATATTAAAAGGTGTTGTTGATTTCTTTCATCTGACTCAGTTGCAGGGATCTTTTTTTTTTTTCTTGGAAAGGGTAGAAAATATTGTGTAAAAAGGAGGAATGCAGGCTATCAAAGTTTTCTTACGTTCCCACACTGGATTCGAAAATTTTTATTCTCAGGTCGCTAAAATACAGGATTTTTTGGTAATGGGTTTCAATGAAGTATATTCATATCTAATGCGGTTTAATAACCTCTGCACAAACTATTCATCATCAAATTACTAAGTTCTGGTTGGATCTTATGTCGTAGTTAGTGAAGAAACAAAATGCTGAATGTCTACATAAAGATCAAACTTCAGAGAACAAGCATTTTGACCGTGTGTCTACACTGTCTCCTACTTAAATTTCATCTTGACACAGAAAGTGTAACCGCAAAATTTATAGATCTATGTAAGTTTACTTGTTATCCTCTCTAATGTACATAGTGAAACGGACTATGACTAAGGGAAGATTCTTTTCAAAAGACAAATTAATTAAATCAAACTTTGATTTGGCGAGATTTAATAGGATTACCGAATCTTAATTTCAAAGGGTTTGTCGGCCGTTTGCAGGCGAACTGTCATTTAGTAGGTCGCGTGTCTAACTGTAAACCGGCGTGCCTGCTTATCACACCCGACCACCCGTTATCAAGATTAAACAAACAACCATCTACCGACAAATTTGTTAATTGGCAGCACATTAAAATCATAAAACGTCGGGTTTTCCCTGAACCCGAAAACGAATCTGAACAACTGCCAAGCGACAGAATTTTGGACATCCCCAAAAGCAGTTGCAGACGGTTACCTATTATCATAAAATATGGTTCAAATATTGGGGTAACATGTCTTTTTTGATAGGTTGGAAGTTCTGCTGTGAAAAGGAGAAAATACACGTAACCAGCATTTACCCCTTTCGCCATTTTGCTTCCAAACGCACTGTTTGTCAGAGTCGTAAAAACCTAAGACTGTTTGGTCAAGAGTTATGAAGACTAAAAATCCTTCCGTCTCTGTTGACTTAGACAATGCATAAAATGTATCGCATTACTCATATTCCACTGAAATTATCAAATAAAATTCAAAGACAATTTACCCAGCCTTACAAGAGCAAAAAGCATCTTTGATTGCACCATTTTTAACGCCAAACTGAAGTTTATGAGGTGTTTCATTCTTTCTCATCGAACGCCAGCACTTGGCAGAAACAAGTATTTCGTCGTCTGTAGCTTCCGAAATTCGCACGTCATGCACATATCTTTGCGTATAATAGTTTGGTCCTCTCTCTAAATTCCTTCCGGAGACTTTAACATCGGCAGGCAAGTATGATAAAGCAAAATTTTCCGGAATTTTGTCAAGAGAATCCGTCATGACGGCACCGCGTAACTAGTCTTTCCGTTATACTGTATACATGTAAACTGCGAAAGCTT